>JAJTUV010001108.1:495000-1182500 GCA_021653895.1 Mastomys natalensis
GGTCCCCATCAAGCGTTAGGGTTCTGGTGACAGGACACGTGACTAGGAATGCTTCCCAGAATGTGTGGAGACGGCAGTGCTGGATTCTTTCCGACCTCTCTTCATGTTATTTTCTTTCTTAAGATTTTATTTTTATTTTATGTATGGAGGTGTTTTGCCTGTGTCTCGGTTACTTTCCTCATGCAGTAATAAAACACCATGACCAAGGCAACTTATAAAAGAAAACCTTTAATTAGGGGCTCATGGTTGACGGCAGCGGTTAGTGTTTGTGGCAGCATGCAGGTGCTTACAGCTGAGCGCTTACCCCTGAGATGTAAGCAGAGAAAGTTAAATGGAATGGCATGGGCCTTTGGATCCTCAATCCCTATCCTCGGAGACACACCTCCTCCAACAAGCACACCTCCTAGAGCTTGTCAAATAGTTCCAAGTACTCAAATACATGAGCCAGGGTGGGCCGTTCTCACTCAGCCCACTGCAGCCTGTAGGGCTGTGTGCACACCACAGTGCATGTGTGGTGCCTGCAGAGGCCAGGAAAGAGCGTGAGATCCCCGGGGGACTGGAGTTACAGGAGATTGTGAGACACTGTGTGGGTGCTGAAAACTGAACCCTGGGTCCCCTGTGAGCTTACCAGGTGTTTTTATCAGCTCAGCCATCTCTCCAGCCCCGGATCTATCACCAGCTTCTGTTTTTTGAAATAGGATTCCAAGAAGGGGTAGCTTTACAATCGATGATGGTGGTTTGAATGAGAACAGCCCCACAGGCTAATACATTTGTGTGCTTGGTCATGAACTTAGTTCATGAACTGTTTGGAAGGACTAGGAGATGTGGCCTTGTTGGAGGAGGCGTGTCAATGAGGGTGGGGTTTGAGGCTTCAAAAACCTTGACAGGCCCAATCTCCTCTCACCCTCTCCCTCCCCCTCTCCCTCCCCCTTTTTCCCTCTCCCTCCCCCCTTTTCCCTCTCCCTCCCCCCTTTTCCCTCTCCCTCCCCCCTTTTCCCTCTCCCTCTCTTTTCCTCTTCCAGTACCTTTGGATCAGGATGTAAAGCTCTCAGCTATGGTTGTAGCACCATGGCTATCTACCTGTCTGCTTTCTGCCAGGATGATAATGGACTAACCCTCTGAAACTATAAACAAGCCCCCAGTTAAATGGTTTCTTTTGTAAGAGTTGCTCTGGTCACAAGTGTCTCTCCACAGCAATAGAATAGTAACTAAGACATGATACAAATACAACTTTAGAGTGACTTTAAAACATGTGCAATGTCTTACTATGTAGCTCCAACTGGCATGGAACTCCCCGTGTAGACCAGGCTGGCCTTGAAGTCAGGGATAGCTTGCCTATTGCCTCCCCAGTACTGGGAGAAAATCTCAATAAAGAAGAGAAAACAAAACAAAAATGAAAAAAAAAAACTGAATCTATTACTTGTGTAATCAAAATGCTTCAGACTTCAACAGGATCACATAATTTCCAAGGTGTCACTTTTCAGCCTCAGTAAATTTTTTTCATGGAAAAAAATATCAGAATTGATACACACACGTGATGATTGCCCCTAAAGTATATGACTACATCCACCATCTATTTTAAAGTGTGGAAAATGAGGAAGAAAAGGGAGGAAGAAAAGAGATGAGAATTTTGGTTTCTTAAAAAAAAAAAAAAACCCAGTTATATTATGTGAATATGTTTTTATTTTAATCCCCAGTGTGGGACATGGACCTGCTTCCGATTGTCCGAGGCCAATAACTGTGATTGTCTCATGCCCTAGAAGGGGCATAATTTTTGCCAGCTGCAAAGGGGTTATGTTTGGGATTCTGGGGACTCCGGAGAGGGTATAAATGGAAGAGCCCAGAGAGGGCTACAAGGGAGGGAAGGAAGGAGGGAGGGAGGGAGGGAGGGAGGAGGGAGGGAGGGAGGGAGGGAGGGAGGGGAAAAGGGAGACATAGATCATTGAAAATAACTGTATTTTTGGCCAATGGGGTGACCAGAAGGAACTCCTGCAGCCTGCATATGAACATAGCAACCTCAGGCTGGTCCGTATGTTACAGAACAGGCATGAACACACAGTCTCCCATACAGCTTCCCAAACAGCTGCAAAGCACAAAGCAACAAACAACAAATGCTCACATCTTTCTGTCTCAAGGACCCACTTCTTCCTGCAGGGGCCAATATCAGCTTGAAAGCCACAGAAGTTGTTGGCACCAGTAGCCTAGAAAGAAATACTTGAAGGACCAGCTTCTGTAAATGGACTTTTGGCACCAAACAGCCAGTACTGCCGCCTTCGGGAGCAACTATTTCCGGTATAATACAAAATGTTCTAGAATGCAGAGAGGAACTCTCCAATTTGCTTTATGGAACTAACATGACTGATTGCTCACCCCGACACAGCCAGAACAAAAGGAGAAAACTGGAAGATGGAGTTTTCTTTGGAGAACTTATTGGCACTACTTAGCCAGATTAAACAGGCAGGTTCCCTCTGAGTCAGCTATTCAGTGCTAAGGAAGCACATACCCTTGGGGACATTTCTACCAGTCCCAGGAGGGGAACCACCCTCTGTAGCTGAGAGGATGCTCACCTGACATTTGCCCAGACACAGCATTTTGCAGCAGATAGAAGTCACAGGTCAGACACACAACAGAACACACACATTTTCAAATGTGTTCTTAATAACAAAACAAGAAATATAAAAAATATTGTTATACTGTATTTGGCTCAGCTGTGGTGAGGTTTCAGAGACTTTTGTTTTGAAGGTTTGGCTCCAAGTTGGGCACTATTGAAAGACCGTGGGAACCTTGAAGAGGCAGGGCCTTGTGGAAGGACTCAGGTCATGGAGGACTCAGACTTGCAGGGGAGAGTGGGAACCCAGTGGCTTCTTCCTCTTCTCTTTAGCATCTGAACTATAAAGTGAGCCACCCACTCCACTTGCCATGATGTGCCCCATAGCCAGAAAAGCTTTAAACTGAAGCTTCCAAAGCTAAGAGCCTAGATTAACTTCTTGTCTTTGTAAATTGATTACGGCAGGCATGCATTACAGTTATGGAAAGCTAACTCATCTGAACATAAAGTATAGTATCATTAAATTAAAAAACAACACTCAATCCAATGACCTACCTTTTTCAAAGACAGACACATATAAATACCCAGGCACATTACAAAAGTTCACGATTCGGAACATATCTTTGTCAGTGTTCCATTTCTGTAAAGAGACACCATGACCCAGGCAACTGTTAATAAGGAAATTATTTAACTAGGATTTGCTTATGGTTTCAGAGGCTTAGTCCATTATCATCCTGGCATGAGGGATCATGGAAGCATACATGGCACCAGAGCAATAGCTGAAAGATGTATTCAGATCCAAAGACCACAGGAGAACAGTGACCTCCATCCAGAATGGCCTTCTGAAACCTCAAAGCCCACCCTCAGTGACACACTTCTTCCAATAAAGCCACACATTAATTCTTTTCAAATAATGCTACTCCCTGATGGCTAAGCATTCAATACATGAGTCTATGGGAGGGGGAGTGGGAAGGTGCATTCTTATTCAAACCACCACAGAGCAATGAGATTAGGTTATAGGACAAAGAAAACAAATTACTTCAACAGCTGCAACATCCCCTGCCCTTGTAGGTCCTTTCATCATGCCAAATCATCTTTGTGGTGTGGTGGTATGATGGGCCCCCAGATCTTAACAGGCTTCCCAGATGTGGGAAACAACGCGGGGACAGGTGCCCAGGGCCCCAAAGCCTCCCGAGTGTGGCAGCGAAGGAGGCCGAGACTGGGGCGGGTCTCACGCACAGGATTCGGGCCTGCGCCAATGAGGATGAGGAGCCGGCAGACGCAGAGGCCTGGGTCTGGAGCACTTCCCACCCGAGACTCTGTAGTTCCCACATGGTCGAGGTGGTCGCAGAGTAGAAATAGGCCCACACAGACACGTGGAATTGAGTTTCCATGAAGTAATTTTATTGACGAGAATGGTGAATCTGGTGCACTTCCCCCCAAAAGCCAGGAGGGGTTTCCTTATATTGGGGAGTATCAAGGGAGGAGTTAGGGAGGGGAAAGCTTAATTACCTACATCCCCCAGCCTCATTAATACGCAAATCTCAAGGCAGAGGGCTCTTAGGCACGTCCCTTACCCGTGTCTTATGTGATTTAAGGGTACAGGTGAAATGGAGAGGGCGGGTCTGGGGCCTGGCTTTTGGGGCGTGGCCACACCTGCAATCTCAGGGTTTCCAGGCCAATGGCAGCCCTTCCATGGCCCAACACCCAGACATTCGCACAGTTGACACCATGATGGAAGGTCCATTCTGGCCTTGGAACCCAGTGCATAGGCAGCAATGCCTGCCAGCGTGAGAACAAAGATGTAATCCATCACAACTCACAGTTCTGGGGACGTTCCTAAATGCACCAACCTTGCTTTTCGGCTTCTGTAATTCTGTTTCGGGCTTAATGTTCTTGCTAACTGAGGTGGTCAACCCAGGGTGTGGTTTTTGTCCTGAAAGGCTCACCCTGAAAAAAGGCACGGACTGTACTAGAGTCCCGGACACCCACTGTAGTCACTGGCCAGCTAATAAAAACTTTCTATCCGCTTGAACCCATATCTCAGTGGTCTTCTCTGGTGCACACCTCCCAGCAGTGAAAAACATCAGCAATCCCAGTACTTGGTAGGAAGAACCAGGGTCATCAGCAGTTCAAGGTTATCTTTGGCTATAAACAGTGCTCATACCAATGTGAACTACACTGAACTTACCTCAAAACAGCAACAATCACAAAAACAAATTCTTAAAACATTTATAATCTTGTTGGTATAAAGACAAATAAGTATATTAATTTTATGGAGTAAACATCTTTAATCTGAAAGCAAGCTTTTATCTAGGACTTAAAAGACACTGGGTTGTTTTTGTAGGACCCTGTCTTAGTTAGGTTTCTATGGCAGTGATAAAACACTATGAGCAATAGAATTTGGGGGAAGAAAATCCCCTCTGTGCATTTGGCTTATGTTGGGAGCCAGACCAACCCATGATTTTCCAGAGGCCTCATGGAAGGATAAAGAGAATGATTGGTTTGTGTCCTTGTCCAGGAGCAGACTTGGCAAGGTCCAATCTGGGGCTTAGGACAGAGACTCAAAGGATTGAAGTTTTGGACCTAGTTATGCAGCTGTCTCCTCTGGAGGGCCATGGTTATCAGTTCAAAGACAGCTGGACATGAGGTATCGTGTTGATCTCTTTGTCAGCATTGTCTGATTCAGCTTTCTGCTGACCTTAGTCATTTTCCCCCTGCCAAAGGTTATAGAAGATGCTGACATTCTTGACAAACTTGCTTGGCAGAAGTCACAAGTTTGTGCAAGATCTTCTGGTCCCAGCTCTCTATCTTTCTTCTTTTCTCATCCCAGGTACTCCCCCTCAACACTTTGCCATGTGGGGTCCTTATTCCTGTGGGGTCGAGTCAAGATTACATATCCCAAGTCACAGTCAACTGAGAAAAGCCAAGCCAGAAACTCAAGGCAGAAACCTCAAGGCTGGAACTTAAGCAGAAGCCATAGAGGAATGATGCTTATTGGCTTCTACCCCATGTTTGCCCTACTTTCTTGCGGAATCCAGGACCACCTGCCTAAGGGGTGGCACTGCCCACAGTGGGCTGGGCTTTCCACATCAATCATTAATCAAGACAATGCCCTAGAGCAGTGGTTCTCAACTTTCCTAATGTTGTAATCCTTGAATACAGTTAGTTCCTCATGTTGTGGTGACCCCAACCATAAAATTATTTTCATTGCTACTTCATAGCTACAATTTTGCTACTCTTATGAATTGTAACGTAAATATCTGTGGATTCTGATGGTCTTAGGTGACCTCTGTGAAAGTCGAGATATTGAGAACCCCCTCATACAGGCTTGTCTACAGGCAGGTCAATCTAATGAAAATATTTTTCAGTTGACGTTCCTTCTTCCCAGATGCTCCCAAATTATGTTGTTAACCAAACACCTACCTAGGACAGACCCTAAAACTAGGCTGCATCTTAGCATACTGTGCCTACTGTAAGGGTGGGTAAATTGAATAAACACGTGAGCTAACAGAGAATGGTGTCTTGTATGAACCAGAGACAATGCGCCATGAGCTGAGGCAATTTTTGAAGTCTAAAACCCTCCCCAAGGCAGCAATTTCTAAGTGTGCTGGAGAACTCAGGTGCCTGGGGTCGTTCTGGAGTCTAAGGAATTAAAGAAAGGCTCCCCAACTAGATGCGCCATTGGAAAAGTGCTGAACTGGACAAAGGAAAGCAGAGGTTCCTATAGGATTATCTATCAGAACCTTTCCTTGTGTACTAATAGAAATTCTGAGTTCTCTAAGTGAAGGTCGGAAAGCCAGCCAGTGGGGTTTCCCAAAGCAGCTGGCCAGCTGGTGTGTGTGCTGAGAACTGAGACCTCCCCCAAGAAGGAGCAGCCATGGTCAGCTTCTGGTCCGGTTAGGTGAGTGGATTCACCCACAGGAGTCTGCGCCCAGATCCTCTCCTCCCTGCCCGCCCAGCAGATCACAGCTACTTACCAGTGAGCCGGTGGGAGGAGCCAAAAGGGCAGGGCAAGATTTCCTTAGTCTCTAGGCCACCAGGACAGCAGTTGGAGGGTGCACTGACCAAATTGAAAACAAGGACGAGCTTGTGGGAATGGCTGATTATAATTCCAGAGTCTTAGACATGAAGCATGTGGACCTTCCATTTGTATTTATGTCTGGGGTGGTCCTCCGATCTGGGCAGCTCTGGGCTAATGGTTATTCTGGGGAAAAACAAAGCTCTCAATTCTTTCCATTGTGCCATTCCCCAACTGCCCTCCTGTAACCAAAGTGAAAGTCACCCATTTCCCCGAGGCCCTTTCCCCAGTAGCCAGCCATGACTTAACAGGCCCAGGAAACACAGGTTCCGGTATTCACTACCTCGAGGACTCAGAACTATCATGTGTGAGCTATCATTTCCTCGGTCCTTCTGTTCTCTGTCCCTGCCATGAACAGGGATGATCATGCAGAGAACACACAGAGTCAAGGAGGAAATTGGTTTTCACAAAATGTATCAGAGTTCTGGCTGAGTGATGCTGCTCTTGAGTTCCCAGACTGGAATCCAAGTCTCCATAAGTACTCTCCTCTTATCCCAGCAAATCCATTCTCTGACTTTCTGCTCTGTTCTGTGTCCCAGGTAGCTGACCCTGGGGCCCACCCCAGGACACACCCTTGTCTAAGCAAGCCTTAAGCTTTAGAAAGAATGCACAGGGATGCAGGGAGGCCAGATGATGCCCACATATCAGTCATGTCACCCAGGTACCCTGGGATGGATCTCTGTGAAATGATGACAGTGCTTTCATGTCCACACTTGGCAAGTGTTACACAGAGAGGTATTTGTATGCTCCTGATGTAGACATCAGAAAAGCCTGGATCTTCACTCTTCCCTGGCAGAGCCCTTAATGGAAAGAGATGGGGCTATTCCAGCTTGAGATTCAAATTCTCTCACCTGGACCAGGCTTCTGATATTATATACAGGGGTATATTTGAGACCAAATTTACTCATATGGCCACTGTACAGTTATCCAACATAGAACACAGGGCCAGGGCATTCTCTCGTGAAAGGCGTCCTTTGTAGGGAGTGAACAGTTCAAGCTCTGGTTCATTCAGGCAAGAGGTTTACTAGAACAAGCAGAGACAGAAGCAAGGGAGAAAACACCCTTTTCTTGATAGGGCTGGGGGATAGTTGACACAATCCAATGCATTTGGAACCTTTCAGTGGGACGTGATCTGTAGCGTGGTGAAGGGAGCTAGCCACCAGCTTGGACTTATTCTCAGACCTCTAGAAAACCATCTTTAAAATCTATATACACATTAGGAATTAAGTGTCCAGAGTTTAAGCTGCAACTCTATCATCCAAGTACAGTGGTAGCAGTGGGATCAATGAGAAATAGAAGATTCAACTGAGAAGGATTCCATAGGGCCAGTCACTGACAAGGCTGCAGCCAGAGATCCAGGTCACAGTCCCATGAAGCACCTGGGCATCATTTAGAAACCACTAAGTAACTGCCTAAAAGAGACTAATTTCCAGTAAGGATAATTTCACTTCATGACTGCATATGTGTCCATTTCTGTTGCTATGGCAAATAAACCAAGACTGGATACTGTATAAAGAAAAGAGGTTTGTTTAGCATACAGCATTTGAGACAGAAAATCCAAGGTTAGTCAACCCTCGTTTTCTAGCCTCTATGGAGGGTCTCTCATGGCAGACGGTATCATGGTTGAGCAGCTGCTAGAGGAAGAGATCACATGGCAAAAAAGGAGTCAGAGAGCAACAGAAGAGTCCAGTGCCTTCTTTTCTAACAACTCACTGGAACAAAAAGGGTTCCAGGACAACTACCTTAATTTATTGTGAGGGTAGAGACAGCCAGGAACCACATGTCCTTGGGGGGACAAGTCACATCTAATCATAGCAGGCTTGGACAATGGAGGCATCTCCAGTCTTGAGCTACTCAGTTAACTTCAACAATTCAGCTTCAGAGAACACCACTGTCAATCACATGGTCATCTTTCAGGCAAGGCTCAGCCAGTGTGGTTCTAAAATATGGAGGAGGTAAAAAATTTTGTTCCCATATTTGAAACGTAGAGTAAGTCAATACCCCCAACAGCCAGTTTGAAGAGGTGCTATAAATAGAAAACAGCCTTTCCAGGAGGATCTCTCTCCATATTGTGTTCTTAAGACATGAGAATAGTCAAGGGCATTGTCTGTACTTGATCAGTGGTCTTTGCTTACAATACTCCTTTCATGACTCATCTGGCCAACTGTTAAGAACAGGTCACGAATCATCCGTCTGCGCAGAATGGGAGACAGGTAATTATATCTGGCAATAACGGCAAGAAATAGCCAGTCATTAGACCCGGGAAGCTATTTCTGTAGCCTCAAACTACAGGATCTGTGTGACATATTCAGGCCACTCGTGAGCAGGCAGCAGAGGGAGGAAAATTTATTCCCAAAGTGGAAGTCCAGGAGAATGCATGCTCAGAGCCAGCACTGGTGTGGGTGTGGGGGCAGCGCCCAGCAAACACCCAGCGAGGGTCCATCAAATTCCCTCACTTCTCTGAGATTCTGAATAGATACTTCTTAAGTTTCTTTCTCCAGTTTCTCCTATGAAAGCTGCAGAATTTATTCACCACTTGGGAACAACAACAACAAAATCAAACCAAAAACTCCTAGATGCTTTCATAGGCTTTGCTTTAAACAAAGTGTGTGATGCCCATGAGAACGTGTTATAGATGGACATGTCCCTGCCTCAGGACCACTGACTCTGATGCTATAGTTCTGATGGAGGCAAAGGGCATCTGGAATGATGACCAGCTATTATTGGGAGGGACTGAAAAGAGCAGAAGAGCACAAGAGGTGGCTCAGGGAGCAAAAACACTTGTCACACAAGCATGGCGGTCTGATTTTGGTCCCCACAACCCACACGGTAGGAGAGACCAACTCCCACAAGTTCTCTGTGTTCCACATGCATGCCATGTCATTCACATACCCACACACAAACTTACACGTGCACGTAAAATAAAGTGTAAAAAAATATAATTTTAAAGATCTGTGCATAATCTCATAAATTAATGTCCTTCATTGATTCTCACTCAGCTAAAATAAATAATTGTAGTTCCTGTTTCTGCCTCTCTTCTCAGGGTCAGTATACTGGCTCAGAGATGACTGGGCAAAGTCCAGAATGGTAAGGTCCTGGGGTGGGTATTGTTGAGTGCATACACTTTATTCGGAGTGAGCTAAGGTTTATATAGTTTGGGGGAAGGGCATGAGAATATCTGTGGAGAGAAAAGGTCATTGGCTGAAAGCTAAGGTACTGAGATGCCTCATTTGCATGGGGTCCAGGTGCTGGGTTACATGACTGGTTACCTGTGATCACCTAGTCGGGGGTTGCTGTGTTCTGAGGCAGGCACAGAAACAGGGAGGAAGCTAGTTCCACTCCTGCTGTTCCCAGGATGAGATTTTCAGGGTTAAACATGCTCCACCCACCAGTCCCTCTGCTGTCACGGTTCATGTGCCCTACAAATAGTTGCGTCCATTGTTTTTGTAGATTATTTCTGTCTTACTTGGTCCTCATAAGAAATATTCAATAGCTTTAAACTGATGTCCTTTTAGTACAGTTATCATGCAATTACTATATCTTTATTTGGGAAACTATTGAAGTAGGGTGATTGATAAAAGGAGAAATAAATTCCACAAATTCAACTCTGTAAGCATAGTATACAGGCATATGTATATATGTAAGATAATAGAAACCAAAAATCAGCATGTTAATTAGTATCATCCATGAATAAGTAAAAACACGTCTAGACATACTTCCATTGTACATTTTATATATGTCAACCCCATGACAAATGATAATCTACCTAGCTACAATAGAAAATTAGAAGTTCTTTCATTTATAAATAAGCTCTTATTTGATGTGCCAAATACAAGGAAATTTTTCGTTTTACATTTTAAATTATTATTTTCATCTCTATATATGAGTGCTTTGAGTGTATGTGTATGTATGTTTGTGCATTGAGTCCATGCCTCAGGGGGTCGGGTCCTCTGGGACTGGAGTTTCAGATGGTTGTGCGCCACCACATGGATGCTGGGAATCCAACCCAGGTCCTCTGGAAGAGTAGTCAGTGTTCTTAATCACTAAGCCATGGAAAGACATCTTGAGCTCAATAGAAGCTGTGGTTGACTGCCTAAGACCTGCACAAGATCAAGCTAGTCAATATCCCAGCATGGATAGGGGAGGGTGGCATGAGACTCACGAGCTTCAACCAGGGGAGAAAGAGGCAGGGTTTTGTTGTGGTTTTTAGAGGTAAAGTCCCTGGTAGGTTATTTATGCACCAGTGAATGGCCTCATACTCGTGCGTGAGTAGGTAATACTGGCTAGACTCAGTGGGTTATTTGAGAGAGAGAGAGAGAGAGAAATCAAGGAGAGATGGGACCGATTTGGAGGCAGGGAGTGTGTATGATTTTTTAAAAAGCATGCTATACACATGTTACGATATCAAAAAATAAATAATAAATATTATCTTAAATTTTAAAGAAATGAACACATTTTGAAGTCTAGGTTTCTTGGACACACTGTGCATTTATTCTGAAGGACAAAGCTTCATCCTTGCTTACACAGAGAGATGTGGTCCTGACTGAGGAAATCTTCAGAAGCCCTCTCCCTTCTCAACCTCTTCATACCATTCCCAGACTGCAGCTGTGAATGCCACATCCCAGACCTGGGGTGTATTTTCAGTCTGTACTCCTTAATTTTAAGAGAGCATGTTGTCGTTGGGAAGTCCCACAGGCAGCATTTGATGCAACCTCTACACCCCAGCAATGTATGAACCACCAAAGAGAGGAAACATCCCAGGCAAAAATGGGAAGACTGGGGTGATGGGAACACACCCAGACTTTATTTTTAGCACAATTTCAGATCTAAAGTCATTTTCAGGGGCTCAACTAGCTGACCAAATTAACATGTGATATCTTACATTTTCTAATTTAAATTATCTGCAAATTTACGAATACGTCATCTGGGTGTTTTCAATGTCCTATATCGGTGTGCCCCAATGTAGGGTTTCTAATGAAATCCATTAGAGAAATCTATGAGATAGTATAGCTGGGGAGAAGCACCTCGGCTTGTCAACTGTATGCAGATCCTGTGTGCAGCTCATCTGATGAATCTTTGCAGAGTCGCTGACAGATGGGGATGATTGGAGTCCAGTAAGCCACTCAAACAGGAAGTGGCAGAGCAAGAGTGGAAGCCTATCTGACTCCAAAGACTGCAGTTTCCCATCATTTAGATGACTAGGAGACCACCAGCTGAGTGGAGCTGCAGAAGAGCCTGTTTCCCTGCTGCCCACACACATCATCTGGAGTGCCGAAGTGTCCTTAAGCAGTCAACACATCCTGAGTTCTTGGTGTGCTGTTCTATTTCTGGGGTTCCCCTGGTGGGGGTTGGGGGTGGGAAGCTCTCAAGCAAAGGACAGTCCCTCAACCTAAAGAAGGTCTGGCTTGTTGTCTGAACATTGTGGAGTGGTGTCTCCTAACGAGGAATGAAAACCCTCCAAATACAGCTCTGTCCAGGTGTGACACACAGGAAGTGGCAAGATGCCACCCCCAGTGCCGTGATCCCGTACAGGTGTTTCCAATTCCCTTTGTACAGTTTGAAAATATAACTCACTGATTACAAGTACAGAGCTGTGATATGGGTGTGGTCAACCATTAACCTTTACCCCAGCCATAGTGCATGAGCCCGGAGTGGAGCCAAGCAGAGGTTATTCTGGAGCCCAAAGCACAGTTAATGGAAGAACTGCCATCTTTCATTATGTGAGTTGCCGTATGCTGCCATCTTTCTGGAACAAGCCTGTCTGCAAAATAAAGCCAGAAGTGACAACTGGTCTGGAGAACCAGCTGGTTATGTTGGCACCAGTCACAGGTTCAGGCTATCAGGGGCTCCACTCCCATTCCTGTGAGCTGCCCCAGGAAGTCTCAGGTTCAAGATTCTAAACACTTACCTTTGATTTGAAGCCACTTGGCTTTCTGTCTCTTGGCATCCATAAGACTTCGATAAGCGCTGTTGATTATTGCTGCCAGGAACTGAGAATTCCTTAGGTTTCAACCGAGTCTCCAGTAACTCCATGCCTGATTTAGTTTACAACTTCCCGCAATGAGCTCCCTGAGCTTGTCCCATATTGCCACTCATTAGGCAACTATTGATTCATAAAGACATAAAGCACCCTGGAGAACAATGTTCTGATAAAGGCTTAGAGAGATAGCCATTACATGTACACAGGGAGCCCTGGATGTAGTCCAGTAGTGAAGTGCTTGGTTAGCATGTGCTAAGTCCTGGGTTCTAGCCCAAGTAGATCCCATATTTAGAATAACAAATGGGGGCCTAGGAAGTGTCCTCAGTGGGTTTTGCCTCATTGTCTGGTTTCATTAATGACAACATCTACTTGTCCTTGTGTTTATAGAACATGAGCTGACGACTTATTCTACAGGTGTGTTTACACAGAGTCCTCACAGAATGGTACTATGGGTATCATTTTGGGGGGGGGAGAGGGCTATGCCATGCATGGTAGGATATCGGGATGGCCTCCACCTGTCACATGCCAATAGCACCTCTCTCTGTTGGTGACTATCTAAAAGGTCTCCTGCCATTGCCAAACAGTCCCTAGAGGACACATTGCCTTCGGTGGAAAACCACAATTTTACACCAATCACTGAGCTTGGCCATTTGGTCATTATAGGCTTCTTTGGCCTCCACCTACTGTCCTCAAAAAGCACTTGCTAGTTCTTCATATTTAGAACTGATAACAATAAGAACAGTCCTTTAGTCACTGCTGAA
Organism: Mastomys natalensis; assembly: GCA_021653895.1. Lineage (NCBI taxonomy): Eukaryota > Metazoa > Chordata > Mammalia > Rodentia > Muridae > Mastomys > Mastomys natalensis. Next base: position 508,371 of record JAJTUV010001108.1, read on the forward strand.
GTTGAACCGATATGTTAGACAGGTTTTAATAATTCATATTTATGTACACACATGCAGAGAGAAAGAGAGAGAGTCTGATTAGACTATTGTGCATTTTGTAATTGCCCCAATCATAATCAGTAAAACAAAGGCATCAATCGAGATCTGATTCAATCGTCATCTCTCCCCCAGACCCGTCTTGCCTGCTCTCATGTCTGTCTGTGCAATCCAGCAATGAAGCTTTCAACGTGAGTTCATCTTCTTTGGGTCACCAGATTTATCAAATAAAACCATGGGACATTCAGCTAAACCTGAATTTCCAGTTAACACAAATAACCACTTACTATGCCCCAAATGTTTCTAAACACCTGATAACAACAAGACACATCTAGCAACAAGAACAACAAAAACCCTCCAGGCCGTATATTGTGGGATATGTTCTGTCTTCTGATTGGAAACCCTGACTCTGAGTCTTCTCTGCCTTAAGTTCTGATGGTTTGAATTTCGCTAGAATTCTCCCCACACAGTACGTAAAACACAGACATGCCCTCGTCCAGAGTTGCTCCTGTGGGCAGAACTGGTCAGATTCTGTGTTCGTCAGTGTTTCAGCCAGGGTCCAACCAGGAAAGCAGAGAACTGAAGCGTTAAACGCGGATCCTTTCTACACAAAGTTTGCACTTCACAGAGTGATTGGTTCTGAGCAAACCGAAGGTGGTTTTATTGCTGAACAAAAGTAACTTTAGACTTATAATGTATCTGAAATATAAATATTTTACATATTCAATCCCTGGTCAAATTCTTTTTTTTCCCCTTAATCTAAAAAAATCTTTTCACTTCCCTTAAAAAAAAAAAAAAAAAAAAAAAAAAGATCCAGTAAGTTTCCACTGTTAGCTTGCTTAGCTGGTGAACCAGGTGAAAATTAAAAGTAACTCAAGGCATGGTTGCTGACCTGGACCTGCTTTTCAGAGACTTGGGATGATGGTGGGGCAGCTTTCCTGACAGTAGGAAGGAAATAGCTACCTAAGACTCTAAAGCACAACCCTGTCCTTGAGTGCCGCTCACGCCTCAGGTCATAAAAGCTAACGATAAGCATTTAAAACCTTGAATTCCAGAGTCCAAGTTATGCCACCACACATTTGCCCTCTATCTTTTAGATTTATTAATGTTATTTTGTGTACCTGAATGCTTTGCCTCTGTGTGTGTGCGCGTGCGTGCGTGCGTGCGTGCGTGCGTGTGCGTGTGTGTGTGTGTGTGTGTGTGTGTGTGTGTGTGTTGCCACGTATGTGGCACTTCCTCAAAGGTTCCCGAAGTGGGCATTAAACCCAGAGTTATAGACAGTAGTAAGCCACTACATGGGTCCTGGGAGCCAAACTTCAGGGCCCTGCAAGAGCAAAGTTTTTAACTGTTGGACCATCTCTCCAGCCCCACAGATGTCCTCTTCAGTGGGTGGGGTGGAGCTCTCTGACCACACCAGTCCAAACCAGTACTCACCTGCTTTTCAACACTGCCTCCCTAGTCACCCGAAGTATCCAGCGCCCAGCTTCTGATTTTTTTTTTTTTTTTTTTTTCCGAGACAGGGTTTCTCTGTATAGCCCTGGCTGTTCTGGAACTCACTCTGTAGACCAGGCTGGCCTCGAACTCAGAAATCTGCCTGCCTCTGCCTCCCAAGTGCTGGGATTAAAGGCGTGCGCCACCACTGCCCAGCTCAGCTTCTGATTCTTATTTATGAATGTCTTTTAAGCCTTCGAGACACAGGCATAAGAAGAAAGACACTAAGATGAGATAGATGATATTTTTTCCATTTGTATTGACAGACAATAATTGCTCATATTTGAGGGGATGATGGGATACTTTAGTATAAGCCTACAGTGCTTAAATTGGGAAATTAGCATTTCTCTCCTTAAATATTTATCATTTCTTTATATTAGGAATTTTCAAACTCTTCTCTTTTTTTAACTTTATTTATTTTAATTATATGAGCACACTGTAGCTGTCTTCAGACACACCAGAAGAGGGCATTGGATCCCATTACAGATGGTTGTGAGCCACCATGTGGTTGTTGGGAATTGAACTCAGAACCTCTGGAAGAGCAGTCAGTGCTCTTAACCACTGAGCCATCTCTCCAATCCCAAACTCTTTTCTTCTAGCCCCCTTTTATTCAAATGTAAAACTTTACTCCTGGGACATGTGTGCCAGGAGGCATATATGGAAACTAGAAGACAGATTTTAGGAGTCAGTTCTTGCCTTCCACCTTGTTGGGGCAGGGCTTCCCTTGCTGACTGCACTGCAGTGCTACTCTAAGCCTGCTGGCCTGAGCAGGCAGGTCTGTCTCTGCTTCCCAGATCACTGAGTAGCTCATGGCAAGCTGCTGAGGCCTCTCATCAGTCTCTGAAGAGTTGTGAGGGGTTTTTTTCTTTATTTTAAAATACAGTAAATTTGTGTAACCATTAGAAGTCAGCTGGATGTAACTCCCTGGGGTAGTGCTTGCTTATCACACTCTTGTGTGAGTGTGTGTGTGTGCACACGTACTTTGTACTCTCTCCACTCAGCCTCTCCACACCCTTTCTGCTTCCTAGTAAGAAAAGATACTACTCCCTACCTCACAGAAGCAACTCTATGATAGCTGCCAGTTTTACGGCCTTGCTAATCACAATGGCATTGTACTATATTAAGCTCTTTTCTAGGCAAAATCTGCCCTGAAGGGGACTCTCTTCACTAAGGGTAGTGGATACAAAGGCAGTTGCACGGCAGAGTCTTCTGGATAATTTAAAACATTTTGCCAGACCTCTTATCAAATCTGATTTAATCCATACTATTTTTACCTTTTAATGTGGCAAGCAAAGGACTGGATCGGGCATACCCAGGCCTGCTCTGTGATTTTTGTTGTCTGTTTGCACACATGTTATCATTTTTGCTTCGTGGCTGCTTTATAGGAAATCTTCTGAGGTCGTTTATTTTATGGGAGTTAAATTAATTAAAACCAGAGGATATTACAGGAAGGGAATTATGCTAATATCTCTGAGCACTGTGCGGAAACAAGACTCTAAAGAAACCGTCACCAATCCTTCTGTGTTCTGAAATGGTCTCTATTCTCAGGACACTCCAGCCAGTGGTAAGAAAGCCATACTGCCTGAAGATCCAGTGAGGTTCCCATGTTGGTCTTGTGTTTGCCATCATGCACCCCCTGAGATGCACAAACTATGCTGTGCCTGCATCTAATACAAGCAGGTTGGGTTTTTGTTTTGTTTTGTTTTGTTTTTAATATTAAGCCCTTTTTGTCATTGCTGTTTGAATGCTGAAGACTGAACCCAGGGCTCTGAGCTTGGTAAGTAGGAGCTGCAGCCCTGAGCCGCACCCTAGCATCTCATGCCTCAGAGGCTTTTAGGAGAGCAGCAAATTCAGGCGTCAGACAGACAACCTATCTGCTCCATCACATTTCAGGCATTGGGCAGATGACCTATCTGCTCCATCACATCACCACTGTGACACAATCAGAAAGCGCCTGCAGCACTGAGAGCAAAAGACTTGCCCTAATCGCACAGAAGATCCTTAGTCATGAGGACCAGAAATCAGACAGTCTGAGCATCGGGCCAGCATGCCTTCAGTGACAATGTTAAGACAGGGTTGAATCCTGATGTCTTCCCTCCTGCGTGGCACTGTGATGAAGGGAAAGACTCAATCCAAGATCAGTTAGAAGGTGGCAGGCTCAGCCCTGACCAGGGCTAAGGATTTCGGGTTTCTACACAAACCAGGGGAGTCTGCTTTCCACTGCGTTTCTTCTAGCGGTCCACCCTGATGAAAAGGATTGTTAGATTGATTCATCTAGCGTCCCCTAGCCGAATCCCTCTAGACTTTCTCGGCCAGACATCCAAGGGTATTTTATTCCTTGTGACAGAATTATGCTGATACACGTAGATTATATTCAAGGGCAGCTATTCGGAAGGGTGTCTGGTGGGACAGTCTGTTGGGAATGATAAAATGTCTCTGGGAATGTGATAAGATAAATGGAATTACAGTTCCCTTCCGCACCAGCACAGTTTAATCAGGAAAGTGAGCACACTGTGAGCATTACGGACTTATAAATCATAGAGTTATGCTTTAGATAACTTAGTGTTGCTGCAGGAAAGATTCCAAAAGCACTAGAGAAGAGTCCTGGGTCTCCCTGATTGAAATAAACTGTCGGAGCTGCTTCTGGATGTGAGGTAGAGAGGAGCTACAGGAACGGAGACAGTAGCTCCTGTGGTTGGATGCTGGCCCAGCATGTACAAAGCCGTGGGTTCGGTCCCATCGCTGTAGAAACTGGACGTGATGACTTCACCTGCAATTTCCATTTTGGTGAGATGGAGACAGGGGAATGAGAAGCTCAGAGACAGCTTCTATTACATAGTGAGTTTGAGGCCAGCATGAGACTGTCTCAAACAAGAAAAAAAAGGTATCTACAATGAGGACAGTGTTGAAAGTTCTGGAAGGCTGCCAGCTCTTTGTAGCGTCCCCCCTTGTGAGCTCACTGTAAAGTACTCTCTCCCACGACAGCTCGTTTGTGGCTGTCTGGATCATTGCTGATCTCTGAGGCAGGTAAGAGAAAAGCAGAGCTGCCAGAGGCCTTCATTGCCTCATCCAGTGCCTGTGCTGGGTGTCATGGCTGCTGCTCCATTCTGCCCTTTAACCACTCCGTTCCCCTCGCCTCCCCCCCCCAAAGGGTTTTCCTGGGTAACCATATCCCTGATCAAATGGTTCCTTTTGATACTTTAAATGAATCTTCCAAAACTCATGTCAAAATTTAATTGCATTCGTGTCAATATTAAAGGTGGGACCTTTAAGAAGATTTAGGTCATGAAGGGCAGGCACAGGACGAACAATAAGGCCGTTATCACAGGAATAGGTTGATCATCACAGTTTACAGAAATGAACTATATTTCAAAAATAAATGAATTCAGCTGGATTTCCTTGGAATGATGGAGCCCCTTGCTCATAGACCTCCTGGCCTCTAGAATTGTGAGTCTAATCAGCATCTATTCTTTACTATTTCCCCAGTGCGTGGTGTTTTGTTACAGTGATAGAAAACATCCTAAGGCACTCCTATACTGGGTGACTGCAATCCAAGTTCCAAATTAGCTACGTGGGCATTGTATGGAGTCCTCAAAGTTCCCCACAGAGACAATGTGTGGTTAAATATTGTACTTTGTTAAAAACTATAGAATAGAGTATAGGACACACAAGACTCTGGTCCAGGGATATTTGGATATGGCTGTGCTTCTTCTCAGAGTCTATGGCTACCTTTTTCAGGGCATCTACTCTGTGTGGAGAAGTAGCTACATTGACTAGACCCGAACTGTTGACAACAGTGGAGGTTGGGAAGCAGAAAGGTATCCCTGCCTGTACTTTGTGCCTTTGCCTGTGGCAGGACCAGCTTTCCCAAAAAGAGATGCAGAGTTAGTTCTAGAACATGGATGTGAAGAGAACTCTGGCATCAGTCTGAATCTGTGACTCACCCTTTGGGCAGCCATCTCACTGTGGAGAGTTTCGGCCTCACTACTTACCAACTGTAGGGACTTGTACGTTTTTATATTGTGTAAAACTCTATGTGCTCAAACGCATTCGTCGCAGCATGAGCAAAATCTGAGGACAACCTTCCCATTGATCTGTGGAGGGCCTGGTTAACTGAGGTTCTTACGATTGAGAAAACTGGGCGAAAGGCATGAATGATGATCAAGGAAGTTCGCCGTGTGCATATGAGGGGCATCCTGATCCTTCCTTAAGGGGTCCAAACATTCACAGACAGAAGCATATGGAGGTTCATTCAAACCACCAAACCCCAACTTTCAAGAGAGGAAGTTGGTGGCATGGGAGAGAGTTCGGAAGACAAGAAGGAACAGAAGAAAGAAAAAAAGAAAGGAAGAAAGGAGAAAAGGAAGGGAGGAAGGGCAAGGAGAGGAGGGAGGGAAGGAGGGAGGGAGAGAGGCAGAACAGTATTCACAGTTTGCCAAGTTTTATACAAGACAAGAAGGGAGATAACTACATATGTTTTCATTTTTCTCAGATGACCATAAACTTTGAAAGCAAACAAAAAGACATTATGGGGTTTGGTGGTTTGAATGAACTGGCATATGCTCCTGTGTATGAATGTTTGGACCCCAAGTAGTGGACTGTTATGGAAGGGTCAGGATGTGGCCTTGTGGGAGAGATGTGTTGATGGGGATGGGCCTTGGGATTTAAAGCCTGAATCAGGCTGGGCCCCTGTGGGTCAGGATGTAAGTGAGCTCTCAGCTGCTGCCCCAGGGCCACGCCCATCTGCCTAGCAGCCACGCCCATCTGCCTGCACCCGTGCTGCCTGAAATAGCCGTGGACTCACCCTCAGCAACTGTAAGCAAGCCCCCAATGAAAGGTTTTCTTTCAGAAGTTGCGTTGGTCACGATGCCTTTTCATAGAAACAGAACAGAAACTAAGACATAGGGGAAGCGGACAGAAATGTGGTGGTAAACCTGGGAATGGGACTATACAGCTCAAAGCCAGGTCAATCTAGTACCTACTCAAAAGAAAAAAAAAAAAAGTTTAGTCTGAAGAAATGGCTTATTAGATGAAGCACTAACCACCAAGCCCGCCAGCCTGAATGGTATCAGCACTCACGTGGTAAAGGAGAGAACCAACTCCCGGTAGGTGTCCCTTGGCTTCTACATGCACACCATGGCACATATGTATACATGCACAAATGCACACACAAACACAGACAAAGAAGTAAGTAAAATGCAACCAAAGGAGGATTTATTTTTTAAAAAACGAATTCTGTTTACATTTAAGCAGATGAAGAAAACGAGGTCAGATGTGGTACATATCTATAATATTAGCACTCAGAAAGTTGAGGCAAGGTAATTATGAGTTCAAGGACAACCTGGGCAATGTAGCAAGACCCTACCCTCAAGGCTGACTCCCCAGTCCACAATCTCAGGTAGACCCTACTTGCTAAAGATTGCACAGCTTCCCCAAACAGCACGCCCAGCTGGAGACCAAGTGTTTAAACACACCAGCTTATGGGTGTCATTTTACATTGTCCCTGGTCTCTACAGGCTCATGACTGTCACATCATGCTAGGAATCTGTCTGGGCACAATAATGTCCAAGCCAGCCCACTGGGTGATTCTTCTGGCCCATTTTCGGAAGTATAAGAGAGTAAATGAAGATGGCTGGGATTCTGGCCTGACGTGCTGCCAGATACACTCCTACTGTGTTCAGCTTCCAATCTTCTGCACCCGTGACATGAAATAAACTCACCAGTCCCTAAAAAGAAGCTTCCCATTCCCTATTCCTTTCCTGTAGTGGACTCTTGTGTCCTGCCTGGATCCTAGTGTCCCAGCTCCAGTTCTGGCCAGCAACTTAAGCTGCCCTGTTTCTCGGGAATTATGTTGGCAAATGAACGCTATCTTGTCCGGTATCTCACTGCAAACATCAGCTGGGTACTTTATGGGATAAGTCTCTAGAGCCCCTGGGAACCAGGCTGCATCAGCTCAGGCCTTATTTTGCCCCTCCTATGACTCTCTTCTGTCTTTCTCTCCCTTTCACTTGGAAGCACACCTTCAACGAGTCACATCTGTCTGAACTCCTGCCTGGAACTCTGCCTTTAAGGAAGCCCAAGTCTAAAACCTGGCTCTACCAACTGTGGAGTCTCTTCTCCAGCCACACTGCTCTGTTGCTATTTCTAGGATCCAGGCAAACACCAGATTGGAAACATTGTTTCTTTTCTCCGGGCAGAACCTTTACGGATCCTGTTGTCCCGGCTTGCGTCAAACTGCCTCCAGTTTCAGGACAGGGCAGCGAATAAACCCTCACTGACAACAACAATAAGTAAAGCACACCACGGCTGCAAGGGGAAGGGAGAAAACACATTGTTTCTCGATGGTATTGAATGACGGCTCCATCACCATCTGCGTGTCCTTCCAGTTTGCTGCCTTTGGAATGTCCCATCAGTTAAGTAAATCTGTTGAGAGCACAAAGGTTCTTGCCCTAACAAGACAGAAACTAGGAGTGTTAAACACACAGGGTTGTCTGTTCAAAGGAAAAGATGTACAGCCTGTTTTATACCCAGAAGGCTGGAAATGGAGGTAGCGCATAGCCTAGAAGACCCTTGTGCTATCTGTAGTCCAGGGCATACCCAGCTCCCACAGCAGGACAGGAGGTAGCTGATAGTCTAGGTGACCTTTGCATTATCTGTATAGCCTGGGGCTCCAGCAAGCTCCCACAACCAGGACCAGAGGTGGCCAGATGACCTATGTGGTATCTGTATGCAAGACCACACCAGCTCCCTCCTAAAAATAAGGCACGTAGCCTACCTCCAGAACCCATCTTCATGGAAGAAGTGACATGTACTTTGAGAAGAGTTTTGATGTAATTATGCCTCTTTGTGCACAAGAGATTATGTTGTACCAGGAGACATTTTTTCCAAGTTGCACTGTGCTTAGATATGCCTAAAATAAACTGCCCAGTGTCAGACGTTAGAAGTTTGAACCAACTGCGACTACAGAGTCATGTCAAAGGAGACTCCCTTCTTGCCTTCCTTCGTTCCTCTGTCAGCCAAAGTTGTTGCAGAAACCTCCACATAAGTCTATGGTGTCGTGCTGGCTAACCTTAGTCAAGAAGAATTAGCCTTTTTTTCTTGTAAATCTCAATAATTCTCTCTTTCCGTTCCATCCTTTTTTTTTTCCAGCCTATGTTCTTTAAGACAGGGTCTCCCTTATATACACAGACTAACTCTCATTGAATCCAGTCTCTTCCTGTCACTCAAGAGTTGGGGTTACACATGAAAACCACTCAAACTGTCTTAGTTAGGGTTTTATTGTTATGAAGAGACACCAATACCAAGGCAAGTCTTATAATTGGGGCCAGCTTTCAGCTTCAGAGGTTTAGTCCTTTACCGTCGTGACAGGAAGCATGACGGCACGCAGGCAGACATGGTACTGGAGAAGGAGCTGAGAGTTCTCCATCCTAATCTGCAGGGAGCAGGAAGTGAATGCTACACGGGAAGGGCTTGAGCATCTGAGACCTCAAAGTTAGCTCCCAGTGGCTACTTCCTCCAACAAGGCCACACCTCCTTATAGTGCCGCTCCCTAGGAGCCTATGGAGGGTGTTTTGATCCAAACCTGATGGTTTTCTATATAAATAGGAACCATGGTGTCCTAATGATGTCCATATAATGCATATATAGTTAACCACCCTAGCTCTGACTTTTCATTAATATAGATCACATTGCAGCCTTTTCTTGTAATTCATGATTAAAGTCATGAACACTCTCCAGAATATCAAAGAAGAGAAATCTGACTTCAAGCTCCCTTCATTTCCTATAATGCAAGACGCATGTTTTTAAAATAGGACTCCACACACAGAATCATCTGGTTTGGAAATTAAAATTAAAGAATGTACTCAGTACAAATGTGTAGCATAGTCATGAAAATTATTTTTATTTCCCATGGCCATGATTACTGCTGAAGGTATTTCTCTTTGTTATTTATCTCAGTGGTTTTGAATTGTGAAAAGCTAGTACTGTATCTTAAACTACAGAAAGTTGGGGTGGGTATAAACACTGCCTATAGGGAAATGTCAGCTGTCAACATTCCTTCCTGAGAACTACTTACTTGTGTGAATAACAAGAAGCAATCCTGAACCATGACTTGTGGGTCGACTCCCACCTTGTCTTGTTTTGCTTTGTTTTGACAAGGTGTCCCTATGAAACCTGGACTGTACCTAAATTTGTGGTCCTCCTGCCTCAGTCTCCTGGATGCTAGGATTAGAGGCATACACTACAATGACTGCCTTCTAAATTTCCATATAGATACAAACTACAGCATCCTGTTATTTATACATAGCTCAAACTTCCTGAGCACTGATTTCCTTTTTTAATCCTGCATTATTACCTAATGTGCTTCTGTGTGCTCCCTCGGGCTCTCCAAGTAGGTCAGACCGTTGTAGAGATGCCTTGGGCAGAAAAGGGCAGATTGGTTGCTAAGGGACTGAGAGTCAAGCCTGTTAACTGTGGGCGCCTGCAGTGTTCTGGTCATTTTATTATGAGATTGTTCTGGGTGTTCTTTTCAGTGGGATGTATTAAGATTGTTGGGGGTATTTGTAGTAGCAAAAGGAATTTCAGTTCTGCAGGTATGCTCTCTAGTTTATGAACTGTTGCCTAGAAGAGATGATGCTTTGAAAAGATGGAGGAGGGGATTCTCTGTCTCTCTCTGTGTTATTGTTGTTTTCGGTTGGTTGGTTGTTTTACGTAAATAGTTTCTTCATAGACAGTGCTCTTTTTCTTCTCCTTGAAAATCCCAGATTAAGAGCCAAAGTTTCCACTCCTGGGGAATCTCACAATCTGTTTGGAGACCTTTTTCTTTGTAGAAAAGACAGTCTGAGACTGACTTTCTAAGTCAATAGGCTGGACCATGGCTGATTTTGGGAGAAGGCTTCTGTCTGAGTTCTCATCTCCTCACTCTGGCTGGTTCTTTATGTCCACAGCCTTCTTGCTTATTTCACCAGACCTGCGCCCAACATCCTGTATGTGCCCAGGAAGTGCTGCTGGCCAAAGAATTCATCACATATCCACATCCTGGTCCCACTTTATCCTATCATGAAACATTAATAATAAAGCCATCTGAATCATTAAGGTAAACAAGTAACAGAAGTACTAGTGGAGACATAGACAGTGACAAGTCTTTGTACACTACTGGGCTTCTCCGGCCATGTAAGCTACTCCAGCCATGTAAGCTACTCCAGCCATGTAAGCTACTCCAGCCATGATGGAAATCGGTATAGAGATTCCTCAAAAAACTAAACACACATTTATCACATGACCTGGATATATAAACTTGGACTTCAAGTCAACACATTCCAAAGAACCTTGCACACAGCACTTACTACAGCTCTATGCACAGTAAAATTAACTATGGAACAATCCACAACAGTCCATCCTAAGTGTCCATCAACAGTGGAACCGATGGAGACAATGTGGCATACGTATACTGAGGATGGCAGTACAAGCCTGTAATCCCAGTACATGGGAAGATGAGGTAGGAGGATCATGAGTTTGGGGTCATTCTTGGCTAAAGTGAATTGAAGGCCAGCCTGAGCTACAGATGCTGTCAAAACACAGCAAAACAGATGTTGTATATATATGTACATTGAATTTTTTTTCAGACATAAAGAACAAAGTTATGTCATTTGTAGAACAATAAGTGCAACTGTACCTGATATTATGTGAACAAAATCAGTCTCAGAAAGACAGACATATGGTTTCATTCATTTGTGCTTCCTACATTTATGTATCAATAGACACATTGAATCATATGTGTGTATATACATATATATATATATATACACATCAACACACACACAGATATACATACACACACACATGAGCTGTCTAAGAGAACAAAGGAGACTGACAAGAGGGGGCAGGGAGAACGAAGGGTAGATTTTAAGGATGTAAAGTGTTGTCAGAGCACATTTCACACCTGTGTGAATGTGTGCTCCAGCACAGGACAGTTCACACCCATACCTGATGCAAAATAAAAAGGCGGTGATTTGTAACATGAACTGCAGTGTTCCCACTGAACTCAGGAGACACAGTCACAAAATCGTATCTACTTTCTACTTCGTTGGTGACAGAAATAAACTATGGTCCTAAATCATCATTTGTTAGATTTAAGGCTCTATGTATAAAATTTCTCATGTTCCTTAACTTTTCTAAGGAGGAGAATTCTAGCCCAGTGTTTGGAATAATGAAGTTACATCTGAGGACTGTAAATTTAGGATTATCTTCAATTACTTGAAGTTTTTAATGGGACACTAACTCAAAAGCTACACCAATCAGAGAAAATGTTTTGGGCTTCATTTTTTGTTCACCAGGCCCTAAAGCCTGACCTGGGGCTGGTCTCAACGTGGTACACGAAAAACCCACAACTGAATTACAAGGCACAGGGCATTCCCATGGCTATTATCAAGTCAGGTGAAAACCCAGGAAGTCACACTGTATCTATTTATGTCAACTGAGCACACCCTAGAATTATACATTTTAGTAACAAAAACATTAACAACGATTCCAACTGATACAGTTATCACTACCTGCCTAGGACAGTTTCAATGGCCTTATAGTATTAACTCTTGTGTCCTGACAATTATCCCATGCAACAGGCTCACTAGTATTACGTCAGTCTTACAGATGGAGAAACTCTGGCACAGAGAGAAATACTTAGTCTAAGAGCCACAGAAAAATGAATGAATGGCATCAGCAAGATTCCATATACTTTTTATGTCCCAGGACTGTCTCCTCCTCTGACCTGTAGAAAAGTAGTCCCAACACACACACACACACACACACACACACACACACACACACACACACACAGAGAGAGAGAGAGAGAGAGAGAGAGAGAGAGAGAGAGAGAGAGAGAGAGAAGGGGGGAGGGGGAGGGAGAGGGGGAGGGGGAGAGGGAGAGGGAGGGGCGGAAAGGGGAGGGGGAGGGGGAGGGGGGGGGGGAGGGGCAAGATGAGAAGGGTGAGGGGATGAGGGGAGGGGAGGGAGAGGGGAGAGGGGAGGGGGGAGAGGGAGACAGACCGGACGAGAAGAGACAGAATCAAAATTTTTTCTCTTTTAGTTAAAAGGGTCTACTCTGAGTTGTGGTGTGTGCACATGAAATCAGATGTCCTTGGAGTCCAGAGAGACTAGATTCCCTGGAGCTGAGTTACCAAGACCCGTGACTGCTCCTGTGTCCTGGAATGGAACTTAGACTTGCAGGTTAATTTTGTTGTTCAACATCGTACCACTCTCAGCTAAAAAGCATCTTTTGAGTTAGCTGAATAATCATAAGGTATACTAATGTGACGAAATTCAGTCTTCCGTTTGTTTTTTCCTGAGATAGATCTACTGTGTAGCTAAGCTAGCCTTGAAACCAGACTTCTGTCAAGTCTTCTGCCTGAGATACCAACTTGTTCTTTCATCCTTTGTTCAAGCTACTATGGGATTGCAATTAATTGTTTAATATTCGTACCCATAAGAGAAAAGGTACGCTGCAAGTGAAAAGATACATCAGCCAGGAGCCATGATCATTTCATGCTTTTATAGCATTTGTGACTCAAGCCGTATTCCACTTCCTGTCATCTTCCCATCATATCATAGCTATTCCAGCCAGAGAAACTAGGGTGTAAAGAGGCAGTGCACTGCATCAGATGATTGTGTATCTTAATTCTTTTTTTATTTGTTTTATGTGGGGGGAGGGGCTGTGTGCACACATGCACACATGTGCTAGTATCTAAGGATGCCCCTCATCTCCCGGAACTGGAGTTACAGGGAGTTGTGAGCCACCCTTGTGGATGCTGAGATCAGGACATCCTCTGGAAAAGCAGTAAATGCTCTCAACCACTGAGTCACCTCTCCATCTCCACTCCTTAATGTTCTTAGTATGAAAAGGCCGCTGTTTCTACAATGTTAATTTGCTGAGAGTCCTCGAGTCATCCGGTGGAAAACCTCACCTTTAGAGTTTGCCTCCTTGGCTTGGCCGTGTGCTTGTCTGCACTTTACTATCTACCATTCAGGTAGCCTTTTTATGCATCGTAGAGAAAGATAACAAAGCTACATCTACAGGGCACAATTAATCGATAAAAGAATTGGTAAGGTGAACTTTGTTAAAACTAGAAATGCCTCTACAAAGATACTATCCAGGGAATGAACTGACCGGATATAAATAGGAAGGAAAATATTTGCAAGGCAAATCTGATAAAGGAGCATTATTTTTGGAAAAGTTTACCAAGAGCCAGACATGATGGTGTACGCTTTAACCTCAGTACTCAAGAGGCAAAGGCAGACAGAGCTCTGGGATCTGGGGTCAGCCTGGACCATAGAGAGTTCTAAGCCAGCCAGGGCTACACAATGAGACACTGTCTTGTTTTTCTTTTTTTAATTGTTTTTAAAAACTCAGCAATCAGAAAATAAAAAGGGAGCAAATTGGGGCTGAGTGCTTGGTGGTTAGGCGCTTGCTCAGCATGTGTGAGGACCTGGGTTCTATCTCTCGTATCCTTTAAAAAAATCCAAAGGACCACAGACTTGAATAGAGACAGCTCACAACACACACAGATGGGAAACAAGTGTGGGAAGCAGCCCTCCATCTCTTGTGTCCTCTGGGAGTCAAAAACCCAAACAATGAGAGGCTAAAGAACACATTGGGAAAGCCAAAACTCAAAGCACTGACATCATCAACTTCTGCCAAAGATGCAACTCCAAAAGAAACTCCATTCATCCCGGGTGGAGGTGTAACAGCTCAGTCACTGTGGAGTTCTCTCAAACAGACCCAGCAGTTTTGTTCTTTGGTCTTTACCCAAAGTGAAAACTTACATCCCTATCAGAACTGCACAGATGTTTATAGCACCTTTACTTACTATTATCCCAAGCTAGAAGCAATTACGATGTTCTTCAACAGGCAGGTGAGGGATAAGTAAACTGGGTACATCTAGATAAGTGATTACTATGTGTGTGTGTGTGTGTGTGTGTGTGTGTGTGTGTGTGTGCCTGTGTGTTATTAATAAGACACTTAACATTGATCTCCGACCTCCTCCGAATGTACATGCATAAATGTACACGCCCACCTGCATGAGTGTATACACATGAACACATAAACGCAAAAAGATGGAAGATCTACTGTAAACAACCTGATTGTCAGTCACCAGAACCTGTGTAAAGTGACCAGATTTATTGATGGACATCAGTCAGCACTAGGCCTTTATCATTCAGATAAAAGAACGAGAGAAGCCAAGGATGAATTCTTGGGGGATTCTGGGAAAGATCGGTCAGTCAAATCTGCAAAGTAGAAAAGCAGCCTAGAAGGGAAAAAAAAAATCTGTGAAGGTTAGAAAGGAGAACAAACAGCAGCTGATGACTAAGGAACCTTCTTCAATCATCGCTGAAGCTGATTCATTTGAGTAACTAACTCTTCTATGAATAACAACTATCTGAGACTAGACCAAAAATAACAGCTGCGCTGAATCGCATCCTGGAGAACTGGGGGCTGCAGCGGCGGGAGACAGCTTTGTGAAGCAGACTCCACCACGCAAAGCAGGATTTCTGTTTTTGTCTTCAAGGCTTTGTGACATAAGGTGGGACTTTATGACACACGCTCTGATTGGAGAACCCTGTCTAGCCACTGTTGAGCCGTATCAAAGCAGGGCTTAGTTGCTACGGCAACCACCAATACAAAGACCCATGAATCATCAGTCCAACTTGTTCCTAACTTGCAGTCATAAAAGACTTTTGAATCTTCAAAGACCATGAACCTAAATGTGCTGTGGACGCTCAGGAAATGGTCCTGCAGAGAAAATCTTATTCAACATAACCAAATACAAAACATTTCTACAGCACTATTGAAGTGGAGTTGATAACCAAAAGGCCCTTCTGGTACCCTACATAATAAATATTCTCCATCCCTAACTTCGCTAGAACCATGGGCACATTATAGCTGAGAAATTTCTGTTCACTAGGATTTTAAGGAAGGCGGTGTTTTTGTGTCTCTAAAAGAAACGGCTTGTTCAGAGGTCCATTTTAAAAGACACCTTTAAAATTCGATCTCAAAAATCGGATGGAGACATGACAGATATTTTCCATAGTACCTAGAGAGAGGGGGTCAGGATGGGGTCACAGAGGACTGGATAGGGTGACAAAAGATTCTAGAAAATTCTTTCTAAAAGCAAGTCTTAGGACTGGGTACATGACTCAGCAGGCAAAAGCACTTGCTGGTAAGGCTCGCTACCTCAATTCAGTCCCTGGAACTCATGTAAAAAGGCCAGATATGCTGACGGGCTTCTGATTCCTGCATTCCTACAGGGCAGTCTGTTAGAAGCTTGATGACCAACCAGCCTAGAATTGGAGAGACCTTGCCTAGGAAACAAGGTGAGAGGAGAAAACTACCTTGTAAACACTGTCCTCTGACCTCCACACACATGCAATAATAAATAAAATTGTTTTTAATCTTTTAAAGTAAAAGCAAGTCTTCCTCCTCAATCTTTGCTTAGTGAAGTTACTAAAGATGTCTTTTTAAATGGATTCACACCCTAGGAAGATCTCAGTCCGAGGCTCACTTTTACACTCCACCGTAAGGAACTATCACCAGAAAATCAAATTTCTTCTTCTTGTTCAAACCCTAGCCTGGTGGCAAGGCAGCTCTAGGACAAGGCTTGGGACAGACATCAGGACACAAAGATGACAGCATACAGGCAAGATGAGGTAGAAACCTGCCAGGCTGTCTCTGCTGGACCATGTGTTCTATCTGCTGCCCGTCCAGCAGGACATTGAACAGAGGTCCGGGGAGATCACTGAAAGAGAGGATAGGGGAAACAGGCGAACGCAACGAACAGCAGTTTGTCTATAGTCTGATCAAACTAATGATTTTTACTTTTTTTCACACAGGGGTTATATACACAAAAAGGCAGGATATGGGGAAGGGGATGACACAGGAGCATAGATGTTTAGGTGGAGTACAGATATCTTCCAGAACAGGGTATCGGCTGGGTGAAGGTTCAGGGGACAGGTCACTATGACTCTGCTTATGATCCACTTGTCCTTATCTAAGTTGGTACTATCCACCAAGGCTACCCAAGGTCTATGACTATCCACAAGACCTATGACTACTTGTTCTTATCCAGGCTGGTAAATTTCCACTGAAGCTGCCTGTTTACAATATCTTATAGCTATCTGTTTCAGTGTTTTTCCACAGAGACCCAAGACTTTGTGTTTGCAGGCATGTATGTCAGGTCTATTGCTGATTTTAGGCCTTCAGTGTATAAGCAGGGCTGCCCCTGACAAAGCTGCCATCCTAGGACCGCTTTGGCTGTTGCATATCACAGACAAAAAAAAAAAAAAAAAAAACAGCTTTGGAATATTAAAGCCTTTTGCTGTTAGGATGTCTATTTCAGCTGTTGGAAGTGAGGAGAAGGAAACAGTGACGTGGCACACATGCCACGCCCACTTGGTCCAAAGCTATGCTTTTTGGGGGCCTGCTTTGTCTCTTGCTGAAAGTTAGCACATCAAATCAAGATGCTGTTCAGACACCCAAAGCTCTGGGTGGATGGCTCCAAAGACAGGCCCAGTGCTGGCAAGGGCCTGGGCTGGCAGTCAGGCCAGTCCATTAGGGAAGAGAGACCCTGAGCCCATCTCTGTGTGACACCTCACAGACATGAGCTGATCTGAGTGTATGAAACTTGACCTTATTTACTCCTCAGAGAAGCAACGCGTGACTCATAAGACCCTATGATTCACAGAACTTCTTGCAGAGCTGGACAGATGGCAACAGTGAGTTGGGACAGGGAAAGCCATGGTAGGATAAAGGTTGCCCCTGCCACTTCATGGATGTCTAAGATGCATGCACACCCAGAACTAACTACACACTACCCGGCTCTCATGGACTGCGTGATGTTCAGTGTCGCTTGTATCATTCATGAGTTCATACATAGGCGGTTTGCCAGACAGATCAGCCCTGAGGGGCTCGTGAGAGGGAGAGAGTGATGGTGAGTGATTCTGTCTGTGAGAACAGCAGAGTGATGGTGAGCTGATTCTGTCTGTGAGAACAGCAGAGGGAGAGCCGGTGGTGGTGTGAAGCAAGGGGCTCTGGGCTTGCAGCCCTGCCACTTCCAGGCTGTATAATTGAGTTATTGTCCCGCCCTAGGACTAGCAGTGGGATCTGTAAAAGATAACATGAGACCTGGAGAGACTGCCATGACTTGGGAATGAATTGAGGGAAATCCTCATACACACCAACCCCTAAGGGTTTGTGCGCTGCTTCCTCAGAGCGGCAGTGCTAGGACATGGGGCCACTCTTAGACAGCATTAGGGTTGTTTTCGTGAGCTGTGCTTAGTTCCTGTGAGTGAGTTTTATAAACACACAAGCCTAGCTCCTGAGTCCATCTCTGGCTTTGTGTCTTACCATCATGATGCGCCCCCCTCCCCCCAATTAAATTCTTACCAGAAGCTATGGAGGTGCCCTGGCTTGAGTTATTCCAAAGTGAAATTATGTTGATTTCCAAACATGATTTGGAAACTCGTGTTTCAAAAACTAACTCTCTCTCTCTCTCTCCCTCTCCTCCTTTCTCTCTCTCTCTCTCTTCTCTCTCTCTCTCTCTCTCTCTCTCTCTCTCTCTCTCCTCTCTCTCTTTTCTCTCTCTTCTTCCCTCTCCTCTTCTCTCTCTCTTCTCTCTCTCTCTCTCTCTCTGTGTGTAGAGGGGAGAGAGAGAGAGAGAAGAGAGAATGTCTGATTATGCAATTCTGAATATCATAGAACTCACTATGTAGACCAGGCTGGCCTCAAACTCACAGAGATCCACTTGCCTCTGCCTTCTGAGTGCTGGGATTAGAGATGTACACCACCACACACCTGACTCTTTTCTTTATAAAGTATTCAGTCCTGGGTAATTTGTTACAGAAATGTAAAAGAGAAGAGTCCAAGTACCTGGTATGCGGTGTTTGAAAATACGATGTGGTGATATTTACTAGAAATGACATACATGGTACATTTGGGGAAGATGGGATGGCAGGTATCCACAGCAGAATGCTTGTCTTGGAGAGGAGGGTCTTGGATTGAGGAGGGGGCTTGGGTAGAGAGGGGGCTTAGGTTAGAAAGGGATCAATGACTGAAGAACTCTAGACACCACTGAGGGTAGCCTCGCCCAGAATATTATATGAGCTGGTGTGAGGAATGGTGGTCACAACACCCCTGTGTGTCTTAAATTGTAGATAGGTTTTCCAAGACTGAGTCTTTAACAAGTGAAAGGAGAATAAAGAAGCAGATGAAGGTTGAACCAGGCTGAGCAAAAAGCAGAAAGGAGAGGGTGTCAGTCTTTGAGCCTCAGTCAGAGGGCCTGAGGGCTGAATCCTACAAGCCCAGCTAATGAATCTGGATGTTGCCTGGGGACAACACAGGACTGCAGAAACAGTTCACGCTGGAGACTGCCATGAGCAGCTTGACACATTCTAAACCAACTACTGAGGGTCAGCTCTGCAGCCATGGTCCTCAGACCCTGCACGATGCTAAGGTAAGGACAACACAGACTTCATTCCACCGGTAAGGCTTGCTTGGAGGGCCGACCGAGCCCCGGTTGTTTTATTCTAACTTTTCATTAAAGGTCACTCCTTTGTGGAACTGTCTCATGTCTTGTCACTTGGAGCATGCTTGCACACGGGATGTACCAGAGTAGTCAAACAAGTATTATTTAGAGAGTTCATGCTGTGAGCGTTACAAAGGGTAATTTTTTGCTGGAACATTCTGGTGGGAAGTGGAGATGTAAATGAACACACATGCTCCGACACTCACTGTAGCAAGATGGTGCATGGCAAATGCCACTTAGGGTTGTGTGGGGTGTAAAGGAGACAGCTCATCTACTTCGCAGGAACACTTAGAATGCTCGGCTCTGTAAACCACAGAACCACAGAGGCTTATTTCTGACTTCTGGTAACAGATATAAAATTAGCAGACCTGTATTACCTTCAATTTGAGAATAAAATTGGGTCAAGGGAAAATGAAACACCACAGGGAGAGAAGCCAGTGGGTTTTGAGAGGGCAGGTCTTCCGCTGTCTACTGGGGAAGGAGAGTCATCTAAGCCAACAGTGTCTTTTTAAACAAATATTTATTTTAGTCATGTGTACGTGTGTCCAAATGTTCACATCCGCCCACAGAGACCAGAGGATGGCGTCCTGCCCTTGGAGTGGAGTTGCAGGCTCTTTTAAGCCTAACTCCAGATCTCAAGAAGACCAGCAAGTGCTCTTGCCACCCAGCGCTGGAAGGCGAAGAGGGAAGGTAGAGGCGGAATCAATCTTGTATTGCCAATTTCAGAGAAACAATCTTTAAATGATTAACACGTCGGCACGTAGAGCCGAACAGAAATCTGATTTGGAAGGCCAAAGTCCACATTGCTGACCTTTGTGACCTCCCAAAATGGATATTTTTAAAAGTCAGCAAAACGCAAACGGAGGTGATACTCTCTCTGATGTACATTTTCTCAGTGGATTGGAACTGTGACAAGTGCCCTGAGAGGAATTAGCTGTGTCTTGAGAGTCTTTTTGCTTTTTTTTTTTAGCCAGACTGGAGGCCAGGGTAGAGAAGACCAGGACAGGGGCTGGAGAGGTGGCTCAGTGGCTGCAAGCACCTGTTGCTCTCGCAGACGACTTGGGTTAGGTTCCCAGCTCACAAGCATGGCAGCACAAGCATCTGTAATTCTAGCTCCAGGGGATCCGATGCCCTCTTCCGGTCTCTGTAGGCAGCAGGCTTGAACATGTTAGTCACAGGATGTGAGTTTTGACAGAGAGGTGGGTAAGGGACCCCATTCTGGGGTTAAAGTTAGATAATGTAAATCACCTCTGAACTTGGAACAATCACATCTCCCCTACAGCACTCACTGCAATACTGGTCAGTCTCTGCAGACACAGCATCTTTCCAGAAATTCTTGTTCAAACACACACACACACTCACTCACATTTATACAAATACACATTTACACATGCATTCACGATTTCACACACCACCACTCACATACACATTCTCTCATACTCCTATACACCACGTACTAACACACATATATACTTATACTCAGTCACACGCAATTACATAGACGCATATACATACACATACATGCTCATATATATACTTACACACATATACATAGGCACAGGTTTATATTAACACATACTAACATACACTTACATACATACACACAGACACACATATGTACTCTTATGTGTTCACATATATACTCACATATTCTCACATATATAGGCACTCATTTATATTCACACATACTAGGATACACACAGATACATACTCTCTTCTCTCTCCATCCCTCTCTTTCTCTCTCTCTCTCTCTTCACACACACACACCCACACACACACACACAACAGTTCAGTGCCTTCCCCCCACAGGCTAACCATTGGGAGGAGATAGCTTGGCAAGGGAAGGCTGAGGAACCAAGATGGGCTGTAATTGACTCCCTTGGAGTTGGGGACCCTACCGGGCTGTCCACAGCATAGAGAGTTCCTAAGTCTGATCCAGGGAGTGGGGTTCAGGGGAAACGACAGACAGTTGCAGTTGCCTGTGTTTTTGTCGGGAGGACGGAGTCACGTGAAAGACAATGAGGTAGACTGTACCAGGTATCAGGAAGAGACTGAGAAGTGGGGGCTTCTAGAAAGTGCTGGATTCTCCCAGTGTCACCAGCAGAGAACTGCAAGTGGGGGCGGGTTGCACTTGCTGAGTCTTGAGCCTGCGACAGGCTCAGAAGTGCGGGGCGGAGCGAAAGCAGGAAGGAAGAGGAAGGAGGGAAGAAAGGAAAGATCGCGAAGAAAGGTGAGGGGAGACGAGAGGGGCCCTGGGGCTCAGGTTGGGGCGGTGGGCGTGTGCGACGCGGGGGAGGGGTGTCTGCAGTCGCAGTAAGTGGGGGGATGCAGCTCCGCCTCGGTAGCACCCACCTGCTCATCCACCCGCACCGGTGAGCTAGCCCACAGAGGGTGGGGTGCCGGCAGGAGAGGTGGCCTGGGGCAGTGTCTTTCTCTGCTGGCTTTCCTTCCTGGGTCCTGGGGACTTGGGCAGCCTCAGGGGAGGCTCTTCCAGGCTGCGTAGCTCCGCGGTGGTCAGTCTCCAACCCTATCCTGCAGGGCTCCTCTCCAGGTGCCACCAACTCCTGCGACCCCTAAGCTGGGTTGCTGCTGTGGAGTTTTGCAGGCAGCCTTCTTGAAAGGGCCTAGCCTTGAAATCTAGAGCTAGCAGATTCTGGGCCAACCTCCCCTCCCCCGCCACAGACTGGGTCAGGCACCCCTAGTCCAGATCTAAGGGTGTGTGTGTGTTTGAGGTGTGTGGTTGCTTGCTTCCTGATTCTTGAGATGGCTCTGGGTCTGGGTCTGGGTTGGGTCTGGTCTGGGTCTGGGCTGACAGTGAGGAAAAAAAAAAAGAATCTAATTTGACTATAGGTGGCAAAGATTTCCTAGGGTCTTAATTCCTAGACAATAAGATGCCCAGGGCCACTCTGATAATTGATCCCCTTCTTTCAGACACCCACCACTGTGCCTGGTCCTGTCTTCATCCCTCATCCCCATCACAGCTTGAGATGGCTGTGCCCAACTATGAGGTGACAAAGTCGAGGCCCAGACACTTGATATCCTTTGTTCCAATTCTCAGGACCCACAAAGAAAGTCAGAATTAAAACTGGTGTGCTGTAGGACCTTGTTCCAGACTTTTAACAAAGCACTCAGGTGGCAGACAGATCTCTGTGAGTTAGTTTGAGGCCAGACTAGCCTGCACAGGGAGTAAGAGGACAACGAGAGTGACATAGTGAGACTCTATCTCAAGGGAAGGGGTGCCACAGTCAGGCTGTTATTAACATCTCCAGAATCTATCACGGTGGGGCATCATGGTACTCTCCAGCAGCGCTAGGCACCCAAGATGAAATGTACAGGGAGGGGCCCTGGGCTTATATTTCTTGCCACTGAGTCACTAATGTAGGAAACAGGATTCTATGTGAGCTGTCCATTTTGTTGGAGAGCCAATGGTGGCCCAGGACTAGGGAGGAAGAGGAGGCTTGGTCCACTTGGAGCATGGTCATCTTTGCCAGCCCCAGGCCATGTGATCAGGGTTGATGGCTCCTTCCCTGGTGATTACATGGCCCTTCCCTCACAGTCCATTGCCTTGACCAGAAGGTCTTTGGTCTCTTTATTCGCTGTCAACCCTCCCTTGGGTTGCATGTTCAATTTTCCAGTTCTCTCTGTTGATGAATGTGTTCAACGAATGTGTCCCTGGCTTTAACGTTCATCGCTATGATGGCCGTTTTCAAATTCATTCTCCAGCCTTCCCTAATCTGAAATTCCAGACCCAGATCCGCAAATATGTTAGTCTTTACTGGATAATTCCAGGGTTTGTACCCCACCCCCACCCCCAGCTCGCAAATCCAGTATTTCCTAACCCAAATCTCTCACCTTCATTCATCTAGAAGAGATATCACTTTGGGTCTTGGGTTTCTTATCTAGACTGTCTAAACACGCTGCCCTGCTCCTGGACTCCCCCATCCTAACCCTTGAAAGCTCGGGATCACAGTGTCCTTGTGGTCTACACACCTGATGGGCGGGACAGACCTTTGTTACTCTCCTTAGCAGCCTGTTCTTGCCTCTTGGACCTTCTCCTAGTGAATAACTACCGACTTACCAGTTGCCTCCTTTAGTCTGGGCTCCTCATACAGTGAATTTATTTTGGCTTTCATGGCCTTCTCCTTGGCGTATCATAGACACTTGGCAAACATTTGAATACTTATTAACTTTTATTAACACTTTGAGACATTTTAAAGACATCATTTATAGGCAGTAAACATGTGCACAATAAAACCCGTCACTTTTTTGTGTGGGTAAAAGCGCTTGCCACCAAGCCTGATAACTTAAGTTCGATTCCCAGACCCACACGACAGGAGAGAACCGACTCTTGCAAGCTTTTCTCTGACCTCCATGTGTACACGACACAATGCACACCCACTACATCCCCAATAATAAATAATTGTTTAAAACCTTGAGTTTCTACATCGCTGCAGATTAAAACTAACAACAAAATGGAAACAGTAAGTTTCCTGTCAGTGGCATTGATGTGAGGGGTGATTTGAAGCCGAGGCATCAACATTCAGACCTGGTGTGTACAGTGAGTCTCTCCTACTTCTCTTAGTCAGCTGGACAAGGAGGATTCAGAGCACTCAACGGCAGTAGAAGAGCAACAGCTCATGGCCTCAGTGTCCACCACGGGAACCAAGAGAAAAGTCCCCACTTGCCGCCACTGAGCAAGCAGGTATGTTTTAGCTTGAGAGTCATCATGTTTGTGTGGCAGCACTTTACCAGTAAGACATCTCCTGACTTTTTCTCAGCCAGGCTTTGTCAGATGGACACAGGAAGGAGGAATGAAGAAGGAAGATGCATCTGGGCTGTCCTGAAAAGCTGTTAAATTTTTTTGTTTGCAAATTCTTTTCTTTACTCTTTCCCCTTTAGAATCCGGCTTAACTCACTCAGCAGAGCAGCCATGACGGAGCAGGCGTTCTGAGGCAGAGTGAAGCTATGGTTTGTCTCTGACAGAATAACACAGAGTTTATCTTCCTGTTCTCATCTCCCAGGATTGTTATCCTGAACATATGCTGCTGCATGCTGCTTCCGGCATAACTGGGTTCATAATTACTAATTAGTCATCAGAAGGAGAGCACAAACCCAGCTTGTTAGGTCTTGTGGTTCAGGAGTGTGTGGCTGAGAGGGAGAGCAGGTATTTGATAGTTGACTGGAGTTCTCTGGAGTCAACTTTTCAACTGTAACATGGTTTCTAGGTGGAGAGAGCATTTAAGCAACAAAGTAAAAGGAGAAACAAACAGACAAATGACAACGGCTGCATTTGGACACCCAAGCTGCCCTGTAAACTAGAGAATCCTAAAACATTCATGGCTTCTGAAAAAGATCTCCCAAGCCCCACTTGGAGACTACTCTTTGATCTTGAGTGCTGGACTCTCAGACATTATGGTGGTCAGATCTGAATGTGTGTGTGTGTGTGTGTGTGTGTGTGTGTGTGTGTGTGTACCTTGTACATGTTGAGAGGTTCCTTTATTTCTGCCATGGCTAGAACAGGCCAAGAAACAAATACGGATACAGTTGATTTACAATGGGAATTTGCCTCAACAAACCTACTGTAAGGAAAACCTGTTGTTGGTTTAAAATGTTCCTGGGACTCCTAGCTGAGCACTATGGTCCGCTGCAGCAGTGTCGCGGATGCCCCTTGCAATTTCGCTGCTAAGTGAAGCCAGTCCACCATGTGCTGTCCAGCGTCATGAGTAAAACTGCACTGCGGATCTTAGCCTAGGACAAGTTTAAACTTCAAAGTGTTTAGTAGTTCCCACGAACGGTATCACTTTCAGAACATGTGTCTTAGTTAGGGTTTCTGACCAAAAGCAACTTGGGGAGGGAAGGGTTTTTATTTGGCTTATACTTATAATCACAGTTCATCATCAAATGAAGTCAGGACAGAAACTCAGGCATGGCTGAAACCTGGAGGTGGGAGTCCTGGAGGGGTGCTGCTTACTAGGTTGCTCCCCTGTTTGTTCAGCCTGTTTTCTCATAGAATCCAGAACCACCAGCCCAGGGATGTCACCATCAACAGTGGGCTGGACTCTTCCCTATGGAGGCATGCTCTCTCTCTCCCTTCTCTCTCTCTCTCTCTCTCACTTCTTCCCTCTTTCCCCTTCTTCCTCTTTCTCTCATTCTCTCTTGAGACAGAGATCCTCTGTGTAGTCCTGGCTGTCCTAAAACTTGCTCTGTATACCATGCTGGTCTTGAACTCACAGATATCTGTCTGCTTCTGCCTCCGAGTGTTTGGATCAAAGGTGTGTGCCACCTCTGCCCGGCTGGAGGCATTTCCTTTTCTTTGTTAAGATGTAGTATGTTACATTTATTTATTATTATTTATTTATTTATTTATTTACTTATTTAATGTATATGAGTACACTGTGGCTGTCTTCAGACACATCAAAGAGAGAATCAGATCCATTACAGATGGTCGTGAGCTAGCATGTGGTTGCTGGGAATTGAACTCAGGACCTCTGGAAGAGCACTCAGTGAGTGCTCTTAACCACTGAGCCATGTCTCCAGTCCTGGAGGCATTTTCTTACTTGAGGTTTCCTCCTCTCAGATGACTTTAGCAAGTGTCAAGTTGACATAAAACTACAAAGCACAACATGCTGAAGTAGACTAAAACCTCGAGCCACTGGGCTGAGGAGATGGCAGAATGCCCAGGGAGTTCATAAATGGCCTGCTGGATCTCAGCTTGATCCTCAACATCGACATCAAAATCCAGGTGCAGCACACACCTGTAATCTTAGAGCGAGGGAGACTGGGACCGGGGGGATGCCTAAGGCTCGCTTGCCAGGCAACTTCACAGAATTAAGTGAGCGCCCAGGTTCAATGAGAGATGCTGTTTTTAAAAACAAAACAAGACAAGACAATACACACCAAACAAACAACAACACAACAAAGTAAAACATGGAAAGAGATACGCACCCGTTTTCAACCTCTAGCCTTCAGACATCTGCATGTATATGAACATGTATGCCTACATGCAACACACACACATACACACAAATATGAGCCACTAAGTCAGGGCCATCTGTGTTTACCCTGGAAACGTGGAGGAGTGATTGCTCTGAGGACCCAGAGTGTAGACAGTAACAACAGTTGCCAGTCCCACAGGTGTGCATCGCCACCATGGCTGCTGACTGCCAAGAGCCACGCTGGCTTCTGCGTTCCTCCACTGTGCTGTAAGGAGGGGCTGAGAAATGAGAGAGAGGCCCGTTGCACTATTAGAAGCACAGGCTCCACAGGGTCCTCCTGCCCTGTCGGTGCATCGTTGTGTCTGTGTGCTGAGTAGGAAAATGATGCCCGGACCATGAAGAACACTCGGGAAATGGTGACCAGCATCCACATGAATAGCCACAAGCAAAGAATTTAAAACAAAACCAAAAAGACCTGACAAAAATCAACAGATCTGTCTTCACCAAGGATGCAATACTGAGCTGAAGCTTAAGACCCCACAGGCCGAGGAGCAAACCAGCATTGTGATTACCATGCGCCAAGGACAGCGTGGAGGAGAGCCGGAACCTGGTGCCTGCAGTAGTCAGTCTCGGACAGCTGTGTACACACTCAGGTCTCCGAGCTGCCCTGTCTCTTGAGCAGAAATTCCACCTTGTCTAAGTCTATGCAGCGTGGCCAGCTGGAAATCAGTGGCTAGTGGCCTCTGGTCTGTGCCGGGAAACATCTCATTCCCCTTCAGAGGACACACGGTGGAGGCTTCCTTACCGACCTCAGTTTGTTGTTGTCTAGCTTTGGTTTGTTGGTTTTATGTTGTGATAGGATCTTACTATCTAGCCCAAGCTATGCTTGAACTCAGGATCCTCCTGCCTCAGCCTCCCTGGTGCTTGGGCCCAGTTAATTCACAGTGTCTTTCTTTACAGAGCCTGTTGTTTTGCCCAAATCAAAACTGCACATCCACAGAGGAGAGATTGCCAAGATTATCCGAGAGTGTCAAGAAGAGAGTTTCTGGAAGAGAGGTACTCTCACACTCTGGGTCTTAATTAATAGTTTAATAATCATCAATAATAAATTGTTTGATTTAATAAAATTACTAAATAAATTAATAACCGATTTAATAATTAATGTTGTAACAATAGAATGCCTTCGCATCCCTTAAAATAGCATCATGATGACCGATTAATTTTGAGCAGGAATCTTTTGTAAGTCCTTAAAGAACTTGGGTGTTTATTTATGGATATTTAGAGTTTGAGTCTATGCTCTTCTCTTCAGGCAGAGATAGGATGCAGTTACCCAGCACTTTACCTCACCCAGTAAAGACAGACAGACACGTGACTCTTCGCAGAGGCAAGAACACATGGCAAAAATATTACATAGTGTGTATTACTTCCACGAAGTAGAGCTTTGTAAATTCCACCAGCATCTGAGCTCAGATGTGGTATCAGGCACATCGGGCTTGAGGCTATGACCTTGCACATAGGGAATCCTTCAGAAAGGACCGTTGATGGGCAGGAGCCGGCAGCACCCCATCAATATCGCTCTCTACTTCTTGTTTTCTGATGAACTGCTTTCCACCCCAGGATTGCCTTACATAAGACAAGGCTGTGAGTTCAGGCTGTATTAAAAATCCTTTTGGGTTTAAAAAAACTGATGATTTGACATTTGAAAGTGGCATCAGGGACCCTAGTCATCCAGCCCCATATTGTGTACATTTCTGACAGACCTGACTGATTCTTCTTGATATCTTAAACCATCCAGAGTCTGTATCGACCATTTTACAAGTTGATGTTTATAATGCATCACTATGCTTATTGACTGGTTTCCTAGAATCCCATCTCTTTTTCTGATAACCTCTGAACTGACCTGGTAAATTCACAGTGCAGTGTGGCCCATTAGCCTGCCCTCTGGTCCCTGGCTGTGATGGGAAAACTGGCTGCTACCGGACTCGTCTCAGTTGCTAGGCAAGGTTAAAAGCTTATTGCAGCTCTTTGCTTTGGAAGAGACCATCTGACATATTGTGGGAGAGCTGGAAACCCTTTATGTAGGACTCAAATGCTTATACTAAAAACCTTAACTAAACACTGCATGGGCTTAGCAGGGCTGGGGCCTGTTTATAACCTTCGATGTCGGTCTTCAGGCAGACGTCCAACAACGGGACAAAAATGTTACAAAGACAAAAATCAGAACAGAAACAACAGGAAATTGCCCTAGATTGAAACAGATTGGCCAGGCAACGCAATGCATAGTCCTTGATCTTCCACACTGGAAAAAACCCGCAGCTGTGAAGGACATTCTTGGACCAGGTGGAGAGATTTGAACATAGATTTCCTATTAGAGAATATCATTCCTGTTGAGTCTGAGTATTCCAACAGAAATTTCTTGACTATGCTAGTGGTGTGGGGGTTTGTTCAGGAGGAATTAACTTGATTGCTGAAACTCCGTTAAAATGCTCTGTTATAAAGACTGGTGGTGTTTGCAAATCTCAGATGGCTCAGAAAAAAAAAATAATGACATACAAAGCAAAATATAGGGATGCACCCAGAGATAAATTTGTAATGAGCCTAAAAGAAGGCTCTACAAAAGTTCATGGTATTGCTTTTCAAATTTTATGTTGGATTGAAAATATCAACATATAGATAGATGGTGGTGTCGCACGCCTTTGATCCCAGCACTTGGGAGACAGAAGCTGGTGGACCTCTGAGTTATAGGCCAGCCTGGTCTAACATTGAATTCCAGGACAGCCAGGGCTACATAGTGAGACCCTATCTTGAAAAATAAAAGTGTATAAAACTCACTGCCAAGTTAGGTA
Source organism: Mastomys natalensis (assembly GCA_021653895.1). Lineage (NCBI taxonomy): Eukaryota > Metazoa > Chordata > Mammalia > Rodentia > Muridae > Mastomys > Mastomys natalensis. The sequence continues at coordinate 537,249 of JAJTUV010001108.1, forward strand.
AGAAAAAAAGCCTAGAGTAATTATCTGTAATATCTAGGTGAGGGGCTGCTGAGTCGTTCGTCTTTTTAAATTGATTTTTAAATTGTATTTGGTTCGGGTGTGCACTCACACGTGTACTGTGCCCACATGGAGTCAGACAACAGCTTAGAGTCACTCCTTTCATTTGTGTGCCCTGGGAATCAGGCTCAGGTTGCGGTGCTTGGAGATATGTTTGTACCCATTGAGCAATCTCCCTGCCCGGAGGGATCATGTGTTAAGACACTGATGTTGAGGGGCATTTGTTTGTTTGTTTTACAGCCCTGCCTTTTTCTCTTATAAGCATGCTTGTCACCCAGGGACTCGTCCACCAAGGTAAGAGTCAGTGCTCGCTAAGGCTTTATCTTCTGAGACCCCAGTTTCTGTAGCCTTCCCCGAAGCCTTTGGATGTTTATTTCACTGGTTTGAAGATTTTTGCTTCATGCAGGCTTTTGCCTGTTTTTAGCAGAAGTTTCTGGCTCTACAAAAAAGCCCTTCAGCTTTGGAAAGACTGACTGTATTTAATTACTTGATAAAGAGAATTCGAGTTACAGGTGGCATTAAGGTCCTTAGCTGGCTTTAAAATAGATTAGCATGGTTTATTTCTCAGCTAAAGAGGGACTTTGGATGGAGAAGGAGACCAGGGCCATAACTAGAGAGATGTCAGTGGGCAGTGTGAGGTTTGGACTCAAACATGACTGATTTTGAAGACTAGGTAAGGGCCATGATGTAGAGGCCGTAGATTCCTGTTGCCATGACAAGAAAGGCAGCCTAAGGAAGGCGGAGCTTGTTTTGGTTCATTGTTTAAGGAAGGACGTAGTTTGCCACAGTGGGGAAAGGGTGGTAGCAGGCTCACAAGGCAGCTGGTCACATTGTAACTAAAATCAGGAAGCAGGAAGTGGAAAGAAGGTGTGGCCAGGCTATGACTCCTCAACACCCACGCTCAGTGACCATTTCCTTTAATGAGGCTCTACCTCCTGAAGTTTCTACCACCTTCCAAAACAGCATCCCAGCTGGCTCTCAACTCGTTAAAATCAAGATATGGATACAGTTGTGTTTCTCCTGGAAGTTCATCTTTTTTCCCCCTCTCCAACTTCGAGAGGCCACCTACACTTTTGGCTGGTGGCCTCTACCTATGTCTCTGAAGCCAGCTAGGCTGAGCCATGCTTTCCTACCTCTGATCTCTCCAGTACTACTCATCGAACATTGTGATTATGTTTAATCCACCTGGCCCATTCAGAACCATCTCCCTATTTTTTAGGTGATCTGACTAGGCAACTTAGTTCATTTTATACCTTAATTGCCCTTTCTGTAGTATATTTTATGCCCAGAGTTGCCAAATATGGTGCAGACATATTTAAAAGCCCACTATTCTACCTAGTGCCTGGAATAGCAGGCTTTTAAATTTTTTCATTTAATAGAATAGTGGGCTTTTACATTTTTTTCATTTAAAACTTGTAATGAATTAGGCATGGTGGCACCTGCCTTCAGTTCTGGCACTCAGGAACAAAGGCAGAGAGATTTGTGAATTGGAGTCCACTTTGCTCTACATAGCAAATTCTAGGCGAGCCAGGGATACATAGAGAAACCTTGTCATAGATAGAGAGATAGATTGATAGATGGATGTAGATAGATAGATAGATAGATAGATAGATCATTAAGAATTAAATTGCAATGTATATGCTGTGAACCCCCTGCTGACCTTTCTCTGTCATATTACTCTTAAAAGTAGACCACAGTGACCAGTCTCTTTGAATCAATTTAAATCAGCCTTTAATTGTGGGTCTCCTATTGTTTTCCACATGTTAAAGCCAATATTTATCATTTGCCTAAGACAGCTTCTGGGAGTTAACTTCAACCACGGATCGAATCGTAGCTCTTCTGAAACCATCCTTCAGATTAATGACATGCTCATTTTAGAAATGTTATATCTTAGGCCTTGATATTTTCCTTACAAAATTAGATAAATTATTAAATGAAATAATACATTTCTGTATTACCTTTCAGGTTACTTAGCTGCTAATCCAAGATTTGGATCATTGCCTAAAGTTGCATGTAAGTCAAAAATGCAGATTTGGGATGGGGACAAAGCTAAATGGCTGAAGTACCAGGCCTCAAGTTCATTTCCGGCATTAAAACAAGTGAAAAAGCAGATTCGTTTTGACAAACTTTTTAAGATCTGAGGATACAAAAGCCCAGCTTAAGAGTGTTGCCTGATCTGATCCTTACAGAGCATTTTCCTTTTTGTTTTTTTTTAACCAATGGCCGACAGCTTCCTGGTTCACCCCACCACTTTCTGATCTGCTGGTTAGCAGCAGGGACTTAGACCATTGTCTTCTTTAAAACATGAGCAGAGCCTGGCAAGATACATTCAGCTTTCTCAGTATCTGTGAGAGACAGGCTCTAGGACTCCAGTACCCAAATCTACAGGGGCTTCAGTCCCACTTACAAGTGATGTGGCACTTACCTCTAACGGTGTCCACCTTCTGTCTGTTTTAAAGACTCTCCACTTACCTTCAGCACGTGATGTAATGGAAACATCATGTGTGCGGTTGTTGTACGATATGCTTGGGGAATGGTGGATGGATAAAAGGCCTGTATGTGTCTGAAATGGATTTTTTTTTTCTTGAACACTTGGTTTCTCCTGTTGAGGTTAAACACGCAGCCATGGAACCTGTGAGAGTGGAACCCGAGGCTGTAGGTTAACTGTTGACAGCAGAGCCCTTAGTGACAGATTCACTAGGACGGTTATGTTTTGTTCTCTCGGCTTGGCCAGTCTTTTAAAAATAATATCTGGAGAGCATATTAGAAAGTGATTTGGTGTTTTTGTTTTTTTTTTTTTAAATCAGAGATGTTTTAATACAAAATTTACTGCAAATTCTGGGTTTCATCTCCTTGATATACATAGATGGTTTTTGGTAGAAAAATTCTCCAGTTAATGAATTGACTCTCCTTTCCAGCTAGAGATTTCTTTTACAGAAGGTCCCCCTCTCTATCGACTCCAGAGGCAAGGATGGGGGGAGCCCAACAACTTCAAGAGGCTTCACTACTCAGAACACAGAGGCTACCTGTAGCCACAACCCAGACCTGCCCTCCCTCCCCTTCCAACCTCAGCTGGGTCATGCCCTGGAGGCCCACTCTGGGACAGCCTCAGTACATGCTCTGTCCTGGCCCTCCTGATGTCAGCTCCAAGCAGAGATCAGAAAGTCTCCAGAGATTAGACCTGCCTTAGTGGAGGCTTGCTTTAATGTAAAAAGGACCAGTGTTTAGAAGGTGTAGCAATGGTTAATGAACAGGATTCTGAGCTTCTCAATTGTCTGCTTTTCCTAACCTGCTTTTACAGTGGCTGGTCTCTTGGGATTTGGCCTTGGGAAGGCTTCCTATATAAGAGTGTGCCAGAGTAAATTCCATTCCTTTGAAGATCAGCTCCGTGGTGCTGGCTTTGGTCCTGAGCATAACAGGTTTGTGGTCTGATGAGGGGTGTAATCAAGATAATGAAAGAAGTGAAATCACTGAGGTTAGTGGCGAAGGCTTTTAGTCCCAGCACCTGAGAGGCAGAAGCAGGAGGATCTCTGTGAGCTCAAAGCCAGCCTGGTCTACACAGTCAGTTCCAAGAGAGCCAGGGCTATATAGTGAGACCTTGTCTTGAAAACAAACAAAAAGAAGTGAGGTGAGACTTTCCTCACTATCATCCGAAGCACATTAATAATTTTATTTCTTAAGAAAAACCTCTTTAACCCTCAAGCGATGATTTATTACTATTCAACTTCAATAATTATTATTTAACTTAAACACTACTAATCATGCTACTTAACGTGCATTTAATGGATACCTACTACATTCTAGGCCTTGTGTAAATCTCTGAGGAATGCATTACACAGTTGCTCAACATTTAAACAGTCTTCCTTACTACAGAGCTTTTCAGAGCCTTTAATCTGTTTTTCTCTGTCTCTGACTCTCTCTCTCTGTGTCATCTGTCTGTCACACACACACTCACACGCACTACATGTCCTGATAAACATATTCTCTATGAGGACATACGCAGTCAGGCTATAGTGTACAGCAAGTCCTCTGCTTCTGGAGGACTTGGATTGAGTCAAACCTACCACAGTGTTCTTAAACTCTCATCTCTAGGTTCCTCATCTGTCTAAAATGATGACCAGGATAACTTCCCTGGGGTATTATAAAGAAGGAAAATGATTATTCATGACACTCAAACAAGTACTATTTCTATTGTCCTATCATAGAACTAGTTGAGGACACAGTCCTCTAAAGACCTCTCACTAGTCACAGTGGGCTGCATCTCTTATTTTAGAGACCATTTCATGTAGCCCAGGCTGGCCCCAAACTTGCTCTGTAGTTCAAGAATGACCTTGATATTCATATCCACCTTCCTCTCTCTCCCTGTGTGCTACCATGACAGGTATACACTACCACAGCCTGTTGTATATGGTGCTAGGGATTGAAAATAGGGCCTTGTGTACTCCAAAAAAGCACCCTACTGAGCCCGTCACAGTATGTTCTACTTGAGGGGCAGCTGCAGAAACAACTCTGGGCTAGATGTCAAGGTCAAATTGTCTTCCTGGTTGCCTGACTTTAGAATGCTATAGTCCCTGGTCTGGTAGATGTGGATGGTCTTTAACCATCACCTCTACCCTGAGTTACACACAGTCCAGAGTTGGGCAGAGACTTGCTGAGAAGATATTGGTGATCTTAGGAAGAAGACACTTCAACATCCAATTTGTTTGCAAACCCCAACATTTCCCTTTTATGAGTTGCAAAGCAGGGAAGCTTAGCTCTGTGTTTAGTGACAACTCCAGTGTGGCTCCATCCTGGCAAAGCTGTGTTTTGGAGTCACCTGACAGTGCAGTTGGCCGAGGATTCTGATGTGTTCAGGGAAAACAGAGAAAGGCATTGTCAGCGAAGGAGGCGTTGTGATGACTCTTCTCTTCCTTTTCCATTTTGGGAATTTTTCTTGCTATTAAGCCAACACTGGGTTCTGGAACAATGATGAAGCATCCATCTTTCCAGCAGCCGTGTTTCATGTCTCACCTTCGCATTCTGTAGCTGTTTTACCTGCCTGATTCTGGCATCAAAAGCCGCACTCTGGGCTGGCACTGGTGGGAGGTAACCAGAGGCTTAGCCCTGTGTGAAAGACCACTACCTTCAGAGGCAGTCACGCACAAGGCCATTTGATTTTCTAGCAAAGTAAAAGTATAACAAGCTCCTAACAATGTTGCAGTCCAAGAGGCGATGTGTACTTATTGTTACTTTTTAGGCAAAAATCTCACTATATTACCCCATAGGCCTCTTCACAGCCTAGGTGAGCTCTGAGACTACAGGAGTGAGCCACTCTAGCTGGGATACTTTGTGATTATTCTTTTAAGAGATTTATTTATTTAATGTATATAAGTACACTGTCGCTGTCTTCAGACACACGAGAAGAGGTCATTGGATCTCATTACAGATGGTTGCAAGCCACCATGTGGTTGCTGGGAACTGAACTCAGGACCTCTGGAAGAGCAGTCAGTGCTCTTAACTGCTGAGCCATCTCTCCAGCCTGTGATTATTTATTTATTTTTTTGTTGTTGTGGTAGAAATCACTCCAGTGATTCAAGGTCAAAAAGTCACAGCGCTTAGCTTTTGTAGGACTCTGAGCACAAACTCAAACATCTGTTTAAACATAAACATCATTATCAAATGACATTTCGATAATTGTAACATAAGAAACTATTATCCCATTTTTTTTTTTTTAAAAAAAGGTAAGCTAGTGAGCTGTAAAATCAAACGTGTCTCTATTTTTTTTTTGTTGTTTTTTTTTTTTTTTTTTTTGGTTTTTCGAGACAGGGTTTCTCTGTGTAGCCCGGGCTGTCCTGGAACTCACTCTGTAGACCAGGCTGGCCTCGAACTCAGAAATCCGCCTGCCTCTGCCTCCCAAGTGCTGGATTAAAGGCGTGCGCCACCACAGCCCGGCTAAACGAGTCTCTATGCATCGCTTACTGTGTTAAGATGAGCATGTGGGAAGCTGGGAGATGGAAGACATGCAGACAGACATACACACAAACATGCACAAGAAGAGTTTCCATTGTCAAAGTGTGACTTGCCACCTGTTTTTCCTTCTCTTCCAGGCACTGCCTGCTCACCTGTGAGGACTGTAAAACCAGGCGTGGATTAAGCGAGAAGGCAGGGTCCCAGCCATCTGCTTCCTAAACCGCGAGGCTGTCATTTCCAATCATTTTTAAACCTCTGACTTCGTACACATTTAAATTTTCAAGTGTACCTTAAAATAATATACTTCTATTGAAACAGAAACCTTGTAATCCTCTCACCCCTTTGAAATGCTTGCTGTAGGAGGCTCTTGATTGACGTGAGCGTGGCATGTTCTTCTCTTCTTTAAGAACACATTGGGAGCTGTCACACACTACACAGGAAAGAAGTTACACCCCTCCTTGCTTAGAACTTCCTGAGAAATCGTTGAATAGCTTCTGGGTCGTCACTCCCCAGTTCGCACACTCTGATTTGATTTCTATTTTCAGTGTTTTTAGTTTTCTGGTAGAGAACAGGAGTGATGATGTGGAAGTTGTTAGGGAGTCAAGACCCAAAGAAAACCCACGTGTATGGAAGTAGGAAGTCAAGAAAGGTTGTGTTTTAGCATTAAAAGTCCATTCTGAAGTCTAGAGCTGAGATCTGGAACTCACTGGAAAACATTTCCTGTGAAAGGGTCACCATTCAAACCTACGTGAGCAACAATGTGATCAACGTGACTTGGTGGCTCATCACAATGATGGAGCTGTAAAAGTGACCGTCATCTATCGTAGGTGACCTGCTTGGCTCATGGGTCCATTCTCATGATCAGTGCTCAACAATGGGTTCTTTTACCTTTATTAGTGGCCTCAAATAAAAAAGACAAAGACAACTCTTAACATGCTCCCTCGGGGAACAGCTTCCTGGTAGGACCACTGGAGGATGGAATTAATTATAAAAATGAGAAGCTCTGGGAACTTTTGGGAGCTCAGAGGCAGCCAATACAATGATTTAAGTTGGACTCCTTCTCCAGCTAGGTCTGTTCATGGTCCTTCCTTTTTGGAACCTGTTGCTTAAAGGCAAGTTAGCTGAGTACTGTGTGAAAGCTGTCTTTGCACCTTTGCAGCTTCTCAGGAAAATGCTTTGTCTACACATCACCACTTAAATATGGGTGTGTGTGTGTGTGTGTGTGTATACTCAGCACATCTGCAAGCCTAAATCATGGAGGTAAAAAGGGAAATTTCATTAGAGATTAATATTTGATGTGAAATATTTCATTTTAAGCATCAAAAAATATTTTTGTGTGAACATTGAATGGATTTGCCTGCATTGATTTTTTATATGAATACCCTGTTGACAGTCAATAAAATTCTATTTCTGAAAATCAAAAGCAGAGCCAATCCGCTAGCTTTTTCTTCTCTTTTGCGTTGGGAAGTGGAGTTCAGGACTTTGTAAATGCTAGACAAGTGTAGGAGGCACAGAGGTCCTTGTGCTCACAAGTAAGCACAGGTGAGAACATGGACTGCTAAACACACAGGGTTATTCCTTCAAAGGGAGGGATGCATAGCCTGTTATCCACCCAGAAGGCTGGAACTGACATGGTTAATAATAGTCTAGTGACCTTTGCACTATGAGACCAAGACTACACCAGATCCTCCCCGAGACCCTTACCATGAGGTTGTCTTGTTTTGTTTTGTTTTTGCAGTCTATATGTAGAATCCAACTACATGTAAGGTGTCACATGTAGTCAATCTATAGAACCCATCTTTATGGAAGGTGTCACATGTACAAAGAACTTCAATGTAGTCATTCTTTGACTTCCTTTGTTCCTCAAGGAGGCTTATGCACACTTTATAGTGCACAATCGATTGAATTATCACCAGGAAAGATCTTCATCAAATTGTGCTGTACTTAAATATGTCTAAGATAAACTACACAAGGCCAGACTCAAATAGAAACCACCATCAAATAGAAACTTTTTTTTAAATGTTGACATCTTTATATTTCTCATTTAAACTGAGTTCATTGTTTGGGCTGTCTACTTTTTGTTAAGTGGATAATTTATTGTTGAAACGTTTAACAATGATGATCTGTCTTGTAGAGGAATTTTAATCCAGTAACATGGCCGCTCTGGGAAAGGATCACATCGAAAGACGATCTAGGTCTATGTGATCTGGCAGGAATAACACACCTTTAAGCCTTCTGGCTAGAATATAGACATATCTTTAGTACACACTTTTATTCCCTAACAATGAAGATAAAGTTAGTTGGTAGAAAGAAGTAGCCATGTTTGAAAGTGACATCTAATTGAGGGGCAGACGAAGTGACAAATCAGAGAAAGATTCCATAGAATGAGTTAGAAATGTGTCCAACACTCTCATGAGGACAGGAAAGAGAGGTGACTTAAGAATGAGAGAGAGAGAGAGAGAGAGAGAGAGAGAGAGAGAGATCAGTGAAGTGCAGTGGAGTTGAGTTTGTACAGTTCAGTGGAGGTCAGCAGAGGCAGTTGAAGATTAGAGACAGAAAGAGACAGAAGATTAGAACATATTGCCAGAGTTAGTTTGAGGACAAGCAGAGCAATTCAGTGAGAAGCCAGTTTGAATCAGTCAGCTTGGAGAAGAGTTTGAGCCAGAATAGCTGAGTTGAACCAGCCAGCCAGAGTTCAGAAAGAACTAGAAAAAGAGAGCTTGTTCAGCAGTGAGTCCACAATTACATCTGGTGCATAAAAGCTACATTTACATTGGTGTGTGAAGCAGTCCACAGGAAGAAACCTGGCAGGTCACCCAGATAGTCTTGGTCATTCTGCTGTGGGTCCTCAGTACCTTCTAGGAAGCAGGTATCTGAAGATCTGCCATGGTGTGTCAGGTCATGACAGGGGTTGGCGTGGGGTGAAGGGATACTTGTCAAAGGACAGCAGGTTACATGTGCAGAGAGATACACTTGCAAGAAAGCAAATAAGACAAAGAGGCAAAAGTTGTCCCTAGCCAATCTCATCCAGAGACTTTCCCTAGGAGACAGAGTGTAAGATGTAGCCCATTATTGATGCTGCTCAGTTCAATGTCCTGATTAAGCTATAGAATGATAAAAATATCTTGAGTCAAAACTACATTCAGTAGACCTAGCATACGTAACAGTATACCGTAGCCTTGCCCACCCTAAATGTACTAAGAACACAGCCTACATACACTTGTATAGTGATACAACAGAGAGCCGGTTTTATAATAGTGTTGATTATCTCGTAAGATTCGTTGAACTCTGTAGTGGATTGAGAAACAAGACACTGTTGGGTTACCATTACATTCTTACCCTCATCATAGAAAATAGGTCGAATCATCCCAGCTTGGAGATCACATGTGTGTTAAAGATAAATTAATAGAGATTAAAATGTGATGTTAATTTACTTTACCCCTGGATGTACCTAAAGAAGAGACAGATTTGCTCTCTGAAATGACTGTTTCTCACATTTGGACTTTGTCTAGACAACACAATGAAATGTTCTTAGCAGACAATGAGTCTGAAGGAAGAGCCTGACTGGAATAATTTAACGTGACATATCCTTGGGGCACTCTAGGGATGTCTTAAGAATGCATTTATATCTTCAGGACGGAGCTTAGAGGTGCCCAGGATGGCCTAGCATTTAATACCATCATGGGCTCTAACGAAACTAGGCTCTCTTGAAGCCCTGGTAACAGGCTTGCTTACCTTTGTGCCAGAAAGGCTGGGAAGGCGTCAATCCCCACGTGCTGTGTACCCAGGTATCCAGGCAGACTTTGAGGGGTTAGTTCTGGGAGACCTAATGTCCTTATGAGGTTATCTAAAGGTAGCAATCATCAGCAGGGCCTCCGAGGGCTCCGTGTGTGCGTGTGTGTGTGCGGTGTGTGTGTGTGTGTGTGTGTGTGTGTGTGTGTGTGCACACATGGGCTGAATGCAGCAGTGACAGGATCCAACATGTTGTCCTTCCTGAGGGGAATCACTGTGAAACGTTGAAGGCAGAATCAGAGCATGAGTAAATACTAAGCTTTTTAACGTAGGAAGAATAAAGACTTGTTCTATGTGGGGGGAAAGCATATTTATTCTTGGGTTATACACGAGGAGATGGCTGGAAAGGATAAATTTTTGGAGCAGGGCATGTTGTTGTGTACCTTAAACCCCAGCACTTGGGAGGCAGAGTCAGCGTGATTGATCTCTGTGAGTTTGAGATCAGCATGGTATAAACAGTGAGTTCCAGGACATGCAGAGCTACATTAATAGAAATCTTGTCTCAAAAGAAAAAAAGAAAGAACGAGCATGGTGGCTCACGCCTTTAATCCCAGCACTTGGGAGGCAGAGGCAGGCGGATTTCTGAGTTCGAGGCCAGCCTGGTCTACAGAGTGAGTTCCAGGACAGCCAGGGCTACACAGAGAAACCCTGTCTCGAAAAACCAAAAAGAAAGAAAGAGAGAGAAGAGAGAGAGAGAGAGAGAAGAGAGAGAGAGAGAGAGAGAGAGAAGAAAGGAAGGAAGGAAGGAAGATAAAGAAGTGAAAGAGAAAAAGAAAAAAATTGAGGCAGTGGTCAAATATCCAACTCCATTAACTAAGGCAAACATTTGTCTCTCAGATTTTCCCTAATTTGTGTGATCCTGGAGTTCAAAGCTAGAATTGAAGTGTATTCTACATAGAATATTATTTAATAAGAAATATCAGGATAATTACCCTATGCTTGTTTACTTCATGCAAGTTTAACTTCGGACAGGATTTTATATACACCTATTCATTATATACACATTACATATTTATGACATGACATAGTGTAGACATACAATGCTTCTTACAATTTTGACACTTGCATTTCTACAAGGTTCCTGTTTCCATGCTGTCCCAGTAGATGCTATCCATTTTCTCCCAGCATTACAAAAGTAACAGAATGTAGCTTAATGAAATGTAGTGCAAACGTCCTGCCTTTATTACTCACTCAGTGCAAATCAGCAAAAACGTCTCCAAGTTTCAACCGAAAATGTAATTTTGTAATTTAGAATTGGCAGCGATTTCAAAGACTGATTCAGAAGTTGCAAAGTCCAGGATCAGGGAGATTAGACAACTCGGTGAAGAGAGGCAAGGAGCATATTAAATACAGGACTGTTTTTTTGCTTCTCTCCCCATATAAATACTTCAATCTTTAATTTTTTTCCCCTTCCTCTCAACCTTCCCCCCACCCCACCGGCACCCCAGAGGGAGGTTTGAGGCTGGACTCAAGTTACTGTATATTGAGGGTAACCTTGAACTCAGAAACTTTTTTCATCTCCTGAGTGTTGGGCTTACAGGTATGTGCCACTGTACCCGGTTGTGATTCTGGGGACTGAACCCAGGGCCTGTGTATTCCAGGAAAGCACACTCCCGAGCTCCATCCTAGCCTAAATCTTCAGTTTCCCAAATTTTTATGCAAGAATTTTTTGAACTGTTTCAAGACCTTCCTGGAGATCAGCCGGGTAGTACACTAGATAGCACTGAGTCAATCATGTACTTATGTAAATACTGACTGTGGCGCTGCCTTGGGAGTGGAACGGTGAGACCAACCAACAACACTCCAGCTTCCTGGTGCTCACACTCTTGCTCTCTGCCTGTTCTCAGGCTTGACATCACTGAGTACAACTATTCCACTCCATGTGGAGGTCACTTCTGCCCTCAGCTGGTAGATGAGATGCCAGGACCTCCATGTGACCTTCCTAAGGAAGAATACGTGCTTCCCCTCGCTTCAGTCCAGCCCGTAGTCCAGCGACTCAGTTCTGCAGAAGAGCCCTGTGCAGGCTCGGCTTCACGCCTCACTACACTTGTCCAGAAACTCCTTCAGGACAGGATGCTTGGTGTCAGATGTCCTGGAACTGGAGTTATGAATGGTTATAAGCCACTATGTGGGTGCTTGGAGTTGAACCCCAATTCTCTGGAAGAGTAGCAAGTGCTCTCAACAGCTGAGCCAGCTCCAGACACATTGTTTCCACGCCCACATCCGAGTATGTGGTGTTCCTGGTAAGTGCTTCTTTTTTTTTTTTTTTTTTTTGGTTTTTCGAGACAGGGTTTCTCTGTATAGCCCTGGCTGTCCTGGAACTCACTTTGTAGACCAGGCTGGCCTCGAACTCAGAAATCCACCTGCCTCTGCCTCCCAAGTGCTGGGATTAAAGGCGTGCGCCACCACCGCCCGGCAATAAGTGCTTCATTTTTATTGGGCGAATGTTTTGTAGGCACTAAGGTACTTCTCCAGCCCTTTTGAACGAATAACCTTTTGGGTGTGGGCTTTGTCTGGAGTCCTTTCTAAATAAAAACCCCAAATAGTGACTTAGTTTACAGTGCTATTATCTCACGTCTAAACATGGGTGGGAAAAGGGTATAGGAACACATGGCAACAGCAGTGAACCTGGAAGGTGGGCATCTGTGAGGATTATCAGGTTCAGCGTGAGCAGCGACCGTAGCATCTCACGTGGGGAGGATCGGGAGTTCAAAGTCCTTCTCAACTAACAGAGGGTTTCAAGCCAATCTCAGCTATGTGAGACTCATTTTGTAAAAACAAAACAAAGCACCATCAAAAGTAACTGAAAACGAGCTGGAGAGATGGCTCTCAGTTAAGAGAAGTAGCGGCTCTTCCAGGGGTCCTGAGTTCAATTCCCAGCAACCACATGGTGGCTCACAACCATCTGTAATGGGATCTGACGCCTTCTGTGGTATGCAGATGCATATGCAGATAGAGCATTCAGACATTAAATAAATCTTCAAAAAAAAAAAAAAAAAACAAAAACTGTTAACACATAGTCCTACCTTTAAGGAGGAAGTAGAAGATACAAATGAAGCGTATAATGTAACCTTCTGTTACAAATGTCAGTAGGGTTCAGGGCAGTGCTTACCTTCAGCAGGGTTCTGATCTTTCCCTCCCCCTGCCCTGCTGCCTTTTGTCCCCATTTGGCCTTTTCCTTCCTGTGAACAGGACATACCTATCTTGTCAAAAGGTCTTCTGCATGTCCTTGTCTCCCTGGCCACAAGAGGCTCCTGGTCAGAGGTAGCCTGCAGACTGTTACACCAGCTTCCCAGCCGGGCAAAGTCTAGTTCCCACTGCCAATGTCGCTGCACCATTCACAACAGCTCTGCTTTTATATCAAACCCTAACTGTAAAATTGCTAGCTGCAAGAGAGTTTATTTTGGGATCAAGCTGCAAGTAGTTGCTGTCGGGACAAGCAACACGGAGGGTGTCTGGGGTGATTCATGAAGGATTGAAGAATTCTTAAAAGCTGGAAACAAGAGACCTTTAAGGCAGTACTTGTGTCTGCCAACCTTGCCAGTCTTGGGAAGCTCCCAGGGCAGCATTAAACCAGGAGCTACCTGGCCTTTTTGTTGCTCTTTCTGAAGGCACAAGGAGACATAACCAAATGACTGCATCTCAAAATGAAAACTGGGGGAAATAAAAAAAAAAAAAAAAAAAAAATCTCTGAACAGTGCTTTCTACTGGCTCAAAGTTCTTGGGCTCAGAAATGGTGACCAGGTAAAGATGAAACCCAACTGATTTTTTATTCAAAAAGGCTGGAAATATAGTGGTGATTTATTTGCCTAGAATATGTAAGGTTCTGGGTTCTCTGTCACACCAGGAGGAAAAACTGTTCACTGTCTCAGAAAGATGACAGTGCTTAAGACATTTCAAACAGGGGACAGAGACAGAGACAGAGGCTGAGATGGCTCAGCAGCTAAGAGCACTTCTGCTCTTCCAAGAAGACAGATCCTGCTCCTGGTATCCACAGGAGGTTTCACAACCATCCATAATTCCAGTCCCATGGGATACCTTCCTCTGATCTCCATTGACACCAGGCATGCATGTGATGCACATACATGCAAGCAAAACACTCACATATACAAATCTTAAAAAAAATTTTTTTTAAAGACATTTTGTACTGGCTGGTTTTGTGTCAACTTGACACAAGCTGGAGTTATCACAGAGAAAGGAGCCTCCCTTGAGGAAATGCCTGCATGAGATCCAGCTGTAAGGCATTTTCTCAATTAGTGATCAAGTGGGGCGGGTCCTGCCCATTGTAGGTGGTGCTGTCCCTGGGCTGGTAGTCTTGAGTTCTATAAGAAAGCAAGCTGAGCAAGCCAGGAGATGAAAGCCAGTAAGTAACATCCCTCCATGGCCTCTGCATCAGCTCCTGCTTCCTGACCTGCTTGAGTTCCAGTCCTGACTTCCTGTGGTGATGAACAGCAATGTGGAAGTGTAAGCTGAGTAAAAAACCCTTTCCTCCCCTTGCTTCTTGGTCACGATGTTTGTGCAGACACATCACACATACAAATGTGAAGACACATTTCAAACATACAAATGGCTCTTTCCATGATTTCTTGGACATGCCTTGGTGCTAGTCTAAGGTGTCATAAAATTTTAGTCTCATATGGAGTCTGACAGACATGGAAGACTTGTGTAAAAAATGACTAATACATTGATCCATAAGAAGTCCAAGGTTGGCCGGGCAGTGGTGGCGCACGCCTTTAATCCCAGCATTTGGGAGGCAGAAGCAGGTGGATTCCTGAGTTCCAGGCCGGCCTGGTCTACAGAGTGAGTTCCAGGACAGCCAGGGCTACACAGAGAAACCCTGTCTTGAAAAACCAAAAAACAACAACAACAAAAAAGAAGTTCAAGGTTTTAGGATTAAGTGGGTTCTAGCAGGATGCATGAGGCCTTTGACTCCTCAACTCCCCATGAAGAGGAATAGGCTGAGAAAATTCCACAGAAGCAAACACGAGAGACCTTTCTGGAAGGAGGATTCAGGGTGGAAGGTGAAGAGCCTGCAACAGTAACCAGACGGAAACACCTCAGTCCCATTCATAAGAAACTAGATGAAACTGGCTAGATCTCAGAATTGCTAATGATAAGAGACCAGTGTTTGGCTTTCAGCTCTCCAACAGCAAGAGCTAGTGACATTATGCCTAATAGACTAGCATATTGAGGGTTTACAACACAGGTAACCTGATTTCACAGGTCTCCGAGATGAGAGGAGTTTTACCCAGAGACACCTACCCAGACCAGACTCTGAGCTCTTGCACTTTTTATGAGCTGTGTAATGGGACTCCTAGGAAAGAGGTGGCGTTTTTTTTTTTGTTTTCTGTTTTTCAAACAGAATCCTACACACAGGCTAATCACAGAAGTAATCATTACTATAGTCCCAACCTGGCCTCCAACTCGAACCCTCTGCCTCAGCCTCACAGGTACTGGAATTAACTGCACCACTAATCTCAGCTGTGACTCTTTAAGCCACCAATTTGGGGGCTATTGTATAGTAATAGTTAAAACGTTTCTGGCCTAAGACCACATTTTCAATTCACCCAAACCAGAAATAATCTTTAGGCCAATAATAAAATTATAGCATAATTTTAAAACTATCTATGCTAATTAGGGTCTCAAATGTCCCGAGTAGCACCAGAGGGCCGAAGTAGGACCTTTGAGAGGTGAGGCCTTGTGGGAAATTCAGAGCTCTGATGGCAGGCCCTGGAAGGCGACTTGTGGGACAAGAGCTTCTGGTTCCCTTGCTGGTGATTTAAGTGGCTTTGACCTGCCATGTGCTTCCAGGCCTCAACCAGCCAAAATAAGACTTTCCTCTGTTGTCTCAGAGACTTTGTTCTAGTGACAAACAGCTAACACAAAAACTATGTGTTTCTTAAAGACAGTTAGCTATTACTGTGTACTGTAGTCTATTTGCATGGCAAATTTCTATTTTCTTTTGCTTAAAATACCACTTACTTAAGACCTTTACATGAAAAGAAAACGCCATTAGCAAATTTTAAACAAAGCCATAAAAATGTGAATGACAGTTGCTATGTTTTTACACTTTATTCACCACAAACATTAAGGTGCTCGAGTAAATGCTGGAGAAAGGCTGTTTAATAACTGATGCAAAGCTGAACCCAGGCGTATGCTTGCTCCCCCCACCCTCCCCTTCAACATGCACTATCAGTTATTGTCGCACGGGCTGATCGAGAGTCAGTCGAGTTCCATGAGTCTCTCCTGTAACTGAAAACCATTTCACCAAGTGCACACTACAGCATAAGACCATTATTCTCAGTGCCCAGGCCGGTACATTTACACAATAGCAAACATGAAATCTGAGTCTGTAAAGCATCCTATGTTAAATCACACAAACCAGGGTTTCGTTTTAATGTATTTATGAAATTTGCTGCTGAGTCCAAGCATGCAGGTACAAAGGACCACCTGGATGAAGCTGGGTACGGAAGGCCTTCGGTGGGTCCAATGATGGCGTCTTTCACTCATCCCAAGTGTCTCCGTATTTGTTTACTTTGACTAGGAAGAAAGCACAAACAGCTGATGACTCCCAATAGTCAAGGACAGCACTGTAACTCTGCTATGATGATGAGACGCTGTGTCTGCACTGCGTGAATAAAAGCTTCGGAGAGTCAACTGTACCAGGGCTGACTACAAATGCCGCTATCACACTACAGAACCGCACACACGCCCCCATTTCACAGGTGAGAAAGCTGATCAGTAACTTGCCCAAGGTGTGAGCCTTAACAAGAACTGAGATTTGAAGATCTGTTTCAAGTCCAAGGCCTGAGTGTTTGCCTTTACAATTTTACCTAAATGAGCATGTGGTACATATCAAAATAGTTACCAAAGAAGTTATTTACAAAAAAAAAAAAAAAAAAGGAATAAACCAGAATTTTGCTTTTCATAAAAACTAGAGTAATAGAAGTGTAATCAATCTCGCCTATCAACTGTCATATGACAAGGAGAAATTATTTCGCATATTCTGGCATCTTACACTTTAAATTTTCAAACTCATTCCTGTCTTCTGTTGGCAGCTAGGGCCTCGGGCAGCTGGGAATGCATCCCGAGCCCTCAGCCCTGTCCCCGAACGCCTTTAGTTTCTCTTCTCCAGAGGAACTTTGAGTTAACACCTATGGCAAAGCTCAGGTAATTCTAACAATGCAGGGACGCAGCGACCACGACCACGCTGTAGGCCCCTCTGAGAGTCTAGGAAGTCACACTAAAATCCCAGTCCATTGCTGCAGTGTCCTAACAGTTTGTTTTGTTCTTGATGACCGTATGGCATTTTCTAGACCACCTATGATGTGTGGTACTATTGCTCTGTGACTATGTGCTTTTTCTAGCTGCATTTCCAGTGAGATAAACACTAACAGAAACAATCCAAATCAAGCTCAATTTGTGTTTTGTTTTTTGAGACAACAGAGCTTGTTCTCTGTGTAACAGCCCTGGCTATCCTGGAACTCACTGTATAAACTCAAGAGCTCTATCTGCCTCTGCGTCCCCACTGCTGGGACTCACAGCAGGAGTCACCACTGCCCAGAGCTCAGAGTATTATACTTCAGAGATTCTGAGTCTACACTGTACCAATGTCCAAATTTCTACCTAGATTTAAGAACATTTTAGAAAAATAAAAATCATAATTTCATGACAGGTCTTTTCTTTAAATTGTAATATAAAAGCACAAGAAAAACTTCACGTTTTTTTTCTAGAAAGAGTGTGTTTTCCTGTGTCTCTTTCCTGTGTCATGGAGCAGCACTTCAAGTTCCAGATGCCAGATGGAGCAAATGCCAGAAGTACACCAGAGCTTTCCCTAGCCTGTTAAACTAAAACATGAGTAAAAACTACAACACAGTGCAACACAACGCAGTGCAGTACAGTACAGTACAATACAGTAGCTCCTCTCCGACACATGCGTGCACATGCACGCTGTGAGACAAGGAAAGCTCTAGCACAGTCAGGGCTACATGAAGCAACCTTGTCTATTTGATATTTATTATTTATGTCAAATGTGTGTGTTACATCCTGTCAGAGTTCTACTGTCTGAAGTTGGTTCTTTCTCTCCCCATCCATCAGACCTCAGGAGTAACCGCAGGTCGTCAGGCGTGGCAAGTGCCTTTATCTGGTGAGTCCTATCACCAAGTCTTAAGTGACTCTTCTTTTAAAAATCACCTATTCTGGTAAACACCTTGAAGCATCAGACACATTAACACAAGAGCATATTAAGCTCCAACTTCTGCTTCCGATCGGAAGCGTCTGAGGAGATTCAACTGCCGTACCTTCTTTTCTGGGCACTCTTTCCTGCACAGGCCTGACTGAGGGGTCAGTCTTGTGGGGTAAAGTTACTCCATATGACTCTCTGTTCTTACTCCTTAATTCCTCATATGTAACACTTTTTCTTTGGGGACTTTCTTCAAGGTTGGGATCAGGTCCTAAAACAACAAACAGTTAATAAGTGGTCATAAGAAGTGGATAAATCTAAAGCGACTAAATTTTGCAAATGCCTTTTACCTAAAACTGAAACAGAAAGATAAGCTATAAGATCCAAGTATTACTATCATTCCAAAGGTATTAGAGGGTTCTTCCAAGAGAATTATGGAAGGGTGATTCCCTCCTCCCTTCTAAAATTTAAGATTAATGTTGAGATTTTTATAAACTTAGCCAGGGCCAGAAGAAGAATAGCAATAAGATCTAACAGTATGGCTTTAACTTACTAAATGCTGCAGTCATTATACTATGTATAGAGTCAGAGAGTCTACTGGTTGCAACTGAACACAGCTTGACAGTAAAACATATTAATACTTCTATGGGCACATATAGCTTAATTTTTTTTATGGATGTTTATGGTATTTGAACAAAAATACTTAAAATAAAAATGTCGTGGTATGAAACAGTCTTTAAACATAGTAGGCCTGGTTTCCCCAGTCTGACTCACTACTGAGGTGGAAGAGAAGGTCAACTTCAGTCACTTGTTCTCTTCCCTACCAAAGAACAGAATCAGAAACAACAAAGTGGACTCTGTAATTACTGACAGGTCAACTATGCAACACAGTTTAAGTATATACATAGCAAAGGGGCCATACAAACATTTCAGAAGAATAACTGATGAAAACATTCAGTGACTGTCCTACTCAGGTTCATACAAAAAGTACTTTCCAGCAAGGTACGCAAACTAGTCACGTTATTTTAGTAATATACGAACTAAATTTTCAATCTATTTTTATAAAGGGTATTAATTTAAAACTCCAGAGAATAATCAGAATCTTTCAAGCAACAAGAATTAAGTAGCATTTTCAACTCTAATCTTTTATTTTAGTAAAGTATAGTGTATTAATACAAAACAGGATTTCAAGTTGTAGTTTGCTCTAATATACCATCATTAGAAACTAATATTTGCTGGATAAAAAGAAAAATAATCTTAATTTATACATAATACATTAATTCAGAAAATGACCTTACATCCATTTTAAACATTAGTAGTAAGCAACCGGTGGACTAACTCATTTCCCCCCCAACAGGTCTCTTTAAAGTCCTAAGACAGTCATGGGAATTGTCAGGACCGCTGGGTCTGCACCCTCACTTTACTAGCCATTGGCACAAGTCCTTGGGCAAATCACTAAGCTTCTCTGAATCCTGTTTTCACCAACTGTGAAATAATTTGAATATATGGTCTCTAGAACTCCTTCCAGGTCTAACTTTTTCTTATGCAAAAAAGGAAAACATATTATTCTGATGTTCTGTGATAAATGAAAGCATAAACTGCACACAAGATTGGCAGAGATTTACACATTTTCTCCATGTGTAAAGCTGAGTGAAAACACTCTGACAATGTCCTGAGAATACAGTTTACAGCTCTGTGCACATTGCTAAGACCTGGAAGGAATAAGTGTGTAACAGCAGTGTCTAAAACTAACCAACTACCTGTGACAATTTTTCCAACAGGTATGACAGAATGCATTCTACTTGAAAGGATCACTAAGTCTGTGGACCCTTGAAAAAGAGCTAACAAGGGGGCAAACAAGTCCCCAGCTAAAGTAGGTGTCCTGGAAGGGACAGCAGCGTCTGGGCAGAGCAAGGGGGTCAGAGGGATGGATCCACGTGGGCAACCGTGCTGAGTGCTAAGTTTGATCTGGAGGGAGGATGACAACACACACACACAAACCCCACTACTGGACAGATGGACAGCTGCTGTGGAGAGCATTAGTCATATTAAGTGGTGAGATTTTTATCTGTTTTTACGTGGAAAAACTTAGAATACAGGACTTTGCTGAAAAATGGTAGGAAGGATGCACACTACTGCAACGAAAGAGCTAGTGCATGCCTAACATACAGGGAGAATGGGTGTGAACGGGACTGGAAAACGAATCCATGCTGTCTCAACTCTGCCTGCTCCTGCAAAATATACTTGGTATCTTTGGTCCCAACCAGAACACGGAAGCCATCTTAGGATTAAGGTATTCGACAACACTCTCTGAGCTCAGGCCTTTCATCTTTCTGCAATAGCCCCCACCCAAATGCTGTGCCCAGGACATCTTCAGTGACAGGATTGTGCATTGCCACATCCAAACCAAGTGTCACGAGCATGCTCATGTGGCTAATGAGCAACAGAAGATGACTTCATTATCTCACTTAGCTCTAATTTAGTTAGAGAACAGGACTTGTGGATACTATATGTTCGGATACACGCAGGTCCCTGTGGTACTGTCTTAAACACCTTAACCTATCGTCAGCCTCTCTCCCCTCTCTTTAACCTGTATGTAGATTCAATGTAGATTTGAAAAGACAAAAACAAAGCCAAAATTGTAACTGTTGCTAAATTAGCCTTCAAAATTATTTTCAATGTGTACTTTACAAAGTTCTACAATATCTTATCCAAGCCATCTGAGTTAAGATGTCATAAACTTTGGAAAAATATTATCTTAAATACTATCCCCACACAGAAAGTCAAGATGGGAATGAAAATAAGTAAACATATCAAGTTTTATGACAAAATATAGGAAAAAAAATCATATTTTAAGTAAATAAAGGCTACATCGTGTGTTCCAGTCCTAACTTCTGGTTTTCATAGCTCTTTGTGTCTTAGGTTTTTAGATAAAGAACTCTCTACTTTTCATGAAAAGAAGGAATCTAATATTTGCTGACTGTCTTCTAGCACTTTGTCCAATTACGTCATCAAATCCAACAGTTCTTGAGAAGCACTACCATCTCCATTCAGGATGTGAATATAATTAGTTATCTGATGACTAATTACAAAATCAAAGCAAATGGTAAGCAATTTAAATCCTGGTCTTAATCTCGAGTCTTTACCTCACGTTTGCACTCTGAATTCAGTATTTACACAAACTTTGCAAAGGATTTTTAAGTGGATTTTCTCACATGACAACAATTCTGTAAAGCAGGTATAACTTTCCTTACAATTTTAGACAGGAAACTAAAGTCTTTAAGACTGACCTATCACATATATAATCCACACTTTCCTGAAGCCTCTGCTGCCCACAGGCAGTCATCACTTCTTTGCTGCACCTCTACATCTGTAAACATTTTCAGCCACTGGGACAATCTGCAATGCTCCCATCTGCTTCTGCAGCCTGCGACAAACTGAGTTTCTCATGGACAAGAAGCAGGCCTTGCCCATCTTTGTTCTTCCACACCTAGCAAGAGGATGCTGGATGAATGAAGAAACCAATGGAAAGAACAAACATGCTGGGTCAGGCTGATGGATGAAGTTAGGCTGACAGCAGACAGTAGCAGAGGTGAGATCCAGCAGAAAAAAGCATCAAATAAAGTGTATACATACGTTGGACCATAAAATGCTGAAATTCATTTCAAGAGAAGTTTCTACCTTGGGCAATATGGTCAGTAATACCAGTGGGAGTGGATTCGTTCATAGAAGCACTAAATGGAATTGGCTCGTAACGAGGAAGTGTCTCCTTTTCTATGTTGTCTGCTGCTGGAGATGTCCCAAAAGTGGACTGACTACTCACATTTGAGTCATATTTAGACTTCTGAGCATAGTGCCTGAAAAAGAATACCATAATATGTAAGAATGAAGGGTCATTACCTTTATTAAGATATAAAAATAAGTTATGAATTTCTAAAATACTCATAACTTTTATTTATAAGCAGTTGAGTAAAGTTTGTTTCTGTTAGAAAAGCAGTCAAGCTATGTCCTGATCCACTCAGGCATCTTCAACACGTCACTAGGTACACATGATGATGACTCTGGGGCCCTAGCCTGGGAAGGCTCACTTAGGAAGATCCTGGGTTGGAGACCAGACTGGGCTATAGTGTAACTGCTTCAGAAGTAAGCAATAATCCCATAAAGGGAAAAAGAAAAACATATATTCAATTTTCTAAATATTTAGCTTTGGGGGTAAGTTTTCAATGTGTGTATTAAAAGAAAAACCTTCAGATCAGGTTTCATAAACATGTCCATACTGCCTATTAATGAGGAGGTATGTCCACAGCTATGTCCATGTAATCTATGACTTGTTGACATAGACACAGGTATTACTATCTCATAAAATTTACATTGTTTCCACTATGAAATAATTTGTCAGTTGGCTTAATGATCTTACCTACCCACAAAGATTATATTTTCACAATATAAAATCCAAACCATAATCTGAAGAAAGTCAGGAATGGGCTATATATTGCTTTACTAAATTTAGAATTCTGAAAAAATTGGTTTTGTTTGCTTACTTGCTTATTTACTTTTGGGTCTCACTGTCCTGGAATTCACTTTGTAGCCCAGGCTGGCCATGAACTCACAAAGACCAACTTGCTTCTGCCTCTAAAGTGCTGGGATTAATCGCATGTGCCACGACACCTACCTTTGGAACTTTGAAATTTTTAACATTTCAAAGTGTTTAGTTTTGGCAACAGGACAGAGATGGAGCACAGGCTGGTCTGACGTAACTCTCTTGCCTTAACTTTCCAAGGGGGTGGATTGCATTTGCCAGCCCACTATGTTATCTTTTTGCAAGAGTTTTCTTGTAGTTGTTTTGGTTTGAAGATTTAACTTTAAATAACAAGTCACATTATAGGAAATTTGGGTAAGAGGGTAAAATATGACATATGGCAACTAGTATTACTAAGCACTTATACTATTTTACTGGCATAAACTTTTCTTTAGAAACAATTTTATAGCCGAGCGGTGGTGGCGCACGCCTTTAGTCCCAGCACTTGGGAGGCAGAGGCAGGCGGATCTCTGAATTCGAGGCCAGCCTGGTCTACAGAGTGAGTTCCAGGCCAGCCTGGGCTACACAGAGAAACCTTGTCTCGAAAAACCAAAAAAAAAAAGAAACAATTTTATAAATACTTAATATATTGTATCTCTTCAGTTTCTCAAAACATGTCACTCAGATGCTTCACAGATGTCACAGTCACGGTTTAAGGTAGCTCACAATGCCCACTAGTACACACGGCCACCCATCTCCCTCCACTGGACACAAAGCTAACTCTAGGTTTTCCTCTATTTAAAGTTGTAAACAACCTTGAACCTTCAGGTTTTGCTTTTCCTTTTATCTGATTTATAGTTTTGTAAATAACAAAAGAAACAAAAGCTTCAAATGTCTTCACCAGCACCATTTCACTTTTGCAATATATACTCAAGAATGAACTATGGTTCTTGGTATGAGACGATCAAAACAAACATAACTGTACTGAGAGCGTCATGAAAATCAAATAGACAAGCATTTTCCGCTAAGGTCATTTTCCTAGTAAGCAATAAAAGAGAAAAGTGGCTATCAACTGAGCTAGACTGACAAAATCTGCTAACTTGAAAGAAATCCAAAATGTAATAAACCAAAAGTGCTTGCCAAATTGATTCAAAAAAAAAAAAAAAATCCTTCATTCTTGTATAGGTCCTAAAAGCAGCCAAATCTTGTTCTAATTTTTAGAGCAATGCACTTGAATACTAGAGGAAATGGCGACAGGCAGAGTTTCAAGCCTTGTGCTTTGCTGCGGAGTCGGTAGTGAAGGTGTGAGTAACTTACCCAGGTGAAGAGCGCCGCAGCTCACCTGCCCGCAGTGCTTCCCAAGGGGGGAGTTCTCGAGCTTCTTGAACTTCTCTTGGCAAGTTTTCACGTACGAAAGCTTCCCAGCAAAGTATCCCATGATGCAAGCAACTGATTTGTAAAACACAAACAAGTAAAAAAGTATGTCACTGAATGGGCCTTTTCAGACAAATTATTTTTTCTGAAACAGCATGTTTTAAAAAGTACATTTCTAAGTATCTCTTAGGTTTTAGAAATACCAAGATTACCTAACATGATTATAAACATGCTTTACCTCAGATTCACAGAGAAGCCTATGGGTATGATTCGCTTTCTCCAGTCACTCAGTCTAAGTAGAGGAGCTGGACCAGGAGTCAATTCTAACACACTTCTTTATAGACAAGAATGAGGCAGAGAGATGGGTAAGCAGCCAAAACTGCTTCTAGCTTTGTGGAATTTGGGCAATTTCTTTTATTATAAAATGGAATTGAGCCACAAATCCCAACAATCCTATAAGATTGCCTTTACAAACAAAACTCTGTAGAACAAGCTCGTAAAAATAATGAATTACAAAGTCTAAACCTAAATATAACATCATCACATCAAACATGTTTCCAATACAAAAGAGAAGCTACACCGAGAGACTCATGAAGACATCCATATGCATTTTCAGAAGAATAATTTAGCTTCTTTTTGTTACCCACACAATAAAATATAAAATTAAAGAAAAAGATGCCAATTCTAGACATAATTATTTGGCTAGCTGAATATCTATGTGATTTTCTTTTACTATAAATACAGCAAGAATTTATTTTCAAGTACTGTATTTAAAGTAATGTCAAATGAAGTTATTTTATATTGCAAAAAGGGAACCCTTGAACCATCACAGGGCTTTTTAGGCTGACATTAAAACTGCCAAGCAGTACATTTAATGAAAATTTGCATTTGATTTGTGACAGCATATAAACATATAACATAAATTACTAAAAATATCTGATCTAAATGTAATCATTTGTAGGAAAGACACAGAGACGTTAATACTTACATATAAGTTTGGGAATGGAACCATATTTTGGATGACTTGACAGGATTCCTGAAGAAGAATGAAGTATTCTGAGTGATGTTGTTAGAGAAGGAAGCATCAGTTTCAATTACCATAAGACAGCAAGGCCAACATGACCTCCTTTTTGTGAATTCAGTGCCAAAAGAAATTTTTCAAATGTCAAAACACTATGGACGGGGGAGGGGGGGGCAAAAAACAAAAAAAAAAAAAACCCAAAACACTATGGACTACTGGAATAGGTAAATAAACAATGACCACTCGACACAGTCAAGAGACTAAGTAAATGTTTTTATCTACCAAGATCAACAACAACAAAGTCTTAAAAGATTTGATTAATTACAGGACTATCAAACATCCAAGAGCCAGGAAGCACTCTATAGTCATACATATAAAACAGGTCTACATTAAAAATGAGAAAACTGAATAAGACAAAATATACCATGCTCAATAGGTGAAATGTTAAATACTGTGAAAAAGGCAATTCTCCAAAATTTCACCTACAAACTCAAGGTTCAACTCCAAAAACCATATGTAGACACAAAAAGCCAAGGCAACATTGAAGAATAATTAAACTGTCATTAGGTACCAAGACCTATTGATAAAGTAATAGTAATTAAGACAGTCATAAATCTAAGAGTAAGCTGAACAAAGCAAGAACTCAGAAGTGGACTCACACATGAACTTTTAAGGAAAAAGCATCAGAACAGTAAACAAAAATGCCCCTTTCAAAACAGTGCAGGGTCAGGGACATGTACCTTGAGTCCAGGTGGCTTTCAATTTTAAACATGAAAGAAAAAGCATATGTAAAAAGTGTAAGTAAGAGACCACCTTCTCATCCTAGTAGACCAAGGTTTTATAGAGACCACACAAACTGGATATACTTAAAAAAGTAGTTATCGGATGCTGGTCTAGAGAGAGCCATGGAGACTTATTTGATTGCCTGTCTACTGTGTGCATGTATGTGTGTATGTATTTTGAGTGTGTATATGGTTGGACAACTTGCTGGAGGTGGTTCTTTCCTCCCACAAGTGGGCTCTAGGGACAGAACTCACACTGTGAGGCTTACAGTAAGCATCTGCACTTTCAGACCATCTCACTGAGCCAATCATGGCATGTAGCTGCAGGCACTGTCTCTAAATACATGTCACTGCCAGCCCAGAGTGGGAAGACTTGGACTAGGGTGTATGTAGCTCAGTGACAGAACAAGGACGTGAGTTCAATTTTCAGCTCTCTTACAAAATATGTGCACAGGATACAAACAAAAAGCCAAAACACGACTCCAAAGAATACCAGACTTTTGCAGGTAGAGGCTACAAATGTAATTTACAAAGTAAATTTAACAAGCAACTCTGCTGGCTGTACCACTAAGCATTAATACTAACCTAACTGAATCCCAGAGATATACACTCTACTACTTATGCTAACAATATTCAGCCTCCATGGGGACTATTAAAAAGATTATTATGGGCTAGGGACATAGCTCAGCTGGTAAAGTGCACTGGGGTTTGCTGGCCTGCCTAGTCTACCTACTTGAATTCTGGGACAGGGAGATAATCGTGAGGTGTTTGAGTATTGACAGACAAGGCTGCACCCAAATGCACACACAGACAGGTAAAACTGTATTACTAGCCAGACTCCTGAATTTCTAAATTATTTTAAAGACTGGGTTCTTGGCCTATGTAAGATCTTCTGGAACTGTAGTTACAAATAACTGTCGACCACTGTAGTGGTCTGAGTAAGAACGGCTCTTATAGCCTCCTATGTTTGAGTGCTTAGTCCATAGATAGTGGCACTATTAGGAGGTGTGACCTCGTTGGAGGAAGTTTGTCACTGTAGAGGCGGGCTTAGAGGTCTTATGCGCTCAAGCCAAGCCTAATGTGGCAGTCAGTCTCCTGCTGCTGCCTAGAGATCAAGACATAGAACTCTCAGCTCCTTCTCTAGCACCACTCCTGCCTGCACGCTGCCATGTTTCTTGCCACGATGATAAAGGACTAAGGCTCTGAAACTGTAAGCCAGCCCCAATTGAGTGTTTTCTTTTTAAACAGACCTAAGATAACTATCATATGGGCACTTGAAATCCTCTGCAATAACATGAGCGCTCTTCACTGCTAAGTCATCTCTCCGGGCCCTCTAAATATTTTTTGAATGCTAACTCATCCATACCTATGCCCCAAGATGAAAGGCAAAGCCAGTATAGGGAACTGTAGGTCTTTAAGCCAGTGCATATGAATCACCTTAAATTTGTGAAAACAGACTGCAATATTGACTCAGTATGATTAGTATGGACCCAGAAACTGCATTTCTAACAATCTCTAAGATGCTACACTGTTCAGCTAGCCCAAGTTTGCTGTTCTCCTTTCAAACTAGCCACAAGGGTTGGTTGGTTTTTAATGTATACCTGTGTGAGGAGCTGAAGTAGGTACAGGAACTAAACTCAGGTCCTCTGGAAGAGTATCAAGCGCTCTTAACCACTGAACCATCCCTCCTCCAGACCTAGCAACAAATGTTAAGGTACTTTTCTGCTCTTACAGATTGTTATTGATACCAAATTCTCTATTTGGTTGGTTGGAGTTTTTGTTTTTGAGGCAGGGTCTCAAGAAGCCCAAGATGGCCTTGAACGTTTCGATCCTCCTGCTTTTACTTCCCAAGTGCTGGGATTACAGACACATGCAACCACACTCACATGAGGGTTAGGGCTAGGGTTGGGGTTAGGGTTTTTTGTACACAGTGCCAGGATTCAAAGTCAGGGCTTCCTGCACATAGGCAGGCACTGCAACAATGAAAACAAATGCCCAATGACATCAAATATCACATTAATATAATCCACTGAGTGGGTCTAGATAGACAAAGTTCTTTAACACTGTATAAATTTATCAGTGATCATGGTTAGTAAGATCATATTTTCTTATCTAAATATCAATAAGATAAAGAAAGATATCCAAAATGCTAAGTAAATGTAAACACTTACCTTTACTAATTAATCCTTGAGTAATCAGCATACTTGTGGCAGCCAATGGCACAGCTATAGTCAGAAAAAGAACTTGTCAATATCAACAGAAGGAAAGACTGTGTTGAGTATACCAGGAGATAAATCAGTCTCAGTAACAGCAAAACCATCAAGATGAAGATTCAACACCCAGATCCCTATAGCTGCACTGTGCATACAAAGCAAATATAAAGGAGTATTTTCAGAAAACATTTCAAAATATTAAACAATGTAATTCAAGAAATCATCTATATTTAGTTCCAATAGCAATTCACTAAAATAATCAACTTAAACAAAGTAAAATGACTAGAAGTCACATCTGAAGAAACAGGGAAAGAAGGAACACTCGAGAAGCACAGCACAGGAAGAGCCACTCAGTACTAAGGGATCACCAAATCCCACAGTCTACATGCCTCGTGTGGATTGTCTCATGTACCGTTCATCATCACATCCTTATCAGGGAACTCATAGAACTATCATTTACAAAATAAAGTTACAGATATTAAGAACCTCACTCACCTAAATCCATATACTTTAATCAGCATGAATCTCACAACCTACTGAAATATGCCTAATATCAGATCCTAAGTTTTTTTTTTTTGTTGTTTTTTTGTTTTTTGATTTTTTCGAGACAGGGTTTCTCTGTGTAGCCTTGGCTGTCCTGGAACTCACTCTGTAGACCAGGCTGGAGACCAAATAGAGAATTTCGAACTCAGAAATCAGCCTGCCTCTGCCTCCCAAATACTGGGATTAAAGGCGTGCGCCACCACCGCCCGGCAGATCCTAAGATTTTTGGGCTCCATATTACACTATGTAAACCAAAATATAAAATATATTTGAACATGTGATTAGAATATCATGTATTTTAAATATTCCTTAAAACCATATGAAAATATATAAAAGATGCCTACTTTCTGCAATAATGGGAGTTGATCCATGGCTCACTTAACTAGATCTGCTAACTGACCAGTAGACAGTTCCTTAGACCAATAGTAAATTTATCTAAAGAAAATGTCTCACCTGTTTGTACAAATAGTCTATACTGAAAACCTACTTTTCATCTGGGAGTCTAGAATTTCAGTACCAGACAAGCTAAGAGCACCCATGTGATCAGTCTAATAAAAACCTTGATTCTGGGTCTCTCTCTCTCTTCTCTCTCTCTCTCTCTCTCTCTCTCTCTCTCTCTCTCTCTCTCTCGTCTTTCTCTTCTTTCTTTTTTTTTTCCCCCGAGACAGGGTTTCTCTGTGTAGCCCTGGCTGTCCTGAACTCACTCTGTAGACCAGGCTGGCCTCGAACTCAGAAATCCACCTGCCTCTGCCTCCCAAGTGCGCCACCACTGCCCGGTCTCTGAAGAACATACATGATAGAAAGACTCTGAGATCCCGTGTCCAGCTTCCTTTGAACTCTACCAATTCTCTTTTAATTAATTTTGCTTTTTGTATTTTAATCATAAATTTTTTTCATAAATCATTTTTAATTCAAATAACTACATGTACCTGGTAAATGGCACACTTTATAAAGGGCCAGAGACTAAATAGTCTTCATGTCAACTATACAACTATACAACTGCCATTTTAAAGCAAACGCACAAGATAAAACATGAAAAAAATGAACTCAGCTTTTTCTAATAAAATGTACTTATGGACACAAAATATTAATTCCAGGAATTTGCATATACATGCAATCAAATTGGCCTTTTTCTTCCAACCATTTTAAATATGTACAAATTATTTTTAGCATATTAAATACAAAGCCACATTCAGTCCATGGCTGTAGGCTACTCAACTCTTGTCTCAACTATGTGGCCATCTAAAAACTATCTAAAAACTAACAATTAAACATTTTAACTATATAGAAATTTTATGATCAAGATTTCTAATTCTGTAGTTGACATCAGCTTTGCCATCAGACATAATTTGCAGCCACCCTAAGGTCTGGCTACTTCCTACTTTACTTAATAATAGATTTTACCTTTGCTGGAAGAATGCTTTCTTTAACGTTGGCTGGTTTGAATGCCCTCAAGTATTATCACTTAAGGATTTTCAAAGGGCACATGGTTTTTCATTACAGTCTCAGTTCATTTTGGTTCAAGGACTGTAACACACAGTACTGAAGAGTCACAGAAGGATAAGAGGTGATGCATCAGTGAGCCACCCTACAACAGACAACACTTCCCGACTGACAGACGCTGGTGCTGCTTTCCTACGTCCATTTGCCACCATGCCGGCAGACATTCCTCCTTCCTCCAAGGAGGGCTGATAGATTAGGCTTAGGTTCTACCTAACTGACATGATCTATTTTATGTCACACAAAAATAGAGTGGTTAGCTGAAGGGGCCTTCGGCAGCTATCTAGTCTTCATCCTAATCAGAGTAAACTGATACCCAAAATGGACAACACAGATGCTCAAAACTACATAGGTGATTCATGTGTTCACCTACGGTCAGAACCCAAGTCCTCTAGCTCCCAGGTCAGTGGCCTTTAGCACTGTGCTATGTAATTACTACTCCCGTCTGTAAATAATCTGTTTCTTTACTATAGTAGTGATGACCACTGTCCACACTATATGCAATACAAGCATTCCCAGTTTCTTCAACTCTTTTCTCCTCATAACTACAAAATGCTATTCTAAATTCACATAGAAACTTCACTGTATTAGTCAGAATATATACACACAAACATTTAATAGATATCTACCATTTGTAAAATTAGAATTAATTCCCACAGCAATTACAAGACAGATAGCTATCATCTCATTTTGCATAAATAGAAACTTGCCCATATCTCACAGTTCTTAAAGTGTATATAGTTGGAACTTGAATCCAGATAGTAAGGTAGGCCCAAGAATCTGTTTTTATCATTGATAATACTGTCTAATTTAAAAAATAAGTAGTTAGAACACTACTTTTTATGAAGAGAAGTCAGAGAATGTATTCGCCACAGATAAAGCGTTTATACACCAAAGATACATTTCCCAGGTCCCCTGAGCAGCGTACAGTTGCCTGTGGCACTGAAGCACAGCAGTGTGGCTGACTCACAAAAAGCTGCATCAGTGACGACTCCCTCAACAACTTAAACAGCTACTTCATTGGGGGAAGACAAAAACAAACTCCTCTTTACATTATCCAGGCTACTGCCACCGATGTTGGTTACACGCCACAAGTACATGCCAAGTCCCTAACAGGGAAGGCTCTGGTTGCAGGACAAAGAAACCAAGCAGGCAATGTCCTCCCTAGTGGCTAACATTTGTGGCACCAGGCAGCTTTATGGAAGGAAAGAACTATGGTCAACAGCCGTGTTGGCCATGCCAAGCACCATGTGGCTGCTGCTCTGATGCTGGCATGACTAATATAGGTGCCACCTTCTTTAGAATAATGAGTCTGATGTTAAAGTTTAAGCCAGAAGAATAATTTATAGATGTCAAAAGGGTGTAAAAATTACAATCAGTACATTTCCAGGGAATTATAGTTACTTTTAATAGTCTGTTCTAATCAATACTCACAAGCTAATACTCTCCTTAATAAAGTCTATTACTCATCTACATAAATATGTATTTCCTATACAGCATTCCTTATTTGAAAAACAAATATTATAAAATTTCTATTACATGACTATTAAATCCTCCTGGTAATTATACCTATTTAAACTCTTATCATCTGGTTATATACTGCTAAAGTTTGGTGCTGTTATAACAGAGAACACTCTCTGCTTTAAAAGTCTAAAGCAGTCGTACCAGGGAGGCAGAGACAGATATCTCTGTGAGTGCAAGGGCAGCGTAGTCTATATAGTCTATATAATGAGTTCCAGAACAAAACTGCAAAAACAACAAACAAAAATAGTCTAATCCTTATTAACCTTTTGTCTAGTAGCCCAGATAGAAATACAATAGCAAGCTATTTTTCATCTGTCGTTGTCTCTTCAATTTGGAATTAACATTCTGTAACTAAAAAAATCTTATTGTTCATTTATCACCTTATTATGTATGAAGTCCTGCCTATAGATCACTGCCCTTCCATACAATTTAAGCATAATATTACTGCTATTTTAAGAGAGACACACAAAAGCATAAATGTATCAGCCAGAAATGAATCTGGACACAACAGTATCCATTATCTTAACACATTACATTGCAGACCCATGTACCAAGTTCAGTCTTCTTCCCTAGCATCTTGGATTAGCTGACTCCAAGGTCAACTAATTATGTAGCTCAGAGCCAGACTCAAGTTCAAGATCCTCCTGTCTCTGACTCCTAAGGACTAGGATTACAGGAGTTTATTTTTCTTCTTATTTCTATCTCATCAAGATTTGAAAATAATTCGTTGCACCAAAAATGCAAAACAGCCATACTAAATGTATTTTCCTATACAAATAGTATACCTTTAATGAGTACTCTTATAAACTAGGTATCTTGATGTTATTAACCTTTATTTTTTATTTATTCCCTCTTATTAACCTTTTAGAAGACTGCCATTTTACATCCTTTAAAAACTATAATACTGCTATGGCATTCCTATGGAGGTCAGAGGGCAACTTCTGGAGTGGCTTCTCTCCTTCCCTTTTCTATACACTGGACTCAAAGCTTGGCAGGCTTCCCCACTGGGCCGCCTCGCAGCCCCCCTCCCTTCTTTGTTTCTTAAAATGATACCCTGCAGGGCGAGAGGGAGGGCTCAACAGTTAAAGGAACCGCCTGCTCTTCCAGAGTGCTGGGCTCAGTCTCTAGCATCCACAGGGCAGCTCAAAACAGTCTGTGACTCCAGCAGCCAATGAAGTGACACCATGCTCTGTGTCCTCAGGCTCTGAACACACATAGTCTATAGACATACAATATAGGCAAAACACACACATACATAAAATAAAAATAAAAGATTTAAAAAAAAAAATCCTTAAATTCCATCCTACCTCTGTGCTGGAATTACCTACAGCAATAGTAAAAATTTTAAGGGCATGGTGGTCCACACATAGACTTCTAAGAGACACAGGTGAATAATCACATATTCAAGGCTAGCCTAGTCTGGTTCCCTGGGGAGACAGGTTATTTGCTTGATTGTTTTTAAATCTTTTGTAATTCCTCTGCCTGGTACTAGGGACCAAGCCCAGGGCCTCAGGTGCTCTATCACTGGATAATGTTCAACACCTCATCTGCTCTACAGATCAAGTTCCGTCCAGCCAGGTCTACAATAGACAAACAACAACCACCAAATCCTGATCTTAAGATCTGCAGTCAGAAATCCAGAGTTGATAGTACAGTAACTCCTCACCAAAGTGAGAGGCAACAAAGGCAACACTATGATGACAGTCATTAAATCTCAGAGTTAAACCCAAGCCTGTGGCTTCAGACACTCCTGACTTTAAGGCGCAGGACTTACCAGCTAAGGTATAACACAGGTAGAGCCATTTAACGCCTCTAAACCCTAGTTCCTTCTTCTCTAAAGTGAGGTTAGTTTAACAGCTTTACTCAACTATAGTCATGCTATTGCTACTAACAAAATTGTATTCAATTTCCTTAATCTCTATTAGTAATAACCACACTATCCCAAAAGCATACCAGTACAGTCTAGATATAAACTATAATTTCAAACATATATTTAAGTCAAGTTTGTAAATGACAAGTTTTGGATGGAATTATGCTAATTAGAAAAATGACGAACCAGGGCTGGAGAGATGGCTCAGTGGTAAAGTGACAATTGCAAACACCAGGACCTGAGTTCTGATCCCAACAGTCATATAAGGAGCCAGGCATGGACATCCCAGTACTGAGAGGCAGAGACAGGAGGATCCGGGGGCCTCACTGCCTGGCAATTTAGCCAAATGGTGGAACTCCAGGTTCACTGAGAAAACCTGGCTCAAAAAAATAAGATGGAGGCAGGTGTTGGTATGGATGCCTTTAATCCCAGCTTTCTGGAGGCAGAGGCAGGAGGATCTCTGTGAGTTGAGGCCAGCCTGGTCTACAGAGTGAGTTCCAGGCCAGTCAAGGCTACACAGAGAGACTATTTCTCACTGCCCTCTTCCTCTACACATGTGCACATACACAGATACCACAAAACACTAAGTACATTCTTTAAAAAAGTTCTTAGGATAACTCACATCTGTACCAGAAACATTCTTCATGGCACTCTGCAAAGAGTCTCCACTCTTCCTCTGTCGGGATATAAGCAGCCCCTATGTCTTTGAGAGAAAAATTGGAAGTCATTTTCTTAAAAGCCTGAAAAGTCAGCTTTGTCTACTAGTAACGAGAACATTTTTAAAAAAAAAAAAAAAAAAAAACTATGCTGGACATGGTGCTAAATGAAAATATCTAAAACAAACCCCTACCCCTGTTCAGATAGTAAGAAATTTAGAGACAGTAACGAGAGAACATTTAAGCTCTGTGTGACTATAAGGATGTCACACCCATAAAAGCAGACAATTTCTGTTACTCAAGCAATTAAAATTTCCTTATATACAAAGTGTTACTAACTATAAATATTTAATATGATAGTTACCAGGAATTGGTCTTGACACTTGTGCATTGGGCTCTTGAAAATCAGCCCTCCCATTCATGGCTCCTGTATCAGAAACATTTATATCCAAATATTACAAAGTTATCAGTCTACCTGCAAATCAACAAATATTTACTGAACATTAAACATTTTTAAAGTTAAATTTATTTTACATGCATAGTGTTTTGCTTGCATGCCACTCATAGCATGGTGCCTGAGGAGATCAGATAGTACAGTATCCCCAGGAACTGGAGTTGCACATGGTTGTGATACTGTGATAGGACATGTATGTGGGTACTGCGAACAGAAGTCAGGTTCTCTGGAAGGGCCAGTGCTCTTAACTGCTGAGTTATCTCTTCAGGCCCTGACCTTTTACATTTCAACTACCTGACATAAGAAAATAACTGAAGTTGGGCGGTGGTGGCGCACGCCTTTAATCCAGCACCTGGGAGGCAGAGGCAGGTGGATTTCTGAGTTCGAGGCCAGCCTGGTCAGTGAGTTCCAGGACAGCTAGGGCTACAGAGAAACCCTGTCTCGAAAAAACCAAAAAAAAAAAAAAAAAAAAAAGAAAAAAAAGAAAATAACGAAAGGGTAAGAAACATATTATTTGAACTAATTATTCACATTCGACCCTTAATAGAAAAACAGGTATATAAAAACAACGGGCAAAATTTTCCTTCTAGGGCTAGGTTATTTCACATTATTCTGTACTCTGATTCAAAAACAAAACAAAAAACCACAACTATGTTCAAATGATTGGAGGAAACCTCAGACACTTCTAGGTTTCCAATTAAAACAAAACTGCATTGTCTCCCATAACTCAGCAGTCAAAACAATAATGACGTCACGTCCTCTGCAGGTAGTTACTCTAATCGCAAAGATACGAATTTTCCAAACTTCCCTCTACCATTCCAAAAATCTTCAAATAACTTAAATAAATGAAAATTTAAAATCCAAGAGCAATCCAAGAACATATGTTGATATTCTTCCATCTTCCTTTGAACTTAGACCTCGGCATTTCAGATAAGGAGTATTTCTTCGTTGAAACAAAACCACTCGCCCTATGATTGACCACAATGCCGACAGCAAAGCTCCTTTATGTAAATTCGTTTAGTAACAAAATCATCACCTACTGCATACCTATATTCCCGAGAGAGAAAAAGGTTTATCATAAAAGGTAGACTGAACTTTTGGGTAGATGAAGCATTCAGAGGAAGCATCTCAAAACTGCAAAACCCTACTAGAAAAAAAAATAAAATAAAACATCATCGACCCCAAGGAAGCTGGAGGACAGTGCGACCTGTCTGAACACTACAGCTCAGAGCTAGTAATGACAACCGCAGACCCAGCACTCCTGTCCTGCACCTACCACCGCGGCTTTCCCCACCCCTTCCTGCAGGCCCCGGTGCACAAGTCACCGGAGCTGCAGCCCAGCCGAGGCCCGCAGTGCGACCCGACACTCCAGGCAGGAAAATGGCGGCTGTGGGCGAGAGTGGGAAGACTGGCAGAAAGCTGGCGCCGGCTGCGCCCCCACACCCACCTCACGATGGAGGCGGCAAAGCGGGAAGCAAGACCCGGGGTAGAGGCCCGGAGAGGACCCCAGAGACAACACCGCGTACAACGCGGGAAGTCGGGAGGGGGAGAGAGGATAGCGTCCAAGCGATCGCCAAGATGTCACCCAGATACCAGCGCCAGCGGACCGAGACCCGGAAGCAGTATCCTCGACGGGAAATGACGTTAGACAGCTCTGGGAACTGCCGCGGGGCAGTCTCCCAATACTCAAGGGTGTCGGCCACGCCCCGTCCAATGACTCCGCCTCCTTTCACCACCACCCCCACCCCCACCACCGCAGGCCTGGGCGATCCAGAGCTGCACTGCGGCTGCGCGAGTTATGCAGCTCCGCTCTGCCTCCAGGTTCGAAGTTTCTTGTGACATACCCAATGACTGTTCAGTGACAGGCCGGTGGGAACATTTTGGAACCCCTCCATCCTCAAGTCCCTCCTTATCCCATGACTTTCCTTGGACTTCCTAATTTCAAGCTTTACATAAATTATCTTATGCTTTAAGCCTCTAGGCTAGGTAGTGAATTTTAAGCGTCAACACATAGTTAACTATCAGAACCTCCCGTCTAGTGTCTGAATTCTAAAAACCGGAGTCAGGATGTACTCCAACTCCGAGACTCAGAATTTCCTCATCTGAATAACCGTAATAATGTGTGTTTCATAGTTTGGGGTTTTAAACAAGTCTGACAAGGAGTTTAGGCTCTCGGACTGTATTAACAGGACACTATATTTTAATGCTAGGAGACTAATTTTTCATCAGAGAGCAGGCTGCCACTCCTAACCGCCAACTATTCGTTTCCTTACACTGATCCTAGACATGTTTACTGAACCAAGTACTGAAAGTTTATCGCTGATACCTCTGAACAGCTCCAGCCCACCCAGTTACGAATCCTACAATCGTCAGATTTCTCACCATTCCTCAATATTTTTCCCCACTGACTCTACAGCATCCACAAACTTGTCTGCACATATATTTAATAGAGAACGTCATGTAAAGCATGAATCCAGAGTCATGGCTAGGCCTCTATGCCTCTTGAACCCCACACTAATGGGGAACACCCTGTTTTCTTTAGATTCAACTGATCACTGTATTGTCCCCCACCAAGACCATGCACAGAGACACTCCCTGCCTTGGAGATTGCACTGTTTCAAAACCCTGTGTTTATACCTCCTTTGTGAAACCTGACACACCAGAGAGTCGCTGGTCCTCAGTGTTCACATTGTACGAACTTCTAGCATCGCACAGTAGCTCTGGCAATATGGTATTTTGTTGTTGCTGCGTATTTCTCTCACTGAGATCATTTTGAACAGCTTTGCAAGTATTTATACTCTCACGTGTGTGTTCTAAAATAATCGATATAAGTGTTCATTTTCCTTGTGGTAAGTTATTCTGAGTCTAGGACCTTTGCAGTCTCTTTTTTTCTCAAGGTGTATTGGTGTTACCTCCTCAAAGATGCTTCCCTCAATGCCCAATTAAAGTGACACTCTAGTCACTGTGTGTGTTATCTTGCTTTTTTCTTTGCATAGCATTTTTCATGACCTAAAATAATTATTTTGTATGTCCTGTCACTATCTTTCCCCATCCCCCCTCACAGAAACAAAAAATCCATGAAAGAAAAGAAACATACTTTTCTAGCACCAAATTGGTTATGATATAGTATAATATAAAATCAACAATATTAAATTCTTTTTTTTTTTTTTTTTTTTTTTTTTTGGTTTTTCAAGACAGGGTTTCTCTGTGTAGCCCTGGCTGTCCTGGAACTCACTCTGTAGACCAGGCTGGCCTCAGAACTCAGAAATCCACCTGCCTCTGCCTCCCAAGTGCTAGGATTAAAGGCGTGTGCCACCACCAGCCGGCTATTAAATTCTTTAATGAATATATTGGGTATATTTTTTATAATATAAAAGCATATCTAAGAAAATTAGAAGACAGAAGTCTAATGTTTCCATGCCTTGAACATGTAGTAAAATTTGAATGTTCTTTTTCCTGCAGAGAGAGAAAAGAAAGAAAGGAATCAACAGTCATTCTGAGTAAGCTTTATGCTAATGAAAAGGCTATTTCTTTATTTGCCCTACTAATGAGACTAGTAAATCCCAGAATCCAGATTTATTCGATTCTTTGTATTTTCTCAGGAAGTTCTAATGTATGATCACTGTATGCTGTTAGGAATATATTCTGTTGTCTGCTAATTTTCCAGGAATTAGGCAATCAATGTTGTTTTTTATTGTTTTTTGTTTTGTTTTGCTTTGCTTTGCTTGGTATGTTTGGTTTAAAGATTTAGAGAGCTTCTTCTTTGGAATTAAGAATCTCAAACATTCAAATTATACTTTCTTTTTCTTTAGTTTTAGAAATCAAATTTTATATCTGGGTAAACTGTCATTTTGCAGTTGTGTTAACATTTAAAGGTTATTGGATCTTTTGATAATTTGGGCAATGATAACAACAGAATAACTCAAACATAACTTGGGTGAGCTCTGAAGTCTTCCTGGAAGCTGATGTCCGTTTAATAGAGAAAGGGTATAGGATTTGTTAACCATCTTAGACTCTTGGTACCACACTGTGAATGTGGAGATCACCAGAAATCATGCATCTTAGGTTAAGTTGAAGCAATACTGATGTAGAACTCTGTGCTAAGGTGTGATAGCCTCGGGCTCCATCCTTGAGACCATAGCAGCTGTGGGGTACCCACCGGAGACCCTCACAGGATTGCTTCCATGAACACGCCCTCCTGAAGCAGCAAGAGCTCAGAGTCACATCCTTTCCCCAAAGATACATAACTGGGTATATATGCTTGGGACAACAATTTATTATTAAGAGACACAGACGGGAAGCTGCCCATGATGCTGAAAGTAACTTTAATTAAGCTCAGTGGTTCACCAAGCTAGACTTGATGGAATTATTTCTTCCATCTGCCATTGCTTGCTGAGAGGAATAGAGACTTCCCGGAAGAGTCTTTAACAAACACTCTTTCAGATGTCTTCATTGAGAAAATATCCAATGAGGTATCAACCCATTTTGACCTGTTAGACAATACCTTTGGTTTTCAGACTTCACTTTATTTGTTTTTGAGTATTTATTTAGTTTTGTTCATGTGTGTGGTGGCATGAGTTTATGTGTACCATGTGTGGGTACAGGAACTGGAGTTACAGGTAGATGTAAGCTACCTGATCAAGGTGTGGAAAATTGAACCAGGTATTCTGAAGAACAGCAAGTGTTCTTAGTCTCTGGGCTATCACACCAGCCTTGTTAGCCTGTTAGACATTACTGTGAGACCATTATAAAGGAACATCTCACAGTATTCCTTAATTCATATAAATTCAAGCAACCTAATGAATTTCTTCTTGACTTCAGTGACCTAATTTTTATTAGTGTGTGTGCTTCTGTGTGTGTGTGTGTGTGTGTGTGTGAAAGAGAGAGAGAGAGACAGAGAGTGAGAGAGAGAGAGGAGAGAGAGAGAGAGAGAGAGAGAGAGAGAGAGAGAGCAAGCTACAGCAGTTTGTGGAGGTCAGAGGAGGGTGTTTAGGAGTCAGTTCTCTCCTTCCACCTTGGGATCAGGGGATCAGACTCAGGCTGATAAGACTTGTGTGACTTGCTGAGTCCTCTCCCCAGTGCTGAATGGACTTTTAGAATTTCAAATTGCAATTGTTATTGTTGCATTTGTGTGTTCGTATATGTATGTGTGTGTGTGGCTTGTGTGTGCCCTGTATATGTATGTGGGGGAGGCACACTTGTCTGTACATACATATTTAGAGGCCAGAGCATTGACTTTGGGTATTTTTCTATATATACTTCATCATATATATATTAAAAAAAACCAAGTATTCAATGTATTTGCATTTGTGTTCTATGAGGGTAGGTATTTTTGCCTTATTAGTTCATATAAATCATTATAAAGAAATCACTATAAAGTTCATAGACTAACACAGTGAGCAATTACAAGACAGAAGTCTAATATTTACATGCTTTTGGCATATAATACATTCTGTGTTCTTTTTCTGGGGAAAAAAAAGAAAAGTAGAAGTCTTTCTGAGTGAACTCTATGCTAATGCAAAATCTGGTTTTTATTTGCCTACTAATGAGACTAGGAGGTCTTTGTTGTTCAAAAAATGCAATGTCATAGAAGCCAGAGCCAAAGAATATCCCGCTAGGAGGATGTAGTCAAACATACCCAAATGTTCATAAGGACTGTGAATTAACCACTAACTGCATCAATAAGGTTATTTATAACTTTTACAAGTATTATCTCATTCAAATCTAGATTATAGGGTGGAGCAAAAAATCCAGATTATAATGTACATTATAATGTACTGGGAAAAGAATGTCTGGTGTTGAGGTGTGGAAAATTATTGATTAGTTTTTCCAGAAATTTAGCTGTTTGGAGAAAGCAGACCTAAAGGGTTACTGAGGGAAAATGCAAGAATTCAATGAAGGGTAGGTTTTGTTTTATAAGCCTGTATAGACTTGGCTTTGTTCACAAATGTATACAGTACACAAGAGAAGGGGTTGAAAATGGCGGGGGGGGGTGTAGAGGGAATAGAGAGATAGACAGGTGCTGCATGACTACGTCCCAGTCACCATGCAGATTCTGTGTTCTCACCCAGCCTTTGGACAGACCCCTGAGTCTGCATTTCCAGCAACTTTTTGAGGGGAACTCCAAGGGCAGTAAGAAAGGAAAACGACTTATGCCGTGTTCCTGCATGCCGTACTCTCCAGGTGAGGTTGGGAGAGACATGCTTCCTTCTCATCCTAAATGAAGAGTTGAGGACAGAACACCTGAGAGTGCAAAGAGGCACATTGCTGCCACTGTGGGAGCAGAGCCTGAGGCAGCCAGAGAGGAATGCACCAGGTTCTACACGCCCTGCTTACAGGGTCCTGATGCCAGCGACTGACTTTCTTGTGGAAGCAAGAGAGGGCTTCATGGAAGGTGCTGCTGCAGCTGCAAAAAATGTCCAAGGGAGCCCAGAGCTCAGTCTTCACACGGACTTCATAGCTGGCTCAGTGTCGTTGGGGTTGGAGGTGAGGTGGGTTGCTCTAACAATGCAGTGTGCGGCCCCTTCTTATTGTGCTATTCTTTTTTTTTTTTTTTGGATTTATCGAGACAGGGTTTCTCTGTGTAGCCCAGGCTGTCCTGGAACTCACTTTGTAGACCAGGCTAGCCTCGAACTCAGAAATCCACCTGCCTCTGCCTCCCAAGTGCTGGATTAAAGGCGTGCGCCACCACCGCCCGACTTATTGTGCTATTCTTGAAGTATAAGGTTCATATGGCTTCCTAATTCCTTGGGTTTTCATAATACTTATGCCTGATGATAAGGAAAAAAGACATCTGAGTTTATAAAAGTTGACAAATTGCCATTTTAAATATTAGATTGACCAAGCCTGCTCAGTCAACAGGTTTTCCAGCGCAGGAGTGAGGATTAAAAGAAAAGAGACAATTAGACAAAATTGCAGCATGACCCAGCCAGTTCTGAGGCTGAAAGCTGAGGCAGGTTTGTTTATTTCCACATTTCTTTTAAACCCTTTTAATTACATGCAAGTATTTAAGTCAGTTCTAGGTTGAGGAACCAACAATACAATAGATACAAACAGTCAAGAACAAACAAGGCAATATACAAAGTCCCGTGATCATCCCCATGATCTCTGTATAGCCCTGGCTGTCCTGGAACTCACTTCTGTAGACCAGGCTGGCCTCGAACTCAGAACTCCGCCTGCCTCTGCCTCCCAAGTGCTGGGATTAAAGGCGTGCACCACCACTGCCCGGCAACTCTTGCTGTTTCTATGGGTTCCTCCGGATGACAAAAATATCTGAGCCTACTTCCCTGTCCTAGCCCACAGTCATATTCATGCCTGAGGCCTACTTCTTTGTTCTAGTCTAAGACTAGATTTCTGACTGAAATTACTTCTCTGTTTTAGCCTAAAATTAGATTCCTGCCTGAACTTACTTCCTTGTCATGACCCAAAGTCAGATTCCTGCCTAAAGCCTGTTTCCTTGTCCTTGGCCGATGTCAGATTCCTGCCAAGCAGCCCCAAGCTCTCCACATTAGATGGTCCTTTCATTCAGCA
Organism: Mastomys natalensis; assembly: GCA_021653895.1. Classification (NCBI taxonomy): domain Eukaryota; kingdom Metazoa; phylum Chordata; class Mammalia; order Rodentia; family Muridae; genus Mastomys; species Mastomys natalensis. The sequence goes on from JAJTUV010001108.1 coordinate 579,215, forward strand.
TTCTGTTGGAGAGAGCCACTGAGGAATGAGACAGCGCTTAAATACTTACTATTAATGGGGGCGCTTGAGCAGCAACTTGTTGGGATATGAAGTCACCTAGAGCCACATGTGGCTGTGGCTGTGCGGGCACATTCACGCTTGTGAGCTCAAGTGCACGTGGGCACGGATACTGCACATATGGAAGTGTTCTAAAAAGAAGCCATTTTAAAAAGACAATGTAAATTTTTTAATGTTAAAAACATCTCGGTTTTCATCAATATTGTTGGCTGCTATTTCTTTGTTCTTACTTTATCTCCAGTGTGTCGAGTCTTGTGGTCAAACATGAATCTGTCCACCTTGTTATAACCACAGAGTCAGCTCTAATGCAAGTTGTTAGTATTCTGTCTAAACTCCACCTCCACAGTTACCTGGCAACACCCAGGTATGCTCCTCCCCACAGTTACCTGGCAACACCCAGGTAGGCCTGCCCACTATAAAAGGGGCTGCTCGCCCCTCCCTCTTGCTCTTGCTCTCTCGCCCTCTTACCCACATGATCTCTTGCCTGTAGCTTCTCTCTCCTCCTCCACACTTCCCCCTCTCTCCACGTGGTCATGGCCGGCCTCTATTCCTCTACCTCTCTGCTCTTTTTCTCTTCCCTCTTTCCCCCACCATCTTCTCCCCCACCTTTGCCCTCTGTCCTAAATAAACCCCCCCTTCCCGTGGAACCCTCTGGTCTGGTATTGTCTGCCTAAGCTGCTGTGCAGAAATCTAACACAAGTGTTAGTGGAAGAGACTTTCTTCCACATCTAAGTCTGGATTTCAGAAGATTGTCTTCAATGTAATAAGTATTTGAAAAGAAAGATTTTTCTGAATAGTCATTGCCTTAGCTTGGGTTTCCATTGCTGTGAACAGACAACATGACCAAGGCGACTCTTATAAGGACTTAGGTTCAGAGGTTCAGCCTATTATCATCAAGGCAGGAACATGGCAGCACCCAGGCAGGCACGGTGCAGCAGGAGCTGAGAGGTCAACCTCTTTTACCCAAGGCAAACAGGAGAAGAAGGCATCCATGCAGCTAGGAGGAAGCCCTCAGAGCCCACCCCCACAGTGACAAACTTCCTCCAACCAGGCCACACCCACAAATAGTGCCACTCCCTGGGCCAAGCACATCTAACCCCCACAGCCATCTCTCCCTCTTCTAAAAGGACAGTTTGGTTTTCAGGCAAAAGCTGGGAGCAGGAAGGAAAAAACCGGAGTGTCTCCAGGAGGTAGCCCTCCTTAAGCTGTCAACCCACTACAAACCCATCTCTCCCACTCTAGACGTCTGGAGCTGTGGTGCACATCTGCGTCTCTCCTACCTGCACGTAGAGAACCTACGGGAAGCTGTCACATGAGGAGAGCCAGAGTGCAGCCCCATGAAGCTGATTGTGAGTTTTGCATAGAGCGTGGATAGGCACGTATGAGCACACCTGTCTTAAATGTTTTTAATTTCTCGTTTGTTTGTTTGCGCTGGAGATTCAGCACATGGTACTAGGCATTCTATGCAAGAGCTACATCCCAAGTCCTTTATTCACTTTCACCTAACCAAAAAACAAACAAACAAACAAACAAACAAAAACCAAACTAAAAACCCTAAAGGGGTTGGCACCAGAGCCCAGTGCTTGTAAGCAAGTGTGAGTTTCTGTTTCCAGCAGTCCAGGGTAGGTTTATCATCCCAGTACTGAGGAAGTAGATGCAAGACATCAGAAGCTCAAGGCCTCCCTTGACAAAACAGTAAGCTGGACCTCACCTTCAGGTGCAGGAGGCCCTGTCTCAGAACAAAAGGAGGAGTTAAGAGATGTCTTAGTGTTAAAGAGAGTGTGCTTCTTCTCCAGGGGACCCAGGTTCAATTCCCAGCATGCACAACTGTGTGAACCACAATTGGCTCACAACTGGTTCCTGCTAGTTCTAGGCACACATGTAGTACATACACATAAATGCAGGAAAACACTCATACACATAAAAAAAAAAACTTTTTTAAAAATAAGAGGCAAAAAAAGAAAGGAAGGGTTAAAATCCATACCAAAAAAAAGTATTTGTAAAACTTTAACTTAAGAACTGAGTTCTGGGGCTGGAGAGATGGCTCAGCGGTTAAGAGCACTGACTGCTCTGCCAGAGGTCCTGAGTTCAATTCCCAGCAACCACATGGTGGCTCACAACCGTCAGTAATGGGATTCAATGCCCTCTTCTAGTGTGTGTCTGAAGACAGCTGCAGTGTACTCATATAAATTTAAAAAAAAAGAACCAAGTTCTGTCTGGAAACAAGTCTTATGTCTGCTACTGAGATGCAACATCCAGAGACTGGGACCAGAAATCTAAAATATTAATACCTTTAGGCAAGTTTTTCTATAGAAACCTCAAGCTGACCAAAGGCCAAATATAACATTTACTTATCTGTCTCAGAGGGCAATGTTTCTCTCATTGCTAACATCTGATTGTGGAGAATTGGAAAGCTACTGATTCAGAACATTGACTGTAAGACACTGCTCCCGGTCGCATGCTTACACATGCTGAAAGTTCCATGTTTCTCAGAATTAGCCTCGGTAGCATTTTCTCGTGCCTTCGTGATAGCACTTACCAAACCACAAATATTTATTTGCGAAAGTTCCTTTTGCAAGCAAAGGGACTTTCCCTGTCATGTTTATACCAATTGTAGCATGTGTGTTTGACACCTAAACAACGTTCAGTGAAATGAAAAGTCATAGCATGCAATTAAACAGCCTGTGATAGAGACAGTCAGAAGTCATTGGCCTTTACAGCAGCGTCTACCTATTTACCTGGCCTCTATACTGTCTTTCTTCCTATTACTGTGCGGCTCTCCTCTCTGTGAGGGCTACACCCGACCTCTTCCATTTATACACATTCTACCCACGCTCTCCTGATTATTTCTTTCAGTGTTGGAAAATTCCTCCCAGCTTCACGCAATGCTATATTTACATAGTTTTAAAAAAATAAGACTTATTTTATTTTAATATGTCTTACCTACAAGTATGTATGTGTCCCACATGCATGCCTGGTACCTCTGGAGGTTAGATGAGGGTGTTAGATCTTCTAGAACTGGAATCACAGAAGGTTGTGAGCCATCATGGGTGCTGGGAACTAAACCTGGGTCCTCTGTAGGAACTACAATTGCCATCTCCCTGGTCCTCTTACCAGAAACAACCGCCTAACTTTTTGGACTCCTACAGTTCTATTTATTTTCTTTTTTATGGTAAAATGCATGCAAAGAAGACTGTGGACTTTGTGTGCACACACCCTCTCCCAGTCCTTCTGGGCCTACTCCAAACCGGTTTTTCCCCTTGAAAAACAAACATCTCCAACAAGTTCCTTGCTGAGTTTTCCCTATGTGTGTTGTTTAACTTGGGGCAAAGCATCGAAAATGGTTGTTCATTCCATCTTTAAACATTTCTTCACATGTCCTTTCACTTTCTCCTTTTCCTCTCTCCTCACTGGCATTTGAAAATGTTTTTTAATTGCTCTTTAAAATTTTTGTGTGTGAAGATATATGTGTTGGTGTGTGTGTGTTTGTACATGCCACAGCACACATGTGAAAAAGAGGAGACAATCTGGGTGAAGTGGTTCTCTCCACCCACCATATGAGTCACAGGGAACCACCCAGAGTCATCAGACTTGATGGCAGTCTCCTTTACTGGCTTGATAATTATTTTTTTCCAAATGACTCAAAACTACATCGACCTTGTTATATGGGAAATATTTTTTTTTTTTTTCAAAAAATGGACAGGAGCTGGGCATGGTGGTGCAGTCCTTTAATCTCAGCACTTGAGAGTTCAAGGCCAGCATGGTCTACAAAACCAGTTTCAGGACAGCCAGGGCATTAACACAGAGAAACCCTGCGACAATGAAGATGACGATGATAAATAAATGAATAAAAATGGACAGGAAAGTTTCTAGTAAACTTTCTACATCTTTTTCAAACAAATCCAGTGTAAGCTACAGCAGTAGCCAGAAAAGGACTAAAGTTGTTTATGATATAGACAGTTCCCTTGGGTGATGGAACAGTTTGGGAAGGATTAGGAGGTGAGGCCTTGGAGGAGGTGTGTCACTGGGGGAAGATACTTTGGGGTTTCAAAAGCCCACACCATTCCCAATTAGTTCTCTCTCTCTCTCTCTCTCTCTCTCTCTCTCATCATGGACTCTAACCCTCTAGAATCATGATCTTCAAATTAAATGTTTTCTTTTATAAGCATTTTATAAATGTTTTGGTCATGGTGTCTTGTCACAGCAGTAGGAAAGTAACTAAGAGCATCTTATTGTCCCCCATCTTATTTGGAGGGTCAGGACTGCTGGAGTGAGCTAGGTATGCGGTCCTGGCTCAGCGTCTGCTAGGAGATTGTGTGAAGATGTGGGCTGGGGTTGCAGTTGTCTAAAAGCATCTATTGAGCTGTGTGGTCCTCTTCCAGAGCAGCTACTCACAGGCTCATGCAGGGCCTGGGTTGATCAAACACAGACAAAGGGGGAACCATCAATGTCCCTTATGTCTGCTCATAGAGGTCACTTCATTATTGTCAGAAGCCAATAACCAAGTCCAGACACACTCAGAAGGGAGGAGAGAAGGGTGAAGCTCACTTTTTAAAAAAAACTATAGTTTTATTAATTATTTGAGAATTCCATACAATGTATTTTGATTATATTCACCCCAACTCCTCCCAAACGCACCTTCCTACTCCTCTCAACCTTGACCTTTTCCCCCCTTTTAAAAAATTAATATTATTACATATTATACATATGTATAATAATAAATATATATAAATGTATATAATATATGTGACAATACAAATTTTAATGCATGCATATAAATATACAAATAAAACATGTTGAGTCCATTTGGTGTTTAGGGCTGACCACTTGGTATAACTAGTCAGGGGGCTCATCTCTGGGCAAGACTAAATCTTCTTCTCTCAGCAGTCATTAATTACCTATAGGTCTTCATCTAGGACTGAGGCCTTGTGAGTGTTCCCCCATCCACGTTGGCATGTCAACTGGTATTGTCACTGTTCAGATCTTGTTTAGGCAGCCCTGCTGTTGAGGTTTGACGGGTACAGCTTCCCTGTCCTATATGGAAGACACACTTCATGGCAGCTTTCCTCTGGCTCTTCTACTCTTTCAGCCTTCTCTTTTGAGATGTTCTCCGAGCCTTAAGCATTATCAACTGGGGCTGGGTATCCCACAGCCAAGTTGTTCTCTGCACTATGACCAGTTATGCATTTCTGTAATGGCCTCCATCTGCTACTAAAGGAAGCTTCTTGGTTGAGGGATGGGGCCTACAGTTACCTGTGCATTTTAGAATACAAGAATACATATTTTGAATGTAGGTGGAGATTATACTGGTTTAGGAGAGTGGGAGTAGTAAGTTCTTGTCTATGGTCCATGGCTTCACTATGGGTAGTAGGTTAGGTTGAGAGTAGCAATTATGAATTGCCTGCTACTGAGAGGGAAAGACTATCAAAGGATTTGTGAGTATGTTTCCCTGGCTTCCACATGCCCCACTGTAGGCCTTAAGCTGTCCTCTGACCATCGATCTCTTGTCCAAATTTCTTTCTTTCTTTCTTTCTTTTTTTTTTTCCCAAATGAGGATGTCAGGCCTATTAGATTAGAACATGCACTAATGACTTAGTTTTAGTTTGGTTACTTCTGTAAAGACATCATTTCCAAATATGGTCATATTCTGAGGCTTTTGGAGGGTTCAGTTCAACCCATAACAAATAGCATATTTACTTTCTTGAGAGGCACTGCCAAATGAATGAGAAAGCATGCAAAACTGGAAAAAATAAAATGATGCCGTGAGAGGCACTTTCACAAATCAGGCACCAGCTGAGCATTAAAGATGCTAGAATTTAGATAGATAGACAGATAGATAGATAGATGATAGATATAAACAAAATACACTAAATCTAAAATAATTTAAAAAGCTATCATATACCATGAAAGAATCTATCACCCCGTAGCAAACAACTATGATGTTCCATTTGCCAGCCCCATTTCATTCTTATTTTGGTAGAAATGTCTTCAGTTTTCTTAGTTCACTTTTATTTTGTGGGAAGTTGGGAGATAACTCTATTCTTAAGAAACTTTACCTGCTAAGCCATCTTGTCAACCAACCTTCCTTCCTTCCTTCCTTCTTTCCTTCCTTCCTCCCACCCTCCCTCCCTCCCTCTTTCCCTCCCTCCCTCCATCCCTCCCTCTCTTCCTCCCTTCCTTTCTTCTTTCCTTAGGGTGAAAAATAAAAGCAAGAAACAATCCTGGAGGAAGACATTTTCCTCTCTGTGTCTGTAAATTCTTTATCTGTGGGTTCAACCAAGAGTTGAAATCAAATTTTAAAGAAAATAGGACTTAAACATGTACATACATTTTGTTATCATCCTTCCCTAAACAATACAGTATAACAACTACTTAAGTTTTGCATCTTATCAGACATTGAAAATAATCTAGTTATTTAAGTACACAGGAAGGTGTGCGCCAGTACTGTGCAAATATTGTGTTGTTATATGAATGAGCGTCTAGGAGCTTCCATGGATTTTGGTATCCAGGAAGATATTCTGGAACCAAGGTCTTAGAGATATCAAGGGATGACTGTGATGGTGAATTCAATGATAATGCTTGCCCTAGGGTTTCCATTGCTGTGAAGGGACACCATGACCAAGACAACTCTTATAAAGGAGAATGTTTAACTGGTGCTGGCTTACTGTTTCAGAGGTTTAGTCCATTATCATCATGGCAGGAAGCAAGGCAGCATGCAGACAGACATGGTGCTGGAGTAGCCAAGAGTTGGATTGGAGGGGACTAGAATTCCATACTGGCAGAGCTTGAGCATGGGAGACCTCAAAGGCCACCCCCACAATGACACACTCCCTCTAACAAGGCCACACTTCCCAAATGTGACATTCTCAATGGGCCAAGTATTCAAACACATAAATCGATAGGGATCAAACCTATTCAAACCAGCACAATGTTCAAGATCTCTAAGGGTCTTAGCCATTTCACATTGAGAAGGGCACTGTGTCCCTACACTACCAGATTTGGCACCAAATAGAATACATGGGAGTCAAAGAAAGGGCTCAGTAGGTAAAGTACTTGTCATGTAAGCCTGCTGACTTGAGTCCAATCCCCAGAACCCACATACAAAGTCTGATTTGTGATCCCAGCACTCCTGTAATGAAATGGGAGGTGGAGACAGACGAATCACCTGAAGCCTGTAGGCCGGCTAGCCAGGACTAAGTGGCTCAGCAGCAGAAACAAGAGAGAACCTTCCTTAAAGCAAGGTGAAAAGAGACTCATGAAGAGATGTTTCCTGACTTCCTTTTTTTGGTTTTTTGAAACAGGGTTTCTCTGTATAGCCCTGGCTGTCCTGGCACTCACTCTGTAGACCAGGCTGGCCTCGAACTCCACCTGCCTCTGCCTCCCAAGTGCTGGGATTAAAGGTGTGCGCCACCACCACCCGGCTGTTTCCTGACTTCCATATACATAACACAGCTCACACACCCTCAAACACCCCACACAATTAACAAACGATTGAGTGCATGGTGCGTTAGTTGCCTTCCTGTTGCTGTCATGAAAATGGTGATGGTGATTGGTTAATTTGTCAACTGACCACATCTGCAATCAAATAAAACCTTAGCAACTGGGAGGGATTATTTTTTGGTTGGATCATTTGAAGTCCAAGATCTGCTCTCAATCTAGGCCAGACCTTCTGGTGGCAGTCCACATAAAGGACACTTGCTAGCTTGTGCTCACTCAGGAGGGCAAGTCCATCTCTCCTGCCGCTGGGAAATCCCTTAACTGGCATTAGAACCTCCTCCTTCTGGGTCTCAACACAGACTAAAGACGAGCTGAGACATCAAATTTCATAAACTGGAATCTACTGGATTCTTGGCCTTTCTGTTAGACAGCCATTTTTGGACTAGCCAGACCATAGCCTATAAGTCACGCTGATAAACCTTCTTTTTAATATATATGTAGATTTTATCAGTTGTTTTCCTCTACAGAACCCCAAGTTATACAATGACCAAAAGCAACTTATGGAAGAAAGAGTTCATTTGGCTTATGGCTGCAGAGGGAGAGTCTGTAAGTGTCAGGAAACATATTAACAGGTAGCCAAGCAGGGAACTAGGAGATCACATCTTTAACTTTAAAACTGAAACAGAAAGAGCAAGCTAGAAGTGGGGTGAGGCTATGAACTCTCAAAGCCAACGTGTTCCTAGTGATATACTTCCTCCAGCAAGGCTATATACCACATCCCCAAATAGCATCGCCAAATGGGGACCAAGTGTGTTCAAGTGACTGAGCCTATGAGAGACATTCCTAATTCTTCAATCAAAACTACCACACATGGAACAGGGGAAAGACTGAGAACCCACTCAGACCAATGGGGCATTTAAAACAAGAAATGCCAATGCCCTGTATGCTGATAGCATGTTAACTTTATGAATGCTACTGGTTGTTGCCTCTTTCCAAACAAGACCATGTTTAAGGAGATTAAAGAACAGGGGAAAAAAAAATCACAAAATTTGCAAATAACCAAGCTTGCTCTTAAAGTGGGGTGTTGGAAGGACCATGAGGGAAGAGGGGATTATTTTAGGGGAAGGAAATTTAGCAGAAGGGGGGGTAGGTGGGCAATAGGGAGGAGAACAAATAAGAATGGAGTACTAGGGCATATATAAATGAAAATACCATGGTGAAATCTATTACATCTTTATGTCAACTTAAAAACAAAATGGAAAAGAGGAACTAGAGAGAGAGAAGTGGGTGTGTGGTGGTAAATACTAATAAACCAAACACGCCCCCCCCAGCAGAGCAAGAGGATCATATGTTCAAGGCCTGCATTGGGCTATAAAGTGAACTCAAAGTCTAGGCTACCAAGTAAGACTCTGCTCAAAAAAGCAGAGCAAGATGAACAAACTGAACGGAACTGAAACACAACAAAGAGCCCTAGCTTCGCTATTATTCAGAATGTGGGGAACCTTTTCCTAGAAGTTGCCTGTGATAATAATATTAGATGTTTGCCCTGTGACTCATTCTGAAGTCTTTCCATTCCTTAGGGAAATTCCACACTATTATTTCTGCCCTTTAGGAGTATTTCGGTTTTGATGGTGTTCAGCTTTTACTAGACAGAACGTTTAAATATGATGGTTATTTGGGTAGTTCTTTAAAAATAACCACAATTCAGGGAAAATATAAAGAAGATAACTCCAGATTCACATGTGAATTATTATTATTTTTTTGTGGAGGGGCGGTGGAAAGGAATGAAGGAGAAAAGGTACTAAAAATACGAAGAAGTCTTATTGACCAAAACTGAATAAAATATTTATGACTGAAACATCAACAGCACAAAGAAGTGAAGAAGCTGGGGAGGGGGGGATCTGTCTACACAGAGAGGGAAATAAATGGCCTGTGGGTCTGCAAAAACAGGCAACAGACAGCTCTAAATAAATCTGGGCAGGAACAGTGTTTGTCCTCAAGGCAGGGCAAGAAGGCTGCCTCCAGCACAAAGAGCCGCAGAGGCCATTAAAGGGAATTTTCGGAAGGGAGTGACATTGTTAGAATGGCAACAGAGGAAGTTGGTTTTGGCAGCAGCCTTGGGAAGGACTTGAGGAAGGGAAAAAGATGTAGCAAGGAGAGGCTTCTCTCAAGGGAGACAAGTCCACACAACACACTTAGGTGGGGTCACAGGAACAGAAAAGATAGGGCATGGAAGAGCTGTGTGTTTTCCACTTAGCAGAACCCTCTCCTGCCAAGTCCTCTTCATCAAAGCCTGTTCTGCAGCTGTCTTCCCACTGTGCTTTGAATTCAGCCTTCATTAAGGCTTCCTGAATGTCATGACAACAAGAGCTCGTTTTTGAGACTGACTGCTTCTGCCACCTGCATGAACCTTCCGCTCCTGCTCCTGCGTTGGGAAGAAACTCCAGGAGCTGATCCCCTTTTCATGTGGAAGGAACTGGGCATTCTAAACGCCAGTCAGATCCGGGTCACACCTTGAGCTAGAAAAGGTGAAGTAAAACAGCCATTGTCCCTGATGCCATTCTGTGTTCTGAACGTGTGTTAAAAGGTTGGGGAGGTGCAAAGCTCTTACTTAGTCTCTCGGAATAGCATTAAGCTTGTTGGGACAAGTTTCAGTTCTTTGAACCCTCCTCCTCCTAATGTTTATCCAGCACAGTGCATTGTTGGCTAATTACTTAGTAGCCTGTAAGTTTTCTCTCCTTTGTGTTTTGTTTTCTGAAGCTGTTACTAATTTCATCTCTACTGGTTGCTTTGTATGTTTAAACTATATTCGGACAGAATGAGAATGCTACTACATGTTTGACAGCGATGCTGGGAATTCTGATGGCAACTGTGTGGAAGAAAATAATACGCACACACGGTTATTTTTATACTTGCTTTTTTAAATCATGGAATTTAACAAGCTTAACAAACATCAATTGTGAGACTTCTTTTTATACACAGTAACCTTGGTCCTTTGGGGACAGAGAGGCATTATCACATCACGTTTTATGGATGGTGTGCAGGGGGGGAAATGTCATCTCCTTTTCATCTCAACTGAGGATTTCTAGGGGAAGAAGCAATTGTAGTCCCTGGGTGATGATGTGTCTGGGAGCCACAGCTCATGCCTCTAAACACTGAAGAAAAACTTGCTCCAGGGAATGAGCCCTTGATGACTACAAGCAATTATCTATAGGCTGAGAGGGACTGAAACACCCATGAGAAAGTCACTGATCTAGGCAAAGTCAGTTCTCTCTCTTCTGTCATACCACCCACAGCAGAGGGAGAGGGAGAGCCAGGTGGCTAGCAAGGCTATGAGACCGTGCCACTTGTCCATCTCTGTAGGATGCCAGGAAATAGTTAATAAAGCAGGGGCTAATACTGAAGACTGAAACCCACCTTCTCTTCAGTGACCACCACAATGAATTCCATCAGGTCAAAGCCTTATACACTTCAGAACAAACAAGTCAAGAGACTGAAGAATCTCATGCACTCCGTGCTTTGGAATCTGTGGTTATACCCTTTCCCAGGTTCTTTCAAGCTGTAGCCTTGCTGTCTCAAACACACCACTTATATAAGACCTGCAAGTGATGGCCTTGCTTTTCCTTACTGCAATTAGAAATGTTTGTGTTCTTCCTTCTTAGAGAGAGAGAGAGAGAGAGAAAAGAAGAAGGAGGAGGAGGAGGAGGAGGAAGGAAGGAAGGAAGGAAGGAAGGAAGGAAGGAAGGAAGGAAAGGAAAAAGAGAGAGCCAGGTATAGTGGTGGTGCACACCTGCAATCCCAATACTTGAGGGACTAGAGCAGGAGGATCACAAATTCCAGGCCAGCCTAGGCTACATAGCAAAGTCCTGTCCCAAGTAACAAACAAACAAACAAAATGACAATTGTAAAAAAGGACAAATAACAAACCCCGCAACTTCTTTCAGGCACATGTTGTATCAGACACTATTCTACGTTTTTATAATTTGTCATGTATCCCAGGCTGGCCTCAAATTTGCTGTTTGAGTGTGGTGAGACTAGTTTTGAACTCCTGATCATTCTTCTTCCACTTCCCGTGTGTTGCAGTCTCAGGCATAGCACTATCACACTCCACTCTCTACTACTACTCAATACAGGCCATCAGTCAGTCTCCTGCTAACTAGTCTTATTTATCCACAATCTTAGCACAATCTTAGCCTTCCCTCTCTCCCACCCCCCCCCACTCCCATACTCCTATACTTGATAGGTTTCATCCATTCCAACTAGCAGTGAAGCTCCTTGATTAAAGATAAACAACTCAAGATAGCTTCAGGAAGTCCCTAAAGCTGACCAAATTCACTAGGCCCCTCCCTGCAACAGTAAACCATAAAAGCTTCCATATAGAAAGAAAGCTGAGTTGCTAAAAAGACTCTCAGTTAGGAGCAGAGCTGCCATGAAGACCCAGACAAGTTGAGTTGCAATGACTCTCAGAGGAAAAAAGCTGCAAAAAAGATTCTGAGATCAGACCAGCTGCCGGGAAGAAGCAGAGACCATCACCATCACAGCCACCTGGAAGAACTTTAGATGAACTGTGGCACACACTCCAATCTGTTGAGCTGCCTGTAGTCTGTGAAGTGTGCTCCAGGTTCCCAGATTTTATGAACTGTCACCTGTGTTGGAGTGGGCCTCTTTGAGTCATATTTGATCCTGTAAGGCCTCTCACCCATATTCCTGTAAGTTACCGCAATATAACTCATCGGCTCACCGAGCTGGACTTTGGTGGTATCAGCACTTTGGTGTGCCCTGGGTTCTCTGTGGTGAGTAGATGTGTGTTGTGCCTCCCAAAAAGTTTTTTACACAACACTTGGTGCTTCAACATCCACAAAAATTTCCATTTAAGCACCCTAGCCCCTCAACCCCTTAGTCTTATTTCCATTATTCTTGTTGCTCATTCCATTTCAACCAAGCACTTGATGGTCACACACCTTAGAGAACTTACTAGCACATAACCATATTGCCTCTAAAAAAAACAGTCTTCATTTCCAGAATCCTACATTCTCTCAATGAATGTGTCTTCTCTTTCTAGCCTCACTGTCCCCTCCCTGACCGACTCCTTTGAAGCAGCTAATCCAGTGACCCACAACTTCTTCCCTGACCATCTGTGCAGTGAGATGCTGTCTTTTTCCTTTAGAGCTTATGGCAGCCAGTCATCCCTCTTCCCTCCTCCGTAACCGCCTCTTTCCATCACTCCTTAGGAAAGCTGGCCCCAGGTGAACTATAATCCCACCTGATTCTGAGCAGCACCGAGCACTTGAACACCGCAAGAGGATCAGGGAATACATGGTTTAACCACAGATTTCAAGTCAGTCCTTCATGTTTGTCAACATCCTTGTTCTTTGCCACCCTTTTAGATTTCTGATTGTGAATTTTCTTCAAATTCAGCCGTTCCTACCTCAGGTCTCAACTTTATTTATTTATTATTTATTTATTTATTTATTTATTTATTTTTGGTTTTTCGAGACAGGGTTTCTCTGTGTAGCCCTGGCTGTCCTGGAACTCACTCTGTAGACCAGGCTGGCCTCGAACTCAGAAATCCACCTGCCTCTGCCTCCCAAGTGCTGGGACTAAAGGCGTGCGCCACCACCACCCGGCAGGTCTCAACTTTAGATAGTGAGGAAGAGGAGGAGGAGAAGAAGAAGAAAAAGAGGAGGAGGAGGAAAGAAGGAAGGGCCATGAAGTACAAGAAGTGGAGAAGAGCAATGACCTAGGTGTCCTTTTTGTATTTAAAAAAATAACAGTGGTAGAAAGAAGATGGTATCACATTTCCTTACCTAGCCTGCCAGTCTGCTGGCATCTGAGGCACATTCCTCATGTCTTTGCAAACACCATCGGTACTGCCCTTTGAAGCCAAGATCTTCACGCTTACATCTCATCTGTCCTTTTGGCTCATTACCTGTTACCATCCAGTCACATCCTTGTGTTTACTAATGTTTCCTTCTTGGTTGTGCTCTCTGGCACACAGCTGGATATACACTATCTGTGGCATCTTTCATTAAATGCTTCCTTTTGCTACTTGTCTCTATTGAGCTGTCTGTTGTTACTGCTTCAGCTCAGTTCACTTCATCTCCAGCTTTCCAGCATCTCACCTCACACAGTCTATTGCATCATTGCAGAACTGGATGCGGGGACAGATATCTCCAAGACCACTCCTGTCAGACTCCAACAGGAACCTCTGTCTTGGATGAATAAGAGTGACCAAGTATCAGTTTTTATCCTGCTTGACTTCTTAGCAGCATCCAGTTGGATCATTGTTTTCCCTTAAACATTACTTTACATCTAGATCATTGCTGTTATCCACTTCTTGTATTTCATGGCCCTTCCTTCTTTCCTCTCTTCTTCCTCCTCCTCCTCCTCTTCCTCTTCTTCTTCCTCTTCTCCCTCCTCCTCCTTCTTCACTTTTGATCCCACTCACTGCCCCCTTCCAGTCACCTCTTCCCACAATACTCCCCCTACCCTCCCTCCCCTTCTTCTCTGAGAGGGTGGAGGCCCGGCAGGTATCCCCCAACCCGGGACATCAAGTCTCTTTGGGGCTAGGCACATCCTCTCCTGCTGAGGCCAGAAAAGTCAGTCCAGCTAGAAGAATGTATCCCACGGACAGCTTTTGGGATAGCCCCTGCTCCAGTTGTCTGGAGCTACATGGAGACCAAGCTGCACATCTGCTACATGTGTGGGGGTAGGGGAACCTAGGTCATGGGCATTCTTTCTAAGACCCTTAAATGTTGGAACACAGTAGGTCTTGGTCCTCACCTTGCACCTTTCTCTCCTCCTGTCCTTCTTTCCCTCCCTCTCTCTCCCTTCTTGCTTCCCATACTTCTTTTTCTTCGTCTCTTCTCCTCCTTCTCCTCCTCCTCTTCTTCTTCCTTCTTTCTAGCAACACAGAAACCAAAAAAACATTTCTTCCTCCTCATTTCCTCCTCTTTTTTTGACAGGGTCCCAGGTACCCTAGCTGGCCCTGACATAGCTTTAAGAATGACCTTGAATTCTGACCCTCCTGCCTCTACCTCCCAAGAGCTGGAGTTCCTGGATGTGTTACTGTATCTATTTTATATGGTACTTAGAATCAAACTCAGGGCTTTGTTGATGTGAGGAATCCTGCTAGCTGAGCCTTTCCTTTATCTGAGCCAGTTGCGTTTATCTCCGTGATGCTCCCATCTATTCCCCACAGCTTTCAATAGCATATATACATCAAAGCACACTGGGTTGTATCACAGGAATGAACCATTCCTCTGAGCTCTGGACTCATGTCCAGATATGCTTGCTTGGTACCTCCAAATTGCTTCTTCCCATGTATTCTCAGTGACTTGGCTCTACCTTCTACTCCATTGACCTGGAAGCCATCCTGCACTGCTCTCTTTCCCTCAGATTCAACCCATCCATGTGTCCTGTTAGGTTTGTAATCACAAGGTATCCAGAAGCCATTAAAATGTCGCCTCCACCCTCGTGACAAATCAACTCCAGCATACCAATGTGTTCTCCAGTCATTTGTATTACTGTTCTCACAAGGCCTGGCTGGTTCATATCGTTCATCCTTCACTCAGAATCCAGAATGATCTTTTTAAATTACTAAGTGGTATCATCTCATTCACCATAGGAAATCCTGCGATGGTTTCCTACTGTGTTAAGTACACAAAGCAAGTCTTTGCCCACATTCTCAAGGCTCTGGGAGCTGGCCCACCTCTCTGGCCTCATGCCACACCCCTTCTGCTCCTGTAGTCTGACTTAGAAACTTGAACTCCGTGTTCTTTGATGATGCCAAACTTGTCACAGTCACAGTGAGGGGGTTGGGGGTGGGGAAGAAATGGGTCCTGAAAAGGATCTGAGTGTGCCTTTAGGATAAACAGAAACATAGTGTTCTGTCTAATTAAGCATGTTGAGAGAGCCAATGGATTTATCCATGCAACCAAATTGAATTTGTTATGATCGGCACGTCTCTATTTGTTCGTGGATTGGCTGAGAGGAGGTGTGAATTCCGTGGGCACGGCAGAAACCTTAGCGTTGGATGGACAGTTCTTTGGTTGCTGCTGACTCTAGTTATCTTCCACCTAGTCTGCTTTGATTTGGGTAATTGATGCCACCATGTGCTGCCTTTCCTCCAGTTGGAGGTGTGAGGAAGACTCTTGTGATTAATGTATTAATGAGCTCCATCCCAACCAACCCAGGACTCGACTTCCTTTGTGGAAAAAGAAAAAAAAAAAAAACCCAATAACTCATGCATCCTTTCCCCAATCTCTTCTCTTTTTATTCTCTCTCTCCTCCGAAGCCCGTGTGCCTGTGTTTCCAATCTAGTTTAGACTCTGAACAATTTTTGGGGTGGAGTTACGGCTGCATTCACAGAAACCAGCACGTCTGTTGGCAACAATTGATACTGAAAAATAAATGTGGATTAAGGGTATAAATGGAAAAAGTCAAATTCCCGGTGTCATGTTCAGAATCTGAAGACTTAAAGAAACAAGCCAGTCTTTGTAGAAATGGATGGATGTAGCCAGAGAATGCTGCCATATTTAGAAAGGCCAGGAATTCTCCTTAGGGAGCTTCCCACTGTGTCCACCCTGTGGGTCTTGGCTTTAACTTTACAAGTCTGAAATGTATTTGTCATCATGCTAATAACAGAAGATCCACTTCTCAGGACTGTCCTGATGAACTGGAATTTGTAATAATGGTGTATAGACCAGAATGCCAGTTTATAATGAGAACCCAGATCATTACAGGAATCAGCATATGTGAAGTCTGTATAATTAGTCCTTCCCCGTAGGTAGACATTATAAGATGCTATATCAACTAATAAGGGTGCTTGCTAAGTTGGAGACATACCACAGCATGGTGATTATGACACAGACAGACCTGAACTTCAGATCCTGAGTCTGCCACTGACTTCCTATGAAGTGGGAATAATAGTAGTTAGTCCCTGCTTGTGGCAGATGGCTTTGGGGACATCTTTGAGGCCACACAAGCTCAATTCTAAGAATAACTATCTTCCCCGCTCCTCTCTCTTCTATAAATATGGATCTAGTGTCCCTGTTTTTATATTGGGGCCTTGCCCCATCTTTCATGAATGAGAGTTAGAGTCCTAATTAGGTAGGAGCAATCAGAGTCTCTTTCATAGGAATTTGTGATCAATTTGTTTGGTTTTTAACTAATTAGATAGTTAAATTTATCTTTCAGTGCTGGGGATTGAATTTTGGGCCTCATGGATAACAGCAAATGCTCAACCACTGAGCTACACTGCAAGCCCAGAACCTGAAATTTAGACACAACAGTTCAACTCATCTGTTTGCCTGAATAAATTGATGATACCCATCCATGAACTGCCATTTAGTTGAGGATGGGTCAGAAGAGAAGAGGAGAGATCAATGAAACAGAATTACCCAGGTTAGCAGAGACTCAGACCATGGCTACTGGAGAGAGCGCCTGGATAGCACCTGTCATTATCCTGTCCTAAACCCTTCAGAGGCTCATAAGTGTCACTTTCCATTGAGACATTTCAGTGTTCTCCCTTGAAGTGGCCCTTCTTGCTTAAGCTAACCACACTCTGTTCTGCCATCTGCAAAAAAAAAAAAAAAAAAAAAAGAACTGTGGACAACAACCCAAGGCGGTATTTTTAAGTGAGTAGACACCTGGAGAGCACAGGTGTTAGATAGTCTTCCTGCTACCGGGATGATGGATTGACATCTTCAATCAAGACATCCTAAGGACCCTTCAGGTTTAGATGAAGGTGACCAGAAGTATTCTGAGACTTTAAAAAAAAAAAATCTCTGTCTGCCAATCATTTCCTTTTTGATGGGCATTCTTGTCTTCTGCTATACCACAGCATACTCGACTTTCTCAGACACTTAGGGTGGTGAGCGATTCTGTCTCTGTGGTGGCCATATTTTTCAGTAATGGCTTTACAAGGAATCTTAGATGATCTTTCAACCTCCCTCCTTCTCACAACCCTTAAAGACACCCCAGCATAATCCTTATGCATTAACTTGCTTATGTTACAGTTGTCCTATGCATTCATGATAGTGTGAGCAGAAGAGCTCTGTCACCTATCCTTACTTTCCTTGACTGCTTCATAGGGCCCTTCCCAGGGTTGCAGACAGACCCTGTATCTTCGTAGTGCTACCATTGTTAAATATTACTCTGTCGCTTTCTTGAATTCTCCATTAACCTTCTTGAACCCACTCTGCTGAGATTTCCTGAGGCAGGCAAGGGCATTGTAGAAACCCTGGGAAAATACCATTTGGACCAATTCGATTAAAATACCAGAAAATAGTGGGAGATTGTGCTAGAAAAATAGGCTGGGGTTTGACATGTAATTGGCATCAGACAACAACAATATAACAACCATGACTATCCAGGCTCTGTGTGGTTGGAAGAAGCAGGAAGGGCAGATTAGCTCGAAGCCCCTTGGAATAGCTCAGCAGTGCCTTCTGTCTCCATTATGCTGAGCACAAAGAGTCGCTGCTTCCTACTTAGGTGGCACTTATTGGCTATTGTGACGATTTTCACGGCTCTTACTGGAAGCTCTTTAGTCACGAGTTCTTTGAGTTCTTTAATGTGAAGGGCTCTTCTGATGTCGGTACCATTCCGGAGGCTAGAACAAATTGTTTTCTTAGTCGCATGAAAATTACCAGGCTGACATTGTACAGGCTAAAAATGTTCACATAGCAGAACTTCTAAAAATAGATCCAAAATACCAAATTATGTTGAGTGGGACTTCGCAACAGCCACTAGGTATCTCCATATGGTTGTAAAGTTTGTCTGTGGAAAATGTGACCTATACTGGGAGGCCCAAAGAGAAGGATTTTTCAGACAAAACAAACCAAACCATCAAAACTTACAGATAAACATTTAATTGCTTCACCCATAGACTGAAAGCTAATAATTCCCTCAAGGCAATGTGTCTCTATGAAGGATAATTTAGAACACTGTTCAGTTGTTATGAATGTCTTCCTCTTTCTGTGTCAAGGGATAGTTTACCAATAGGAGATTTTTACCTTTCCAGTTGGTTAATAAAATATTTGCTGTGTTGGGACACCAATACATGGAGCAGATAAACAGTTTTTAATGTGGTAAACATCTGGAGAACAGTAAATTAATTCTGTGAGGTTTTGTTACTTGAATTTGAGCCTCTGTCTTGTTAACACATCACAGAGTCACTACTTACCATGTTACTAATATGTTTATCACCGACATAATTAATATATGGGGCATGTATACACGGTTCAGATTTATACTTGAAGAAAAAGGGTAAAACATGAAGGTTTTTTTTTTTTTTTTTAATTAAATTTAGTCATTCTCTTGTTTGTTTGTGTGTGTGTGTTATGTGTGTACATGTGTATGTGCAAGTGTATGCACACTTGCAGGCAGGCTACAGCATGCATGTGGAGGTCAGAGGACAAACTCATAGGGGTTAGTGCTCCCTTCTACCTTGTGGGTGTTGGGGACTGAAACTCAGGCTGTTGGCCTAGGTGACAGGGCATGTTACCTGATAAGTCGTCCCATTGGTCCTACATATGAAGAGTTTTTACTTGAATATTTCAAGAAGAAGGAGAAGGAGAAGGAGAAGGAAAAGGAGAAGAGAAGGAGATGGAGATGGAGATGTGGAGATGGAGATGGAGATGGAGATGGAGATGGAGATGGAGATGGAGATGGAGATGGAGATGGAGATGGAGATGGAGAAGGAGATGGAGATGGAGATGGAGAAGGAGATGGAGATGGAGATGGAGAAGGAGAAGGAGAAGAGAAGGAGATGGAGAAGGAGATGGAGATGGAGATGTAGATGAGATGGAGATGGAGATGGAGAAGGAGAAGGAGAAGGAGAAGGAGGGAGGAGAAGGAGAAGGAGAAGGAGAAGGAGAAGGAGGAGAAGGAGAAGAAGCCATGCTAGTCAGCAAATGAACCTATTACTAAGAATTGTGACATAATTATGCAAAGATGTTTTTAAGTGCTTCTGAATTGGAATTCCTGGTGACATTCTCTTTTCTGCTTTGCAGCAATCACTTCCCACAGGTAGTTGTTCACTAACCCTGTTGTGTTGTGATTATCCCAGCGGACCGACGGTGTGACTGCTTTCTGCAGAGTGCCTTGTCTATGGTGTGCTCAGCTAAATCACTTTATTTTAGCTACCTTAAAAAAAAAAAAAAAAAATACTTAAATTTAAATAAAAAATAAATAAATAAATAATACCAAACAAGAACTACCTGGAAAGTTGAATAATCCTGAATGTAGTTCAGTTATTTGAGGTAAATTCGTAGGGTAGATGAAGGGGAGTGGCTAGGGTCCTGCAGAGCCCAGCTGCTTGTGCTTTTGTGATGGCTCCACTCTCACCACAGGAGCCGTGTTTGATTATTTACTCAGTGTGTGTGTGTGTGTGTGTGTGTGTGTGTGTGTGTGTGTACAGATGTGACTGTGGGTATAGGCATGCTGAGATGCTTGCATGGAGGTCAGAGGGCAGTCTCCAGTGTCTGCCTCGCCTCCTGCCTTGCTGAATCCCTTGCTCCTGAGTGTTGAGTTGATCCTCCTGTCCCCACCTCCTGTCCTGAGGTAGGAACAATAAGATCAGAGATGGCTACCACTGCAACGGCCTTCCACATGAGTTCTAGGAATCAAACTCAGGTCATCAGGTGTTGCTTGGCAATTGCTTTCACTCATCAAGCCATATTCCTGGCTCTATTATTATTTTCTGGTACTGGGGACCATGCCCAAGACTCTCACATGCTAGGCAAACACTCTGTGCCCTTATTATTATCACTATTTCAAAGAACAGCGATCCCTCTATAAGCAGTTGTGGTGTTCACCAAATCCCTTTTCCTTACTGGACAAATCCAGTCAGCTTTAATTTTAGCTAGATTAAAGGTAGAAAAATAAACCTGATTTATCAGGCTATTCCAGATTTATCTGGAATCAATAATATAATCTAAAATGATGTCTATCAGTATTATTCTTGAACTATTAATGTCCCCTTTAATACAGAAAATGCAACTGAGCTAAGAATAAACCGATGGACTGCCAGGTGTGATGGCACACACCTTTAATCCCAGCACTTGAGAGGCAGAGGCAGGACATTCTCTGAGTTCAAGGCCAGCCTGGTCTATAGAATAAGTTTTCAGGACAGCCAAGGCTACACAGAGAAACCCTGTCTTGATAAAACCTAAAAAAAAACAAAAAGAATATGTTGACAGAAGCTATAAAGATGCTTCCAGAAGGTAAGAGGGCTTTCTGCTATCTAAGAGGAACTAAGTTAGGTTCCCATCATCCACCTGGTGGTTGACAACCACCTATAACTTCTGCTCTGGGAGACCTGAGGCCTCTGATATCTCAAAGTATCTATAGTACAAAGACCCACACAGGTGCACACACATACATAACTAAAAATAATAAGACAAGGGCTGGAGCATTGGCTCAACAATGAAGAGCATTTGTTTCTCTTGCAGAGGATCCTGATTGGATTCCCAGCATCCACATGGCAGCTCACACAACTGTGTGAAGCTCTAGTTCCAGGGCATCCAAATCCTCTTTTAGCATTCGAGGGCACTGGGCATGTATATGGCACATGGACATGCGTACATACAAAACATACACGTACAATAATAAAATGAATATATCTAAACATTATAATAAAATTAATCTTAAAAGAGGACTGTGCTGATGTATATAGTCATGAACATGTCATAATGAAACTCAATTATTATGTACAATAATCCAAAAAGAGGTAAGGGGGCAGGAATATGATGATGTCACTAGGGAAAGTGGGTATGGTGGACATGACCAAAAAGATGCCCTGGCTGTCTTGGAACCATGTAGATCGGGCTGGTCTTGAACTTGCACAGATCCATCAGTCTCTGCCTCTGAGTCCTGGCATTCACAACGACACCTGGCTGTGACCTCTACTATTTTTTTTTTTTTCATCCTGGCAAAAGAAAGTGGTACCGCTGCCAAGCTTAAGGATTTTTTTCTTAGCTGCAGGCATCTATGTTCTTTAGGAGACTCTCAGGTTGTGTTTGTTTGGAAGATGACCTCAGTAGGCGTTGAGACCATGAGGCTAGATATCAACTGATGAGATGCTTCTGAGGGGGACTCAAAAGTGCCGACCTTAGGAATTTGCTCCAGAGGAGAGAAATTCTTGGCCACTGAGAGAATACTGAGAGCGAAAAGAACGTGTCAACAGAGTGAGCCAAGCCCAGGGGACGTGGCAGAGCGCCACTAGAAACCACTGCTTGGGAAAGGACTCCTCAGATGAGAGTGTACAAAATATGGTCATCCCTCATCACCTGGGGTAGCTCTAGGACCCTTGCCCAGAGTAACATAACCTTAGAGTGCTCAAGTCCCTTCTGTTAAAACAACAAAACAAATTAGGGCTGCAGTTCAGTTGCATTGAATGTGCTAAGCATGCAAGGGACCCTGTGTTCAATCTCCAGCACTAAATAAACGGATAAACTAGAACAGTATAGTATATGCATATGACCTAACATACATATCCAGATTACTATTTTAATATCCAGCATAGTTTAAATGTTATACAAATAGTTATTTGTGTTAAGAGATAAGAAAAAAAAATGAGAGATGATGTCATAGACCTAGGCTGGCTTCCTACTTGGAAGGTCAAAGATGACCCTGGTGCTGGGATCACAGGACATAAGCTTTGTGCCATGGTGGGATCCATGCCAGGGTCTTTTCCATGCTAGGTGAGCATGCTACCAATTGAGCTACACCTTGAGCCCTTTCCTGAGTATTTGAGTTGGTTAACTCAGTGCCTAAGTCCCAGCTAGAGAGGTCAAATGTATGTCAGACACTGCTCTGTTTGGAAGGGTGAACTTGATGGGACAAGCTCCCAGCTCTCTTGTGAAACCCACCTGACTCACCCTAGGCCTTAAGTCTGTTAGTTTTCTGGGAGGAGGGAGAGTCTGGGAAGTGAAGCTTGAGGGTGACAGAGTCTGGAAGCAAAGGTGGAAACGACATCCTCCATTTTGTGCCTGTGGTTCCCCGCTTCTCCCAGCGGGCCTTTTAGACTTGTATACTCTATTCACCCTGAGTGTCTGATTCTCAAGAGGCCAGGTGTCTCCAGCTGGCACCCAGAGATTTATGAAAAGGAATGTTTGCTTCTTTGAGGTTGCCAGATAAAACGCAGGATGCTCAGTGAAGTCTGAGTCTAGATAAACAGAGGGCGTTTTAACGGATAAATACATCCGAAATATTACATTGGGTACATTTGTGTTGTAACGAGTTCTCTCATAAGAGCTTCTACAGATGCCCAAGACAGCTGCCTGGCTGCATCTGGGCCTCTTCCCGGAAACAATGTGATTTCCTACCAAGGTCTAGCGAAACTGCAGGCTCAATAAGTGCGTCTCTGTTATCCCCTTTCTACCTCACTCTTACCTTTCTTTTCCAGTTATCCATTCCCCCACATCCTGCAAACTGACTTCTGGCCATTTGAATTTAACTTTTTAAAGAGCAGGTAGCAGTGCCTACCATGACCCTCAGTGGAGTTGTGTGAAGTGTCAGTTGTGTGAGTTGTGTATGTAAGTCATTATGGTACTGGGAGGGCCCAGAAGATGCCCAGAGAGGAAAAGCACCTACCACCAGGGCATGGTCTGAGTTTGAGCTTCAGAATCCACATGGTTAAATGAGAGAATTGACGTGTGACTTCGATTTTTTCCTACCCTTTTAAAAATAAAGGTTCTTAAACGCTTTAACCTCCCTTTTAGCCCATCACCCACAGAGGTAGTGGAAAGAAAGGATACAGGGAAGTGAACCTGTTTAGAAAGGTCTTTAGAGCAACTCCGTCTGTATTGTCTGGAAAAAATGGCAGCTCAGTTCACAGGTTAGTAGCATCAGGCAGTTCAATCCACTCACAGACCTTCACGGATACACCAGCAGCCCAGTTCAGCAGAGTCTCGATAGCAAACAGGAATCAGCAGCAGTGGCACTACCTTGCAGAGACAGCCGACCTCAGCCTCTGCTCCAGTAAGCAGGAGGGACCAGGAGGGATGCCAGGAGAAGTTTTCGGCTGTGTGTCTCTCAGCGAAGTGAAGATCGGAGACCAACAAGGGTTGTCCAGCAAGCTCTATAAGCAAGCATAGCTCAGCCTCTGTCACTGTCGGTCAAGTCCTATTTATTCCCTCCAAACATCATGTGTCCTCCATGTGCCTTACCTCAGCATGTGCATCTGTCTCAGCTGACATCACTCTGCCAATCAGCTTGAGGCTGCAGAAGCAGCAAGAAACTGCAGCACAGCACCAGAAGTTTTTTGGTGCATTTCTCTCTATGGAGTCCCAACAAATATAGCTCAATGACACATGTAAGGCAGACCAACACATGTGTGTCATTAGCAAAGAATCCTTCATCACATGTCCTCACATGTCCTCTCACGTGCTTACTTTAGCAGAACATCTTCTCTCCTGTGTCTGCTTCAATGAAACGTTCCTTTACAAGTCTGCCTTAGCCTTTCACCTGTGTCCACTTCAAGAAAACACTCCTTCCTGTGTTTGCCCCAGCAAAACAACATCCAACACAACTGATTTTCCAAAGAACCCTTAAGTTTCCACTTCATTGACATGTGCAAGTTGTCCTTTGTAGCCCACATGTGCATGTGTGTACAAAATAAATATACAATAAAAGAACAGTACCTGGTATATGTAAAACAGTGACATCTCTGTCTACTAGACCCTAGACTTTGCAACTACAGTGAAGAGTCTAGGGTCTAGACTTCTGTGGGAGAATTTGACCACTGTAGCCATCACTTTTGTCACTTGCTAACTCATGATTTCATCCATCCAATCCTCTTCTCTGTGTGTGTGTGTGTGTGTGTGTGTGTGTGTGATCTTTGGAAATTCAATCAATGTGTTTTGATCCTACCCCACCCCCCAACCCCCTGACTCCCAGAACTAGGCCTTCAACACTGCAAATCTGACCCTTGATTTAAAACTTTCAGTGGCTTTCTACAGCTCTGATTAAGATCTGCTGGACACTGAGTGTGTTTCTTTACCCAGTGCCACAGCTTCTCTGCTTGCCCCTCTTCCCTTCACAGTGTATTTTCGAGGCATACAGGCCTCCTGGGATGGCCAAGGTGCCACAGGTGCTAGACTTCCTGTCTAAGATATTTCCTTCCTGTCCCCTGCTTCTTCATACGTCAGTACGGTCTCAGGTTTCAGTCTGTCAACAATATGGTCCTTGGAAAGGCTGTTCCTGACCTCCTGGCCTAGATTACAATTCAGAGGTTAGACCTCTGCTTCTCTTTCATGGCCATTTATTATGTGTGTAATTAGATATCTGTCTGACCAGTATACTGTAAACTCCATGAGGTCAGGGCTCATGTTTATCTTATTAGGCTCGACAGTCCCAGATCTTGGTCTTGGTCACTGTTCTGTGGCTGTGAAGAGACAGCATGACCGAGGCAAGTCTTATAAAAGAAAGCATTTAATTGGGGCTTGCTCACAGTTTCAGAGGTTTGGTCTATTATCATCACGGCAGGGAATGCGGCAGTATGCAGCAGACGTAGTGCTGGGGAAGTAGCTGAAAGTTCTATATCCCGATCTGATCCGTAGGCAGCAGGATGAGAAAGACACCGGGCCTGACTTGAGCTTTTGAATCCTCAAGGCCTATCTCCAGTGACACACCTCCTCCAACAAGGCTACACTAACTCCAATACAGCCACACCTCCCAATCCTTCTCAAGTCGTGCCACTCCCTGATGACCAAGCACTCACACATAACAACCTATTGGGGCCATTCTTATCCAGTACTGACTAAACAAATAAACCCAAACACAAAAGTCTAGAGAGATTTTTTTTTTAGTATGCATATATGCATATGTATGTGTGTTTGTGGGTATGTACACATGAGTGTAGCCCATGGAGGCCAGAAGATGTTGGATCCTCTGGAGTACACCAAACACAGCTGAGGCCCTTGTTCAGTCACCAAACTGTTTAGTTATGTTAGTTTGGTTGGTTTTGAGACGGGCTTCTTTTGGCATAGGCTGTCCTTGAGCTTGTTTTCTGGCCAACAGTGACTTTGAACCCTTGACTTTCATTACCTGAATTTGTAAGGATAATATTCTAAGAATAGGAATGATTGTTTTGAAAATTTGTATTGCTGGGGGGGAAGAATCAAAATAATAAGAAAAAAATCAAAATAATAATAATAATAATAGCCCATGGCATAAAAATTAAATTTCACATGAAAATTTAATTTTAGTATCAATAAAATGTTGTTGTAATAGAATCCTCTGTTCCGGTCTACTGTATTGTTTTTGGTCACTTTTATGCTCCAGCAGCCAACTGTAGCTGCAACAGAGACTGTATAGCCTGCAAAGCCCGATACATCTACGCTCTGATCTTACATGGAAGAATTTGCCAATCCCTATGCAAGACAACAGTATTTGGGATCTCTGGGCAGCTTGGGTTCAAATGTCTCTTGCAGGTGGCTTTGCTCAGTTGTCAACTCCTTGCTTCTGTGGCTGAAACAGTGTGCCATTTACTTTTGGTTAGTTGGTAGGATTAATTAAAGAGATTTTCTTTTGTCCTTTGTTTTCTTCTTCTTCTTCTCTATCAACAGACTCTGCCCCGCACCCCCCCCCCCCCCCCCCCGCCACCGGCCCTGCCACATACACACACAAAGGAGATTAGTGTTTTGGTCATAACTATCTATGCCTCTACCCACCCCCAGCATAATTTCTAGTTCTTTAGATAATCCATGAAGTCCTATTCAACATAAAAAGTTGACAGCTGGTTGCGAGCACTTGAAATAAAATGCCTATATGGATTTCTATTGACTCTTCTTACATTCATACATGGGAACATATTAAATATTGCTTCCTGCTCTCTTTAAAGTAGTCCAACTCTTCCAAGGTCCAAATTCATACCTTTAGGACACTTGATAATACATCTTGAAGTCTAGCAAGATTTTAAGCTCATTTCAAAGTGGTGCTAATAACCATCAACATAGTGACAGAGGAGTCAAGTGTCAAGACGTACAACCTCAGGAGTTGAAGGGAGAAGGATAGCAAGCCCAAGGGTAACGTGTCAGAAAACTGGGTCCCCCCAAAAGTGGGGTGGGTGGGCAGGACAGCGATTGCCTTGATTTTGAGAGATTGGAAAGTCAATTCTCAGTCCTGCCAAAAAGAAAAACAAACAAACAAACAAACAAACAAACACAAAAACTAGTCATGGAAAGCAAGCCATTGAGTCTTTCAAGTAATTTAAAAAAATCTAAAAATTACCTACTGCCATATGCTTTGGGGTGCTGGATTCAGTGGTACTTTCATGGCAGGGTAGACACAACGGACTGAACTGGATGGCCTTTCTATGATGCCATTTGCTTCTCCAAGTTAATTGATACACGTCCAAGATACATGATGATTCCATCATGGATATTCAGCAAGAAAGCTAATAAAAATAGGTGGTTTATTTCTTCTTTCTATTAACATTCTAACTCAGTAGCTTTCTACAGAATGTGATTTCTTCTGTGATGAGAAAAGAGAAGGAAATCACAAAATATTAACAACCAAGCATAAAATACTTTAAATAAAGTTACTATATTATTAATAAAAGCATCTCAGTCAATAGATGCATTTTTGGAAGGGTAGGGCCTTATCTGTATTCATCATGCACTCCAGTTTAGAATATAATGTTTCTAGACTTTACCATGGTGTTGGGTTTACAGGGTGGTTAGCCATTATAAACTATTCCACCATGAAGAACTTTTATCTGATTGGTTTGTGCTATCACACTATGGTTTGTACGTATATCACCCCAACATCCTTCTGTGTGGTTTGTATTATCATACTTTACACAGTCACATAGGATAGACAGACATCGAGCATTAACCTAAGTTATTAAAAGTAACATACAGAGGCGGATGCTCACAGCTAACCATTGAACTGATCATGGGGTTCCCAATGGAGGAGTGAGAGAGAAGACTGAAGGAGCTGAAAGGGTTTGCGGCCCCATGAGGAGAGCAACAATACCAACCAACCAGAGCTCCCAGGTCTAAACCACCAGCCTGGGAGCACATAGGGAGGGACCCATGGCTTCAGCTGTATATGTAGGGGAGGATGACAGTATCAGGCAAAGGTGGGTGAGGAAGTCCTTGGTCCAGTGAAGGCTGGATGCCCCAGTGTGGGGGAAATAGTGGGTGGGGAGTTGAGAGTGGGAGGGTGGGTGGGGGCATATCCTTATAGAAGCAGGAGAAGGGGGGATGGGATAGGGGGTTCCTGGGTGGGGGGGAAAGGGGATTATATCTGAAATGTAAATAAAATATCCAATAAAAAAAAAGTTCAAGGGAAACACATATGCCATGTGGGTAAGATGTTATTTATTTAGATTTCATTTGTGTATGTGTGTGTGTGTGTGAGAGAGAGAGACAGAGACAGAGACAAAGAGACAGAGACAGAGAGAGACACAGAGAGAGACAGAGACAGAGATGTGTGGTGCAGGTATGACACACACATGTGAAGATCAGAGGGCGACAGCTTTGGGCAGCTCATACACGTTGTGAGGCAGAGCCTCTTGTTTCTGCCTTGCTGCTTACGTGACTGGCCTGCAAGCTTCCACCTGTTCTCAGTCTCTGCTCTCTGCCTCCCTGCTCACCTTTGTAGTAGTGGTATGACAGATTTGTGCCACCACACTGTGGTTTTCTCACATAGTTTGTAGGAATCCAAGGTTGTCAGGCTTTGTAGCACCTACTCTTATCCTCTGAGTCATCTTGCCAACTCTAAAAATATTTTTAAAAGATAACTGAAATATGTATTATTTTCCTCCTTGACAAAGAACAGGGGAATCCTCTAAGGAGTCTTTTTTTTTTTTTTTTTTTTTTTAAAGAGTAGCAAGGTTTCCCAGAGAAGAGGAGGAACTCTCTGAAGCATGGTAGCTAAAGAAGGAACTCAAGAGTTACTTATGAAAGTCTCAGAAGCAAGCGTTAGGGAGATGGCTCATCAGGGAAGAGCACTGGCTGCTTTTGCCTCTTGCAGAGGAGCCCATTCCTAGCACCCACGTGGTGGTTTACAGCCATCTATAGCTTCAGTTCCACATATCCAAGGGGTTTCTTCTGACCTCCTCCAGCTTCACACACACACACACACACACACACACACACACACAGGTCCAGAAGAAACATTAATTTTCTCATATATTCTAACTGGAAACTGTGATTATGATGATTCGTCGTATATACTTCCAACTGGGCAAAATTCATGATTTTTTTTCTCCTTATAAAAATTATGGGGAAATATTTTTTATTTTTTAAATAAATTTTTCCTTAGGAATATTATGGGGGAAATGCTAAGAATATATTAATATCCAAACTACCATTTGAGGAAGGTCAAAGGCCATGGAAATGGCTCAGGAATCAGAGTGCTTTTTGTGGTGGGCGTGGTGGCTCGTAGCTTTAATCTCAGAACTCAGCAGGCAGAAGCTAATTGGTCTCTGAGTTGGAGGATAGCCTGGGCTTAACACTGAGTTCTGGGTCTGCCAGGGCTACACAGTGAGACCCTTGTTTGTTTGTTTAGTCTTTTGTGTTAGCATGAGGACCTGACTTAGGATCTCAGGTGCCTACTTGAAAACCTAGCATCTAGGAGGTGGAGCCAGGAGGATCCCTGGGGCTCACTGCCCATCCAAATCTGGTCTAGTTAAATCTCGGGGTTCAGTGAGATAGAGGAAGGACCCCATTCAGCTCCACCTCCTGCCTTCACATGGACACACATGCATCTGGATCTGTACATAGATGTATGTACATTAACTTGTGCACACATATACACCACACATAGGCAAAAACAAAAACAAGTGGAAATGAACCTTAGATCAAATAATAAAGTGAAGAGTATTCTAGACTCAGGGGTCCCTGAAAGGTCTTCATAATATTAAAGCATTCAAATCAAAACCCATCCATTCTAAAATAACCATTTTCTAAATGTTAACTCTTAAAATGTGCTCCATTGCCAGATCTGGTGGCATACACCTATAATCTCAGAAATCAGGAGGTAGAGGCAGGCAGATCTCTTGAGTTTGGGGCCAGCCTGGTCTACAGAGCTAGTTCCAGGACAGACAGGGCTACACAGAGAAGCCCTGTCTTGAAAACCTTTTTACTAAAACAGTTCCTATGTTTAATAATGAGAAGAATGGGACATATGTTTTATGAATTATTTATTGGTTATACTATCACTTTGCAAAACAAAGAGTTGATGTACTTTATGTCAGTTCCCTATTATCTTTGAATATTTTACAAGTGTATGAAATAAAGGGTGTGGGAGGATAGCCTGGGTAACACCTTGGGACGGAAGATAGATTTACAACAGACTATCATGAGATCACAATGCTCTTAGAATGGTACTCAGGCCTAGACTGGATTTCACGTGTGGGCTAACTTTACTGCCTCCTCATTTCAGTTTGCTGTGCACTCACAGAAAGCCTTCCGTGAGGCCAGATGTCATGTTAAATGGTGTGGAAGTAAAGTCACACGAGTGTGGCCTTGCTCTTCCAGAGCAAACGAGGATGATAAAAGAGACAGAAAAGAAGCATCTAGCTTCTGTCTTCAGTGTGAGGCCTGTCATCAGAACAGTACCCACTCAGTAAGAAAGCAGCACCAAGAATAAATCAGGGAGGGCCTCATAAGGAAAGCAAACCCCTGTGCTGGGCCAGCCACGTGATGTATGGCTAGGAAAACCCTTCAGGAAGGAAGGAAGGGAAAGTGAGGCTCACAAGGGCCACCATATGGCTACAGGCACGGAGGATTGACTGTCAAGGAGGAAGGATCAGGGAAGAAACTTGAGAGGTGACCTGGAGTCAGGTTATGAAGGGGCTTCTTTGTTTTGTCGAGGTGTTTAGATGGTACTCAGTATGTGCCTAAAGAAATCCCTACAGTATTGTAAGTAGGATGGAGTTGGAAATCCTTCCAGAAGGTCCAGCCCTGGACCTTTTCTGTCTCAGTAAAATAGGCCGGACTGTTTTTTAAACTGGTAAGTGCCATGTTACAATGCTGTTCTCAATGATTGTCAGCTAGTTAACGGGAAAATACACTTAAATATGGAATGTGAAAGACCTGGGCCTTCTCTAAGAAACCAAGGAATCTTCCCAGAAGTTTTGTTCTTGTGCTATTTTCAAAATATGTATTTTAATTTTAAATTTAAAGATCAAAACTACACTTATTTTTCAGCTGTGTTTAATATATTAAGATCCATCACTGGGCAGTGGTGGCGCATGCCTTTAATCCCAGCACTTGGGAGGCAGAGGCAGGCAGATTTCTGAGTTTGAGATCAGCCTGGTCTACAGAGTGAGTTTCAGGACAGCCAGGGCTACACAGAGAAACCCTGTCTTGAAAAACAAAAAACAAACCAACCAACCAAACAAACAAAAGACCCACATAGGGTGATTAGTGTTTCTGTCTCCTCACAACACATATATCATTTCTTAACTGTTGAGAGTATAAATTCTACCACCTATTCTGAAGTATTCAATTGAGTGTTTTTTGTTTTTTGTTTTTTTGTTTTTTGTCAACTGTATCTATCCAATTGTGCTATAGAAAATTTAAAAAATCACTTTTCCTAGGGAGGTATGATGGTATATGCCTGTAATCCCAGCGTTTGGTGTGATAGAGATAGGAGGATGGGGAGTTCTAGGAAATCTTCAGCCATATAGTGAGTTCGAGACCAACCTCCATGCCATTTGTGTGGACTGAAATGGGACGAATACATCTGTCATGGACAAGCGCAGAATAATTATAAGATAACTCTATGTGAGAAGAGGTAAACTTAGCAGTCAGTTAAATAAAAGAGAGCCTAAAAGTAATTATAGCCTGCCTTCTGGGGCCATGAGCCCTGTGTGCTGGTGCAAAACAGGGCAACAGTAAGCTGGACCTGAGAAGGCAGGTGCTTTAGACAGAGCTGACATTTTTATCTAGATTCAAACAAAAGCTACAGCTGTGTATACACCTACTACCAGGTGCCTCTATTCTACCAGGTGCCTGAATATTGTATTAGAATAGTCTTATTGTTAGAGTCTAGTGGACAGCTAGAAGCCAGAAGTCGTCTCAAAGCCTGGGGTTGGCTAAGAGCCAGGAGTACAACTAAGCAGCAGAATGTGTATTTAACATGCTCGTGGCCCCGAGTTTCATCCCTGGCACTGAGAAGCAAAACAGAGCCAAATAAAACCCAACACAAACCAAAAGTGAAGTTTATAATCAATAAATGAGGATCCTGAACAAGAACATATATGTGCCTACACATATACTGTCGGATACAAATACATACAGGTGACTGCACATGTGTTTACGTATATACATGTGTACAGTTGACTATAACTTCAAGTTCCTTATCTTTATTCAGATTTAGTCAGCA
Source organism: Mastomys natalensis (assembly GCA_021653895.1). NCBI lineage: Eukaryota > Metazoa > Chordata > Mammalia > Rodentia > Muridae > Mastomys > Mastomys natalensis. The sequence goes on from JAJTUV010001108.1 coordinate 611,054, forward strand.
TGGATGGAAAATATTGAGAGGATGGAGGATTTAAATTATTGTTGGCATGTACTATGTAGCAAGTCCCGCCCTGATTATGTCTGTACGGAACATGTACAGATGTTATTGGTCATCATTCACTCAGTGATTCAGTAGAATAGTGATTACCATAGCACTGACATCCTATTAGGTATTAGAAACACTCCAGAGATTATTTTCAATATGTGAAAGATCCTGCATGCTACATGCCAATGGCATGTGATTTTATATGAGATTTGAATAATGGAAGATTAGGGTGTCCTTGGGGCTCTGTGAAGAAATTCCCTTGCAGATATGGGAAAGAGGAATGACCGTATCTGGAGGAGTAGGCTGGATAGAGGGCTTAAAGGCCATAATTGGGTACTTGTATTTGTGAAGGCCTTATACAACAGCTAATTTCCCATGTCTTGTCTTGGTGTGTGACCATCGTGAGGGGCTGCGACTTTAGCTCACTTTAGAGGGCTTACCCTGAATGCATGAGTCCTTAAATTCAATCCCATTACTGCAAAAATGTACAAACAATTCAAAACGACCTGCAAACACCAACCACGTCCCGCCTCTCGTATTGCTCCTCGATAACAATGGCTCTCTGTCCTTGAGCTCAAGAAAAAGCCTTATCTCTCAACTGTCTATGCTTATTTCCCTCTGTCTAAGCTGGACTGGCTTCTAGGGCGCCACTGGGCACAGCCACTTTCTTGGCACTACTGGACTCCACTGGGTGACTGCTGCACCTGTATGGATGCTCTGACGTCAAGAGTCTCAAAGACCATCGCGAAGAGGGAGAGAACACTTACCCGTTCCGTAATATTTCTCGGTGGGTCCCAAAGCCATAACCACACTCAGTTTTTCTGGAAATAACCTTCGCTTTCTATATCTGGGGTAGGAACCTGGTGCTAAGCTAAGGCAGATCCGGAGGCTGTCGCAGGATCCCTCTCCTTTAATGAGCAGGGAGGGTTCTGCCACTGTCAGGCTTCTCCTGACAGACTTCTTCTTCCTTTGGGTAGACGTGCTTCCTCCCCTACCCGCCGACCCCCCGAAAGGTGCCATTGTCTTTCAAAGACTAGCCCTCTGGTGCCTGCATTTGTAGCAAGAGGGACCTTGAGAATATCAGCATTGAGGACAATATGTTTAATCTTTCCAAAAAATTAACGTAGTCCCGCGCAAACGCCAGTGCGACACACAGGACGTGACCTAAACGGAACTTCTAATGGAAGGACTTAACGCTTTTCCGAATGTCCGATTGCAAGATAAACAAGGAAACCCCTAGGTTTGAAGACACCTTCGTAAACTCTTCCGGGTGGGTGCGTAAAGCCAGAAAATCAAGGATGTGAGCAGAGTGGACAGGGAGTGTGAACTTCATTAATTCTCAGGAGCCAGTACTAGGATTTCAGGTGTTCTCACTCCATTCACGAAACAGCAGGATTGGGTTCTCAGGATCCCACAGCTGGTGTGATGTGCTTCTTATCTGAAGATTTTTGCATCCTTTCTACGTCCCTTTCCCGTCTTCCTCAGTATAGGTTGTTTGTGCTCGACCTCTACCAACATTTAAAGGGACAGAGGCTTTGAGGGTGCCAAAGTAGGGAAGACTTTACGACTGTCTTTCAGCCGTCCAGGGAGAGTGATAATAGGTAAGGGGCGTGCAGGCTTGCCCTTCCTTGTCCAATCAGGTGCACAGGAAGATGTCTTTCTACCAATAAAAATAAAGTTAGCTTTCCGGAGCGGGAGGGTGAGCCGTGACTGCCAGTTCTCCAAAGCAACGTTGGAGGCGAGGACCGAGAGTGATTAGAGGTAGGTCCAACCCGGGGAAGGGGGCGGGGCGAAGGTGGGGAAACTCTGAGCGGCGGGGAGGCCGACCAGTGGAGAGCGAGGACCGCTGTTCCTGGTGTAGTGCCCCTCGCCAATCAGGAAGGCGAGTGGGTGGGCGGGGCAGGGAAGGGGTGGGCAGAGCTCGCAGCACCGCCGGGCGCCCGTCGGGCTCTGGGAGAGACAGAAATCCGGTTAAAATCAGAGTCGGAGGGAGGTTTAACCACGGATCGGTCCCGATCGGATTATTCCTTAAAGGGGACGCGCCATTGTCAAAGAGAACGGAGCCTGGGGCCCAGGGCGGGGACCGGCGGCCTGGAGGAGCGAGGCAGCTGCACGGGATGGGGACCTGGTAGGTGCTGTTTGGGGAAAGGCGCTTCATTTCACTTTCTCTTCCAGCGTAGGGGACAGGATCCGGGATGCCCGGCGACCGTCGGCCGTGGATCCGGGTCCCCGACCCTGGCCCGGCCACCCTTCTTGCTGCGAGTCGCGAGGGAGGCGGACCGGGATGGGCGGCTGCGGCGCCGGCTGGGGAGGCTCCTAACGGACGCGGGCGCGGTACTGAGCCAGGGTCAACCGAAAGCCCGTCGGAGCTGAGGCAGACCCGTGGGGAGCACCGCGCGCCCCGCTCTCCTGCGCGCCTCCTTCACGCCCGTGCCCGGCCTACCCGCGCGCCCGGCTGCCCTGGTCGCGCGCCGTCGTCTCCACGCTCGCTCCGCTCTTCCCGCGCGCCCGGCTGCCCAGAGCGCGCTCCCTGCGCCGCTCGGCGCGCCGGCTCCGTTCGCACGCCGCGGGTCCACCGCGGCCCGGGAACCGCCCGGCGAGGAAGCGGGCGGCGGGGTGGTGGCGGCAGGCGCTGCTGCAGCGTCGCTCACCCGACCGGGCTGGAGGTGCCGGCAGGCGGCCTCGGGAGGAGAGGCGGCGGGCCCGCGCAGCGCGCCGAGGTTGCCGGCCCGGCCGGGCATTGTCCGCGATCCTCCGCCGCGTCTCTCCGCCCACTGCTTGCGGTGCTGGGAGGGGTGCGGACCTGGGCGCAGAGCCCACTCCGCCTGAAGCGACGGCGCACCCCCGGACCCGCGCCTTCCGGAGCCCGGGTCGGCCCGGCGGACGCCACAGTCACCGCCCGCGGCCGGGCCTGTGCAGCCCCGGCCACCGGCTTCGCGGACACCGGCGCTGGCTCCTCTCGGGCCGGAGCTCTGCGGTGCAACTTTTCTTTGCCTTCTGATGGGAGTTGTTGCTTCCGGGCGGCAGGTTCTCCCGGCCCAGCCGAGCCTCGTTTCTTGCGTCTGCAGAGGCCGATATCTAAGGCGATCTGGGGCCTGAATGCTTTCGGTCTTACTACCAGTCCAGCTTTGTTCCTCACTACCTACAATCGCTTTTCTTGTGGACGTTCGATGATATGGGACCAGGATAAGTCCCAGGCTGCGGTTTCAATAAAAGAATAAATAAAGGGGTGGGGGGACTGGCTGAGGGGCTAGCATTTTAGACAGAGCTAAATGTGCTTTAACCTTTGAACTAGGGAAGGTATTACCCGGACTCTAGGACAGAAGCTCTTTGGGGAGGGTAGAAGGAAAAGCAGATTGCCAGGGTCTATGGGGTTGGGGGAAAAAAAACAATGAACAACTTTTGATGGAAATAAAAGTTGGTTTTATAAACTGCTGTTCCGCCTAGCAGGTGCCTTCCATAAAGTTGATCTCCCCTACTGAATGCAGGCATTGTAACTACTTGCTGGCAGGCAGGCACTCTTGCTATTGGTGAATCAAATAAGAGGTCTTTGCACTGGGAACATTATGCCGGTGTTGAACTTGTCAATACTTGCAGCAGAAATCATGGCTAGAAACAACACATCCCTTGTTGGAGTCCTTATTTAGAAAAGAATGTTTTCATAAGCCTTCATTTTGACAGTTTCTTGAGCAATGGTTTGTAGAGCGCTTGGAGCAGCAAGCTGCAACCTTATCAAGGAAGTAGCATCCGGCGTGTGATTCTTTGGTCTTATTTTTGTTTCTTATTTTCAACCGTAGCATCTGACCCTGGTTGCCTTGTGCTCCGTTACAGTATTTTGTACTTTGCAAGAATGACTTTTGTTGAGACACCTGTCCTAGGTGTTTTTTTTTTTTTTCCTTCCTTCAAGGCAATGCAGATTTTAAAATTTGTTTATCATTAAGCTACTGTCTAATAACTTTTGAAAGTTCAACAATAATAACACAGAAACTATATTTGGGAAACAAGTTCAAGTTGAGATGTTGTTACTTGAGAGAGAAGTCATTGCTCTGTTATAGAGGTTAGGAAATGAAGTTGCAAGAAACTTACCTTCATTTTGATAATATTTGTCTTTGTCCCACCTTATTATTTTAACTCTCCTGTGCTAACAATATCAAGCAAGTACCTGGGCATAATCTTCCTTGCTTATTATAGGAAGTAGGTCTTTAAAACAAATTTAAAATTTCTTGTTTTTATTTATTTAGTGGCGTATTTAGACAATAGACTTTCTGAATTTTAAAACGAGCAAGCAAAAAGAAAATGTTCAGGATTACTTATCTTTAAAGTGCCTATGCTTTATATGCTGAATGTTTTTCTATGTTTTCTGGGTACTGCATACATATTTCTAAAGAATTATGAGTGTTAGACTGTGCTCAGAGATTCTTGGGAGTGCTGGGATGGTCCACTCTGCATTATTTCTTTGCAAATCCAGTGTGTAACTGCATACTCAGTAGAGGAACCGTTTGAGGTCTGGCAGAAAAAGATACTATCTTACAAAGGCTGTGGAAGATACATTTTTCTCTAACTGATACATATGATGCAAAGTGCTCTCCCACTGAGCTGTATCCTCAGACCTGATGAGCTAGTTGTAACAGTAACAATTCCTACAGTAAGGCTTGGACCCAGGCCTTCTTGAATGCTAGGCAAGTACAGGACCACTGAGCCCAACCCTTAACTTCCTCTATCCCCACTGGAAAACAACAACAACAAAATTGTTTCTGAACAAGATTATACCAGTAAACAAAAAAGGAGTTTGTTTAAAAAGCGGTTTGATTTTGGACAAAGCTATCTTAGTCGCAATATTCTTTGTTGGTGCATAAAAATGTGACTTAATTCTATAGTATCTGTTGGACAGCTATCTTCTGCAATGGCATCCACTTATTACAACTATTAGAATTAGACTTGATCTCCCATCAGTGTCTGTTAAGTACCTACATGTTTAAGTATGGGAGATAGAATAGAAATAGATGAGCGTCTAATTCAGAACTTTATTGGAGGGAATTAAAATTACTTTCAATGGCAGAAAGACGGTGGTGTGTCAGAGCAGTACTTTGTCCAGAGTAACAGTGACTCCGGAATCATGGGTAAAGAAACACTGAATGGAAGGAACCTCGATGATGTGGGAAATTTCACTGTGTGTAGTAAAGTACTTTACATAGGATATTTCTAGATGGGAATTGGGTATGAATGCTACTGTTTTAACTACAACTCTCTGAAGTATTTTGGGGGCATCAAAGCTTGAGCTGTGAATTCAGCTGTTGGTACCTTCAGAATGGGCAAGTCCCCTCCATCCCAGGCCAAGCACCTTGTCTGCAAGTTGGCCCTTTGTCCTCTTCATAAGTCATTTATCTTTCCTTTTGGGCCCGTGCAGAGCAAGCCTTGTTCTTGTCTGTTGGTTCAGTATGAGCTCCTGTATATTTCTGTCTTTAGAGTGTGGAACTCCGCTGAAGTTGGAACCCTTAACATGTTTACTGCTGTCTAAAGTACCTGGGCGGTTTTATTCTATAAACCCCAGTATTCTATAAACCAGGAAGTATAAAGAAGCTCCAATACTTGCTTGTATTCGGAGGAACATATTTATGTGAGTTTAAAGGAAACAGTTTTCCTTATCACTAAAGTTCACATGCTCATTGATAAGAGATGTGTTCAGACATTAAGAATGTCCCGTAACATTGCTCGCTCCTGTAGCCCTTGCTAGTGAGTTACCGTCTCTTTTCGACTTTTGTTCCTTTATTACAATCTCAGAACTGTGTTAAATGATTTTTCTTGAAAATCTTAGCAAGTTGTGATTACTGTGAATGAGGGGAAATAATATTTATATAATTCTTATTCTCTAGGCTCTGTAAGTCTGTTCCCCCTTCCTCTCATTGAATAGAAGTGGGAGTAAGGATTAAAACATAAATGACCAGCTGCAGTGTGCTGGAACATTTTACCTGCCTTTATCCTGTATGTTTGTTTTTTATTGTTTTACTAGAAAAGAAAGTGTTTTATTTATTTATTTTTAGAGTACATGCTAAGTATAATTTCTTAGTAGTTTTTTCATTCGTGTATCTCGAGGGAGAACTTTAAGGAATTGCTTTGAGGTTCACAACTCACTCTTCAAGTATCCCAGAGAGAAACCCAGATTTGTTCTTGATCGGATCACTGAAGGGTTTTGCTCTTAACTTCAGGCTGCCCATTACAGACAGGCAGCTTCTGTGTAGGCCGAGGAAGTAAGTGAGTCTATTGCTCCTTTAAGTGACTCCAGAGAAGTTCTCTCCAAGGTTTCAAAATAGAAAATCCAGCTACTGACAGAGAGGTAGCCTCATCTCAGAAAGTCTTCATCCATTAGTAATTTGTGGAGTTATGCCTGTTGTGGACCCTGGGGCTGGCATAGAGGATTAGGTTAAGCCTGTGAGTCACCTGTTAGCTGTTGCTCTGTGTGGTCTCTCTCAGGGTGTCCTGGCAGCCCCACTCCGCCTTCCTAGGGGGTGGGCTCAGGTGTTCAGTACTTGGTGGTTTAAACCTGTGAGTCCTAGACTTGTTTTCTGGCGTTTCAAACACTGCTGTTCCCTGTGGGCAGTCACTCAGAGAGCAACATCATGTGAGTGTGTCTGTATTCAAACAAGTCCTTCTTATTTTGAGGGTGGAGTAGTAACGCGTTTCTCTTTAAGCTAACACACTAAAATAAACCAGTGCTTTTGCTACCATTTGTGGATTTTCTTTTCTATGATTTTCTTTTTTTTTAATGAAGAATCACCCATGTGAAGTGTGTGACTTTTACATAGGGGTCTTCCTTACAGTGCCCCTTGACCTTTGTGTTCATGAGGGAAAGAGTTGAGCTGTTGAGAAACAAGGGACCATGAAAGTCTAAAAACTGCAGTCGGCCAGTCCAGGGAACCATCTGATTGAGGGTAGTCCTGTGGAGCAGGACCATTAAGCTAGCAATTTTGATTAGTCAAGATTGTGAGGATGAGCTCGAGAGATGGTTTAGTGGTTAAGAGCATTTGCTGTTTTTTTTAACAACCCAGGTTTCATTCCAAGCACTCTCATGGTGGCTCCCAACCATCTGTAACTCCAGTTCCAGGGGATCTGACGCCCTCTTCCCGCCTCCGCCGGCACTGCATGCATGTGGTACACTGACATACATATAAAATAACACATACACATGAAATAAAAGCAAAATCATAAAGAGAGAAATGCAAGTGGAGTTACAAAAAGTTTTAAAAATTAAAAACATTTTCTACAGGTATTGGTTTATTTAATGTGTGTGTGTATGAAGGTTAGGGTTAAGGTTAGGTGTTAATTCTTGTGCCATTGAATTTGTGGCACTGCCAGGCTTGGTGGCACACTGCTCACTGAGCTTTGTCACTGCCCCAGGAATTACAAAATTTAAGCAACAGCTTTATTGAATTTTACTTTCCATGCCATCTTTGTTCCTTTGATATTCAGTGCTTTAAAGTTTAGTGTGTTTTAGTGTATCTCCCAGATTTGTATCCCATTACCACATTTAGCTTGAGAACTTTCTGGAATCCTAACTCGATTCTCCCCTCTAGCCCCAGGCAACCCTACATTGTGTCTTTATAGGTTTGGCTGTTCTGGATATTTTGTCTCCATAAAGAGTAACACTTTAATAACTGCTGTACTCCGGTCCTTCTCAATGTGTTTAAATCCTAGGAGTAGATCCAGGTGCCTGCTTTTCCTTTTTTTTTTTTTTTTTTTTTTTTGGTTTTCGAGACAGGGTTTCTCTGTGTTGCCCTGGCTATCCAGGAACTCACTCTGTAGACCAGGCTGGCCTCGAACTCAGAGATCCGCCTGCCTCTGCCTCCCAAGTGCTGGGATTAAAGGCGTGCGCCACCACCGCCCGGCTGTACCTGCTTTTCCTAATGTGTGCAGCACCAAGTGAAGATGTGTGAAGATAAAACGAAGCTATCTAAATCATTATTTTGCCAGAGCCTAGAGAATAACGAGAAAAGATATTTTGCTTAGGAAAATCAATAGACTCTGGTAATACTTCTTTCTATCAAAAGCTGTGGCAGTCCTTCAGTGAATTCTAATTCTGCTGCATATGTGACTCTGCAGATGGTTAAAACTTAAAAACTCTGCTTCAACGCTTGCCTCGCTGTCCATGCTGCGATGATCTGAGTAACTTTTGGGTTACTGATCACTATGATCCACAGATGGTATTGTCATTTTTTTCACTGAAAATAATTTGTATATAATGTATTCTGATCCCAGTTTCCCCTCCCTCATCTCCTCCCACATCCTTCCCACCTATGCTACTCCATGCCTTCTTTGTCTCTTAAAAAAAAAAAAAAAAAAGCCAGTGAAACACACACACACATACACACCCCATACAAACACAAAACCGGAAATCATCATGTACAAGCAAATGATCAAGAAGGTAAAACCCACTAAGCAATGCAATATGAGGAAAAAATTCTTCAGAAACACCATTGGGTCCGTTGTGTGTTGGTCCTCCACTGCTGGGCGTGGGACCTGCCCTTAAGTGCTTCCACAGATACCAAGCACCTCAGCATCTTTCCCACTGATTGGAATGTCCTAGCTTTCTGGTCCTGACTTTGCAGAGCTCTGCATGGTGCTGGGGATCCAACCCAGGGCTAGGCAAGCGCTCTACCGACTGAGGCTTCCCTAGCCCGTTGCTTTGTCTTTTGGGGATTCTTGAGAACGATCACTTTTGATGAAACCCAGCACTTCCAGGCCATTGCTGGAAACAGTCAAAAGTGCTCACCAGCTGAGTCATCTGTTTAGGTGCCAGCCATTGTCAGACATGTCTATTTCAGAATACCCTTACTAAAGAGGTGTTGAAGCGTTGGCTTGTTTGTTTGAAGGCTGTCTAAAAATTGATTAAAAAAGAAGCATTAGTTCAGCACAGCCTTGTCTTCTATTATTTACTTTTTATATATTTTTTTTACACTTTAATGTGTGCATGTGAGTCAGCTTGCATGTTTGCCAGGGTGCATGTGTAGAGTTCCGAGGATTTGGTTCTGTCCTTCAACCATGTAGGTTCTAGGGATTGAAGCCATGTTGTCAGGCCTCGTTGGTAAGTGCCCTTACCTGCTGGACCATCATGCTGGCTTCAGTATCATATCTTAGAGCGTAAAATAGTCACGTGTGCGTTTGGTTCCTTAAATGTATTTCACTGTGATATTTCAACTTCTCAGTTCTTGTTATGTCTCTTTTGCTTCATTCTTTTGTTATGTTATTTATTTCATGGTCATCTTCATGCATCAATTTCGTTCAATACAAAGGATGCTGGGAACCTAAGTATAGTTTTAATTTTCTATTTTATTTTTAAAATGTTTGTTTATTTTTACCCTGTGTGTATGGGTGCTGAGCCTGCATGCGTGTCTGTGTGTCTTGTACGCATGGTGTCTGCTGAGGCCAAGAAGAGGGTGTCAGATTCTCTGTAGCTGCTGTCTGGGTGCTGCGAACTGAATCTGGGTCCTCAGCAAGAGCAACAGGAGCTCCAAGTCTCCAAGCCCATGGCTGACTTCAAATATGGAGGGGGCTGTGAGCCAAGAAATCCCTGACACTCCCTATCACTGTCCAAGACTGGAAAGTGGATTCTCCTCAGAGCTTCTAGGAACATGTCTCTCTGGACACCTTGAGTTTAAGCCCAGGGAAACTCGTTTTGGGATTCTGACATCCAGAATCATGAGCTGTGTTTCCGTTATTTAAGATACTAGTGCTGTGACGTTTTCTTAGTGTACTCACTGGAAACTGATGTGTCTCTACATACACACCACATTGTATTTTCTTCCTATAACCTGCTCCAAACACAGTTTTTTCTTTCCAGAGGAGTGGGGGAGATTCTGCTCACTTGAGCACCAGAATCCCATTCCCTCAGCTCTGTTCCTCCCTCTCTTTCATTCTGTGTTGCGGTACTCACAGAGCTGTCTCATTTGGAGAAACCTTTGCTCCATCCTGCTTTGCAGTAACCACACTTGCATCCCTCTGGTGAAGCGGATAGCCTCATGTGTCTGCTGGGTTGACAGCTGCATTGCTTCCTACGCATGCTCTAGGTCTAGGTTGGTTTTGTTTGGGGATCGTTGCTTGCGATGAAGTTAGGAGAGAATGGGGAGATTTGTTCCCTGAAGCATCATCCTGCTGTAAACAATTAACAAACAATTAAGGTGGCAAAGAGTAGGAAGTGCCACGTGACTTGAGTTGGCTGTGGAGACAGTAGCAGCTTTCATGAAAAGGCCATTTCAGACCAGAATGATGCCCGAATGTCTCGTAGAAGGATGGTTGAGTGGGCCTCTTCCAATAAAAGGAACTGGGGAATTGGGCTTCGGTGAAATGGTATACATTATGAGAAACACAGACACTTGCCACTTAAGTTGCCTGACATTTTGGAAACATAGGAGAGAGAGAGTTTTGTGAGCTGTCATGTGTTCAGCTGGGGCTGAACTCAGGCCCTCCATAAGAGCAGACAGTGCTCTTAACCGTTGGTTGGTTTGTCCTCTCAAACTCCAACTTCAAAACACTTGCTTCTATTTTACTAATGTATTACTTATTTTTTGTGTGTGTTATGTTCATCTACATGCACATGCCATGGTCTGTGTAGAGAGGTCAGAGGATAGCTTCCGGGGATAGGATTTTCTCCTACCTCCTCTTGGATACTAGGGGATGCACGTGAGCTTGGGTCGTTGGGCGAGGGGCAAGGGCCTTTCACCACGGAGACATCTCAGGGCACTACTGAACTTTATCAAGTTGAGGAAAGATTTGTGAATTAAACAGAATCACAAACTTAAGTTCTAGTCGATTAAGGACCTCAAGATTGATGAGCTCAAGTAGGATGGAGACGACGTCTTGACTGACGAGGGGTTGCCTTAAGGGATACATATTCCTTTTTGTCTCCCCCTCCTACCCTCCCAGTCAGATTTTATTGTGTAGCCCTGGCTGTCCTAGAACTCAAATCTGTAATCAGTAGACCAGGCTGGCCTCAAACTCGCAGATGCCTGTCTCTGTCTCCTGAGTGCTGGGGTTAAAGGTGTACATCACCACTGCCTGCTTCATACCGCTATTTAATTGTTACATTTTTTTTTCCTATAAAATCTCAGTGTGGTTTGAAACTTAGTATAATCTAATCTGATTCATTAGTTACTAAAAATATTGGTTACTCCGTGTCTGTCACCTGCATTGATGTGCTCACCTGTATGTGCCATGTAGAGGCCACAGGTCCGTGTTGGGTGTCTTTCCTCTGTTGCTCCTCCCCCTCCTCCCTGGCTTCTTCAGTCAGGCTCTCACTGAACCTGCAGCTCCCCATGTTGAGCAGTGGGGCTGGCCACCGAGCCTCTGTAGTTGGCCTATCTGAGTCCAGGGTAGATGTAAGTGTGCCAGTGTGTGCTTGTGGAGGCCTGCTCTCTTCTTCCACCTCGAGTGATCCTGGGGGTAGAGGTCAGGATGGCAGGCCTCCGCTCAAGCGCCTTTCACACTGAGCCACCTCACTGGCCCTTAATCACATTTTTAAATAAATGTTCTATATATGTACTATATGAGCTGAGTAAGACAGTTATGTCAAATTAACTTGCCTTTTTTTTTTTTTGAAGAGAGTATTAGATGGAAGACAGGAGGATGTACATTGTACATTCTGTAGATAGGAGAAGATACAGTAAGATACAGTGTAACTGGACTTCAGCCAGCGTGGACACTGTTTCTTTCTCTGTTGTTGGTGGGTTATTGGCTAGATCACTGGCCATACAATTAAGTAGAAAATGAGATTGGTGGAGTCATCTCTGTAAAGGTTTATGAGTCAGAAGCCACTGACAGGTGGATGGAAACTTCCAGTGTGATGCTTAAAAGTGTATTTGTGTCACACACACACACACACACACACACACACACACACACACTGATCACTATGTCTGTCGAATGCTTGGGTGAAATGAATTTTTGTGGGGCTAACTTACTGAAAATAGCAGCTGTGGCTGAAATGTCAAAGGCTACATGCTGTTTTGATGGGACAGGATGTAAAGTCACATACATGGGTACAAAAACCATCTGCGCAATTACAGGCATGGGGGAAGACGTGGCTGAATACAAGCAGCACTGGTATTTTAATTACTGTAATAAGCTCAGTGTGGACTTAGAAGTGACTGCCGAGTTCACAGAATGGTAATCTGGACTGGGGGAGGCTGGGCTAGTGCTCCTTTATTCTTATATTGTACACAATGCTGTACACGGTCGGTATACTGCATAGTGTGGAAATAATATCTCCAAATGGGCCAGAAAACACAAGACCAAGTGTTGGTGAGGAGACAGAGAAGTTAAACGCTCATCCATTGCTGTAGAGATGCAGGATGGTACAGCTTGCTGCTATAGGGAACCAGCTCAGAGTTTCCTGTACCAGCTCACCACCATGTGCCCATGTGCCCCAGAAATCCCATTCCTAGGTGTACACTTCAAAGAAATCACAACAGTTATTCACAAATACTTTGGACAGCGGGCACCGAATATAGTTAGCAAGGTGCTAGCTCATTGGCATGGCTGTTAGCAAGAAACAAGTGACACATGGCTAGAGAGAGGAAAATGTCAGGCACTCCAAGCGGGAATGCGCTTGAGCACAGTAGTGGGAGACTATGGGATGGCCTCCAAAAACTGAGTGTGTGTCGAGAAGGAAATATATTGGTTTTGGGAAGAGTGTGTAAACTCTCTTGTTTGGAAATAGCTTTGGCTGTCCATTTAGAGATGTGGATTTTACCTCAGTTCAATACATTGTGTCATTAAATAGAGATCAGTTAAACAAAAAACGCTATTGAAAGTCTAGTCTTTCCAACAAATGGTGCTGAGACTCCTGGAATCCCATATCGTAAGAATGGATTTGAACTCTTTCCTCATATCATCCATTAACTAAAAGTGAGTGGATGATCTCAGCGTGAAATATTGACATTCCTAGGGGGAGTGGAATGACTGTGTGCCAGGCAAAGCCATTTTGACTAAGACCCAAACCACAAGGAACGGAAGGATTGGTAAATTGGTTTTCATTGAAATGAAAGATGGTTGTGCAGCAAAGGATACTATCAAAGTGGAAAGATGACCCACTATGTGAGAAGCAGCATTTGCAAGCCATCACTCATAAGGGATGTGGGTCTAGAAGGTCGATAAAGGACCTACTCAGGTTCAAGCCGGACTGGGGTCCTAGTATGGATTCCTAGAGACAGGGAAGTGGGCGCAGGTTCCCACCCCTAACCAAGAAGCTATACACAACTGATACCTGCTTGAAAATATTTGTCTCCTCCAACCGAGTCTCACTTGTATATTAGCCACACTTAAGCGCAGGCCCCATGTCCAGGAGTAGATGGACAATACAGAGTGAACTCAATGGTATTTTTTAGACCTTTAGACTCATATTGTTTTGTTTGGACATTTTAAAAAAATTGGTCTTTTGCTTGTATACTTTGATTTCCGATTTTATGTCTTTGTGGTATTGTGTGTGCATGTGTTTCACTTTTCTAAATTTTTATTTTATTTTTTTAAAGAGAGAAGGAAAGGGCTTGGAGTTAAGTGGGTAGGGAGGAACTGGTGGAGGGAAAAAGCATCAGAATATATTGTATGAAAAAAATAATTTTCAATAAAAGAGGCAGCCGAGTATGATGGCATACACACCTTAATCCCATCATCTGGGAGACAGAAGCAGGCAGATCTGTGTGAATTCGAGACCCGCATGGTCTGCAAAGCGAGTTCTAGGACGGCCAGGGCTGTTAGGAAACAAAAGGTAAGCGGCTGACCTTAAAATGATTAATAAATTCCATGGCAGAAGAGTTCTTAGTAAAAACTGTCGAAAGATGAGTTGGGTGGAATATTCAGAGGTTTCTAGTCTCATGATAGAATTGAGACTTGAAATCCCTTCTTCCTCTTCCACTTTCTCCAGCAAGGCTGCAGTCAGTCCTCAGTTCTGTCCTCTTAATGAAGTCTGCAGGGCTTTACTTTTCTGTCAAGCCTAGTTTTTTTTTAATAAGCACACAAGTGCTTATTCCAGACAAGTGAGGTGTTCTTACATCTCCTTTCCTCTCCTTCAGTGTTAGAGCTTCATGCCAATAACAACAGATGCGCCTAGCCTCAGAGTTGAACAGACTCTCTTATGTATGGTGTCCATGTATGTGTGTATTCACACATGTTTATGCGTGTTCACGTATGTGTGTATATATGTGAGCATGTGTCTGTGGTGCAGGTGCCCATGAGGCTGATGCGGGGATCATCCTTGATCGCACTTCTACCTTATTCATTGAGACAGGGTCTCTCAATCAAACCCAGAGCTTGCTGATATGACTAGTCTAAATAGTCAGCTCTGGGGATCCTGCTGTCTCCTCTCTCTGGGCTGGGCTTATGGCAAACTGGTTCTGGGGGTTGGCGCTCCATTCCTCACATTGCCTGTTAATGTTAACCCTGAAGCATCAGCCCAGCCACTCAAAAAGGCGGTCTCTTCTTTACAGTCATCAGGTTGCTCAAAGTCATCACACACACACACTTTCATACCTGTCACTGTGTCCCATCTTTCCCCACCTCTCATTCTAGACGGCTTTCATCCAATTGTTGACCTGTGGGTCACTTGCGATTTCCTGACTTTTCTTGTCAGTGGCTTCTGTGGCTCCAGCATCCTTGTCTTGGTTAGTGTGTGGAAAGGCAGGATGTGTGGATAGTGTAGGTGATGTGTTTGGATCGCTTTTCCTTCTTTCCTTCCCCTGTCCCTCTGTCTCTGCCTCTCCAGGGCCCGCTGTTTTGCATGGTTGCTAGGGATCTGAACTCAGGTCCTCGTGCTTGCACAGGAAGCACTTTACCCACTGAGCCATGTTCTGCACAGATATGGTAGTGCTTATCTGTCGTTCCAGCCCTTAAAAGGCAGCAGGATTGCTACATGTTTGAGGCCAGCCCAGGCTATATGGTCATACTTTGTTTCCAAAGATTTAAAAGGGGAAAAAAAACAAACAAAACAGAACCCAACCAAACAACAACAACAAAACCACCCCCTACAAACAACAACAACAGTAACAAAATCATAGTTTTGAAACATAAAATTTAGAGACAGGTTGTGAGGTAGACCATGTGAATTGCTGTCTGGATGTCACTTAGGTCCATTCTGCTTGTTACTTAGATTCATTTGTTCAGAACATTTTGTAATGGGAACTTCTTGCTTTCTTTACTTTTGTCTGAGTATCCAGACACATCTACAGCTTTAATTTTGGTGACTCTTCTTCTTAGATTATTTTTGTTGTGATATGATTTCATTGTTCTTTATGGCCAAACGAACTCAGCAAATCTTTTGAGAGAAACGTGCAGATACCATGTGTCTTAGTTGGGGTTTCCATTGCTGTGAAGAGATGCCGTGAGCACAACCCTTATCAAAGAAAACACTGGATTTGGGCTGGCTTACAGTTCAGAGATTTACTCCCTTGTCTTGGCAGGAAGCATGGACGCACACAGACTTGGCGCTGGAGAAGTAGATGAGAGTTCTACCTGTGCATTGGCAGGCAGCAGGAAGAGAGAGACAATGGGCCCGACTTAAGCACTTGAGACCTTAAAGCCCCATTTAACCTCCCTCCCATCCCCAGTGATGAACTTTCTCCAACAAGGCCACATCTCCTAATAGTGCCACCCTCTATGAGACTTCTGGAGGGCCATTTTCATTTGTACCATCACATTGTGATTCTCTGCTCTTGCTCATAAATATTTCATCATTGATCACTCCAAAAAAACCACAAAAACAACCAAACAAAAAAAAACCCCAAAACAAGACAAAACAGCAACAACCAACAAGGACCCCCTCAAGTGCTCTGGAGCAATGATTTGATCCTGAACAATATTCATGTCCCGGGTTTCCTTCTCTGGGCACCAGATGTTTTACACGGAACAGCGTCACACAAGTGAGGCTGACAGACTTCGGTCACACTCAGTCTGCTGGCGTCAGGGTTGCACGCGGAATCAAGATGGTATTTTCAAGAAGTATTAGGATAGGAGGAAGTTGCTCAGCCTGAACCTCCTCCCTCTTTCTCAGGTCTGAGCGAGAGCTGGCAGTCTGGAGAGCAAGGCCACTCTCTTGAAAACCAAACCAAGTTCAATTTGGATGCAGTCAATAGTCAGGTCCCCAGTTAACCTCACCACTCTCATGTAGCAGTGGGCATCTCAGGTGTGATTAGTCCATATTTAAACCCACCAATAGTCGGAGAAGGCCCTGTACAACAACCTTGTACCCCATCAAATCTTTCCCTTTGTCATTTAGGCAGATCTTGCAAGGTTCTCCCCAGATGACCTTCCTGTATGCTCTCACTGGGTTGGATAAGTTGGGTCACTACCGATCCGTCACTGTCGTAGGAGAACAGGAGTACCAGGCTTAATTTAGCTCCCTAGTGCTTTATCCCAGGCGTCTAAAGGACCTAACCACACATCTCTCATGTGATACCCGAACAAGAAAACTGAAAAAGTAAACCCATGTCTTTAATCAGAGTAAGAGTGGAAGCGCTGCGGCTAGCCTGCCGGCAGCATTCTTCTAGAATGCCCTGTGCACATCTTCTTCACTCCTTAATTGAGAAAAGAAGCCGCACATTTGTCGTTAAGCCAGCCTCCTAATTACCCTGTCTTTGAGTAGAATCCATTCCATTCTTCTTCGGTGGAGTTCACCAAATTTCTGATTTAATAGGATGAATTGTCTCTCCTCCTCTGCAGCTGCCATCCTGGGACGCATTTCCCATTTTGTTCTTGGATCGTGGCCACTGCTTCTTGTGTATCTCGCTCGAATCAAGACTTATTCTTTTCCACTCTTAGCTTTGCTGAAGGACACCTTCAAGTAAATAGATTTATCCTGCCTTTTTCCTCGACGGGCGGTTTAGATAGAAAAGTCTGTGCTCAAATAATTTCATTTTGGAAGATTCTGAGGCTCTGTCCTCTGCAGCTATCTGATTCGAAATTAGATTTTTTTTTTAAAAAGACTTATTTTTATATTATGTGTATTATGTGTGTTTTGCGTGTGTGTGTGTGTGGTGTGTGTGTGTGTGTGTGTGTGTGTTTGTGCACAACGGGTGTGTAGTGCCTGTGGAGGCCAGAAGAGGGAGTAGGATCCTCTGTGACTGGAGTTAGAGATGGTTGTAAACCACTGTGTAGGTGGAGGGAAGTGCGTCCTCTGGAAGAGCAAGCCAGTGTGTGCATTGAAATTGTACTTTTGACCCCCACACCCCTTCCCACTCAGACTACTTAGGGTGCCCATTTTTTTGATTACTGTGAACATTCACACATGTTCGCCTTCATGGTCATCTGATTTCCTGTCTTATTTTCTACCTCTTCCTTAGTACTACTGGTCTTGTAATCTGAGTGACTTCTGGTCTGTGGTTGGCCTGTAGGATATACCCTTGACCTAGGTGACAGCTGTATCCTGAGTCCGTTCCTCTTTGCTCCCGAGGTGGGAAGAGTTCAGGTGTGCAGGGCTCTTGGATTTCTCAAACTTCTCCTCAGCCTGGGGCCACGGTGTTGACTGTTGCTTAGTCATTTCTGTGTGTTTTTATTTACCTGGCCAGTGATTGCTCTCTGTGTGACACACATGGGAGCATTCTGGGAGCTGTGCTCTCTTGGAGTCACACACTGACTGGTCTGTGAGCATTGTCTGGTGAGCCCATGGTACCTGGAGCAGTTGTGGCTGTATTGTGTTTTATAAAGAAGAAAGTAAGAAATGAAAAAAAAAATGCTGTTCAAACATCAGACTAGCTCTGTGTCATGGTACTTTTCTGTTGCTGTGATAAAATATTGTGACTTAAGGAAGGAAGAGTTCAATTTGGCTCACCATTCCAGAAGGGAAAGCCTAGCATGGCAACCCAAAGCCAGATGATAACATCTCATCCAAGCACTGAAGGAAGACAAGCCGGGAAGAGAGGTGAGGCTATAGATCTCCAAGGCCCACCCCCAGTGACGCACTTCCTCCAGCAAGGCTCCGCCTCCTAAAGGTTCCATAACTTTTCTGAACAGCGCTACCAAACATGTATTCGATTAATATGACCCTATGGGGTCATCGTTTTTTAGTTGGCTCAGGTTAAAAATCTTAACAATTCATTAGGAGTCTCGTAGGCTCATCCTTATTCTCTTAAAATGACATACAGTATCTCCTTTTCTACCATCTCTGCGGCTACTGCCCTGGTGCAAGGCATTCGCTTTGCCTGCCTGGACCACATCAATAGCACTTTAGGAGGGCAAGACTCATGCTGTTGGTGGATTGATTTGAGGACATTTCCATTTGCTGTGTTCTTTCTCCTCCAGGCTCCTCGTAACAGGCAGCACAGAGACACTAAACAGCACACAGAGCGCGCACACCCCATGTGCTCCACGTCTCCCTCAGGTGAACCTTGAGAATTAAGGTCATACAGGTTGATTTACCTTTAAGGCACATGAGAACTTTATTTACATATATATAATATATAATTATATATTTAATATATATTTATATGTAATATAGCATATATTAATATGACTTATTATATAACACATACAATATATGTTTTTATTAGTTGTATAATAAAATGCATTTTATATATCTATATATAATTATATAATATATTAGCTATAGACTATATTATATATATTCATTTTAAATTTTTTATTCTTTTTGAAAAAGGATCTTTCTTTGTAGCCCTAGCTGTCCTGGAACTTGCTATGTGGACTAGGCTGACGTCAAACTCAGAGATTTACCCACCTAACGGTGTGTGCCACATGCCCAGCTAAGGTCATTATCCTAAATGACAGTCCACGAGCGTTACTTCAGGCTTCCGAGAGCCCTGTACACTTCACCAGTGGGTCATTTGAGTGGTGCTGCCCAGAAACAGCTGCCAGGCCTGTGTGTTTTCAGGGACCATCCTGCATAGAGGGGCTGACTGAATCAGAGAGCAGTTTCTTATGCAGAAGGGCAAGAGCTATGCTAACACTTGAATCACAAAGAACCTCCTGACTGCAAGTCTGCCTGCCATGATGTTTCTGTCCCTCTCCTCAGCTTTGCAACAGTTGAGCCTGCAGATGGCTGCTGGGTCATGACACTGGTATGACTTGTCTCTCTATGCTAGAATGTTCTTAACCTTGCCTCAAGCATCACCTTTCCTGAAAGATTGACTGCATCTCCTGCGTGCTATGATCCTTTCCAACTTTTCCTTTCTTTTTTTCTTCTCAGTTTCTTATGCTCCAGTTACTTACCTGTAATTCCTTGTCTCCTGTCCTCAGAGTGCCAGCTATAGGAAGTCTAGGGTTCGTCATTCCCCGTGCCCTTGCTACATCCCCATTGCTGTGGCAGTGCCTGACACCTAGCTGATGTTCCTATGTTTTATGCATGTGTGTGGTTTGAAAAAGATAGGCATGTGTTCTCCACACGTGCTGGATAAGACATGCGTGGATCGGACCTGGTGAGCTGACTCTGATGGAGTTAGTGTGTGACTTCCTTGCCTTGGAAGTTCTAGTGTTCAGTGATGGAGGGGATGAAAAAGGCCTAGGCTAACACACATGCACTCTGTCACTATTAGTTTTTATCAGCTTGTCAGAAACGTAGACATACCTGGGAAGAGGGAATCTTAACAGGGGAATTGCCTCCATCAGATTGGCCTGTATGTCCAGTGGGCAAGGCTCTGGGACATTGTCTTGATTTCTGATTGGTGTGGGAGGACCCAGCCCACTGTGGGTGGTGGGTGGTGTGCCGTTCCTGAGCTGTTGGGTCTGGTCTATAGAAGAAAGGTAGGCTGGTCTGGGGCGGTCCATGCATTTAATCTTAGCACTTGGGAGGCAGAGGCAGCCAGGCAGTTCTCTGTGAGTTTGAGGCTAGCCTGGTCTACATAGCCAGTTCCAGGACACTCAGAGCTACAAGGAGAAACCTTGTCTAGAAACACACACACACACACACACACACACACACACACACACACACACAAACAAAAGGAAGAAAGAAAAGTAGAAGAAAGAAAGGTAGACCATGAGCCTGGGAGCAAGAAGTCTTTGCTTCAGTTCTTACCTCCCGGTTCCTGCCCTTCCTCCATGACTGCCTACTAAATGGAAGATTCCTCTGTGAGTCGCTTTTGATCAGTGTTTTGTTGCAGTAATAGAAACCAAACTAGGACAAATGCCCTCCCAGAATGGCTAGCCTTGTTTTTCAAATCCTCTTGGCTAGGACATGGTCATACTCTTAGAACCAGTTAGAGACCAAGCTGGGGAATGTAGCATTTGGGTAGATAGCCTGGTATATAGCAGAAACTCCAATGTTCTATTGCTAACGAAGGGAGCACTTTTCCTTTGTTAGCAATAGGATGTGGCTATAATTTGGTGTGTGGTGATTTAAATCAGTGAGTATTACATCTTTAAAAATATTCATATCACCACCAAAACTTCTTTAGAAGGTCCTTTTTTGGGGTGTGTGTTTATGAATATGAATGTTGGTGCACACCTGCCGTGGTACGCAGAGTGCATGAGAACATTTTCAGGTGTTGCTTCTTGTCTCCATCCTTGTGTATTTAGAGACAGGGTCTCTGTTCTACTGCATACCGCAGGCTAGCTAGTCCACGGCCTCCGGGAGAAAAAAAAACTTTCCTGTCTTTGCCAGGATCTCATTTCTCCATAGGAACTCTGAGACTGTAGATGATTATGCTACATGTCCAACTTTAGGATGAGTTTAGAGATTGGAGTTCAGGCCCTCAACATTTGGAGCAAGCTCTTCTCCCGGTGGAGCCATGGCTCAACTTTAGTAATCTCCTTTTGATAAGTACAGATTTTACTTGTCACTAACAATGGTAAGATTAGTGTTAGATTGTTTCATTATCTTTAAAATACAAGTTTTACAAAATTTGAAACAGTGTTTCCCTCTTGCTTGAATGACAGCCCAAGATGTAAACATGACTTGTTAAGATAGGGTGGGCCTGGGCCTGGTGGAGTAAGCAAGCCTTTAATCCCAGCTTTCCAGAGGCAGTGGCAGGCAGATCTCCGAGTACCAGGCTAGCATAGTCTAATACAGTGTGAGATCCAGGACAGCCAGGGCTACACAAAGAAAATCTGTTTTGAAACGAACAAACAAAAAAGATGGGGTGGAGACAGATGAAATTTGAGGCAGCTGAGGTGAGGAGCCCCTGCTTCTTTCTGAGAGCCTCAGCACAGAGGTCGATGCTGGGAGGTGGATTCTTCATTAACTCATGTGTCTTATTGGCTGGTTAATGAGATGTGAGGTAACAGCCCTATCTAAATGTCAGGAAGAAGGAAATGAGCTCACAGATTTTTTTTTTTTTTTTAATCTGAAGAAAATATGTAGAAATTTGAATAAACTTAAAAAAAATTATTCCCTTTAAAATGTTCTCCAGCGTTGTCAGGTTTTGGTGCGTTTTGAAGCTTATCACATATGATTTATAAATCAAGGATGCTTTCACTCAGCTTTCTCTCTTGAATTCTTTTTTTTTTTTTGAGGGAGGGGTGCATTTGTGTGAGGAAGCTTCAGTGTGCTCCCTCACTGTCCACTCCCCTCCTGCCTCTACTGCCAACACCTTGTGCCACCCTTTCTGTCTCTCCTGATGGATCTCCTCACCAGCTTTCTCCCCATTGTTGGGTCGGGGGAGGATTTTAACTTTGCTCAGTAGTTGACCTTTCTGTGGTTATCTGTATTGCTGTGTGAGAAACCACCCAGAAGCGGCGGTTTGAAACAAAAACAGTCATTTATTTTGCTCACAGCTATAGGGTTTGCCTCAGCTCAGCCAGGCAGGCCTTCCCTCTCTTAGAGTCTCTTTGAGGCTGGCTGCCTGCAAGACAAGCCTGAGGCTTTCACATGGCAATGGCTTGGGAGGCTTCACTCAGCTGAGTTTCCTGAGCAGTCCCTTCACGTGGTCTCCACACAGGGTGACCTCAGAAGAGCAGGACTCCCACAGAGGCACTTGGCCTCCAGGGTGGTGTCTAGCGAGGCCATCAGTAGCTAAGTGTACCCTTTTCTGGTATGCCTGAGCTGTAACTTCACTCACCAAGACTGTCGGGGTGAAGGGGAGGGGTCATGGCTCCACCCCCCTTCCAAGGAGCATCAGAGAGTTTGCAGACCTATTTTAAAACTACTGCCAGGCTCTTCCTCTGTTCTTTGTTCAAATTAGACCAGTCAGTACTGGAGTCATCCAGTTCCTTTTGCTGTGCCACCTAACTCTGGGGACACTGGTGGGTGGAGACGCCAGTGTTTTGTATGTGCCTTTGCTCTATTTAAAAATTTTCCTCCATGATTTAAAATCCATCTCAGGCAGATCCCACTTCTGGGATCTCAGCACTCAGGAAGTTGAAGCAAGAGACATGTAAGTTTGAGACGAGCCTAGGCTGCATATTTAGATGCTGTGTTTCATTTAAAAAGTTAGGCATGCTGGCACATTCATAAGGCTAAGATAGGAAGGTGGTAAACTTGAGATTGAGTGCCTGTCTCAAGAAAATGATCAAACAAAATGAGTACATTTCATGAAAACCTAAGGATTGGCATGGTGAGTAAAGACCAGGAGGGCCTCAGTTCCGTCCCATGACCCACATAATGGACAAGAACCAACCTCTCCAAGTTGACCTCTGACCTTCACATGTGTGCCGTGGCACATGCATGCCCTATACACGTATGTGTACACCCACAAAATAAAGTAAAATAAGTTAAATTAAAAAAAAATAGT
The DNA here is from genome assembly GCA_021653895.1 of Mastomys natalensis. Taxonomy (NCBI): domain Eukaryota; kingdom Metazoa; phylum Chordata; class Mammalia; order Rodentia; family Muridae; genus Mastomys; species Mastomys natalensis. Next base: position 633,760 of record JAJTUV010001108.1, read on the forward strand.
TATATATATATTTATGTGGGCACCACGTGATATTTCACCGTATATTTAATGCATAGTGGTCAGCTCAGCCTAGTCAGCATATCCATCAGCTCAAATGGATAATTTCTTTGTGTTGGGATCATCCAATGCCTTATTAACTATTTTCTCCACAATTTCTCATAAATTAAATTCTCTTGAGTACTTCCAGTTTCTAGTCGACATTATACTTGGCTCAAATCTTGTAGGGATCCGAATCGCCTCCTTTTAATCACTGTTAAGAATTCACTGAATTTATTAATCCACTCACTTCCTGACACTGAGCGCTCTGTGCACCTGTCAGCTTTTAACTGGTCATCTCCGGCTTTCAGTCTGTTTCCCTTCCTCGTCCATTCTGCACCACTTAGGACACCCAGAACACCACCTGTCTTACAGTCTTCCCTTCCTCTGGTGTCTGGCACTTCAGTGTGACTTTCTAAAACTTGATGACCAAGTCTTGCTGTCCTGACTAGAAAGTTCTCTGACACCCTTGGTCTCAATTCCCAAACATGCGAATTCCAATCTCATTATGATTGGTTTGGTTCTCGGGAAATCTGACCTCAATTCTCACCGGTTTCCACTAAGGCACTTTTTGGTGTGGCCACACCGGATTTCTCATCGCGATTTTAGCTTCCTGTTTCTCTGTAAGCTGTTGTTGTCTCTGCTTTCTGTTGTACATGCATGTGTACCGAGTGTGAATCTGTGTCTGTGCTCACTGTGATGTGTTCTTGTTTAAAAGTACTTCTAGGAAGGCAACTATGCTCACCACCATGCCACCAACACACCACACAACCCTTTCTTTGTATCGTATGTCACGTAATTTCTCACCGTGTAGGTGGGAACTATTGGGGCTTCGTAGCACACCAATATCTCAGTCTTTTGCCAATAACAACATTGTGGTAAGTAGAACGAGTAGCTTTCATTATTTGAAATGATCCCTGCAATTAGACTCAACCTGGGATGGGGTTTGAATTTGGTCATTATTGCAAGTCAAAGGTTTTAAGTCCCATAGCTTGTTCCACTTTTAGGTAAAGACACATAGATACGTATCCTTAATGTAGTGTGTCTGGGTGTGCAGGCAATTGGGTGTTTTTACTGGTACACATAGGCCCTTGATGTAGTGTGTGTGTGTGTGTGTGTGTGTGTGTGTGTGAGAGAGAGAGAGAGAGAGAGAGAGAGAGAAGATTTGTATTTATGTTTTGGGGGACAGCTTGTGTCGTCCCTGTTGGCTTCTTCCCCATGGTTTTCCTGTGTCGTCTTCTGCACGTTGGGGTCCAGTTGTTCACATCCCTGGCTTGCCCCTTGTCGCTCATCTCTCGGATGTCATAGCTTTTATTTAACTGCTTGCTCTGCGGCCTTTGATTTTTTTTTTTTTATTTTATTTTTTATAATCAGGTACATATAACTAATTTGTTGGCTTTCTTTGTTATTCTATTCTCTACGATTCTTTGAGGCTCTCTATATAACTTAATGCCTTTGAACATGTAAACAGTAATTAACTTATGAAGGGGCTGACATTTTGTCACTGTGATTTATGATGCTTCTTAGTTTCACAGGCTTGTCTTTCTTCCTCCCTCCCTCCCTTCCTCCCTCCCTCCCTTCCTCCCTCCTCTCCTTCACTGTATACAGCTTTATTGAGGTATAATTTACATACCTTAACATCTACCCTTTAAAAGTATGTCATCCAGGCCTGGAGAGATGGCTGAGCAGTTAAGAACATTCACCCGGGTGCATGGCCTCAACCCTTTGTAACTCCAGTTCTGGTGGATCTCACACCCTCATCTCATGTCCCCTGGGCACCGCATGAGTGTGGTGCATATGCAGGCAAACCGTCATACACACGAAAGTAGCTAACAGTTTTAAAGAGCATGTCTGTCACAGAACAGGTTTTGACATGTTTACAGCATTGTGGAATGTTACCCCTCAACCTGAAAACATTTTAGAACATTCTTACCATCTCTGAAAGGAATTCCTTACTCATTAGCAGTCATCTCTCCTACTGATTCCTCTCCTGTGGTATGTTTCTATCGGTTGAGTCTCTGGCCCTCTTCATATTCTTAGTATACTCTTGGACTAGTCAGATGCTGATTGGATTAGAGTTTGACAGAGCAACTAAACTGTGTGTGTGCGTGCGTGTGTGCATGCATGCGTGCGTGCGTGCGTGCGTGCGTGTGTGCATTCATGTGTGTAAAGCCAGATAGACATGAGAGATCTTACATTTTAAAGAGTTGGCTCCATGGTTGTAGAGACTTGGCAAGTCTGAAGTCTGCAGAGTAGGCAGGCAGGCTGGAGACTCAGCAAAGAGTTGCGATTTGGTCTGCTGGCAAACATTACCAGTCTTCTGGACTGGTAAAGATCGGTGTGTTTTTCCAGTCAGGTATTCACCGGACAGGGGGACTCTCACCCACAGTTTGGAGACTGTTGACTTTTGTGTGTTGGCTTGTTTTGAGACGTAGGCCCTGTATCTTGCCTAGGCTGGCCTTAAGCTTTCAATGCTCCTGACTCAACCTTCTGAGTAATTGGAGTTACTCACAGACACCACTGTGCCTGGCGTGTGGAGCGCAGTTTGTTTTCCTTCGTTCTTCTACTAACTTAAATATCAATCTCATATTAAAAATGTGTTCCGTCACCTTGGCACCATGCCTAGCCAAAACTTGACACATAAAATCAGCCACCACTCAGATATTTATTCAGAGTAGGTTTAAAAGAGAACAGTTGGAAGACATAATGACCCAGAGGATGTCTTTGTACCCTCACCACTCCTGGAAGAAGCTTCAGCCATCTCTGACCTGTAAGCTTATCTGTTAGATGTGCTGTTTAAATTTAGATTGCTTCCCACCTAGTCAAGATAAGCTGCTGTGGTCACTATCAGAGACTAGACTAACTAGACTAGACGCTTCCAGGTGTGCCTGGTGACTCGTCTCCTAGGTGATTTTAGGCCCCATCAAATGGACACACACTAGCCAGAATAGCTGGAAATCTTTGGCTTCCAGGATAGCACACAGTCAAGGTTTGCCTCTGACCCTCACAGGCCTGGCCTCAGCTTTCTTTCACAAGTCTTGTTCTTTATCCTTAGGGCCCTAGGACTTCATTTCCATCTGAAGTATTGTCTCTATGACAGTTGATTGGCATGGATATTCTCCTTGTTCCTTACTGTAGACCAGTTTGGGACACCTCGTATGGCCTTAGTGTGTAAACAGGGCCAGCACAATCTAATTATGTCAGTATTCACTAATGTCATGAGATGAAGCACTCCACAGACCATCTCTCAGGAAATGGCAATACTGAAACAAATGTCACTTTACCAGACTGATCTCATATTTCACCCTAACATTTACAAACCCTTTACTAAGTTTTTATTCTTGGTTATGTGTGTATTATGCACACATATGCGTGCAAATGCATGCGTGTATACTATTACATGGAGGCCAGAAGCCAATATGGATGTCTTTCCAGTGCTCTCAGTCTTAATTTTTTGAGACAGGGTCTCTCACAGAACCCATGGCTCACAGTTTGGCTAGGCTGGCCATCAGTGAGCTGCAGGACCTGTCAGTCTTCACCCCACCCCCACCAACTGGGTTTAGAGCCACAGTACCCAGCTGTTTATGTAGCTGTCTCTTCAGCGTGTCCTCATTTGTGTTTTTAATCACCATTTCCGTCATCCCCCAAGAACAGACTGTCCTTAGAAAGCAGTGTTTTTCTCTTCACACCTTGGTCGGAAACTCACTAGGGCCACTTGTCTTGGAGTTAAGCCCTGGCTGGGTTTTTTTTTTTCCCCTTTTTACCGGCTCCCCTCACAGGTGAGTGACCGGTCCTTGCACACACTGTCTGGTACTGGTGAACTGCTCGGCTCTTGGATTACTTTGTTTCCTTTCTCTGGGGATACACAGAGTCCGTTGAGATGCAGTCTATATTTAGCTTAACAAACGATGCAGGGAGGGGTTGAGTGTGGGCTGTTTTCTTCCAGTGCTCATCTTAGAGTGTGAAGTAGCAGGAGGCTATCAGACCATAGACGAATAAGAAGCTGGTCTGCCAGAGTGGGAGCTCCCCTCACCCTCTTCCTCCCTCCCCTCGCTCTTCCTCCCTCCTTCTCTTCCCTTATTCTTACCTTAAAGCACTTTTGTAGAATTCATGATTTGGGGCCAGGGAGGTGACACAGCAGCTGAGGGCACTTGCTGTCAAGCCCCAGGATTTGAGTGGGAGCCCCGGAACCTACGTGGTGAAAGGAGAGAAAGTTCCTCTCTGACTACTTCTGACTGCTACTCCAGTGCCACGGCATGCATGTGACTTGACCCCCAATAAATAAATAAGTAAATAAAGAAATGTAAAAAAACAGAAAAAAGAACTCAACAACCTCTACAGAGTGGGTGTGTTAACCCTTCTAAGTTTTAAGCTGTTTGGATATTCTCTTTTGTGACAGTCACTGTGACAGGCATTACAACAGGGAACAGGTTATCTGTCTTAGGTTGCCCTCCAAGACCGGCTCTTCCTGCAAAGCTTGACTCGGTTACTTCATAGGAAGAGAGGAGCCGTTTAAAGTACACCGTTGGTTTTCTGGGAGGTTTTGGGTTGCATCTCAGCATGGAAGAAAAGCTACACAAAGGTGCTGGCTTCAGCATTGAAGGCTGCTTAACACACTTCAAAGGCAGGCAGTTGGAAATGTAGGGCATTGTTAATAGTCAGTATTCATCTTATTGAATAAAATGTTAGCAAGACGCTGTTTTTCAAGTTAGTATCATCACGGGCAGGATTTATCTAAGCAACAAGTAGTTATTGAGCCGTGGAGTAGGGAGATGTGTCTGCGACTGTAAATGGCTGCCTGTGGCTGTCCTGGGAGGTTCTGCTTCATCAGACAGACAGACAGGTGTAGACCTTGGATATGGAATGCAAAGCCAGGTCATGGAGAGCATGGCAGGCAGCAGTTAGCCTGAGTTGAGTGATAGCATCTGCAGTGGTCTGGATGCAGGGAGCGGGCATTACACAGGCAGGCTCTCTGGGTGTTTGTTCTCACTGGAAAGCTGCCGTGGGTAGAGGAAGGAAAGAGAACTCATGGATTTCCTCATGTATGTGGAACATGAACCAACAGGGTGTTGAGCATGGGCTTGAGCCAGAGAGGACGCTGGCAGGGACTGAAATAGCAGCAGATGCGGGGTGGGGTGATCAGATTTGGGAAAGATGCTCACTTAAGAAGGAGTATGTCTGGAGCACTCAGCCTTTTTGGTCTTAGCATTTGGAAGAACCGCAGTGGTGTTTGCAAAGGCACCATGCTAGGGACAGGCAAAGATGTCGTATATTAAGAGTTTAGGATCGTTTAGCTGGATAGCTGCATTTGTGAGGCTAGGCGTTAGAGGAGAGGGAGACCTTGGGCAGAGATACCAGCTCTGTACTGGCATAGCCAGATTTGAATGTAAGCCCTCCCAGGATTTGTCACAGAGGGGTAATGTCAGTGGGCAGGAGGCCGGGGAACAGACCTTGGGTCATCCTGTCAATCAGAGCTGGAGAAGAAACAGAGGATGGGTGCCTCGGGAGCTGAAGAAAACTAGGAGAGGCTGGTTCTAGCACTCCAGAGGCTGAGACAGCAGCTCGGACAACATAGCAAGACCCACATCTCATGAACCAATAATAAACCTAAGATAGCGTGTGACATTTGCAATCCAAGTGAAGAAAGTATTTTTAAATATGGTGAGAAACATGGTGCCTTTGAGTGTACTGAAGATTCGGGCTGGAGTCTGACCTCAGAGTTTCATGAACTTTGAGAACAGTGACTCCTGTGGAGTTCAGGTGACTCCTGTGGAGTGCAGGTGGGATCAGGGAAGGAGATGGGGAGACAGTGGGATTCTAACAGAGACCACTGTGTGGTTGGCTTTTATCATAAAGAGACATCGGAGGGAGCATATTTATGATTCAAAAATCATAAATGGAGACAAAAATGTTGAAGTAGCCGAGGGGCTTCCCCCTGCTCCCTTATGGCAGAGGGAATGTTAGACATCTCCTTAGGAAGGAAGAAAGAAATGAGAGTTTTGTCACCTTGAAGCCACGTTCTCAGCCTTAAACAGAAGCTGGGGGATGTTTGTGTTGGCTTGGGAGTTGTGACTCTCCTCACACGCTCTTTCTCTTTCTCCAGTTGGCTTGCTTAGTCTCATTGTGTATCGTAATAGATTTTTATCTTTCGCATTTCTGGTAAATGGCGATTATTAGGAAGTTGAACCAATTGTGTGTGGAAAATGCAAAAGACATTTAACTGGGAATGTGTTTCTCCAGGCCCTTTGTTTCCCACAGGACGGAAACCGCCGGCTTCTTGCTGCATGGATGAGGATAAAGTTATTTTGCAAACACAATACTTTTTTTTTTTTTTAACTAACATTTTTCATATTGTGATCAAAAGATACTACTTTCTAAAAACAACAGTTTAACAGGACTTGTAGTCTTTGATTGTAAGTAGGGATTTATTGGAAGCCCTTAAAAGAACCCGTTTCTTTCCTCATCTTGTGGTCTTCTAATTGCAGAGGTAGTTTACATCAGTAGCTTGGGAAGAAAAATATCTTAAAAAGTTAGAAATATATATTTAGTTTTTGTTTGTTTGTTTCTTTTTGTTTTTGTTTGTTTTTGAGACAGGGTCTCACTATATAGTTCTACCTGTCCTGGAACTCACTCTGTAGACCAGGGTGGCCTTGAACCTTGAACTCTGCCTCAACCTCAGATCTGCCCTCATCTTTCCTTGAATGGTGGGATTCAAAGCATACACCACCACACCCAGTTGTATTTTGTTTTTAATAACTTTAAAATATAATAGTTTTAACTAGCCTGAAGGGAAGTAAGCATGTAGTCCATTAATGTAATCTTGTTGCACAGTTGTGACCCCTGAATGATGTAGTGATGTGAATATTCAGGAGCACCTGTGTGTAACCAGCACCGGGAACCTATCCTGTAGTGACGTTAACTCAGTTCACACTCACCTGTGGAGTAAAGTAACAGTGGCCTTCAATACAGGCAGTTAAGGGGTTGATAGGTAAATGCAAGCAAGCTTGTGTCAGCTAGTAGTGATAACATTCCACGAGGAAATACGGTGTGAGATGGTGGCCCAGTTCACACCGACTGTTCCTCAGAAACCCTTTTCTCATCTGTTGATTGGGATTCACACTCACTGCCTCCTTGGAGTTGTATGGGAAACACACCCAACAGAGCGCCTGGCACAATGCCACGGTCAAGTGAGAGATGCGTGTCCCCCTCTTTTGTCTGAGTCACCCGAATCTTCAGGGCAGTGCCAGTAACACACGTCAGTTACAGTGTACTTAAGCGTGGTGTCCTTGAGTGTTTTTGAAGATCTTGATGAAAAATAAAATAACATCTGTAAACCGTGAATATGTTGTGCTTGGTGAAATAAACCAGGCCCCCAGAGGATGGGTAGCTGTGATTCCAGTTGCATGAGGTACCCCAAGTCATCACTTCATTCAAACAGTAAGGCTGTAAAAGGCCAGGGGCAGGGCATGGGGCATCACTGATCATTGTGTCATAGCTTCTGAGTTTTGCAACATCAGAAGGGTTCTGGACACAGATGGTGATGGTGGCTGGACAGTGTGATAGCAAAGGACAATGTTAAATGTCCCTCACACAGTAAAAAAAAAGTATATATACATACATTATATATTATATGTTATATATATGTATATATTGTTATATATGTATATATTATATGTTATATATGTGTGTATCTATATATATGTGTGTGTATATATATTCCATTATGTCCCCTTTCTTCCTTTTCCATATGTATGAATGAATCAAGCAACCCACCATCAAGTAGTGGGTCTCCCATTCTGACATCTTGTGTCCATGAGATTCCCATAAAATGAAATCTCCGTTAGGAATTCTCGTTCCTTCTCAGAGGTGTCAAACTGCAGACTGTTCTTTGGAGAGCAGAGTACAGCCTGGCTGGAAAAGGCATTTTCTATTGTTCTGGTGATGGAGAAAATATTTCTTGGGTTCCCATTGTGTTCTCGGGACAAAGACACAGAACTGTTGAGGGACACCTGCCAGCCATCGTTGACCGTTGACTCCAAACACCACTCGGATGCTTTTACAGCCCTCGAAAACCTTTATGAAATAGCCCCTGAGCGCATTGTTCTCACTTGGCAGTGAGAAGCCCGAGGCTCTTGAGTGGGTAAGTGGCTTTCTACTTTAAAAACATTTTTAGAAGTGTTTCAGTTTGCAGACACAAAGGCAGGACATTCCAGATAGGGGAAAGCGCCCAGCAGATGTGGGTGTGGGAGTGTGTGGGATGCATCTGTGTGGAGCAGAGTCTAGAGGACATTAGGGGAGTAGGGTGGCGGTTTTGTCTCTTTCACCACAGTCCTGACTCCCGGGACAGCGAGTCCCCAGCTACTCGGTTGGCATTCATGACCGAATTGTGCCTTAGCGAGCCATGCTTGAGATGCAGTCAAGTCCCCAAAGAGAGGGCAGAGACCCAGTGGGATTCCCACGTGGCCTTCCGTTGTGGTCCAGTGGAAGGATATTTTCTATTTTAGTGCTACAGGGCTTGGGAGTCACAGCTCTGATAGAGTCGAGTGACAGGCGGAGTGAGAAGGGCAGGCCGTTGAGGTGGCTCAACTTGTTGCTGAGCCTGATGGAGGGAGAGAGTGTCTCCCTCAGCAACCACCATCCAACAGTAAGAAGTGTAGGAATAATTTTTTTTAAAGGGGATTGGAGATGCGTGGCTCTGGGAGGAGTTGAGGTCGGTGGAGCATACGTGAGTGTACATGAGTGAGGAAGACTGCCCTTCAGTTCTCTGGGCTTCTTTCTCTTTTTGGCAAAATGGTCACTTGAGGTGAGATGCAGGTTAGCTTTGAAAAAGGAGGATTAGAGTCAGTGTGTAAAATGTCTGGGCACTGAAGTGCCTGGGACTCGGGTACTCGATTGGTCTGGGTTGACATTGAGCAACTGCTCTGGTTGAAGACATGGGGATGTCATTGAGATGATGGGGATGCAGTTGGTATGGAGACATGACAGACCAAGTATCTGCAGAGAGTATTCTGGAGGGTCAAGCTCTCTTTAGAGTAATAGTACTATGTGCTAGTTCTTTGAAAGCAAGATAGCAGTGAGGCCAGAAGAGGCGCTGGTATTCTCTAGGATTGAGCTGTGGACAGTTGCCTTCTGGCTGACTGCTAGAATTGAACTTAGGTCTTCTGCAAGAGCAGGCAGTACTCTTAACTCCTGAGCCATTAGGCCTCATCCCTGTATCTAGTCTCTTAGAAAAATAGCATATATAGTGAGGCATGGTGATGATCCTAGCACTTTGGAGGTGAAAACAGGAGGCTTTAGGGGTTGAATGTTAATCTCAGCTACATACATAATGAAATTGAGGCCCACCTAGGGTGCATGGCTTCCTGACTTTAAAGCAACATGAAACAGACAGAAACTTACATCTTCAATAATTACAGACATTTTCTTATGCAGTATTACTGTGTGATATACTGACAGCTGACTGATTAAATAGCAAACTTATTGAAGGGGCTGGGGAGACGGCTCAGAGGATAAAGTGCTTGCCAACAAGCACGAGGACCACAGGTTGGATCTCAGCACACAACATCAAAGCAAGGCAGGTGTGTGGCCCCTGTGATTCCAGTACTGGGAAAGCAAAGACTTGAACTCCTCAGAGAAGGCTGGTTAGCTAGCTTAGGCAGAGTTGATGAGCTCTTGATTCACGAGACCTTGTGTCACTGAATGCATTGCACAGAGATCAAGGGAGACATCGAACAACTTCAGTCCTTCGCGTGCACATGCAAACACATGTACACATGCACAAGTACCACAGACACCACACACACACACACACACACACACACACACACACACACAACCCTTTGAAATAATGTGGAAGGTACATTAAACAGTCTATGATTAAATATATTAATGTTTTATATTTGGCAGTCTTTTGAAATACAATCAACTCATTTTCTGTACAATGTTTTTTTAGAGGGATTTCCCTAAGTTCATCTTTAGAGACAAAGCATTTTCTTTTTACACTCATTCTTGATGTGATGCTTGACTAAATTACATAATTATAATAAATATAACTGACCTTAGCAGGTTATAGAACAAATTTTATTTCCGGCTGGCATGTAGCTCTCTTAGTAGAAAAATGAGATTGGATCCTCTGACTCTGATAGCCTCTATAGAAGCTGAAACACAGAAGCCATGTGGCTTCCCCATGCTTTTAGGACAGAAGTCCGGTATTATGTTTAGAGCCAAGGCCTTATCATTCTACAAAGGCACAAAGGAATAACTGTGGCAGCTGGTGGGTTATTCATCAGTCTGAGTATGGGTGTGTTGTGTGTGTATCAGAAAGAAGCAGTTTTATTGAGATATAATCTGTGCACTACTATGACTGATCAACTGAAAGCATAGAACTTATGGCTACTTTGTATTCACAGACTTGAATACCCGTCTCACAGTTAATTGCAGATACATTTCAATACCTGATTTTTTTTTTTCGTAGTATAATATTCCAGCAGGTACATGAGCCACAGTTTTACCTATCCATCCATTGGTAGCTAACATTTGGTTATTTCCACCATTTGGCTGTTGTATAAGATGGTACAATGAACAGGCACTCATGGATTTTTATGGGGGAGTATATTATCATTTCCAAGAGTGGAAATCCTGGTTGGTGTTTCTTCTTTGAGGAGTGCATAGAGTTTTCTGGAGTTGTTCTCTGACTTTCTCTTCCCACTAGCAGTGTGTGAGGGTTGTAGCTGCGTTCTTACAGTTGAGCACCATCAGTCTTCGTCAGCTTGGGATGTGGCACGGAACACCATAGACTGGTGAGTCAGGTTAGTTTCTCAGTCCTGGAGGTGCAGAAGTCTGTGATCAAGGCAGATCTGGTATCTGGCCAGAGCCCATTTCCTGGTTTAGTAGATAGAGGAAGCAAGCTCTCCTGTCCTTTTAGTAAGGGTAGCATTCCCATTCCAGGGACCACACCCTCATGCCCTGACCGCCCCTGAAAGTCCCCACCTCCTCTACTGGGGTTAGTATGTCAGAATGTGAGTTTAGGGATGGGCACGTCCATTCATTCATGATATCATCCTCTTGAGATATTACTTTTAAAAGTGTTTTTTTCTGATTATCATAATAACAAATCTTTGGAGAAAAGTGTAAGAGACATATCACTTGTTTAAAGCCACTGCCTAGCAATACAAGTATTTTCCCTCCGTATTTTAAATTTAGTTTGGTATCGTGTTATCTGTGATTGCCTCTCAGAAAAACTGTCCCCTTGCTACTGGTAGCAATTCTACATCTACTGAGTGCCTACGGTATACTAGCACTGTGTACATTAGCGAATGAGCCGATATTTAAGTCTAGCTCCTGTGCATCCCCCCCCCCTTTTTTTTTTGCTTAGTAACATTTCTGCACATTATTTTTGAAACTATTTTAGATTTACTACACTAAAGAATGCCTCTTTCATCCTCCCCTTTTTTATCTTGAGTTGTTTTTTTGACATTTTATGCTGTATCGAGTGGTTGAGGGACAGAGGAGAGACAGAGACGTTTCTACTTGTGGTGGATGGCAATTAGCAGAGACCCATAATTTACGAAGGCACTGAAAACTTGGGATGGAAAGTGCTCAGCCCTAAAGGGAACATATGTACAGAACCCCTTCTCCCAGGGCTCAGGGATCACTGTGACGAAGGAGCAGACACTGTAGGAGCCAGAAGCAGGGCATGATTACAGGGAAACTGCGCATATGAACTCATAACAGTCCTGACGGCTCACACAAGATTTGAGCAGCCCCAAAACAGACCAAATCCCAGCATGGAGAGGGGAGCTGGGCCTGACATCCCACCTTGTTTGGGAGCTAGTAGGTCCTGGGGGGGTGGGGGGTATAGCCCCTGTCACACACTGACATGTCAGCCGTCTCGGCAGTGTGCCCTGGTGCCTTCCTAGACCTTCCCCAGCAGCGAGGAAATGGATAAGAGCGGCATTTCAGGGTGCCCAGGATAGAGTCTACAGGTTCAGTGGCTGATCCATGGAGTGCCAGTATCCTGTCTGTACTCGGGGTATGTTCGATTGCTACAAACAACAAGGGAGTCCCCCTGATGGACGAGGAGGGAAATGGCCATGAGTTTTTCAGGAAAGTGACCCTGGGCTACATGACTATGAAACTGGAGGAATCAGCTTATTTTGGAAACTTGTTTTGATAACACAGAACCCATACCTCTCCTATCCCTGTGTCCTTATGCCCACTGTGGCAGTCAATTGACCCAAGTCTCGTGTGACTTTAAGTGCTTTTGAGACCACCAACCCTACTTTTGAGACAGGATCTTCTGCCACCTAGGCTGGTGTCTAATGCATTGTATAGAACTCCCGATCCTACTGGCCTCCCCCTACCCGCCACCATGTGCTAGAATTATAGGCCTGCGCCACCATGCCCAACTTAACATGTTATTTTCTTAAACACAGAATGCAACATAACGCTCTGTAGCTTGCTTATTTAATATAGCCAGGCGGTCTTCTCATGGCTGCTTACAGTACATCTGCATATCCCAGCTGTGTGAATGCATAGGCAATCTCTATTTAGTTTGTAGCCATCCTTTTGGCTGTTTCTGTTTTACTTTTACAAGTGGCCCCACACTGAGCTGACTGTCCAGCTGTCACTCTGCACGTGCAGTTGTATGCGTAGGATGGCATTTCCGAGGTCACTGGTTAATTGCAGACCTCACTACTAGCATGCTGATACCACCCCCAGCATTTGCAGAACACCTGTGCCTTAAGGGGCCCTGTGTAGGAAGAAAGGTAACTTTAGGGTCATTGTCCCAAGTCCCCAGATGCTGTGTCCACGCTAACATGGCCCTGTTTCCCGGAGAAGCAAGTAACTCTGACTGGCATTTCCTTTAAGATTGTAACATACTCGAGAAAGATGATGGTATGTGGAAAAGAAACATTTAAGTTAGGGCCCTCAAGGCTAATTCTCATTGTCCTGTATCTCCACATAGACAGCTGGATACTTTGTTTTTGTTTGTGAGACAGGCTCTTACTGTGTAGCCCTGGCTGGCCTGGAACTGACTATGGAGGACTAGACTGGCCTGGAAGGTTTAGTGAGCTGCTTGTCCCTGCCTCTTGAATGCTGGGACTAAAGGTGTGAGCCACCAAACCCAGCCTTGAGATTCCCCCACCCCCAACTCCCCAACCCTTTTAAATCTTATATGCTATTGGAGATAGAGCCTGTGAGAATGCTTGCTGGGCAAGGGCTCTGCCACTGAGCTGCATTCCCAGCCCTGAGGGGACTTTTTTTTTTTTTAAATAGACAGATTTTTGACCAAATTGTGGATTGCCATACTTTTTTAGTAGCGTTGTTCCATGGCAGCTGCTAAAGTGCTATGAGCTTTGTTTGAGACCCGATGTGAGGACTAACCACGTCCACGCTTCTGTCTTCCAGCCTTCGACATTCCGGAAGCACTCTGCTACACACATGGAGCGACCCTGCTGCTTTTTCCCAGCGCGCCCTCTTCAGTGCCTGTAAAGTACAAGCTCCAGGTTGAAGAAGCTTCTAGATGGATCCTTTCCAAATTTGGTGTCTTTTCTACAAACTCTGTGCCTCAACCTCAATTTCTAAGTGGTAAGGCTGTGTACTTAAGAAAATGAATTTCATTTATTTTGTGTCTGTGTATGTGATTGGGTGTGTGTAAGTGTGCAGGCGTGTAGAGGTTGTGAGAGTTGGTTCTACCCTTCCATCGTGTGGATCCTGTGGATGGGACTCGTCAGGCTTGGTGCCCAGCCCTTTAAAGGATGATGGGAATTGTTCTTTGGACTGCCTTTCCCAGGCCCTCTCTTTTTATATATAAGTCACAGTTATTTCTGGTAATTTCTTCTGAACTACATCTAAAAATAGCAGTAACATAGGTTTTTGGGAAGCTTTTAAACAGTTTTTCTGTATGCCTTGCTGTTATAACATAGCACCTAATATTAGTAGTAATAATGCATATAAAAATAGTTGCGTGTGTCACTTTTCATTGCTATGACAAAATACTCTAGATTGGTTTTTGGGGGCTCCTGGTTTCAGAGGCATCAGGCTACAGTCAGATGGCTCCACAGCTTTTAAGCCTCTGGCAGAACCGTCACAATAGAAAGGTACAGCAAAGGGAAGTGGCCGGGATGTAGAGAAAGAGAGAGCCTGTAATGGCTGCTTCCTCTCTCTGAAGCATTGTTATACTGGGGTCTCCAATTTGCCGGACATTACCGCTCACATTCTGGACAGGCGTTGTCCTCTTGGTTGCTATCCCAAGTCTCTCTCTACCTTAAAAATGCTTTATGAATGAGGAGACTCAGCGTAATTACTGTAACAGTCCAGAGTAAAAAGAAGTAGTCAGACACACGGCCTGATGTGTGTACTTGGTAGGCTTTGGTTCTTCATAATTCCTTCAAGTCTTTGTGATTGGAAATCATGCAAACCCCCATGGCACTCATCGGAGAGGTGTGCAATGTCAGCTCTTTTTAATGCATGGCCGTGCTCGTGGCTTTCCATACGTGAGGTTTCCTTAGAACAATCTTTGGACAGAAAGGGCAGAGGAAGAAGATTGAGCAAAACACATTGCTGAAATGGGAGACCTTAACAAATGAACTGGTTGAAATAGGCCCCCCTTTGTGGCAGTTAACACGTTTACCAAGTGCTTGCTGTTTATGAATGAAATACATAGTGACTTTTAGCGTAAAATAAAGAAGTCATCAGATCAAAAACTGGACCTTAGATGGAGTCCGCAGCGGCAGAGTGGAGACGGGGGTTCGTGTGGTTCATTCAACTGAATTTCTTGCCCAACTACGTTGGATTTTTAAAGAGCGAAAACTAATTAGCAGTAGATATCAGTTTTCTTGTGCATAGAATAATCCAATTGAATTATTTGTGAATTTAATTTTTTATAAACTTTAATACCTTCTTAGTTCAATGAACAAACTGAAAGAAAATATATATTTTCTTTTCTCTCTCATCTGGTGAGATAGTTTTAATCTATTTAGTAAGTTATGAGACAGGAATAAGACACCTGATTGTCTTAGGGTTTCTATTGCTGTGAAGAGACACTATGTATGACCATGGCAATTTTTATAGAGGAAAACATTTAATTGGGGCTGGCTTAGAGTTCAGAAGTTAGTCCATTACCATCATGGCAGGAAACATGATGGTACGTAGGCAGGCAGACTTGGTGCTGGAAAAGGAGCTGAGACTTCTCCATCCATCATGCTGTAGTACCACACTGGTACTGGCTTGAGCATCTGAAACCTCAAAGCCCGCCCCCTAGTGACACACTTCCTCCAACAAAGCAACATCCACTCACACAAGGCCACAGCTTCTAGTAGTTTCACTCTGTGTGGGCCTGTGGGGGCCATTTTCTTTCAAACCACACACTGCTATTAAATTACTTTCTAGTTAGTACCTCTCTCTGCAAGTTGGTGCCTTTCATCCTTTTCTTCCTGAATTCTCAGTCTTCTCTTCTCCTGACCTCCAGGATTCTCCTTATTTGGCCCTGATGTTCTTTCTGTCCCCCTTTCTACTGTTCTCCACTGTATTTTTGGCGCTTGGATTTCCCAGGCTTGCCTGGTATCCATTAGTTTCCTCTTAGATGTTTTTCAGGGTCAGTATAACTTAGATCAGTAGTTCAGCTCCAAAACCCTTAAAAAATACAGGTGTCTTCTGAAGACTAGAAACAGCTCAAAGCCATCCACAAGCCTTAGTGCCCTTGGATTGAGCCCCGAGTTCTGTACCCTCATTCCCCGACTTCTGTCTTCCACCTCATCTTTGCTTGGTACTCTGGGCTGTTCCCTTCCCAGGTATTGAAATCAGGGTCTTCATTTTAGATCAGCAGTTTTCTTCTTATGTCTGAAGAGTTTTTTTCTTTGTCTTTTACTCTTTGAAATCTCCACTAGTGAGAACTTAAACTGTATGCAGAGTAGACTGGTAGCTAGTATCCTTTGTGTTCATCCTTCAGAGGAGATAATGATCGGGTCATATGCAAATTGTTTCTCTTCAGTAACTCTCCTCTCCTGCCTGTGTTACTTTGAAGCAAGATCCCACACAGCTAGCTGCATTTGCAGTATGAATCCTTAAGTCTCTTTATTTCAGTGTAAAACATTGTAATACTCAAGTTACAGTGTCATGAATGAGGCTTAAGTTCTCTCAGGCTACTTTAAAAATAGGTGATTTGATTGGATGAGGACTAGTAAGCCCTTGCTCCCCATAGTACTTCTGTAATCCTTAAAGTTCTTTCCCTTGTGCCACGTCTCCCTCCCCTTTTTGTTTCTGAAAAACAATAAGTAACTTGGGTCCTCTTTAGATGTGGAGGTTCCTGGCAACAGCCCTGTGAGCAGATGAGATCCTCTCCCCTGTCCTTTGTGTCTCCTGATACCTGGTACGGAGCTTGGGTCATGATACCTGATCATATTAAGGTCCGATGACTTTAGTCAGGCCTGTGTCTGTCACCAAGTGTCTGTCTAGGGCTTACACCAAGTATTCTCCACCAAGCCCTCCCCCAAAGCATTGCATGCAATCAAGTTGGAAGGCCTTTTTTTTTCTTGTAACGTTAGTTTGTATTTGAAGACCTTCACCTTTCCTCTCTTGTGGCTTAGACAGCTGCTAAGGTAAAGGTAAGCAACTAGTCAATGTAAATGAATGGCCAAGGTTGTGTTCTTTTTTTTTTTTTTTTGGTTTTTCGAGACCGGGTTTCTCTGTATAGCCCTGGCTGTCCTGGAGCTCACTCTGTAGACCAGGCTGGCCTTGAACTCAGAAATCCGCCTGCCTCTGCCTCCCAAGTGCTGGGATTAAAGGCGTGTGCCACCACCGCCCGGCCAAGGTTGTGTTCTAATAAAACTTTATTTACAAAATTGGTTTTAGCTCGTTGTTTTGGGGACTCTTGAATAATACAGGAGTTTGTAAGACAGCAGGATTTAACACTGTAGTCCTTTATAGTGTACTAGATGGAGCATGTACTTGTTACCCAGTTGGGATAGCTTCTTCAATAGTTTCTTTGCTACCTAGACTGACATTTCCTCCCTATTCCTGGTGTCAGCAGCCTCTCCAAGGAGTTTCTAATTCTATTTTTTTCTGCACAATGGAGTGTTCAGAATGCAATGCCAGTTCTAGGGGTTCTCATATAAGCTGATACTTCCTGTTTAGTTTCAGATTCCTAATTTATTTTTTCGTTGTATACTAATACTAATTTCTTTCATCTGCAAATCTGGTTCTTAATGGCACCAGGAATAATATGACTAGAACATTAAATAATTACTTTTATACAACAGTCTCAGCAATAATAAAGTCTCTGGCTTTTTTTTCTTAACAATATATCTGTGACTCTGGACATGGCGACTTGTTATTATATTTGGGAAGCTAAGGCAGGAGGATTGAGGGTTTGAGGCCAGCTAGGCCTATGTAGCAAGACCCTATCTCAACTAGGCAAACTAGCTGGATGTGGTGGTGTGTGCCTTTAGTCTTAGTTCTCAGGAAACATAGACAGTTGCATCTTTGTGAGTTGGAGGCCAGGCTGATCTATAGTGAGTTCCTGGACAGCCAGCCCAAGCTACACAGTAAGACCCTGTCTCAAAACCAACCAACCAACCAACCAACCAACCAACCAACCAATGAGCCAACCAGCCAACCAGCCAACCAACCAACCAACCAACCAACCAACCAACCACAGCCAACCACACCAACACCAACCAACCAACCAACCAACCAACCAACCAACCATCTCCCTAAAGCAATCAACCAACCAACCAACCAACCAACCAACCAACCAACCAACCAAAACCCTATTGAAACAACACAATTCTCTGTGATATCTCCACCCCCCCCCCACTGTGTGGTGTCTGTGAGACTCCCCCATGTTGTGTGAAATGACAGTCCTTTCATTCATGTACACTAACTTTTCATTGTGTGAAATGCTACCATTTGCTTATCCATTCTCCAGCTGATGGAATTAAGTTGCCCTGAATTCTTCTGCATGCCTTTTGTAGACGTTGTGTGCTTTGTTTATTTTCTTTCACGTGTACTCTGGGGTGGAATTAGTAAATTGTTTTTGGACACAGGCGCGCACGGCCCTAAGAACGGTAAAAGAACTGCGTGTATCAGTTATCTATTGCTCCGTGACCAAGTCTCCCCAAGCACCCTGCCTTCCATGGTAAACACCATCATCTGACAGTTGGTGTCATCTGCTTCTTTGAGGTGCAGCTTTGAGCCTCTCATAAACTGCCATGGTGATATTTCTGGAGCCACAGTTATTTCATCTGGTGGGGGGGGTGCAGGACACAGAGCCTTCTGCACTGTGTTCCAGCCCACTCTTGCACCCTTTGGCAAGATTCAGATCCTTTCTGGCTCTTGGTCAGAAGTTCACTTCTTTTTCTTCAGTGCTGGAGATTAAACCTAGGGCCTCACATGCTAGGCATGCGCTCCTCCACTGCACAGGGCTCTGTAGTTACCCATCTTGATGGTATTTAAGCGTACATACAATTTAGTGGTGCGAAGCGCATTCGCGCTGTTACAGCTCAGTCATCGGCTCCTCCTACTTGTAGAACCTTTTCATGGTCCACAGTTGAGCTGATTGAACAGAATGGATTCATTGTACCCGTTCAGTCATGTAACTCTCTCCTCGCCCAGATCCGCCCCACACAACCATGGCGTTACTGCATTAGTCACTGTATAGAGCCTGGCTACTTCGTAAGTGCAGTCATATCAACTTTCCCCTTGGCTTATTTCCCTCAGCACAGTGCTGTCAAGGTCATTTACACTGTGGCGTGCATCAGAACTTTTTTTTTTTTTAAAGGCTGAACGGATGCATTGTGCTCAGATACCACATTAAAACCCTGCTGCAGGGTCTGAGTTGTTGCCCTTTTTGTTGCTGTTGTGATGCTTTTCTGTGAACACTGGCAGACACACCATAATAATCATTCTCTGTGTCGTTAAGCCAACAACTGGTTATATATTTTATTTTGAAATGCAATAACTAATAAGGTGTATTGTTATTTTATAGTTATCTGTAATCGTTTCATGGGTCTCAAGACATATCCACAAAAGAAGGTATATTGAAAGGAGTTACGTCCTAATGTTTTCGTCTTATAAGGAACCATTTGAAAATTTCAGTTGATTTATTTATTTATTTTTTTTAAGTGTAAGTAGGTGGGGCTGGAGAGATAGCTTAGCAGTTACAAGGACTTGCTGCTCTTTTAGGGGACTGTAGTTCAGCTCCTAGCCCGCACCTATGGCAGTTGGCTCACAGCCTGTAACTCCAGCTCCAAGGTGTCCAAGACCCTCTTCTGGCCCGTGTTGGGGGGAGCACGCATGTGCTTGATTGTGCACTCATGCACACATAAACAGGCTATGTTCTTACCTCTCTTTTAATATAAATTGTAGTGTATTATATACCTTGCTTTCTTTGATATATTCTGAAGAGCATTCCTTACCCATTTTCATGTATCGTTTCTACACCCATATTGAATGCACTAGAATTTGGGTTGTTCCTAATCTTTTGCTAATATAAATTATACTGCAGTGAGTATACACAAAACATTTTTAAGTGTACTGTGTCACACTTTAGGCAGGTGCTTAGAAGTGGATTTACAAGGTCAGAGGCTAAGTGAATTTGCAGTTTTATTAGATATTGCCAGATACATCCTGAGAACATAAAACACTTTGACTTAGTGTTCTCGTCAGAGCAGTAGGTGACTGTTTGTATATACCCAACTATGTCATCAAGTATGTTTCCAAACCTTTGGGGGTTTTGCTAATTCCCACCCTCTGTTTGGATGAGGTTGGTTTTGTATAGCAAAGATGCATTTGTATTTCTGCCTCTTACCTGTGCATTCCCTTAGCCCTCCTTCACTTTGAGTCTCTGGTGTTTTTGCTTTGCTTCATTTTATAAAATAACTTTGTTATTAGGAACACCAACCCTTGGTTTCCTTCCTGAGAGCAGAGATATTCTCTACTCTGCTTCCTGCCTGCTTCACTTATCCTTTCCCCATCAGTGTTCTGTGTATTTTCCTGACCATTTGATGTTTGATAGTTCCCCTTATAGAACCCAGACTCTATCCATTTCTTCCTACACTCTCCAGGTTGGATTTGACTTTATCCACAGAACCAATATTCTGGCATCCCCTGTATCAGTTAATGGTGTGGCTGCCTTCCTGGTTGAGACATTGAAGGCCTTTGGTAGGTTTTTATAAGATGAATGCAGTGAGTATCCCTGGAGTGCTGGCCAGGGTTTGAAGCCCTGAAGCTTGGCACTAGGTAGCAGTCATAATCCCAGTCCTCACGCAGTGGTCTCCTGGGGGAGTCCATTTTAAACACAGCTCTGATGTGCGGTTAATGTGCCAAGAGACAGAATTCATGGGTCAGGGCATTATTAGATTGGAGAGGTTATGGGTTACAGTTTGATGAACTGACATTTAAGCTGAGATTTGAGGGATGGTTAGGCCTAAGCAGATGAAAAAAAGCCCAGACTGCAGCTCGCAAACACAGGAAACAGTAGGCGAGGATGCTGAGTCAGAAGTCAGTCCTCTAGAGGCCCTGTGAGAGAGTTCATCTTCGCCATCAACTTGACTGAATTTAAAATCAAGGCTGGCACGCATCTCCCAGTGTTCGAGCATGTTTCCAGAGGGATTAACGAAGGAGAGGAAGGGACCTGCCAGGACTGAGATCTTATGTGTTGAAGGCCCAGGCCGAATAACAAAGTAAAACAGGAGAGGTGAACTGAGTCCCAGCATCCCCCTTTCCCCATTCTAGAGCTATAGAAATGTGAGGAAGCCATGCCCGTCACGAGAGTGGACTGTAGGCCATACCGACAGAAAAGTAACCAAGACAACCTGTGTGTTATACCTGGGAAAAATACCCCAACAAGCAGCTTAAAGAGGGGAGGTTTATGTTGGTTCACAGTTGAAGACAGTCCTTCATAGCGGGGAAGTCAAGGCAGCAGAAGTTTAAAGCAGCTGGTTGCATTGTGCCTAAAACCTGCGCTCAGCTTACTTTCTCTGTTTTTAAAACAGAGTCTAGGATCCTAGCTTGGGGAATGGTGCCACCCACAAGGGCGGGCCTTCCTTCTTTAGTAACCCTTCTAAGGATGATTCCCTACAGGCCTGCTCACCTGCCAGCTGAGTCTGAATCGCATCAAGTTGGCTATTGAGGTTACATCACATGTTCGTGTATTGTCTTTAGAAATAGGTTAAAATAAGATATAAAGGAGAAAAGTCACAGGCCTCCCTTAGCTTTCCTCAGCCTGATTCTCCATCTTGGCGAATCTGTCCACCCCCTTTCTCTTGTTGCCTAGAGGCTCACTCCTCACTATTCCCCCTAATCTGCTTACGATCCGATCCCGTCAGCCGGACTGATTTATTTTTGACCTACATATCCTGTTTTCCTTTGTTGCTGAGGCCCACTCTTAAGATTTCACCGCAGTCTCTGTTATGTCAGAAGTATTCATGGGTTGATGTGGAGCGAGAAAAACTGTACTTCTCATTTCAGAACTGATAGGCCTGAAAAGAATTTTGGCGAGTCAAGTGAGATTAGAAGGTTGAGTCAAGGGAGTCTCAGGTACAGTGCTGCATGCTCTCTTCTGCTCCTGGTGCCAGTTTCCAGAAGACCTCGACAACATTGCTTTTTTACTGCCTTCATTACTCCAATATATCTAACAGTTAATATTCGTTTTGCCTTATTGTGATTCCAGTGTTAAACTCTTCAGTAAGAAGAGCAACATAAGCCCGGTAGTAAAGCTGGTCCCGAGCCCACACTCAAGGCGTTTATTCAGATGATTGAATTTGATGACTCTGAGCCAAGGACCAAATATTCTCTTAAAACTGAGAATGGAGTGAGGGAGGCAGAGGGGCCCACAAACGATGACTCAAGTGGACAGATTTTCATGTAAGCCACAGCGATGACAGTTGATCCTTCCCGTACTTGCGGGCCCACCCTCCAAGGTGGGCACAGCCGACAGTCACAGTGCTGAAACCATCAGGACCCTTCTTCAGGGAGTATGTGCTTTAGACTGGAGATCATATTTAAGAATCAGGAAATGATGCTGTTCTTCCCTTCCTGACGACGCTCACTGGACGTGAATAATTAGTCTCAACAACAACAAAAGGATTGTATCTACTCTACGAAATATAGAATAATCTCTGATTGTTGGTGATAATGTGGTTTCTTTTATTTTCTTTGGTTTTGAGAGTGCTCATCACACGAGGATGTATTGGAGTCACAGAATCTGATGTAAGTCCGTATAGCAGTGTATTCTGTTAAGGGAGCCAGATGTTTGGTATTTCAAGGTCATTCACCAGGGTTCTCTCAGTTCCTCTGTCTGTAAAGTTGAACCTGTGCACACGTTGTGGTTAGCTGGGTTAAAGTGAAGGTGTGCACAGGGAGCACCAACCGCAGCTAGCCCCGCCTAGTGGGCCGTCCATGACAGGTGCTGGTTTTGTTGTTGTTGTGTTCTCAATTAGCTTGAATTTCTAGGGTGTCATTTCTTAGGGTGCAGTGAACCAGCTGTGAATTCTCCCCTCCTATATTTGTCGTTTTCGTAGACCAAAGTTAACCACCGTGAAGAGTTGAGTCTGTTTGTGGGTAGAGTCGGAGGGATGTTGCTGACTTCCGTTCTGGGTTGGTGTGTGTGTGTGTGTGTGTGTGTGTGTGTGTGTGTGTGCGTGTGTGTGTGTTCTCCCAGTTACGGGTTATGCTCTATAAGAGGAGAATTAAGATTTGGGCATGTTTGTTCTATATGGTCATCTGTAGTGACCAAACCAACTTGGAATGTTTCCTTACTAACTTTGAAATTCGTTATTTTCTGTGTAGAGGATGTTGATCTGAATAAATTACTGATTATCTTTTACAAATTTCTAGGGAGGAACCACTAATCAGTGCCCTGCACAATCCTTTCTTTCATAAACGTGGGGAGGAGGCAGCAGCACACAGCCGCTTGGGAGGGCACAGCCAAGAGTCATTATGTAACCTGGGTACATGATAGCATCTGGCTCTAGGTCCAGGCACACTGGGAGTTGTGTTGGGGAGACTTACAGTAAGGTGGTACTGTTTACTGGGGTTGACTATGTAACTTAAAAAGGCTTTTAAAGAATCAGTCTCTTGGAGTGGGAGATGGGTCTGGGAGGAGTTAAGGGAAGGATCAAGAGGCAAACACAGTCAAAATTAATTGCATGCATATGTGAAATCTTCAAGGAATTAAAGAATTAGTCTGTTCCTCAGCTCTCCACAGAGAAGCAAGAAACATTTGTAATTATAAGTTGTTTCCCCTGTTAGTCTTTGAGTGGAGAAGGCTGTCACCTCTCAAAGACTTCTGCCAGGGCACCTGAAACGTATGCATATTTGTCTTTTATCTTGTCTGTAGGCCCCTTGAATGTGGCGCCTGTGACTAAATGGCATCCATTGTAGATTCTCGGAGCTCTGTTGAATGGACACACTGCTCCTGGCTGGTGGAAATGCCACGGCAATAGGCAGTTTAGAGATGCCCTTAAAAAGGAGAGACAGGTTCTCGGGCAGCCCGTTTGACTTGGAGTCATCCACACCAGAGTCTCCACCTCTCAAATGCTGGTTTGTACGTGGGTACCAACATGTGTGGTCCTGGGGATCGAATCAAGCTAGGGACTTTGTGCATTCTGGCAAGTATTCTGCCAGCTGAGCTGTATTTTCAGCTGTAAAGATACATTTTCCCTTTAGCAATCCTTGATATCTACCCCCACTCCTTATCCCCACCTCCATCCTTACCCCCACACCCATCATCTACAGGGCATCCTGTTATTCTTATTTTTCTTTCTTCTTTTTGCCAATGCAAACTTTTTATTTTTTCTTTTGTCTTTTTTTTTTTTTTGAGACAGAGCCTCCCTCCCTCCCTCCTTTTCTCCCTTCCTCCCTCACTCCCTCCTTCCCTCCTTCCCTCCCTTCCTCCCTCCCTTGTGTCCTCCCTCTCTCTCCCCATAGCCCTGGCTATGTAGACCAGGCTGGCCTCAAACTCACAGAGAACCACCTGCTTCTGCCTCCTGCTGGGATCAGAGGTGTGTACCCAGCACGCGTCTATTTCTTGAAGGGCTTCTTTCTCTGTGAAGCTTTTAAAAGCCTGCTTTCTGTGAGTAGCAATTCACATTTAGAAAGGCAGACTGAATTGGATCAGGGCTGTAGGTTGCCCCTCATAAAATCAATGTTTGGAAGTTGCAGAAACACCTTCATCTGAAGACCAGAAGTCACATTTTTGGGTAAAATTCTAGATATTTTCCAAGCAATTTAATTTAAAATGTCAAGGTCATAGCAAGGTTATAGAAAAGTAAATTTATGTTGTAATTTTCAGGAGATGATGTGAAATGTTGTGTTCATATTTTTATAGAATCAAAAAACTACAAGGAATCACCTTATAGTTCTTACCAAACATGATTATGGATAAAAATCAAGAACCCTTTTAAGTAGAGTCCCCTGTCCCTATGCAAATTAAGCCATAATGAACTATTGAAAGTTAATGGATACAAGAGCAACTCTGATACCTTTGAGAATTTTTGTTTGTTTGTTTTTGAACAAGCTATTGTTTTTAAGACAAAAAGTAGAGGGGCAGTGCAGCTAAGAGCTGTTTGACTGGGGATCGACACAGTACACGTCTGGATTGTGAAACTTATTGTTTTTTTTTTTTTTTCCCCTTTCGTATTAGGCCTATTTTTTTTGCTTTTTTTTTTTTTAAATCATGAACAATGAATTTCATTAAAACAAAAAAAACAAGAAAAAAAATAGGATCATCAGAACTAAAAGCTAGGAATTGAGTGAACTTTAGAATAATGTTAAGTGAATTGTTTTTGTTTCTTTTATGGACACTTTGCTTTGTGGGTTTTTTATATGTATCACATCCATGTTGATATAGATGAACACACACACACATATATATTAACAATTAGTTATTAATTAATTATACATATATGTATAATTTATTATATATACACACACACACAGACACACAACTTAGAGCTTATTCATGAGTTTTCAAATAATACACAATGAGATTGAGCTATACCCAGTGGTATGTGGTACCTTATATTTCAGCAGTGAGACTTTGACAGTTACACATAGTTTGCATACTGTCGGTTGAATTCAACACATGTTTCTTTCGTGCTTTTACTATTTATAGGAAAGCCGCTTTTCTGGTGTCTGTGGGAGGTGAACTGGTGCGCGCACCCTTTAGGGAGCTTGAACCTCAGCCTCTTCTCTGAACCACAGGAAGACACTTCAGAGGTCTTTCTCTCAGGAGAGTGTCTAGACACTAGCTCCTTGAAACCCACCCACTGTAACCGCCCAAGGCTCAGTAAATGGGGGTAGATTTAGCAACACCCTTCCCCCTACCCTCGCCCCAGCCAGCCAGTTTAAGGTAATTATTTTATCGAAGAATGATGGGAAGTATTATTTCCCCCCCTATAATTCAGAGACAGGGTGCTCCAGACACCTCCTCCTGCACACATGTATACTCGGTTGTTAAAGAAAACATACCGTAAACAAACTTTTGATCTATTTTAAAGATTGTGGTGACGATCTTGAGAAGGATTTGTGTCCTCCTACCCGTTTGTTGGTCAAACCAGAGTGTATTTCTTGTTCCCATTGTCCTTAGAAAAGCTGCTTAGTCCTCACCATTGTTACCTACTCCAGGGTCAAGTGCTTTCTATTCACACGTCCTCATAGTATATCTTGGTAAATGATGTGGGGTATCCTTCCCTCCCCTTTAAATGCTGGCCTAGTTCATCTGCCTCTAGATACAAATGAAACTGTTTGTTGCAAACTGCAATCTGCAAGTGTTTGTGATGTGCCTAACTTGGTACCAAGATGTGATTTAAGCACCAAGAGAATTTGGATTCTTTAATACTGCTGCATAATAAAATGACTTATCAAATGTTCATGTGGGCACACACAGAGGCGTGATTGTGCTCTCTCAGTGCACGATATAAATACCGAGGCTGTTTGGGGAGCCAGCACGGCATGCCGAAGGCATGGTTTGGAAACAGGCCTGGGAGTGTGCTCTTATCTGTGGGAGCTACTGACCAGTCCAGTCGGGATTCTAAGCGCTGTACTTGTTGACTTCAGTTCTGCCTTTGCCTCCAGTAGTTGTGGTTTTGTTCTTTTTATAATCATTGAATCATCTGCTTTCAAAGACCTTGGTAGACGTGTTTTTATAATTTTTTTTTTTTTAATCATCACATTAACTTTCAAAGATTAAGAAACAAAACAATGGAGTTAACAAACAAACAAACAACCCATTTAGATGGAGGAGAGAGGAGAACGGACCTAGGTGAAGCCCAGTGTCCTTGACTTAAGTTTCCATTCAGTCCTGTGGCCGCTGCACCGCTGTTTTTTGTAGACCTTGATTGTTTTGATGTGTGTCCTCTGTCATAACACTCCATCCATAAATATTTCAGCGTGGGTTCCTAACAGACAAGGAATCCATTTTTTTTTTTTTTTTTTTTGCTGACAAAGTAGAATCTTAATCTTTTGGGGAGAATTTATAGAAACCGAGGAACAGTATAATTTAAAGTGTGTGTGGGAGGGGTACCGTAGTGATCTAAAGGAAAAGAGAGATATTAATTTTTATCACATCATCTCTTTGTGCGTGTGCGCCTGCGTCTGGAGATCCGAGGACATCTTACGGCAGATGCTCTTGCCGTGTACCACATGGGGCCAGGGAACTGAACTCAGGTTCTCTGGCTTGGCAGCAAGAGCCTTTACCACAAAGCAGCCTTGCCGGGGAAGAATGAGATATTTGAAATGGAATAAATGGAACCAAGAAATTCTCAACAAGCCCTTGTACCAAAAACCAAGACACATGTTCTGATAATGCATGAAGTACAATGGGGGGTTGGGATGGGCATTTTTGAGCAGCCAGTGTGTGCTTGCATCCCAGGCAGGTTAGTCTGGAAGCAGAGTCAATTACATCTCACACCATTTGAGATAGCAGTTCTGTTTTCAAGATGCATTTTTGAGGAGGAAAACCATGCACACAGACTGCCCATCAAGAGACACTGCAATCTCACATGCAGCCATGAAGAATGAGCTTAAAGTTTAACGGTAGGAAAAGGGGCAAGTGAAGACAGTACTCTTCAGTAACCACTAGAAATGGAAGGGAAATGTTCTCACTGTGTAAAATGTTTAATGTGTAAAAAACCTAAGCAAAGTTACTATTACTGTGAATCGGTAGTGATAATCTAAAGGTGTTTAGCTTTTAGACATATAACCTGGAGCTGGAGAGAGAGCTCAGAGTTCAGACCACTCATTCTTTCAGAGGATTTGGGTTTGAGTCCATTTGCCACATGGCAGTTCACAACCTTCTATAACTCTAGTTCCAAGGGTTCCGACACCCTCTTCTGACCTTGGTGGGTACACACACACACACACACACACACACACACACAGCGCGCGCCAGCAAAACACTCACACATATAAAATAAGAACCATTAAATTTAAAAAAAGAATTCCTCATATATTTTTTATATGTATAAGTGTTTTGCCTTCATGTATGCGCACGTAATACCCTTCATGTATGTAGTACCCGCAGAGGCTGGAAGAGGTCATCAGATCCCAGCAGCTGGAGGCTGTGAGCCGCCATGTGAGTGCTAGGAACCAAACCCCCAGTCCTCTACCAGAGCACCAACCCCTTTTAACCGCTGAGCCATCTCTCTAACCTCTTAGGTCTTAGAATTTTGACACACTTTCATCTCTTTCTTGGGAAATCGCTGCAGACTTTGCCGTTTATAGCATCTGTGATATGTTAAATGAAGATCGCTTACCATATATCAAGCACTGTGTAAGTGCTCTTCATTTTTAATTCCCACAGTGGCCCTGAGAGATTTCTATTGTCCTTATTTATGGATGAGTCAGTGAGCGTACTCAATCACAAAGAGGGAGTCACTTCCATCAGGGTCTACTCATTGCTTTCAAATGTAATTTTGTCTTCAGTAACTGGTAAGGGTACTGTAAGTTTTTTTGTCCTTTGTACTTAAATACACACAGTGAGTTGCAGTGTTAGTCAAGACTGTATATGGCTTTTTTTTTTTTTAAACGATACATTTCACCTAGTGAATATATCAGTTTTCCCTTCCAACTGTTTTGTTCTTTGACTGTTGTAATATTTCATTCTCCCTAAGAATAACCGTAAATTGAATACCTTATTTTTTTTATAGTGGATTATATAAGGTAATTTTCAAGTATGTAATGTACTTTCAGCACATTTCCATCTATCCCTCTCTTCTCCTGGCCCCTCCTGTTGGTTCTCTTTGTCCCTTGGACAGTTTTTGTTTCTACTTTCATGCCATGTGTACATGTATAATTTATGTGTCTACACAAAACCTGGGACCCACAAATGACAGGAAACATGCATTATTTGTCTGAGAATGGCTTCATTTGCTTGGTGTGACCACCCCCAGCTTTTGCCATTCTCCCACAAATGACACGTCATTCTTTTTATTGTTTGCGAATTTCTCATGTGCATATAATGTGTTTTGATCAAATCCTTCCCCCTTTTCCTCACCTCCAGTTTCTCCCCTACTTCACTTCTCATTTTTCCTTCCTATCCTCACGTGTTCTGTTTTCAGTCTTCTGAGTCCACTTAGTGTGCGTAAGTGTAGGACCATATACTGAACTATGAGGACTCTTTCAGGGTCCACATCCCTCCGTCAGCAGCCAGCAGTTGTCAGTACCCCCTCAGCTAGGAAGCACTTCCGGTTCCCTTCCCCTGCCCATGCTGGGATTTGGCTGCTTGGTCTTGTGCATACTGTCACAGCTGCCGTGAATTCATGTGTACAAACTCTGGTCTCCTGCAGATAACTCCTCTCTCATATCATACTATCTTTTCAGATCTCTTTCCTGCGATGGTCCCTGAGCCCTTGGGGGAGGGGATGTGATGATGATGTCCTGTTTCGAGCTGGGAAAATTCTTGGTCTGCTATGCTTTGCACTTGGCCTATCAGTGGCGATTCTCTGGATTAATCACCCTCTACTGTAGGGACAAGTATCTCTGGTGAGGGCTGTGAGACTAATAAAGGCACTCATTTTTTGCAACAGGGTCTCATTATGTAGCCCGGGCTGGCCTTGATGTGTTGGCCGCTTGCCCCCGCCTCCTGAGGACTGGACTAGTGTGTCACTGAGCTCAGCGAGTGTTTCTTTTTGTGCACACCCTTTAAAACAAACTTGCGCTTGCACTTCTGATCATCTTCTAGAATTTGCTCCGAGAAATGACATTACGGGATGAAAAATGAGATATCTTAAAGCCTTTTGGTTCAAGTGGTGAGACCGAAGGTGACAAGTACCATTCTTCTTTGAGTTTAGGGAAGTTGTTTCGGCGCAATAAATTTGGGAGAAGTAGGTCATCTAAATCTTCAGTGGGCCTTTGTGCTTCTCTGGTTTCTTTTATGGATGTCAGACTTCACTCGGCTTGTTGGAAGCAATACACAGAAAGAGGAAGGGAGATTTATTAAGCTGTGGCTGTTGCTTGCTTCATGACCTTGAGGTACTTAGATCTTCCTCTCTGTAATTTAAAAGTTGGATTAGCCTAGAAGCTCTCTTATTGCCAAGCCATAGAGATCACTCAGTTGATAAAAGTGCTTAGCTTGTAAGCACAAGGACCTCGGTTCGATCCCCGGAACCTGTATGAAAAAGCTGGGCTGGTGGGGCAGAGACAGGTAGATCCCAGGGGCTGAATGGATGAGCTTTAGGCCAGTGAGTGACTGTATGGAAAGAGGTGGATGACATTCCTGAGGTTGTCCTCTGGGCTCTACACGAACATGCATGTATTATGCATGAGCACACATACCTGAACTCAAAGACATATTAAAAACTCATATTGCAAATTACTTGTCTATGAGAGCATACAAAGTATGCTTCTGAAAATTGCATGAGTTTTCTGAGATGTTTGCTCTTGTTGAACCATGGGGTGATAGTTAGGTAAATGAAGTTTCCTGGTTTAATTTTTTTAAAACTGTAGGTTCAATAAATAAATGTACACATTAATCAGGGGGCCTTAATGACCCAAATATGTTTCAACTACTACATTTTTTTAAATAAAAAGGACCCCCCTCCCCAAGATGGATCACACGTTTCCTTTTTGTGACAAGCAGGAACCTAAGGATTTTGGCTAATTCATTGGTAGTTTGGGGCGGCTGCTCAGGAGGCAGAGGAGCCTGCTGCCAATCCTGAGGAGCTCACTTGGCTGCCTCAGCCACATGGAGGAAGAAGATAACCATTTCCTGCAAGTTGACCTTTGATCTCCACACGTGTGCCTTAATATGCATGCAGCGTGCATTCACACTCAGACTAAATAAAAATTTAAAAGTAAAAAAAAATAATTTTTGTAAGTGGTTCAGGCTCTGTTATATATTCCTTGTGAGTGTGTCTCTCAGCATCTTCATGCATAACTCCTGTGAAGACTTTAACTGTAGGTTTGGATCATAACTTAAGGGACTTGGAGAATGATTAATGAAACCAGAAAGTGGGAAACTGAAGGGATTAGGCTCAGGTTATTCTGGGAAGGACAAGATTACTGTGGTGCAATCTGACCGTCTAGGAGTTTGTGAGCGGTGTGGGTGCAATAGGAGAAATAGTGTGTAGTACCAATAGCACAAATGGTATAATTTGGGAAACTACTGTATATGGTAGTTGTCAAAAGTAAGTGTACAGTTTTTCTTTAAGTATGTGTGTGTGGGTATGTGTGTGTGTGCACATGTGCTCCTGCATGTGAACGTGCTCAGAGGATGCCGTAGCCTTCCTCTATGACTCTGTTTCCTGAGCCAAGGTCTTTCCATGAACGTCTTCAGCTAGGCTGGCTGCTAAGCGGCCGCCTGGGCCCCATCTGTCCCCACTCTCACATCCTCTTGCTTTTACAGAAAGTGCTCTTACCCACAAAGCCACGCCCCATTTCCTAAAAGAAGGAATCTTACTTTATAATGGATGGTTCTATCACAAACATTTTCAAGCTCCCTAAGATTAGGTTACTGTGTGTGTTTTAATTATTTTCATGTATGTGTTTTTATGTATATTTGCATGTGTTATGTACGGAACTATTTACAATACATATAAGTGCGGTGCCCAAGTAGGTCAGAGGCCTTAGATCCCTGGAGCTGTAGTTACGGGAAGTTGTGAGCTCATAGATGTGGGTGCTGGAACCCAGGCTTGGTTCCTTGGGTTTGTCTCATAGGTAGTAAAGCGGGGCCAAGTTTAGAAGGTGTAAACTCTCTAATAGATTACATTTAGAAGTTTCGAATGTAAGTGGTAGAGTCTAGGGCAGCGATTCTCAACCTGTGTGGGTTGACTGAGTTTCACAGAGGTCACATGTTAGGTATTCTGCATATCAGGTATTTACATTTGATCCATAACAGTAGCAAATTCCAGTTGTGAAGTAACAATGGAAATAATTTTATGGCTGGGGTCAGCACACGAGGAACTGTATTAAAGGATTGCAACGTTAGGAAGGATGAAAACCACCGGGCTGGGGCTGGGGGTTGGCTTATTCACACTCCATTTTCCCCAGATGGTTCTAGTCTATAAACATTTATCAAATGTGCGGTTTCTATCAGCTTAACTGAGTGTTAGAAGTTGGGGGTAGAAGGACATTTTTGAGTTGGAGACATATTCTTTTTGCATTGATTTCTTGGGTCTTCTCTTGGTGTTTAAATATAGGTGGGAATGTTTTTATTGATATATTTTTGATCTCATGCCACATAGAAATATGATAGGGAAGTTTTACAAAAACTACATATTCATTCATCAGGGCTCAGGAAGATGTGTATACCGGCGTGTTTTCATTTGGTTCAATAATGAAGCATTTCTAGAAAACTCCCTAACATTGTGAATGGAAAATCTGCTGATTGCCTCCCTTAGATCAAGTACGGTGACGCTGCTGTTCTGGGTAAAAACTGCAAAATCAACAGAATGTTGACAGCTTTACCTGCTGAGCTCTGCTCTGTCAGCAGGAGATTTGGAGGTTTTTTTTTTTTTTTCTCCTCCCTTTTTTGTGGTGCTGCTTGGTTATGCTAGCTCAGATCATTATACAACAATTTGGGCAGGTTTTGTGATATAATCTGAGATTATATAGATTATAGTCAGCACAGTTTGCTTCCTCATTCTATAAAATTAGAATTTTGGGGCGAGCCACATGGCTCAGTGGGTAAAGGCACTTACAGTCAGACTGACAACCTGTGCTGAATCTCTAGGACCTACGTGGTAGGAGAGACCCACCCCCTGCGAGCTTTCTTCTTCCCGGTGTACACACACACACACACACACAACACACACAATGTAACAAAAAGCTGATACTTGATGGAATGTGATAAAGCAGCTGAGAAGTTTAAATATAAACCACTCTTAAAAAGCTATAAAACCCCCACAGCATTTCTAAATAGTTAGACCAGAAATGACTAGAAATTTGATGATAAAACAGTCACCATTAGGTTTTTACAAACCATTGACTTTTCTTTGTCAATCAAATGGGTGGTAAAGCTTCCCTAAAAATTTCGTCTTAGTGATTTCTTACCGGTCCGACTTACAGTATGATTTCCCACTTCATTATTTGTGAGTGGGCTCTTTGTATTTCACACAGTCATTGGATTAGACAGATCACTGGAGTTTGTTTTCCATAATTGGTTTGGTGTCACCGGTAAGCGCTGTGAAGACTGTAAGTTGGTGTGAGCACCGTTGCCTCCTTGCTCCCAAAGGCTGTGTGGTGGGGGGTGCTTATCTAACATTGAAAAGAGATTTCCTTTAGTTTTTAAATTATGGATATGCTCTGCATGTTTGTCACGTGGGTGCAGTGCCCATGGAGGCTGGCAGGGGGCGACAGAACCATTGGAGTGGGAGATTCAGCCAGCGCTGGGAACCGAAACCCAGGGACTTGGAAGAGGAGCAAGGACCTTTACAGCCACTCCCCACCCCCAATCTCTCCGCCTCCCCTCCTTTTGTTTTGACATCATCATTTTATGAGACCTTGTAGGACTCCTGGATGTTAATAATAGGCAGCAGATTCATGCCTTTATCTTTTTGGTTGAAGTATGATGCACTTCTAGGTTACTGGATATTTGGTGTCCGAGAACAATACAAAATTTATTTGAAGTTAAATTTGGAGTTTCAAGTTGGAACTGTGAAGCTGGAGTTTACCCTAATCTCTTTTTTTGTTTTATTTTAAACCTGGTGGGGTGATCCTTTCTGCGACATGGTGTAGGAAGGCTAGTATTTTTCTACAATATTGCTTTAAGGATTTAGTCATGTCACTTTATGTGTATGAGCATTTTTCTCATACGTATGTCTCCACACCATATTTGTGCCCTGGTGTCCGTGGAAGTCAGAAGACGGCACCACATCTCCAAGCACTGGAGTTATGGTTGGCTGTAAGCCGCCATGTGGGTGCTGGGGGCTGGACTCTGGTCCTCCGTAAGAGCAACACTTGCTCTTCATGGCTGACCCATCTCTCTAGCCAGTATTCTTAACAGTCGTCACATTAAAAGCTCAGTGAGCAGGGACTCTAAATCCTTCATGAAGCAGACTTTTCATTAACAGTAAATAATCAAGTCACTGATTCTAAACTTTCCACGAGGTGAGGACTCCTCCCCGCCAGCTCCTGTCCTCACATTTTGGCATATCCAGAGTGCACACATATTAAAGTGTGCTAACCAACAGGCCTCTTCTTTCTCTGTTCAGTTTTTGCTCTGATTACTTTGGCTTATCATTTCCTACAAGAGTGTATATCAGGGAGACACACCTGGAATGTCTTACAAAAAGGAGGATAATCAAATCTCTGGCATTTGTACTGTGACTATTTCAAAAATTGTTTTTGAAAAGAAAAGATGGAGAGTGTTGCCTGGAGGTCCACTTTAGATCCTGGATTAAAGTCCAGCACCCTGGGCCTGGAGGACCTTGTTTGAGCCATTTCTGTGTTTATTTACTGCGAGTCTAAGAAGCATTCTCCCACTATGGGTGAAGTGACATGCTGTCAAGCCTGCCGTTCTTTGGTGTGTATAGAATTCTCTTTAGGGTTGTCAAATACCCACTAGTCTCCTTTGTTTGACCTTTTAAAATGAAAAAGCAGGGCACTGATCTCATGCACACTTGACATGGACAGTTAGCATAACCTCTCTGACCTTCACTGTCTCAGAAGCAACCTTATAAAAGCAAGTAGTAAAAATGGTTTTTCTTATAGAAAACAACAACAACAAAAACAAACCATGTTCTCCAGCTCAGGAAAGTGGATTCCACGTGAAATGGTATGTAGAAAGACAAAAGGAAAATTTGATTAACATGAAGAAAGGCTGCCACCCTCCAAGAAACCCAAAACACATAAACAACACCCTCCTAAACATAACAAACAAAACAAAATGGGGGGAGGGAAATCCTTGGATACAGATATTTCTCCAAATCCCAATCCTGATAAAATATAAACACCAAGAAAAACCAGAGAAATATTAACCAGATACTCCCCTGAGCAGTCAGGAATTGCATCTCTCATTCAGAGGTGAGTGTGGGAAGGAAGGGTATGCCTCTGAAGAAGGTGCTGGAGGCTTCAGGGGACATTTGGGGGCATCCATGGAATGAGCCGCCAATGAAGAGTGAGTGCTGGAAAAGCAGTCCATCCAGTCTGAGGTTATGGCATCCCTCCTTTGCTTTCTGAGTTGGTTTTCCCGCTTTTTACCTGTTTTTAATTTGTTATCTGTGAGTGTGTCTGTGAGTGCATGCCTGAGTGTTGGTGCATGCGTGTCACTTACATTCATTCGAGTCACCTCACAGTGTGGAGGTCATAGGACACTGTGTGGAGTTGGTTCTCTCCACCTTTACGTGAACCCTAGGGCTCCACCTCAGGCCACCAGGCCCTCAGGCATGCCTGTGTGACTCAGCCATCTTGCTGGGCCTGGAGCTGTCTCGGTCCCTCCCGCAGTTTACTCTAATGGGCCTCACTTCTGTGAGTTGTCCTGAAAGAGAAGGCAAAGTCCAGTCTAAGTCTCATGAAGTCAATATGCGGTGTGTGTCTGTACCAATAAAACAGAGGTTGTAATATGGGTTTATGTACTTTGAGGGAGAAAAGATGCCATGATCCAAAGACAAAAAAAAAAAAAAAAAAAAAAAAATCAAGAATATGCCAGAATGTTCTTTCTTTTTTTTTCTTTCTTTTTTGAAACAGGGTCTTTCTACATAGCCCTGACTGTCCTGGAACTTATTATGTAGACCAGGCTGGCCTCAAGCTCACAGAGATCTGCCTGCCTCTTGTCTCCCAAGTGCTGGGACTAAAGGTGTGCAACACCATACCTTGTCTGGGTAGCCTATGTGTGTGTGTGTGTGTGTGTGTGTGTGTGTGTATGTGTGTATGTATGTATGTGTATGTATGTGTATATATGTAAATATTAATGTATTTATAG
Source organism: Mastomys natalensis (assembly GCA_021653895.1). Lineage (NCBI taxonomy): Eukaryota > Metazoa > Chordata > Mammalia > Rodentia > Muridae > Mastomys > Mastomys natalensis. The sequence continues at coordinate 669,158 of JAJTUV010001108.1, forward strand.
ATTTGGGGATGCTTGATGGAAAGTAAGACATTGCAACAAGTCTCAGTCATTCTGATTATGAAAAAGTGTGATGTTTTAAATGTATATACCTATTTATGAGATTTGGGGCTTTGAAGACTTGGCCTTTGCTGTGGCTTTGTCCACCATGCTTCTTAGTAAACAGAATGCTACACCCTAAATATCTATAGATCTATTAAATATGGTGCCTAATAGATACAGGAACTGTTTGACAATGCTGTATTCTAATGAGTGCAACGACAACATGCTAAACATGTAACTGAATAAGATGCTCATGTATGTGTGAGGTCAGCAATTGGTTTCTAAAAGCATTGCTTGGGGAAAAGGGAGGAAGAAATAAGTGTATAGGTTAGAACAGACCTAAGGAGCACGCTAGCCACTCTCTGGATTCCGTTCAGTGGTTAGAGCGGATGCTTACAAGGATGCTTGGAAATGTGAACAGTGGTTGGTAGCCAATCTTAGAGAGAAATGATTAGTACACTGTAGGTATTCTAGCGGGCTGCCCTGTGTTAGCAAGGGGCTGCCCTGTGTTAGCGAGGCCTTTGTTTTAGAGCGGGGTGTATCGAATTGTCTACACATGAAATGCTTGGACGTCAGCCATTTTGCTTTAGAGTAGTCCCGGGGATGAATGAGATATGCAGCTATGACTGAGACATGATGATATGCTTGCAGCTAACTGTTATATTCATGAATCATGGGAGCAGGTGCTTTATGATAGCATTCTCAATAATTTTACACCAGTTGGAAAATTTCCAGAGTTTAAGAAAAAATAAGTAACGTGTCATGATGGGAAGAGACGGTAGAACCAGGTGAATGCTTGCTACCAGAAGTGGGGTTGGATACAAGTTAACACAAAAATATTTTTAATTATAAACATCCCTGACGGGCGAATGTTGTATTTTGTTTTTCTTCAGAGACGAAGCCATTTATTTGAATCTGGGCAATTAGCCTCTAAATGCTTAATTCTTCAAACTGCTCACGCGTCATGCATGATTAGATGCTCCATGTCACCACCAAGAACTTAGTCGGGACTGGCGCTACGGTAAGATCACAGTAAACACTACAGGTTAAGAGTGAGGTCTAGAAAGAATTTTTAATGCTGCCTTTTGGCTCACAGCTTTGATGACAGTTTCTGTGTTAGTCACTCTTTCGTCACGCCAATGATGCTTCTGACATAATTAACTTAATTCTGAAGTTGTTGATTTGGGCTTATGGTTTTGGAAGTTCTGGTCTGTGAATTTCTGCCTTATTGCTTTGAACCTTTGTCTAGGGACCAGAACAGGGTATTGGGGAGCCAGGATCCCATCATTCCCTTCAAGGATGACTCCCAATGATTTGATCCTTCCCAGTAGCCTCTACCTCTCAACCACCAAATTAGAGATCAAACTTTAGCTATGTAGGGCCCTTAGGAGACTTACGCAGTTTTAAAAAATTATTAATATCTTACTGTATTTTTATTATGTACATGGGTGTTTTGCCTGCATGCACATCTGCACGGTGTTTGTGTCTTGTGCTCATGGAGGCCAGAAGAGGGCCCTAGAACTGGAGTTACAAATGGCTGTGAGCTGCCAAGTGGTTGCTTGGGAATCAAACCCAGGTCCTCTGCAAGAGCAGCCAATGCTGTTGACCACTGAATCATCATCCCACCGGTCCCCACTGGGGGACATTTAAGATATGAGCAAATAGCACATTTCACTCAAGGTTATGTTAACTAGTCAGAGTGCAACAAGTAAATGGGTTTTCGTGACCTTTCCTTCTCAGTCGGAGACGGGAATGGATAGTGTTTACCACCGGAAATGTAATACTGTCAACCCTACTCTGCATCTCGGTCAGGGCTGGTTTTCAGGTAGCTGACAGTGTGGCTGTCACGAAGTTTATTAGGGATCAGCCCAGGAAGCAGATTGGGCTCAGGAAAGCTTTGTGCCTATCCCGCAGGGAGAATTGTAGCGGTGAGAACTGATTTTCCTCCTTAAACAGAAGACTAGTTGGATAGACTCAGCGGATCTCACAGTCTTTGTACTTTGCACAGGACCATCATAGAAACTCCTCAGCAAACACTTGAGGGGTGAAGGAAATCTTGAGGTCTCTTCTGTGGCACCCAGCGCTTGCCTTTCTGCACCCCAGCTCCTTCCTTTCTGAGATGTGAAAGTGAGCTTGTGGGGTGGTCGATAGTGACCCAGCAGGTGGTCCAGTGTGTCCTGAGCAAACACCTAGAGCAATTTCCTGTCTGGCGTTCACCACTGTGTTACCGGGCGCCTCAGATAAGAACCCGCAGAGGGGCCCAAGGCAAACAGCAGACACACCGTGTAAAACCCCTGAGGTCACAGTCACCAAGCAAACACAAAATAAGAGCACTGACAGGCAGTGAGACCTCACGGCTTAGAGTTATGACATTATTTTCCTTATTTGTGGGGATCGGGTGACCGAGAGATGAGTTTTATTCCTTTTAGGCTCAGAGGAAGCTTGGAGAGAAAATGTACTTCTTGAAAGAGTTTTATAAAAATCAGGGTTTTTCTATAGAATTACTGCTTTAGGGAAAGAAATGTAAGTCTTCCTTCCCTGTTCTTCACCTAGACAGAATTCCCCCACCCGATCCCTGTTTGGTAACAGGGTCTTGAGTATCCCAGGCTGGCCTTGAGTTCACTCTGTAGCCGGGATGACTCAATTTCCCATCCTTTCCCTCCTCCTCTGGAGTGCTAGGATTACAGACGTTATTCCACGGCTCTTGGTTTATGAGGTCCTGGCTATTGACCCCTTAAGTCTTATGGTCTAGGAGCAAGGGCGGAACCTGACTCCAAGAAGACATCAATTAGCTACCTCTTTACAGTCATTTCCCCTGATGTCTGTAGGGACGGCTTTGCTCCTTCTTTAGAAATGTTACGTTTCGTATTTGTTTTCATGTCTGGTACTGGAAGAGAGCGATTGTGCACATGTGTGTTTTGCTGAGCGAATGTGAGTTTGGGAGTTATTCTGACGTCTTCTGAAGTTCCAGACACAGTTCCCCGGGCTGCTTCTCTTTTGTATTCCCTTTGTTCATATTCCCTCACACCCCTGTCCTTCCCTCCCACAAGGCAGGGGGAGGACTGAGTGGGCCTAGCTCGGGTTTTAGAGCCTTTCTGTTTTCTGTCTGTCCAGGTAACATCAAGGTCGTAGGATTAACCCCTTGTGTTCTTTTAGCATATGGAATGGATTGTAGTTATTTTGAAAACAATGATGGGTGCTGATGACTACAGTTATTACATTCTATGATTCATTTCTAAGTTTTTTAACATTATGTTTTAGATGGATCTGCTGCCAATGACCTTTTTTTCTTTAAAAAAAAAAAAAAAGGATTTATTTATTTTATTTATGTGAGTACACCGTCACTGTCTTCAGACACACCAGAAGAAGGCATCAGATCCCATTACAGATGCTTGTGAGCCACCATTGGTTGCTGGACTTGAACTCAGGACTCTTAACCGCTGAGCCATCTCTCCAGCCCCGTCAATGACCTTTTGATGACTTAGTCTAGGGTTTCTGCTATCATGAAGAATGCTTGATTCTAAATGGGATGTGTGTGTTGTGTGTGTGTGTGTGTGTGTGTGTAAAAGCCTAAAGTTTTCACCGGTTCAGCCTCACGTTCTGTGTTAAGTTGTGAGATCTGGTAGCAAATTTTCAAATTGATAAGAATTATCTTTTGAGTCCAAGTTACTGTCTTGCACTCAAGAGCTTTAGTTTATGTGAGAGGAAGGGTACACCCCAGAACAAAGCGAATTTATTCTTTACATTATCACAGTGAAGGCTACCAGAGTCTAAATGTTTAACCTCATCGATGTGAAACATTTTATGGCAGGAGTATTGCAGTTAACACCCACTGTAGAAGGGCACACAGATGTGGCCTGAAGTTTCACAGCCTCAAACTGTTGAGCTTGTTATCAGCACAAACAGTAATGTCCTAAAAAATCAGCTTCCAAACAGCTGGTGTCTGACCGGCTGGGCTGTAGTACCGCCTAGGCTCACATGACGTCTCTTTGCTCTTTGCCTCAGATAGTATATAGCCCTTAACGAGTCATCAAGGAAGCTGGTCCCTGTACCTTTTCTTTGTGCTTCTGGATCTAGTAATGTAGAAGGAGCACCTTAAGATGGAGTTTTTAAAGAGAGTCGTGCCCCCTGCCCTCTCGGGAGACCTGGTTTTGGATGCCAGGGAGAAGTCTGAAGGAAGTTCCCCCAGGTTACTTAAGGTGCGAAGACTCTGTTCAACTCCGTCTGAGAGGACAGTGGGTGACCCAGGCGGGAGGAAGTTGTGTGGAAATCAGGATGATGACAGAGGTCTACATCAACAAATGGGTAAAGTAAAAAAGGCGTTGCTTTAGTTCTTTCAAAAATTATCCCAGGAAAGTAAGATTTAATTATTAAAAATGTGTCCTAAAGTAACTAGAGTTAACCTAAGTCTTTGAGTATTGGAAGTTTTGTTTTGATTTAGAGAGGGAAGCAAGTGATGTAAAATAGTATCAGATCATCAAGCCTGAAAATTCTGAGGGTCTTTGGGAAATATTCTGAGGAAGTATTATTTAAAAATGTTATTAAAACCCATGGGGAAAACAAATAAGTTAACAAGTCTGACCTGCCCACTAGAAAAGTGACTTATTTAAAAAAAAAAAATTAACTGCTTTGTTGTAAAGATAACAAGTACTTGGGTAGGCTGTGCCTCATGGTAGCCCCTTGTGAGATACCCAACTCCTCAAAAGCAACGAGCGGCCCAGCACACAGGATCACTCCACGTCATACCACGCTTATTACAGAAGTCAGTTCCACACCGGGTAATGGCAAATGGAAAAACGCTCTCTGTTTGAAATTTCCAGTCTAGGGTTGTGAATCTTTGTTAGAAATGTTTAAGAAGCAGCTTTCTGAGGGCCCTGGTGCCTGCTCTGCCCTTGGCTGCCTCACAGGTGTGTCCCTGCTCATTTAAAACACACCCGAGCATACGGAGAGTGTGGGACAGACTCACTTCATCTTTTAAGCAGGAACACAAAGAGAATTCACTCTGATTCCAGTTTCGAGTCACTAAAATCTTACATAATCGTTCATATCTTCTGGCGACTGCTTCTTAGTGTAAATTTCCACGCACTTTTAAAATTGGGGCAGACATTGTGATACTACCTTTAAGAGAGTTTCCAGTTTAAAATCTCAGGCAGGATTTTGCAACCTCTGTTACTTTGTAGTCTCCCCGACATTGTTTCATGTCAGTTTTTAAAAGTGTAGTTGTATTTATGAGAAACCATAATTTCTGTTTTAAATGTATCAATTATATAAAAGAATGGGGAGGTGGGTTTTTTTTTTTTTTTTCCTTTTTAAATAAAGAAAATACGTGTTAAGGCTCACCGGCTTGTAATCTTAGACACGGCAGGGGCGGAAGCCCGAGGCCTGAGACTTGAAGTGCACACTACACCACCACCTGCCCAGGGTCACCTGGGCTGCGCCAGGTCCTGTCTCCAAATGGAGACAAGATCCTTCCTCTTTGGTGACGGGCATATTTCAGTTCTCCAACAGCACAGCAACTGCATGACTATGTTGCTGTCTACGACTTCCTGGTATCAGATGTTAGCCGTTCTGATGTTTCTCACACTTGTAGAGGGTGAGGAAGGGATGGAGGCACTGCGTGCTACCTTTTGATTTGAGTTAAATCCCGAGATTCAGCCCTTGAGTCTGACAGTGTGTGTGTGCGAGCTCCGTGTGCAGCTTGTGTGAGGCGTTCGAAATTCACTTTTCCTTCTTTCGCTTTCAGTCCTGAGACACTTCAGTTTTTCCTTATTGCGTGCCACACCTGGCTTGATTGGAGTTGGCATGGACCTGTAACCACACCTGTTTCTCTGGTTCCTTTTATTTCTGAGCTTGACTGTGGTTGTTTCTTCCAATGGTCACACTTTGTAGCACCACTCACGTTACAAAGTATACTGATCACATGTTGATTAATGTTAACTAAGGACAGTGCCTCCCTTTTTCACTTTTTATTTTTGTGTGGTGTGTGTGTGTGTGTGTGTGTGTGTGTGTGTGTGTGTAGATGAGAAAATAGAATTTGGGACTTGGTTCTCATCTTCGACCATGGGACCTGGGATTCTAGCTCAGCTCATCAGGTTGGCTTGAGGGTGTTCCCCCCCAACCATCACGACCACCTCACCCTTATTTAATGACTTGGGCTGGAGAGCTGGCTCAGCAGCACTTGCTTCTCTCCCAGGGGACCTGGATCCATTCTCAGCACCCATGTGGCAGCTCACAACTGCCAGCAACTCCAGTCCCAGGGGATCTGTGGGCACCAGGCATGCACATGGTGTACGTACATGTATTCAGGCCCCACATATACACATAAAATAAATAACTCCCTCCCTTCCCCCCTCTCCTTCTCCATTTCCTCTTGTCTTCACCCTAATGAGTTAGTCAGATTTTCTGTTATAACAGGATATGTAAGAAAAGCAGTTTAAGGAGGAAAATGTTTATTGATGCTTCTGCTTTCAGTCCACCATGCCTGAGATGAGCAGCTCTCATCATGACATCCAGGAAGCAGAGAGGGGGAGGGGGAGGAGAAGGGGAGGGGGAGAGGGGAGAGAATATGCCTGTCCTATGGGGCTTACTACTTTCTCCCTTTTAATCTGTCTGGGACCCCAGGCTGTGGGGTGGCGCTGCCCACGCGCAGTGTCTGCTCTCAGTGTGTTAACCGAGTGTTACCTCAGTGTGTGCTTTATCACCCGTGGATGCTGTCCAGCCAGCCAAATTATCCGTTGTGATTAACCACCACAAGGACTCAACTTCCAGCCCCAGATTGTTTCTCTCTCTGTAAGTGGCTAAAGAAAGTTTAAAAATGAAAGCAAGTAACAATCAAAGAAAAGATTTCTGTTATTAGACTAACAGTAATGGCTTGTATGGCATGTATCTTCTTACTACATGGTTAAAACAACACACTAAAGGAGTAAGAATCTGTACCTATTTCTAATCACCCACCTTCCTTCCTTTTTTCCACCCTCCCTCCCTCCTTCTCTCCCTTCCTTCCTTTCTTCCTTCTTTTGAGACATGGTCTGACTATGTAATTCTGACTATCCTGGAACTCACTATGTAGACCAGGCTGGTCCCACCTTACTCTGCCAAGTTCTGGGATTAAATGTGTGTAATGTGCAACATCACAACAACATTTCTTTTTTCTTTTGTTGTTGTTGTTGTTGTTGTTGTTTTTGAGACTGTGTTTCTCTGTGCAGCTCTGGTTGTCCTGGATCTTGCTCTGTAGACTCGGCTGGTCTCAAACTCAGAGATCCACCTGCCTCTGTCTCCTGAGTGCTGGGATCAAAGGCGTCCATCACCATTGCTCAGCCTGATTCATACTTTTAAGGGCGCATGTAGTAAGTGTTCTTTATGAAATTACTCATGCCTAACTTGTCTCATCAGAAGTAAAATTCAGCTTTAGGAAATGACTTCTTGCTCATTAGCGTAGAGAGATTTAGCTTTAAAATATCAGGTAATTCAATTTCAATTACTCGGTGAAAGACTTTTGTATTATAATTTTTATTAGGAAACATGCAAATTGTACCACAAGCAGGTTTATTTATTTGTAAAAATTATGTGTTTGTCTCTCTTTGTGTGTGTGTGTGTGTGTATGTCTGCCTGTCTGTCTGTCTGTGTGTGTCTGTATGTGTGGGGGGCTTGTGCAGGGTGTGTGGAGGCAGGAGGTATCAGACCCCCCTGGAATTGGAGTTATAGGTGGTATCACTCACTTGCCATGGATGCTGGGAACTGAACTCAGTCTTCTACAAGGGAGGGAAGTGCCTACTCTTAGCCACCAAGCCTTATTTCCAGCCCAGATTTTTTTTTCTTTCTTCTCTTTAAGTGGCTAAACAAAGTTTAAATGAAATGAAAATGAAAGCAAGTAACAATTAAAGAAAAATTTCTGTTGTTAGACTAACAGTAAAAAAATGAAATAAAACAAACAAAACAGCAGACAAGGACCTGAAAAATATATCTGCCTGTAACAAAGCAGGGTCTTCCTTCCTCCATCCCTCTCTTTCTTTCCTACTTGAGCTCACCTGTGCTTGCTCTCTCTCTCTCTCTCTCTCTCTCTCTCTCTCTCTCTCTCTCTCTCTCTTTCTCTCCTGTTGTTTTTGAGTCAATGTATCATGTAGCCTAGGCTGGCCCCAGACCCTGCTACGTAGCTAAGATGACCTTAATTCTTAATCCTGATGTCTCTACCTCCCAAGTTCTGTGACTGCCCTTAAGCCCACATTTCAACATGTTCACAGTTCCTAAAGAAAACTACTTGGAAGATGGTACAGAGCTGCCCTCCCTGTGCACACATCTGATCACTGCAGCTTTCAACCCTCACTCGAGAACGTCTATTTGCAGTAGACGGTGATTAATACAGACCCACAGCTGCCTAGAGTACAGAGAAAAAGACTACAGAATCCCGAGCACTAATGTATATCACCTCCCTACGTCCGCCCCAGGCTAAAGGATCACTTGGAAGAGGGGCGGAAAGACAGTAAGAGCCAGAAGGGATGAATGACCGACCACAGGGAAACATCTGGACACGGCCGGGCAGCTGTTCATACGAACTCACAACCTTTGGGGCAGCGTGCACAGGTCTTGAGAGCAGACTGAGTCCCAGCGAGGCAGGTGCACGGTCTCGTCTCTGTTCTTTTTGTCACAGTCCCATCATCTTGTCAAAGAGCGCGTCTGGAATCAAGGCTTCTTTGATTCCACAGCGTGTTCCCCGTAGAGTTGGTCTGCGTGCTTCAAATGTTTCTGGTTTCTGAGACTCAGCTGTACCTGCAAGTCCTTGATTGTATTTTACGTAAGCATAGAAACAGAGATTAAGGTTCACTTATACAAGAATCCATGTGAACTGGTGACTTGCCAGCCCATCCCCCAACCCCTCCTGCCATGGAGTAGTGTAGCCAGAAGCTATGAAAACTCCAACTGGAACTGTTTATCTAGGAGGTGTTGGAGTTTTGAAACATATTCGTTGTTTTAAGATAAGGTATTACACTGGACGCTGGCACTTACTTTTGCTCTGCTTTGCCTTGAACTTGGTGCAGCAGTCCTCCTGCCTTGGCCTCCCAAGTGCTGGAATTAAAGGTGTGAGCCTTCATGCTCAGATGGCTTTATTCATTTACTGAAAGGAGAAATTGAGTGTTTGGAGAAATTCTATGTAAATAATGGGGGAGATATACCTATTCTTGTAGAAAAAAAATGACTGGTATGTAATACCATATTCTTTTGAAAATGTTTTTATTATGAGAGGCAGAGACAGGTGGATCTTTGTGAGTTTGAGGCCAGCTTGGTTTACTTAGTTCCAGGATAGCCAGCTCTATGTAGAGAGAGACCCTACCTCAAGAAACCAAAGTATACTTTTAAAATTACATTTATTTATCGTGTATATGTGTATATGCACAGGACAAAGTGCATATGTGAAGGTCAGAAGACTATTTGTGGAAGTTAGCTCTCTGTTCCATCTTGTGGGTTTTAGGCTTGGTGCTTATTCCACTAAGCCATCTCACCAGCTCACTGAAAGGGTTTTGTTCCTAAGGGACGTTAGACAAGGTTGTGATGTACATGCATAATTATCTTCTTGTGAGAAGCTCCATGGAGAACAGTCTGAAGTACCACCTGAAGTCGGAATCAGAGGATTAGGGGGTGGGAAGACCCACTAAGGTTTGGTAAAATAACTTATTCAAGCTTATGACTGAATAGAAGTACACATGAAGGGTACATATTAGTAGGTCATGCTTTGAAGAACATTTCTGCTTTTCATCTTTTTTTTTTCTTTTCTGTTTTTAAATTTCTTTAAATGTTATGTAGACTAATACTATGTAGAAACCCCTGATAGACATTCTTGGTTAGCCTGGTGCATTTACCAGTGTCTCCTGCTGGTGGCGCTGTTCTGGCACACAGCAGCTGGTGGCTCCCCTGCCAGCCTTCTCTTCCCAATAGGCCGAGCTGTGGGGCTGACTGAGCTGGCTGTTGTTTTAACTGAGCCTGTGTATACCAATGTCAACTTCTTGTTATGATTACATAATTAATTACACATTACATAATACGGTAAAAGATGAGACTGGAAAGAGGATTGATTTGGTGTGAACAGAGGTGGACGCTTTGGATGGGCTCCACGAAGGTAGATTTCTAGAGAAAAACAAAATCGTGCAGTAAACAGGCCAGAGAAGTATACAGGATTGGAGACTGGCCATTGAATACTTTCAGAAACTCAACAGGGTAGTCAGTGTATGAGGCTTTGGTTTTAGGCAAGAAGGACAATGGTGTAATCCACAAATCCAGCCTAAACGACAGGGCACTGTGCCAGAAAGCTGGGGATTAAACATGACTTAAACATTTGAAGTTAATATAATATAAAACCTCAGTGGGTCTTCCCACCCCCTAATCCTCTGATTCCTACTTGAGTAAAACTTTTAAGTGAAATGGTTAGGCAGCCAACTTGTAAAGAACTCTCCTGTGCATAGCTGTGTCATATTGTGATCTTGCCAAAGAAGTATATCAATTGTTTGCCACATCTAGTTCCTTCATACAAAATAAAAGGTGTCAGAACGATCAGACACATGCAGTCTTCTTTTATTCATGAGATGCTTCAGCATCCTTCTTGGATCGCATCCTGATCCTGTGATTGGAGACTGGAGTGTGGAGTTCAGTAGTTGAACTCTTGCCTAGCATGGGTTTGATTCCAAACATCTCTAAAAGAAACAACAGAAAACATAGTTCACTGATAACTATGACAACCAGAACACTATCTCTAGGCGTAAAAGTCAGTTGGAAGAAAATGTGGCTTACTGGTTGAGAATGTACTGTTCCATTTTTGATTTGGACAGTCACCATGTAGAAACCACTCTAACTCTAAAGTTCAGGCTGTGTGTTTCCACACATTTCTTTATAGAAGCTACAGAGTCCTGTAGCTTGACTACAGGCACTTACCAGCAGATTGATCAACATTGACTCTTTATAATCAACCAAGATGAGGGGCAGTGAGAGGTTGAGCAGAGCAAGTATCAACATTTAGGACAGAAGAGATGTGTGAGCACTTAGCACAGAGTGAGACCTTGACTTAGAAAAGGAGAGCGGGGAGGACGAGATGGGCAGAGAGGGAATTACTTCTTAAGTGTGTTCTGGGGTTGAGAATCTAATAGTTGTTTAATAAATACTTGTTAGATGTGTGAATATTTCTGATCTTAGTTTTCATGATTATAGAACGTTAGCAAAACTGATGCATTGTTCAATGAATGGTGGTAAAAAATTATTTGAAAAACTTTAGGGGTTTTGATTTGGAGATAGATGCATCACTTGGAGGATGTTTCCCTTAGAGCATTGCATCATAACATATTTTCTAGGACCGTGGCCCTCCATCTTTGATTACGCATAATTCCAGAGTGATGGATGGCTCTGTGGAAGCTCGCTGGGGCTTGGGTTACAGGGTGTTTTTGCTTCCTCCTTTGTCTACACCTTGTTCTCCTCCAAATAAACAACTGTATGAGTCAGAAGTTAGTTCAACCATATCCCATCTATAAGTTCTCTTGGCTGTTTCCCAGCTTGGACACTTTGGGGAGAAGCTTCATTTGAGACTGTCTCCCCGGGCTGTGCATGGGTGCATAGGTACATAGTGCAAGCACTCAACTGCAGGTAGCATTTGGTAAGGATCTTTAGTTTGGGGATTTAAAAAGAATTTACAGGAAGCACGTTGAAACAAAGATGCGTTAGTTTCCCCTGTTAAAGGACCGGCCACAACTTTCTCTCGGTTCCATTGCTATGGCCGACTTGAGTCACGTGACTAACACTGAGCCAGTGTGGATTGCTGGGGTGATACTGGTGGTTAAAATATTGTCACGTGCTATGTAAGGATGTTGTAGTTGGCAATGGACCCATGTGGTGGCGGTCATATAAGTCTGATCACATGTAAGTCACTTCTCCTTCCTTAGATGAAGGGATGAGATGAGAGCCGAACCCAAGCTGTGTGAATACACGGCCTGGGCTGAGCCCAGGGTGTTTCCTTCTCTGTTCCTACTATCCCTAGGCCCAGGCCCGGAAGCTTCTAGCTTCTAATTTTCCAAGCTGGCTGATGCAACCCAGCTCCTATTGGCTTCTGACTGAATTGTTCTTCCTAGCCTCATCCTAACTTTGGTAATGTGTTCTAATCTTCCAGCTCCTTATTCTCCAGCTTGTTCTGTCTTCATCCGTGTCTAGCTTGTTTCCTCTGTAACCTGTGTCTGTAAAGCTGTCCTGGTAAGACTGCCCTACACACACACACACACACACACACACACACACACACACAACACCACACTACACCTACCACCCACCACAGCACATAACCTTTGTGTTTTCTCGATACTCTGAAGTAGCCTCTCTTCCCCTGCTGTTCCTGGTGAGTTGGGCATATCTCGTCTCTGACTCGTTCTGTCAAATCTTTCTCTGATTCACTTTGTCTGCCCCTCAATCAGAAGTTACTTTTAAAAACAGCTGCTTCCTTCTACAAACAAGCCTTACCTCATTTTTTTTAGGAATTAAAAGCATGTGTGTATTAAGGGCATGCCTGTATTCCAGCCAGATTATCCTATAATCTAGGATGTGTCTACATTCTGGCTGGATCATATCTTTGGATGTGATCCTTTGCTAGAACACCCTTGTTGCTGGATTAACATTCTTCTACAATCACTGACTGATGTCATAGCCATGTTGGTTTATGGTAAATACTTTCAGTGATGTTTACAGAGGGGCAAAATTACCTGCTACCAGGGTTTTCTGACTCTATCATTGTTAAGCAATGTGTGTCTATGTTCCTCATATCCAGGTGTTTAGCCGTTGCTCCAAGTCTCTTTCCTAACTTGCTCCTCATGTTTTTTAGTTCTAATCCCCCAGGACCCTCTGGATCGGTCCAGATTTTATTAGCTAGCGGGTGTTGCCTGCCTTCCTGGTCAACTGTTTATATAAGAAGCAAAAAGGGAAAGAGTTATATATAATGCAAGGTTAATTTAAGAGGAATAAGAGAAATATATGAGTGCTTAGTTAAGCATTTCTGAAATAATACAATCTATATAGCTTAGATTAAAAAGTCATTAAAAATGAATAAGAAAAAACATATCAGGGACTGGGCAGAATCTGTGGCATGCCTGTACCCCTAAGTCCTCAGAAGGCTGGGTCAGTAGATTTACTTAGGGGTAGATATTTGAGGCCAGTACTAGTAACACAGTCAGACCAAGTCAGACACGACAAACACACGCCACCAGAGCAGAAAACAAAACAAAATACACTAAAGAAATACATAAAGATGCAGTTAAAGACTAGGTTGCGGTGGGTAAAGCCAAATTTGAGTTGAAAACATAAAAGAATAGACTAGGAAGATTAAATACAAGTCTAGTGTGCCATAAAGAGAATTCAGGGAGCAAGGCATGTCCCAAGAGCTAACCGGGCCCAGGTACAGATTGGGTTTGTACCTTTAAGTTGAAGGACTACTGTTGGTGGTTACAGCTCCAATTCTTGTGACATCCTCAAACTAGAATTCTACCGGGTGTGTGGGGTATAGAACTCTCTAGTGGGATGCCTCCAGGCCATTCATTCCCCTGATCTCACTTCTCTGCCTGCTAGCTTCTGTTAGTCTATTTAACATAAATATATTCACTCTTGGGGGATTGTGTTGGCCTGGCTTTATGTGGGAAACTCTAGAGCGCAGGCCTATACCACACGGTTGAGAAGCATCTGGAGGGGGGAAGGGGGTTGGTTGAGGAACTGGAGGCTGCTGTTCTAGGCTCCTGTCTTGTATGTGCCAAAGCTAGCTTTTTATTGCTAACCAGAGCAGGTGCCTCAAGCCATATTTAGCCCGCTGACTTCCTTCTTAGGCATATAAAACATTGCTCAGAGAGTAGTGGTTCCTGAGCAAAACTAGCCTTCTGTTAGTTCCAAAGTCACAAACAAAACAAAACACCAAAAAGAAAAAAAAAAAAAAGCCCAAAATGTGGAGGAAGGGAAAAATCTCACATGAAGCAAGTATATATCTACAATAACAAACTTTCTATGAACGCCCAGAGAGTAAATATCTCAGGGCTTTGTAAGCCGTGTGTCTCTATTATCAATATCCAACCTAAGCTCTGTAGGACGAGGGCAGCCACGGATGATTCATGAGTGACTCTAGGAGACATATCGCAGTGTGACTTTGTGTACAGGAACACAACAGGTTTGCCCTGGGAACCAAAGTTTTCTAATAGTTAAAATATAATAGAGAAAAGAGTACTGCTGAGGTCAGGGAGCAGATCTAACCTCGCCGTGGACGCCGGAGGCTTTGAAGAGATCTACTGTTTTATTTCCTTGTATTTTATGTAACCCTTGCAAGAGTGTGGTTTTTTTTTTTTTTTTTTTTTCTTCTGTAGCAGGTGGTCAATAAATACCAGTTCGATATCAGTTACTTCATATTAAACTTCAGAGACTGTGATAAGCGATCATAAAGTCTCTCAAAATTAAAATCAAACCAAGATAAAACAAAACAGACCCCTGCGATCCTGTGGCAGTTTTAGCAAGGCCAGATGGTATATTCTTTAAAGATAACATCTGTTGCCTCACCACATTCTCTCTCTGCCCCCAGTGCCCTGTGTGGAGTTCTGCTATTGTCAACCAAGCCGCTCAGGGTCCATCTCACAGTGGAACTCTTTGTCTCCCAGGCGAGAGTCATGCTTCCACTCTCCCTGTCCTGCCGTTTATATGGATAGAATCCACCATACTCTCATTTTTCAGTCATAAAGTTTATTGAACCCGGTCCGGTCCTGTGTCTTGTGTTAAAAAATATCCATGCTGGGTGTGGAGGTATGAACTGTGATATCAGCACTTGGGTGGTGGAGACTCGGGACCGAGGAGTCCACAGCAAACTCAAGACTAGCCTGGGCTACATGAGACCCGATCTCAAGAAAAGAGCAAAGAAGAAAAAGGAGAAGGGAGGGAAGAAAGGATTCATTATAAAGGCAAGTTAATCTCAGATGACTGTGATAGGTGGTACTAAAATTAGAATCCATATGCTCGCCTTTGAAACTTTATTTTTCTAAATTCTGCATCTATTAAAGTAAGCACGTCATCATCGATTGATTTAAATTGCTAAACAATACAGGTGTAGGTTATTCATATTTGCCTATTCCAATATCTTCTTGTTCTTTCATGGAGACCTTTGATGTGTTTTCTGTTTTTAGGGAGTAATTTAAGCTCAGGTTGGTGAGACAGTCTCTTACATTGTGTACGGAGGAAGTACTAGCTGGAACATATTTCCAGTTCCCTTGATGAAGAAACCTGTTAAAAGTTCTCATTATTCTTAGTCTTCTGAAATTTCCCATTCTGTTTTAAAATAGAATATATAAGAAAGTTAACCTTGGGCTGGATAATGGCTCCGCTGTTAATATCATTTCCTGTATTTGCTGGGGATCTGAGTTCAGCACCCACATCAGGTGGCTCATAGCTGCCTATATCTCCAGCCCTAGGGGATCTGACACCCTCTTCTGGTCTCTGTTCACAGACACACACACACACACCACACACACACACACACACAAAATAAAAATGAAAAACTTTAGAAATAATGTGACTATAAGCACATTTTCAAATACTTCTTTTTGAATATACTTGTCTATATTTTGTATCTCTGTGTGTGTGTGTATGTGTGTGTGTGTGTGTGTGTGTGTGTGTGGTGCACACACAAGTTTTTTTGCATGTGTATACAGAGGCCAGAGGTTGCTGTCAGGTGTCTTTCTCATTGTTCTCCCTCTGATCTTTTTGAGGCAGAACGTCTCAGGGAAACTGGAGTACAGAGTTTGGCCAGCTAGCCCTGGTGATTTTCCTGCCCACCTTCCCAGCACTGTGACTTCAGGCACCCAGCTTATTTTCAGGTGCTAGGATTGAACTCGGATCCTCACTGTCACCCAGCAGGCTCACATATGAACTGAGCAGTCTCCCCAGCTCCCTCAAAGTCTCACGCTTCAGTGTGCTTAGTCCAGATTTACACAGGAACCATTTGCACACCTATAGTCAGTCCCAGCACTCTGCAGGTAGAGGTAGAAAGATCACAAGCTCTAGGCCAGTCTGACTATAACAGTATGGTGTCCCAAAACACCACAAGCGTTAAAACGGATCACTCATGGGATCCCACGAAAAGTGAATTCTGACTTTAAAAGATTGAAAACAGGGCTTTAAAGAGTTTCTGAAGTTAGGCTCTTCCAAACTCAGTGCCTTTTGGTTGGTGTTAGCCCAGCATGGCCCTCTTTTCTGTGGTTTGGGCTAGCCCATTCAGTGGTACTGACTAGTCTCTGTCCTTTCTTCCTGATCCTGAATACTGAGCCTTTGCTTCTTCGGCGTGAGGTTTGTGTTTTGTTCATCAGTTTCCCTTTTCCAGTTGAATATTTGTCCTTGCCCAGAAGGACTGAGTAGTTACGGCACATGCCTGCGTCTCTGCTCTGTACATGTGTGCAGCACACAGGTGAACGCTCGCTAGGGTTATTAATTCTTTCATTGGGGCAATCCACACATACGTTACACGTTATATAAATATACGTAGGGTAACAGTTTCTTAAAAATATAAATATTAATGCCTGGATTCCTACTAACATTGTGTTCAAACCTTTGTCTTCAGATAGTTAGGATCCAGCTGAGGGTTCTTGGGGTCCTGAGCATGCACTTAAGCGGCGTGCACAAAGAACAGACTTTGGTTCCATTCAGAAACAATGTCTTAGTATCATAAATTGGTATGGTTGCAAGGGCAAAGAAGGTATGACTACAGGGTCTGGACGCTTCCTTTCAGAGCAGAGGAAGCATCTTTTTTTTTAATGTGCAAAAGATTAAAAAAAGAACTGAGAGGGAAGCTCGGAACAAGTTCAGCTATTAATAAATATCCACACCAGGAGCACAGCAGCGATTGTACCTCACGGTACCCATGAGAGGTGTCATTGTCACTCCATATCTGCCCACTCCTGGACATGACCGGGAGAACCAAAGTTTGGTTCCCTAGCATCCGCACAAGCCAAACATGTCATGAGACTGAAATCCCAGTGCTGGGGAGGAGACTGAGCGGAGAGGCAGGAGGAGCCCCAGGCTCAATGGCCAGGTAGTCTACAAGACACTTGATGTTGGCCATTGGCCTCTAGCCTACATACACACACACACACACACACACACACACACACACACACACACACACGCTGCTTACATATATACAGATTTTAAAAATGGGTTTTAGGTTGTTTATTTGTAAGTAGTTGGCATGTTGTGTATAATCTGTGGCACTCTGTAAAAGTTCTCTATTAGAAATCACATACCTGTGATCAGAAACTGGCTGTAATTGGATTACAACCAGTAATCCAAATACAGACCACAGGTTGTAATTGGATTAGTTCGTTCTCGCCTGTTCAGATAAAACACCGAGAACAAGGCAGCTTGTAGAAGAAAGGGTTTATTTGGGCTTACAGTTCTGAAGGGCTAGGGTCCATAATGGCAGGGATAACAGAAAGAAGAGGAAAAAGCCCACCATTACTGACAGACTGTAAAAAGGCCAACCCACCTACGCCGACCCTAACAGTGCCACCAAGTGGCAAGCAAGGGCTCAAATGCCCAAAACTATATGGGACATCTCCCTCAAACCGCCACAGTAGTATTAGCAGTTAATTTTGGACATGACCTGAAACTCATTTGAAAACTCCGAGCAGAAATTAAGCTCAGTTTGGCTCATGGTTTAGTCTCTCACAGGGCTGCATTTGAACCAGTCTTCTTTGTTTTTGAATATCATTTTTGAACATCTCTGCTAGACCTTTTTCACCAAACTTATCAGAGATATCAAGTAGAGGAAAATGGAATCTGAGTCCTTATGGACATTTTTATTGCCCCTACCCTTCATTCTTAACAGTATCTTTAAAAAAAAAAAAGTCATCACCCCTCACTTCAGCAATTTAAATCAACTTCTTTTTCGAATTGCCTCCAAATAACCTTACGTGACCTTCTGACCTAGTTTCTCTCGTGACCCTTCTCCAATATTTTGTTACTTACCTCAGTATTCAGTCTGTGCATATTTCAGTTTCCCTGAGACTCTTCTCAGGCCAGTGGAAGAATCAAGGGAGTCTCAGTCAAAGCTCTCTAACTCACTTTATCTGTGCTTGTTTTGTTTCGGTTTTCAATGATAAATACCACGGCTCACTCTTCAGGTCCAGTTGCTTTATGGACAGGATTTAGACTTGACGGTGTTCCCAGAGAGGCCTTCCCTCTTCTCCTTGCCTTGTGGGACCCTGGTTTTTCCACAAGTAATCCTTTATTGCCTTGTACTTAGATTACAATTTACAGTTCCATATGGGATTGTTTGCATGTGAGAACCCCCCACTTCATGTTCACAAATGAAGCCCGTCTTTGTCCAGGGCATGAGGATCGGTTTTATATGAGGTTATCCTTTGCAGTGTTTAGACCATTTATATTTAATGGAATTATTGACATAGGGTTAAAATGTCTTGTAAAGGATCTGTAACTGATACTCACTGGTAAAGGTCAAACCAGTTTCTCTAATGGAGCTCACTGGGTCTGTTAACCACACTTCAGGGCAGGCCCCATGCCCAGAAGTAGTTGGCTAACATAAAATGAATTTTGTGATATTTCTATAGACCTTGTGTCTCATTTTGCTTTCCTTGGGCATTTTTTTTTCTTACTAGTTTTTTTTTTTTATATCTTTTTTTTTTTTTTTTTTGGTTTTTCAAGACAGGGTTTCTCTGTGTAGCCCGGGCTGTCCTGGAACTCACTCTGTAGACCAGGCTGGCCTCGAACTCAGAAATCCGCCTGCCTCTGCCTCCCAAGTGCTGGGATTAAAGGCGTGCGCCACCACCGCCCAGCTTTCTTATTAGTTTTTTACTTGTTTGTTTTATTGGGTTTTTTGGTGTGTGTGTATGGGACGGGTTTTGTTTGGATATTTTTGACTTTAGAGATAGAAAAAGAACATGAAGTTGAGTGGGTAGGGAGGTGGGGGTGGTCTGGGAGGAACTGAGCAAGAGGAAACATGATTAAAATATTTTGCATGAAAAATTTTTTTAGTAAAAAATAAAATTAAAATAAATCTGTTTAGTTGTTTTTTTTTTTTTTTTTTCTGATCATGTTACCACCTCCTCCCTCTGTCTTTTGAATTTCTTATCTTCTAATCCTCAGATTCTACCAGGACCTCATCTTCTCTTTCTCCTTTTAAAATTCATTGCACTGGAGTTTGTAAAACAAATCTCAGACTGGAGTTTGCAGCAACAAAATGATGTTTGACATATGATGAACAAACAGAAATCTTACATTTATGTTTCTTCTCTGACACCCCCCCCCCCTTGTGTTGGGCTGTGGAGTGAATTCTTTTTCAGTTTTATTTAAAAATTTAAAACAATTACGTGTAGGTATGTATGTCTTTGTATTGGTACGTGTATATGAATGCAGGTGTCTAGGGAGGTCCGAGACGTTCAAGTCTCTGGAGTTACAGATGGTTGTGAGCCATCTTACAAGGATGTTGGGGACTGCACTCAGGTATAGCATCAGGTCCTCTTACCTACTAAGTCATTTCTCCAACCCTGGGGTAAAATGTTTTATTTCTACCTGAATTCACTGTGAGTGGTCTTTCCTTTAACTACTTGTTTTGCTTTAATTAATTGATGGTGTGTGCTGGGGATTGAACCCAGACGGGCAAGCACTCATCCACAGAGCTGCATGCTCAGCCTGTCAGTTACCTTCGGGAAAACATTTTCTCTTCATGCACTTGCTCATCGCTTGCAGTCCCCCTCAGTCGACTGTGCGGATGCAAGTATTCAGTCTCCTTATCATTTTTCTACCTGAAGAACTCTTTAATATTTTTTGCCCCCCCCCCTTTTTTTTGCGGTACACATTTGTCAGTGATAAATTATTTCACATTAGGTATGGTTGGTAAAACTTTTTACTTTGCTTTTTTTTTCTTTCTTTTTTTAACCCAAAGATATCCCCCATCCTACCCCCATTGATATAGAAATCCAGATCAGCAGTTTCCTTCCTTCCTTCCTTCCTTCCTACCTTCCTTCCTTCTTTCCTTTCTTCCTTCTCTCTCTTCCTCTCCCTCCCTTCCCTTCTTTCATTCTACAGTAAAGCCATTCCACGTTAGGACTAGCAGTCTTAGATGGGACACCCTTGTTGATTTTAATCTTTCTTTCCCCCATATGCAGTTAATCATTTTTTATTACTTAAAAACCAGTCTTTACCATTGGGTTCAGCAGTTCCTTTCGGGTCTTGGCATGCTCACGTGTTTGTTTTTCACCTGAGAACTTTGGCTCTGTGAGTCTGTAGCTTTACCAATTTTAGAAAACATTTTGATCATTGCGTCTTCTGGTGATATTTTCTGTTCAACCCTGCAGAGATGCCAGTTCTGCTTAAGTTAGAGCCATTGGCGGTTTTCCCCAGTTGTTGAGGCTTTGTTCTTTCATCCCACTGTCGTCAACAGACTGTGTTCTGTTGACTGAGTTTCCCTGTGGAGCAGTGGTCCTCAACCTTCCGAAGGCTGCCACCCTTTAGTACAGTGCCTCATGTTGTGGTGAACCCTAACCATAAAATTGTTTCGTTGTCACTTCATGACTGCAATTGAGCAGCTGTAATGGATCATAATGTCAGGATCTGATAGGCAACTCCCAAAGGGGTCATGACCCCCAGACTGAGAACCCCTGCTTTGCTGCATTTATGCACTGGTTTGTCCAGGCTTACTGCTCTTTCCCCTCTGTGTTGTCTGTAATTTACCATAGATTAATTTAATAAACAATTAATATAATAAAGCCCAGTAATCTGCTATAGATCTAGCCCAGGGGCTTTATTGTTTCAGACTGAGTTGTTCTCCTTCATCCATGATTTCACTTTCTGTACTTCCTGTTGTTCGAAAATATTAAACGGAAAATTATAAAAGTAAACATTTATGTTCGCATGCCGTTCTGAGTAGCACCGTGAAACCTTGGTGTGCCCCGCTTCATCCTGCTTGGCACATAAGTCAGGACTTTGTCAGTATGTCCATCCTGTATGTCTGTACATGCTCCCCAACTGCTGGTAGTCAGTTAGCAGCCAGTCTGTTATTAGAGGCAGCACTCTGCCACCATAGTACTAGCGTCTGGATAACGCACGTGTGAGAGCCCTGTGCTGGGTAGCAGTGTCCTTGCCCCTTACCTCAAGATCCTCATGGCGGTATCACTGTAAGTCACCGCAAGGAGGGTGTCTAGAAGATTTTTTTTTAAAACTGAGCAACTGAAAGAGACCACATTCATAGAACTTTTATCACATGGTTGTTTGTTCTGTTCTGTTGTTATTCTTATGCTTGATTTAAAAATTAGAGGTTATCGTAAGTATTTTTGTATAGGGAGAAAAGTGGTATATATGTGAGTGGTGGTTTGAATGAGTGACCTCTGTAGGCCCGTAGGGAGTGGCATATTAGGGGGCATGGCCTTGCTGGAGGAACTGTGCCACTGGGGCCTGGCTTTGAGATTTCAGAAGTTCAAGCCGGGCCCAGCATCATTCTCTCTTCCTGCTGCCTGCGGATCCGGATGCAGAACTCTCTGCTCCTTCTCCTGCACCATATCTGCCTGCATGCCACCATGCTTCCCTAATGATAATGGACTAAACCTCTGAAACTGTAAGCCAGCCCCAATTAAATGCTTTCTTTTATTAGAGTTGGTGTGGTCACGATGTCTCTTCACAACAGAAACCCAAAGTAAGGCAAGGATTCTATGCTACCTACAGTTTTAGGTATGCACTCCGGATCATAGAATGTCTTTCCTGTGACTAAGGAAGGGACTACTAGGTTGAATTTTTTTTTTTTTTTCTGTCTCTCAAGTTCTATTTGAAGCTTTTCTTTTTATCTTTTTTCCCCCTCTTCATTTTTTTTCTTTTTTTCTTTTTTTTTTTTCCTATATCATTGAATCTGGCCTTCTAAAGAATCCACCATCTCTGTTATTTCCAGATCTCTGGAACTAATTTTATAGGTCGTTTTCCTAGTTTTTGACACATTTAATAGTCCTTAGTTAGATGTTGGCTATGCGGATGCAACATTGTTGCACTTTGGATTTTGTTACATGCTAGGAAAGAACGGTTTGCTTTCTGGATCGTAAGTACTGGCAGCTCAGCACGAGCCTCTGATGCTTGTTTCAGAAGGTCGTTCTAAAGCCTTTGTAACTGCCCAGGAATGTTTAGAGTGGTCTTTAGGAGGTTGCTGGACACAGCCCTCCTGCAGCAGTTAGAGACTAGGCTTGGCTAATTAGTAGAGATGTCTGTGGTTTTGTAGGTTTTCATGAGATCCAGTCTCTGCACTGTGGCCCTGAAACTGACTCCAAGCAGAAAGTTGAGACAATTCTTGTGTTTCTTCTCATTTGTTTCGCATCTCTCAATGGCTTTAGTCCCCCTCTGTTTTTAGGGCAGTATCTGATGACCTCAGTCACAGACTGTGTAATAGTGTGAGAGTCACGGACAGAAGAGAAGTCAGTTTCCGTTGTCTCATGAAGCCTGAAGCAGAGGTCAGGAGTGAGTTCACATAACATTGCATACTTTATATAAGGATTGTGTGCCTATGAGCTTTATTTTTGGGTTCTTTCAGAGCCACAGTAAAATTGGAAGCACCTGCACAACAGTTTCTACTGTTGTTACTCCTTTACATCATTATGGTCACTTCTTCACAACTAAGGAGCCAATAGTGTTGCAGCATTATTAGCCAAAGTTCTGCCCAGCTGTTATTTTTTTCCCCTCGTTCTGTTCAGTTTCTAGGATACCACTGTACATTTGCTTGCGGTGCCTCCCTAGACTCTTTAGAGACCAAAAGTATTCTTTTCTCCTGTTGCCGGGGTCGAGCCCCAGACTCTACCACTAAACTACATCTCCAGCTGATGTTGTTGGTTTTAACGGTGTTGGTAATATTAGTTGGATGTTTTGTTGTCATCTTTCCTGCGTGCACTCTCTCTTTCTCTCTCTCTCCCTCTCTCCCTCTCTCTTTCACACTCCTTTATAATTAAGTTGGGCTTTTGATTATGGGAATGAAGGATATGAGTGAAGTACCTTTCTTATCATGTTCCACAAAGAGCTAGGACCAGTAGCATTAGTGATCACTAATAAAACCCTTGATCACAGACTGGGTTTAAGTAGCACACGACTTTAATCGAAGC
The DNA here is from genome assembly GCA_021653895.1 of Mastomys natalensis. Lineage (NCBI taxonomy): Eukaryota > Metazoa > Chordata > Mammalia > Rodentia > Muridae > Mastomys > Mastomys natalensis. Next base: position 692,326 of record JAJTUV010001108.1, read on the forward strand.
ACTTGGGAAACAGAGGCAGGTAGATCTCTTGAGTTCATGGCCAGCCTTGTCTTTCAGAACAAGTTCCAGGACAGCCAGGGCTATATAGAAAAACCCTGTATTCAAGCAAACCAACCAATCAGCCAGCCTCGATCTTCTGGCTGAGGTTATCTTCCAGGTTTCTCCCTGATAAAGTCATCTTTTATCCCTGGTCATTTTTTGTCTCACGGTAAGTGAGCTGGAACACTCGAGGTGAAGTGATGGAAGCTCATCAGACACTCACTGCCCAGGGTCTGTCTAGGCTGACCATGTAAGCATCCTATGCCTGGCATAGACCCAAACAAACCCTAGAGTCCAAGAACGAAAGCAGGTGTCATAGAGGAACTGTATTATGTATATGATTTAGGTACAGTGAGCCACTCACAGTACTTCAGGAATAGTGGGGCACTACTAGAACCTAAGGTCTCAGATGTTCAGAGGCCAGGCTTGCCAGGCAGCCACTCACAGGGGAGCAGTCAAACCTCCTCCTTTCTGCACAGTGCAAGATTTTCCTCTTCCTCTTATTTATTTGTGCGGTCATTTATTTATACCAGTGCCTTAGTCATTTTGTGCTGCTAGAATTAAACAGAAATGAAGGTTTGTTTGTCGACTCTGAGGCCGCGTGTGGTGTGATCCTTCTTGCTGCTGAACACACCCTGCAGAGTCCCAGAAGGTGCAGGGCAGAGTTCTGAATCTTAGTTCAAGCCCCTCCCCTTGAGCTGGTGCAGCTTTGTAGCATTAGTACCCATTCACATGGCCTTCTTTTAGCTTACTTACCCAAAGATCCTACCTCCAAATACCACAGGCCATTAAGTTTCTACCCTCCTAAAACATTACAACAGGGATTCAATTTTAACCTGAGTTTGGGTGAAGTCCGTTAGCCCATAGCAGTTTATACTGATTTATGCACAATTATTTTATACTTTGGGTTATATCCTCAAACTGTCTGAAGCTTTGGGTCTGGACAGCTCCTCAAGTCTGGCCTTCTCTCCTTTTTGATGTACCTCTGTATTTGCTTGGTTTCCAGTCTCTCTCTCCTGTTCCTCCAGGACAGCTCAGGTTTTTTTTTTATGTATTCCCTGCCCCAGTTCTAACCATTTATCCAAAGAGCCCCTGCTTCCTCTGCTTGGCAGTGTGATGCTGTAAGACATCGAAACATCCATTTGTAGAAGAGTTGGGAAATACAAAAAGAACAGAAGAGATATGGGTTAGGTGTGAGCACATCAAGAACCCATTCGAGCCAGCGATATGGGTGGATGCCATTAACATTTGGTCTTTAATGAGGACTCAAAGCAAAACAGGAGGCTATTTTTGCAGCATTTTCCCCCTGTTGCATTTCGTGACTGGTAATTATGTAATAGACTGGAGAGCATCACTCCTCTAAAGCCTTTCAACCTCTTTTCTAAGCTGTAGCGAAGATGAGAGTGTTCCGAAGAGGGAGGGATCTGTGGGAGAGAAGAGCCTCTAGGAGCTGAAGGACATGTGAGATTTTCAGGAGAAAAGCTCACATTCTTTCCTCCCTTTTCCATGTGTGCTAATTTGGGAGAGCAGTGTTGAGAGTTTTTGAGATGTTGATGAAGCTCTTACCATGAGGACTGATCTGCGAACTCAACTCGAGTTCCCTTCCTGAAATGAGCTTAGCAATTGAAGAATTCTCTCAGAACATTGCATCCGAGTGGAGAGTGTGATATTTTAAGTTAGCTCCAACATCACTGAGTGTCAGGGAACATTGTGTTCAGATCCCTCCCTCCTAGACGGCAGTGTTCTCTAAGCTCTCCTGAGGGTTTTACTGGGGTTTCGTTGCATAGAGGATACCTTCTACTGAGAACTAAATAAGGCAAAGCCTTTTGAAAGGGCACGGATTAGTGGGGGTTCATTCATTAAAAAAGAAGAGGGAAACCTGCCTTCCAACACCCAGAAAGAGAACTACTGTGGTCATCATTTGTGCATAAATCAGTATAAACTGCTATGGGCTAACCGACCTCACCCAAACTCATGTTAAAATTGAATCCCTGTTGTAATGTATTCGGAGGGTAGAAACTTAATGGCCTGTGGTATTTGGAGGTAGGATCTTGCTAATGGCCTGTGGTATTTGGAGGTAGGGTCTAGCTTGGAGGGAGAACATCTACAAAAGGTGATGGTTTTAAAAATGTCAATCTCTCTTTTTTTTAAAACAGCCTCGGAGACTTTAATACAGTGTGTTTTGGTCATTTCCCACACCTCCCCCATCTTCCTCCTCACCATCTCCCTACTCTGTGTTCCTTTCTGTTTGTCCCCTTTTTATTGACAGTTCCCTGAATTCAATTTGAGCTGCCTATTTACTTCTGGGGGGGGGGGGGCACCTACCGGAGAGTGTGGTGAGCCTACCAAAGACCACACCCTTACGGAAAACTCTTTCCAGAAATCATCCACTGTCAACAGCTGCTCCACTGGGTGAGGGTTTGTGAGCCCCTCCCTGCTGAGCGTTGACTGGCTTGTTCTTCAATAGATCTTTTATATTGAACCAGAGCTGTTGTAAGCCCGTGAGTGAAGTGCTCCCATCATGCCCAGAAGACAGTTTGGTTGTGATCCTCCTTGACATCCAGCTCTTGCCGCCTTCCTGTTCCAACTGCCACGCTGGTCCCTGAACCTTGGGGGAGGGATATAATATAGATGTGGGAAGTGAACTGACACTTTTCTGAGAGCTGTACTAATTATATGGGTGTAGAGATATGGAATTTAGAGGGTAATTTAATAGTATGTCTACTTAGCAAAGATTTTAGAAAAATAGTAGATTTTTCTCTGGGGATCTTGGCCTGCTTTGCGGTACCTATAGAGCTTTTGTTTGCTTCTGTAGAGCAGGCCTTAAATCTAATTACAGAGTAGTTGGCTACTCCATAATGTTTGTGCCACTATGGCACCCACAGGCATGTCTTGTCATTCCAGTCATGACTATAGTACGTGGATTCAAGCTGGGTAAGCTGCTGTACCTTCCAGTAATATGAAGGCTGGCTGGCAAGGAGGGAGTTCACTCATTAGTACTGATTTGCTTCCTTTATGTCCTCTGACCAAAGCGTGTGCTGTCTTTAGCAATAGGGTCTTAAGACAAATGGGACTAGTTTATATCAAAACTATGAATCTCTTACATTCTAAAACATCATTTCCAAAGCCTGAAACATTGTAGTCTAAAGTGTGGGGAGGAGTATAGCTGAGTAAATGCCCCGAATTAGACCTGTCCGCTTTACCAAGGCTACACCATCTAGAGACAGTCACTATAGCTGTCTTTATGGCAACGATATGAAAATATACATGGGTGTATAGAAGTTGGAGGATTCTAAATTAGTAAAGTATGAAATGGAAAGCTGGTATCTCTGGTAATCTGAAAACCTTCCAATGGGCTTTAGACTATGTCTTGGTTGATGTAATTAATTAGCAGTGTAACAAGAGAGTACTCCCTTGAAGGACAATGGCAGTATCATTATTTGTGTAATTTTAAAAGAGAGTTAGTCATGGGGGTGTTGAGAGAGACATTGAAGCTCAGTGGGACTCTTCTGTGCCCTTCTAAAAGGATTGCTGGTGTGTGTGTGTGTCCCCCCCCCCCCCAACTAATGGTTTGGTGGTTTGGGTAATAACAGTTATTAGAAGATGTAGAAAGGAAATACTCCATTAAGTATTGTTCTGGTGTTTGTGGTCAGGAGTTGAAAGAATAACAGAGTTTGTTTTCGTTACACTTTGGAATAAGGTTCAAGTAGAACTAGGCTCTGCCCATATGTTAGATCGGTCTATATATAAATGGAAAATGCCATTTTCACTTGTGCTGTATTAACAGGGAGCTGCTTAGATAAATGGAATGTGTGCGTGTGCGCGTGTGCTTACACACACACACACACACACACAACTATGCTCCCATACTGTTTATATAAAATACAAACTTTAGATTTTGGCTTACTCTTTTATATCTATATAGACTTTTTTTTTTCTTTCAAGATAAAAGTTTCACCATGTAGCCCTGGGTGTCCTGGAACTTACTGTGTAGACCAAGCTGGCCTGAAACTCAGAGATCTGCCTGCTCCTGGGTCCCAAGTGCTAGGATTAAAGGTGGGCGCCACCACTGGCTGCACATGGCTATATAGACAAATTTCAAAACAAAACAAAACAAAAAAACTTCCAGTTTTAGGGTCATGAGAAAAATCACCTATTATTTGCCCCTTTTCTCCCCAAAGTCACCAAACTGACTTTCTATGTGACACTTGTATAGTTATGAAGGTTTACTGGGGCTGAATCTCACTTCTATGGGATGTCATAGTCAAACACTAGCAAGTTGCTTTTAAATCTTGGGTGAGCTCAGCCCAACAGAGGTAGCAAGAATATGGTAGAGCATCTAGATGTTATGTACCAACTTGTCAGCTGACATGTTTCTGTTCTGAGCCTTGATAGTTAATGGCGTCCTTTGTTTGGGTTTAGATCACGTTTTCCCACATCTATTAACAGGTCTGCTGAAGTTATTTTGGGAAACTCTGTAATTAAAAACAAGGCCGGGCGTGGTGGTGGCGCACGCCTTTAATCCCAGCACTTGGGAGGCAGAGGCAGGTGGATTTCTGAGTTCGAGGCCAGCCTGGTCTACAGAGTGAGTTCCAGGATAGCCCGGGCTACACAGAGAAACCCTGTCTCGAAAAACCAAAAAATAAAATAAATAAATAAATAAATAAATAAATGAAAAAAACAAAATGTAAATCTACTTTTGTAAAGCATGTAGTCTTTGGCAGTGTGGACATTCATTGTTAATGTCCATGAGTGGGATACAGTAGAAGGTTGGCCTTTGGGATTATGGGATGTCACTTGTTCTCAACACCTGGAGGCTTTGGCTTTTCTCTCAATGAGGAGAAACCCTACTCTCAGCTGTCCTTGAAGTGCTCTTGTTTGTTTTCTTTTTTAAAAGATGGAAGCAAATGACAGTGATGTAGACTTGGAGTTTGGTGTTAATGAGCCTTAGCATCTCAGCATGGAATTAGGGTTCAGAGTTGGCATGGCATGTGGGTTGGGTTCCATGTTGGTCAGCCCTGAGTCCTGGTGTGGGGGTTGGGTTGCATGTTGGTCAGCCCTGAGTTCGGTGTGGGGTTGGGTTCCATGTTGGTCAGCCCTGAGTTCTGGTGTGGGGGTTGGGTTCCATGTTGGTCAGCCCTGAGTTCTGGTGTGGGGGTTGGGTTCCATGTTGGTCAGCCCTGAGTTCTGGTGTGGGGTTGGGTTCCATGTTGGTCAGCCCTGAGTTCTGGTGTGGGGGTTGGGTTGCATGTTGGTTAGCCCTGAGTTCTGGTGTGGGGTTGGGTTCCATGCTGGTCAGCCCTGAGTTCTGGTGTGGGATTGGGTTCCATGTTGGTCAGCCCTGAGTTCTGGTGTGGGGTTGGGTTCCATGTTGGTCAGCCTTTGCAACCTTAGTTTGAATGCTCTTGTTAGCTCTATTTAGGAACTGGAATGGTCCACACCTGTATCAGATTTCTTTAACTATTCTGAAAACAAGAAGAAATAAAACCAACAAAACAAAACAGAAAACCTCCCATAGCTTCAGGCATCTTCCCCTACACTATTCCCACTGAATATGTCTTAATGGATTCGGTCATCCTCTTGTGCATAGTGGATGGTATCCATGCATGGAAAGATGTTATTTTAGCTTCTAATACAGTGCCTAGCAATTTGACTAAGTGAATTTATTCAGCTATGACTTTGATAATTGCACTTACTCTCTGCCGTACTTAAAGAATGCAGTAATGCAGATGGCTCGCTACAAATGTATTTCTGCGTATGAGGAGGGACCCCTGTCTGTTGATCTCCAAAGACGCACGCAGTAAGCCAACTGAGGCAAAAATGTTTTTCTTCTGATATTGGCATAAAATAAAACTTGTTTTTGGTTGTGCAATGTCTCTGTCGTGTTTGGAAGTCTAAACTCCACCTCCTTACCTGGCAACAGCCAGGTAGCCCTGCCCACTATTATAAAAGAGGCTGTCTGGCCCCTCCTCCCTCTATTGCCCCTTGACCGATCGCCTGTAGGTTCTGGTCTCCCCTTCCCTTCCCCCTCTCCACGTGGTCATGGTCGGCCTCTCTCTCTCTCTCTCTCTCTCTCTCTCTCTCTCTCTCTCTCTCTGCCCTCCCCCCCCCAAATAAACTCCCCTTCGTGGAACCCTCTGCCCAGGCGTCTTCTTTTCCAAGCTGCTCTGCGTTAACATAACACCACACGGCGTGTTTTCATCTTAAGACCTCTTCCATAGAATGCAGTTGTCCAGATGTGCTTCTTCTTCAGTGGGTGTTTTGCCTGTTCACTGACATTTTGACTGTCAGGATTTTGTAGGAATGCCTTAATGCCACATGAAGAGTAGAAAACACTGTTTTGAAACAACCTCCTTACCTGACGGTTATCTCTGTAGAGTAAGTCGCATGCATCAGGAAACAACTTTGTCCTGAGCTGAGCAGTTTCAGAGGCCAGTGGAGGTTCAGGCAGCGTTCCTGACATCATCTCTCGTTCCATTAGGCAGCAGCGGGGTGAGCGGGCCTGCGGACTCCGCCTCATCGTAAGCACGCTGTGCAAACCACAGCCGGGTGTGGATCAGGGTGGACCGCTCAGATCCCTGAGGAAACTGCTACTGATTTTTTTCCCCCTGCTTTGAAGAAGACACCAGCTATTAAAGGAAGACATTTAAAGATCATAGGCTAGATTCTAATTTGTTTTTTTTTTTTTTAAAAAAAAAAAAAACTATGTTCCTGAGGCCCTTTGCCTGTGAGGAAAGTTGGCATCGAAAGACAGAGAGCAGCAGCCTGTGTCTGTTTATCGGCAGCACAGAGGAGAGGAAAGCTCCTCACACTGGCAGTCTGAATGCAAACAAGGCAGGTCTTGTTGGCCACATGCAGGTCTGCATAGGGAAAGGTGAGGGTGTCCTTCAGGGCACTCACAATAAACTTGTGAGCTTTAATTCAGCTGGGTACCTCATCTGCATTGAGCAGCGCTTCCACGATAGCCGTGCGTCACCGCGAGACTGCACGGTAATGAAGCCAAGGCACTGTGGGCCAGAACTCTGCCGCCTGCGAGAGGCAAGGGGACAGGGGCTGGGAGCCAGAGCCACAGAATTGTTACCGTTACCGTTGCCACTGCTGCTGCTGCTGCTGCAGCCGCCACCGCTGCCACCTCTCCTGCAGCCAGCCAAGACACAATGTTGAGTCTACAGGATTCTGTGTTTTTTGAAATTAGCATAAAGTCCTTGTTAAAGTCTTGGAGCAGCAGCTGTGAGTATAGATGCCCCCCCCAGGGTGCCGGGTGCGGGGATGGGGGTCGCTGAGTTGTGAATGTTCTTGCCATTCCTTGCACGCCTTCTCTCCAGACCCATCCCGATCAAATCAGAGCCTTGAAGATACCCTGGAGAGCTTGTTCTCCAGTGGCTATCAGTCAGATGAGCATCTCTGAGGTGCAGCCAGTTGTAATTCAGGTAGTTAATGTTTTTTTTTTTTTTCCCTTGACTGAAATTTACCAGTCCTGGGTTTGCTGTTGATTGTGCTATTCCGGCAAAGTTTCTCAGAATCGATCAAACATGGGGGAAGATGACAAGTCAGCCGGGATGTCTGCAGGGTTGTGGATTCCAGTGCCTTTCCACAGCACTGCTAGCACAGTGTATGTGTAGCAGCCCTGGCTGTGTTGAGGCATCCGGCAGTTCCACAGACTGGCAGTAACTTTCCCGTGCTGTTACTGAAGTTGCAGCGGGCGATAAGTCATATGTACTTGGTTTTTATGAGGGAGAACATTCAAGATGATCTGTTTCCAATTCACTGAAGTCAGGAAAGCAAATGCTATCGAGCTACGATCCTCTCCCTCAGTCCCTCCCTCAAATAAGGACTTGGCAGAAATAATGATTGCATTTAGTATGTTTCAGTGGGTTACTTTTGCTCTGAAAAAAAAAAAAATCTCAGCGCACTTATGATAAGATTTATCACCTCCGACTCTTTACTTCTCTGCCAAAATAATCATCACCATCAATTTAGAAGATCAAACTAACGAATTAAGCCAGCTCCAGTCCCGTTATCGGACTTGTTTATGCAAAGAACATTGAAGCACAGAAAAATCGTGACTCTTCCAAGGTCATGTGGTAGCCAAGAGCTGGGGGGTATAGATCCGGTTGATCTTGCTCCCCAACTGTGCCGCTGGTGCCCAAGCAGCCTCATGAATCAAACATGAGAGATTAAATTTAAAAAGTGCTCAGCTCTTTATGAAAAGACTTAATGGAGTTTAGTTTCATTAGCAAGTGATATGCAAGTCTGAATGTTGACATGGGAGGGAAACTCACTGGAGACGATCTGCACTGCAGGGGTCCGTGTGTGCCCACTGCACTGCCTTCATGTCTGTGCCTCACTGTCTTCTGGTCTTTTAAGTAGTTTTTTCACGTCTAGATACTGCCTTGCCAGATGGCAGAAAACTGTTAGTTTTAGCAAAGTTTTTTTTTTTTTGGTTTTTCAAGACAGGGTTTCTCTGTGTAGTCCTGGCTGTCCTGGAACTCACTCTGGAGACCAGGCTGGCCTCGAACTCAGAAATCCGCCTGTCTCTGCCTCCCAAGTGCTGGGATTAAAGGCGTGCGCCACCACTGCCCGGCAGCAAAGTTTTTAAGAGAGTAAACTCAGTTAAAATATTGGGAGACTCATGATGGTTAACTAAGTTAAATACTTTTAGTAGTTAAAAGAAAGCTAGTCATGTAGAGTATACTTTTGCAGAGAAAAGAGTTAGTAATCTTTCTGACCCCCCCGGCCCCTCCCCCCCCCCCCGCTCCACCCCCGACATTTATTTATCTTCAAGGTAAGACTAGAATGAAGCCACGATCAACACACTCATATGGAAGAATAGTCTACTGTGTCACAGGAGCTTGTCACAGAAAAGCCCTGCGTACTTATTTGTGACCATTTAAATATTTCTACGTCTTACTGCCTGGACCCTGTAGCCCCGAGTCTGAGTGTGGACCCATAGCAGATGCTTGCAAAGGCTCTGGTCTTAGCTGTGCTGGTAAGAGAGTGATTCGGTCTGCGGGTAACCCATTGCCCTTGGGTGTTCGCAGTGCACATCTCCTGAAGGTGTTTTCAGAGTTACAAAGCAAGATGTTAATATTGAAAATGAATCACTAGTGTCAGTGTTTAGTAAGGCTCCAGCCATGTCTGTCTTAGGCCTGGGAAATGGGAGGGTGCTTTTAAATCAACAGCATTAGTGTCAGTGTAGAGAAGAGATGCAGAGGCTAAGAGCTGGGACAGTAGCTGGCTGTCTTTCTAGGCATGGTCATTACATCAACACTTTTGAATCAGCCGGCATGGATTGAGTGTATGCTGCAGGATGCAGAAGGAAGTGGGAGATGGATCTTTGTTCTCTGCAAGCGTCTCCAGGGAGAGAAGCTTAACGTGAACTTTACAGAGAGCGTTAGTTGAGGGGTGCTATGCATGCCCCTGTGACAACCAGCTGATGGAGAGGGGTTGGAAGAAGTGGCTTTAACAGGGTAATAGGCAGGTAATGGAGGGAGGGACTTTTCAGTTATTGGTTTGGCGTGCTAGAATATTCCCATGGCTCGTAGACAGTGTTGGCATCCAGGACTTGTCTGTGAGCCAGGGGTTGGTTAGTAAGCCCCTTCACTCTACCTTCTGAGTTTTCTTATTATCTCCACAGTCTTAAGTCGGCACCCCCTCCAGAGGTGGGGTGGGGAAGGGGATGGTCACCGGGGTTATCTCCGGCATAGCCTCATAGCCTTTTTATATCCTGTTTGTAGATTCTGTTTGCTGCTCAAGGCTCTTTTTAGACAACCTTCCCTTGGTTTCCATCCCTTCCACACTGCAGTCTTGCTGTTCCCGTTGGAATAAAGTTTCCCTCAGTTAACCTCTCTTCATCTCATCTGCCTCTTCTTTGGCCTACCCAGCACTGGGAGTGTGCTGTGCCTTCCTTTCATCCTGCTTCCTCACTCCGGTCTGCTTCACAGTGCACCCTGTCCTGTTTGCTTTGCATTGAGCATTTAATGTCCACCAGCCATCCCCGGAGTCCACCGGTCAGTGCTGCATCTGCTCTGTGCCTCCCTCTGAGCATCGCTGGCAATTGTCACCCACTCCTGCCCTCCTCCTGGTGTGTATTGGTTGTCTCTCTGCTTTCTTCCTGTGCTTCATGCTCTCTTGTGCTCTGGGAGATGTCTAGGCACCTGACAGAGCAGGTAAAACTGCAGTCATTCTGTTGAAATGAATTAACACTAGCACACAAGAAAGGAAACCCAGCTTATAACCTGTCTTCTCTTGTCCGATTATTAATATTACATGCTCTGGATACATGGACATATGTGCAAAGGTAAATGGAGCCAGTTAACCCCCCCCACACATACACACAAAATTAAAAAGGTAATGAATTTGGCCTGGGGGCCTAGAAGAGTGAGGGGCGGGGTGGAGTGCTCATGTAGGAAGTTCTTAAAAAATCAAAATAAAACTATAAGAAAAAGAGTAAATGGAAACAACTTAAAAGTGTAAACAATTCGATAGGCTGCCATTTCCACTCAGGGGAGCAGGCCGGAAGCAAATTCGAATGAAGTTATCCACGGTGATTTTTAAAAAGCAATGATCCATGGCACCCCATTTACTGAATTTCTTGGGTAGAACAGAGAAAACTTAATTTGTTGAATAGCTTTTATCAAAAACAAGGGAAATAAAAAAAAAAAATCTCATTCAATGTGTATTTCAAAAGTTGCCTACCCCCCTCCTCAAGAATAAAAGAAAAAGAAAAGTCTAGCGTTTTCCTGACTCATCTTCGACAGCAATGGTCCTTACTTGCATGAGGCGCCTGCGTGCCTTGTATTGGGCTAGATGTTACCCTATGTTCTGAGCGTGGAGGCCCTCATAGGGACTGCTTAGCTGGCAGAATGCTGGTGCAGCCAGGCTGAAGTTTGACCAGTAGATCCTTTGTCTTTCAGTAACAATGAAGCGACCTCCCCGTGGCCTAAATTCAGGGTTTTGTCTCTGTGCCAAAACTTTCAGGCATCACTCCTTTAAAAAAAAAAAAAAAAAACAAAAACCAAAAAACCTGAGTCAGGAACATTCTGTGAAGCACAGCGAGAGTGCCGTCCTTTAAAAGATTGGCGGACTCCCCCCAGATTGATAAGGCCAAGCAAGCTTCCGCCTGTTTCATAATTATCTGTGGTGTTGGTTAAGGTGGCAAAGGTGTGGACAGTCCCTCCTGTGAACGTACTTTTAGAATTACCTCTGCTTACATAATTTTACATAGCAGCTCCTATGTCAAAGGATTCAGTTTCTTTTATCACAGACAGTAGAATAGATACATTGACCCAGTTTAACCATCTTGTAAATTAGAATATGAATTAGATGTGTAAAAATTTGCATTGATTGCTTGGATTCCCACAATGGAATAAGTCTTAAATAGCCTTTAGTACTTCCTGAATTGCAGCTAGAGTGCCCCACCCTCCAGCTATACTTTTTTATCTAAACTCATTAAAACCATAATGCTCTTGGGTTGAAGTAAAACTTTGCATGAATGGTATTTGTGTGTACAAGTGTGCGTGCACGCACACGTCTGCACTCATATTATTCACACATATATTCATGAGCTCCCATTAAATCATGACAGTCTGATGGGGGAGACTATCCCGATCCTAAAAACAGCTCTGTCATGATAGCCTTCGCATAGCATAGAACTCTTCCTTTCGTGCTGTCCAGTCTGCCATTGCTCACTGTGTTCTGAAGCTTGTGCGGCGGCACCCCAATCTAATGGTAGAATATTTTCACCGTTGTCTCCCAACGGAACCTGTGCTCAGTAATCCGCTGTCTGCACTGTGGCTCTTCTGGACACAGTGTGATAACATCCTAGTGTTACAGCATGGATCGGTACTTTACTGCTTTTTATGGCTGAGTAAATTCCATCCCATGGATAGTGTGTTGCAGGAAATTTGATCACACTGTGAACCCCCAAGATTGTGTTATTTACTGGAAAAAAAAAAAAATCTGTTTCTAGTTGTGGCGTGGTTCCTCTCTTAGCACACACCTCTGATCCCTCTGGCTGGGATTCCGACACGTCCTTAGTATACGCCTGTAATCCCAAACAATGAAGGTAAAGTTAGTTGTAGAAGGAAGCACCCATGTTTTAAAGTGATGTACAACTGAATAGCAGACAAAGTGATGAGTCAGAGAAAGATTTGATCCAATAGGATATGCCAAGAGAGAGAGAGGAGGGAGGGAGGGAGGGAGGGAGGGAGGGAAGGAGGGAGGAAAGGGAAGCTACTTAAGGGAGCCATACAGAGAAAGAAAGAGGAGGCAGCGTTACCGGGGCAGTTGTACAGTTGTACAGACAGGTTGCAGAGAGGGAACAAGCTAGACACAGGTGATCACAGAAGGAGCCAGAGAATGAGAAGGAGCCAGAAGATTAGAACAAACTGCCAAAGTTAGTTTGAGGCCAAGCGGAGTGATTCAGGCAAGGCTGAGAAAGAAGCCAGATTGAATCAATCAGCTTGCAGAGGAGTTTTGAGCCAGAACAGCTGAGCTGAACCAGCCAGAGCTCAGAAAGAACAAGAAAGGGTGAGCTTATTCATCAGCAAGTCTCTGAGGCTGAAAACGGTCTAGGCTTAGGTAAGATTGTACAGAGCCGAAAGCTTCCAGGACTAGGCCTAGGTTAGCAGACGGAGGTAGTAAGCCTGGGAGACAACAATTAGGACAGGAGAATAAAAATATACTTTTACACAATGAATATACCACATTTCAAGTATCAGTCAGTTGACAGATTTCTGGTTTTCTTTTACTTTCTCTTCCTTTAAGGTTCAGATAACCTATAAAACATTAAGACCCCTTGTCTGACCTCTAATCCCTCACCTACACACTTCAGCTAAGGTCCTTTAATTGTTCATATTTAATTAAAGGAAGAAACAGCTAATCTTTCAGGAGAAGCATAGGTGGGAAGAAGAGATATTAAGTTCAGGAGACTGGAGGGATGGTGGCCAGCTCTGCCGGAGCCTGCGGCTGTGACTGACTTTGTTGGCGCATGCTAATTAGCAGAGGTCTTCATAAAGAATGAAAAGATGGATAACAACTTTTAACAGATGCTTGACTGACAATGTAATAGACAATGTAGACCTACACTATATAGAATGAATGAATAGCTTTTTATTTAAGATGTTTCTCATCAAACTTTGGAACAGGATATGAATGAGTCATTTTTAATATAGGGAGACTGAGGGAGAGACTGATTCCAATATAGTGGCCTTGCGTATGGTCAAAGATAAGGTTATTGATGTGATTTACACAGCTGCTGCTGTGGTTGGTACACAGGGCCTCTTGTACTTGGGCGGAAAGTGCTCTGCCTGCGGCTTCACCTCCGGCTTCACCTCCTGGAGGAAGAGTTTGGGAAAATCGAGGAGGGTATCATTACTAACTTCTAAACTGAAAAGTGAGCTCGGGCTGGCACATGGCTCCTGCTGACAAGTACTTGTCATGCAAGCGTGGACACAAGTTCTGATCCCCAGAACCCACAGGAAAGTCAGCGAGGTGTGGTAGCTGCCAATAATTCCAGCACATACCCCTACACACGTATGTGTACTTCCTAGGTGTGACTATGTACGCACCCCTCTCCCACCACGGTCCAGTTTAAAAAATGAAGTAACAGGTAGCTTCCAGTAGAATTGATAAGTAGATTGGATATAGAATTCATATAAATCAGAGAGAAGACTTAATAAGGATTTAGAGTGTATAATTGAAACAATGCCCCTTGAAATCACAGATAATGACAGGCAGAGGGACTTGGGGGCACTTAAGATAAATCGTTCAAACTGTGGACAGTAATTAAAATGGTTAAAACCTTAAAAAAGTCAATTCATCAAGATTTCATTTTTGGGCTCTGCTCCACGACATAGTTATTTAAAAATCCCCGGACTGCCAGGCAGAAATCATCTGTGGTATTATATGATAGATTTCTGTACTTACAGAGCTTTAGAAAAATAGTGATAGAAATTAATTTTAAATGAAATCACCGTACGGAGCGTAAGGCCATGGTCCCCCTTCCACTCAGTTTCAGGAACTTCCAGAAACTTAGCATGCCGGGACCCCAACTCTGGTTAAGTCTGTTTCCGACTTAAGACATTGACTGGCTTGGCCAGCAGAGCCGAGCATCAAGTCAGGAGACTCAGCTTTGCCAGAATGCCGAGTGTGGATCTGAAATGTCTCTCAAAGGGTGGCAGAATAATAATAAATAGTGCGACAGATAGGTTCTTCTTAGGGGGTTGCTAATTTACCATGAAGATATGAGGAATTCACCAAGTGGGCGGTAACGCTACAGCGGGCTCCAGGTAGCCTGCTGTCCTCTAAGCTCACGGAGAGTGAATGCTCACTTGAAGGTTGCGTGGGGAAATGTGCAGGTGGCTGTAGGGCCAGCATGCTCATGCTCATGCTTCTGAGGCAGCGCTTAGGTAGCGTTCTGCCTCAGCAGTGTGTGAAGACTTCTGATTCCTTGGGTCTTTCCCACAGTAGCTACAATTATTCTCTTTACTATCTGCCAATCTGATAAATGTGTTCACACACAGCACACACACACACAGTTAATATCTCATGACTAGGGTAGTTTGCATTTACTACATGGGTGGTCCTAAGTTTGGTAATTTTGCCCCCTCTTGTTTGTTATGTTTTAAGTTTTTTCTTTACGTAAGTTTTGTCCACCTGCTGCCAGTTCTCCATTTTCTTACCACTTTCAAATAGATCATTGAGTGCTTTATAGTTTCTGTCCCGTATAAGTATTTTTCCAAATTTGGCCTTTCTTGTTTGTGGTAGTGCTTACCTTAAGTATTTTAAGTGGCTTGTGTGGTTAGATACAATTTTGCAGTTGTTTTCATTACATTGTATATATTCGTTGGTGGGGGTGTGTGTGTGGGGGGGTGCAAGTCTCAGCAAGAGTGTTGGCTCTCTCTCCCTCTCCCTTGTGGGTCCCAGGGATCAGGTTGGAAAGTGCCTTTACCTGCTCAGCCCTCTTGTGAGTCCAGATACTGTTTTTTAAAAAATAAATAGTTTGAATTTTTTTCCTACCTTAGTTGTCTTTTCTTGCCAGGATTATACATGAAAGTTCTTAATTGTCTGTAAGGCTTTGAGAAATTAATTTTAAACTTCATGTCCATTTGTACTTTAGTGTTTGAACATAGAATCTGTAGTATTTTGACAGTCTATTTTGATTATTGCTGTATTTTTATTTTAATCATCGTGTTACCAGATTTAGAAAATATTCATATTTTGTTTGTTCAAAGAGTTTCTCTGTGTACCCCTGGCTGTCCTGGAACACACTATGTGGACCAGGCTGGCCTCGAACTCAGAGATATCTGGTTGCTTCTGCCTTCCAAATACTAGAATTGATTATGCTGCTATTATTATATATAAGAATGCCTGGCTAGTCTTTGCATTTTTAAGAACATAACTTCTGTGGCATGTCTTGGAAATTTATTCCTCTAGACACTAATAGTTTCCTCCAATATCACCTGGACAGAAATCATGTAGAAAATTTAATTGAAATTATGCTAATATGTTAATTTTGTGGGGAACTGGCACTTTTGTTAAATCATCTTATCTAAAATATGTCTTTCCTTGTGTTCTGTTTTTTTTATGTCCTTTGAGATATCCTTGTGGTTTCCATGTGTCAGTCTTGTAAGTTTTATGAGTTTTTAAAGGAGGTGTATGGTATTTTTTACTTAGTGAGAATCCTATTCATGTGTATAATGTATTTTGATCCTATCAGCTCCACTGCCTCTCAGTCACCCGACCTTCCCCTCCAACATGTTCCCTCCCAGCTTCATGGCCCCTTCATTTTTGAAAACATAACTGGAGTCCAGTCAGTGCCTCCATTATGCCCCATAGTGTGACATCATCCATGGGGGCCACACAGCCCGCCCATAGTTAATCTCCAAAGGCGTGATTACCCCACCCCCGCCTCAGCCGCCAACAGCTGTCAGTCACTCTTCAGTTAAGAGTGGGGCTTGAGACCTCTTCTCCCACTCCCCTCCCCCAGCACGATGGCTGGATGTTGTGCAGGGAACCACAACTGCTATACGTTCATGAGCACAATGCTCATGTCAAACGCAGGAGGTCCCACTTCTCAGCCTCCCTGCATCCTCCTGCTCCTCCGTCCTTTCTGCTTCCAATGTCCGGGGTGTTCCCTGAGCCTCAGTACAATGTCATGTTTGTGGCTGAGACTCCCAGTCTCTTCTCCTTAGTACTTTGACTAGTTAGGAGTCTTTGCCATAACCACAGTTTGCTCCTGAAGAAGCTTCTCTGACCAAGACTAGGGTAGCATGTGTCTGGAATGAATCCCAGACACAGCTGTGCAGAGTTGAAAGATAAACTCGGTGATTTTCTGAATCTTTCCCCTCTTATTTTCTATTTGTGAATGGAAGACTTTTAAAAAATCCATTCTTATTTCTTGATAATTATAGTATAGAAAGTTATTTTTTAATATTTATAAGAATGTTTCAATTCTCTCTCTCTCTCTCTCTTTCTTTCTCTTTCTTTTTTTGTTTTTTTCAAGACAGGGTTCTTCTGTGTAGCCCTGGCTATCCTGAAACTTGCTCTGTAGTCCAGGCTGGCCTCAAACTCACAGAGATCCGCCTGCCTCTGCCTCCTGAGTGCTGGGATTAAAGGCGTGCACCACCACTGCCTGGCCAATTTTCCCATACTTTTGCATTTGCTTATATTACGTGTAGCCTCCAGAGTGGTGTGGAATGATGAAGCAAAAACCAGCATCTTCTTCTTGTTTGTACATTTAATAGAAATCGACTTTATTCTTGGAGCCTATGTTGCACGGCTTCTCACCATAATAACAAAGCGCTTGCGCCAGTTGCTTATAAAGAGAAAGGGTTTATTATGGTTCCTAGGCCATGGTTGGATTAGCCCACTGTTTCTAGGGCTCTGTTAGGGGCAGGTGGAAACCAAGAAAGGAAGAGGGACTGAGTAGTCAGAGTCCCACAGTTGCCTAGGGAATGCTTCTGGTTAAACCACCATGCCTTCCCTCAATAGTGCCACCCTTTGAACCAAGCCCATAACACATTTAACATCTAAGCTGTAGCCTTCTGATCCCAGCCCCAGAGATTTTATATCTATGTCACTGTCACGGTGTAAAATGTGTCCCAACATTGCCCTAAAGTCCAAGTCCATGGTGTCCTCTTAAACTGAAGGCAAGATCAACTGTGAGCTCAAAAAAAGAAAAAAAAAAATCAAACAAATGTATACTTCAAAGTTACATGTCTGGGCAGGCATAGAGTGAGCTGCCAGAAGCCAGAAATAGGAAAATGGTTAAGAGGTGCTGGCCCCAGGCAAGACTAGAACATCAGCAGAGCAAGCATTGAATCCTAAAACTCCTTGTGGAGGACCTGGGGCCCATTCTGGGGAATGGTTCCCAAGAGTTTGATTGGCCCTGTCTCACTGGCCTCATTCAGAGCATGTGGCTTATCTTTTGGACAGGTTTTGCAGGTTGTCTGCAGCTTCCTGTAGTAGGTATTGTTGTATGCCAACAGCTGTGCATCCTTGGGTTATCAAGACACAGTTTACCCTGTTGTGAGCTAGCTGAAGGGTCTTACTGCTCACTCTTTGACTCTCCTCAGACTATCCTTTGGAACCTTGGTGGAAGCTGACTTAGTAACTCTGTAACTCTTGCATTCTGAGCTCGTGCTTAGCCAGCATCATGTGATGGTGCCAAGTTCTGCTGTCAGTACCAGCTGTACCTGGGCCTGCTGAAACCACAGCCACAGCATCCTTGGAGCATTTTACAGGGCATTCTTGGAGGGCACCCCCTCCCCAGGCTCTGTTCTGAAAAGCACTCTACCCAGGAAAGTCCCTGAAAGAAATTTGCATTGCTGCATTTCTAAGCTCCAGGTGGTCTGTGGCCTTTTGGATCTGGTGCTTGGTCTTGAGGCGGCTCTCCCGAGGTCCCAGTGCAAACCAGTAGGCTCCTCTGTGCCTTTGTTGGGGCTAGCAACCACACCCCGCTTAACTGGACCGTGGCAGGCACTGCTTTTCTGGCCAAGCTGTAAATTTCCCAAAGCTTTTCAGGTCCCCTTTTACTTTATTTGAGATCAGGGCTCACTGTGTGGCACAGCTGGCAATCCTCCTGCTTCAGCTTTTATCCCAGACCCTTTCCAAATTCATGTATTTCTTTTATCCTGTTAATACCGCCTGAATCTGTTTAGGGCTGTTCTTACACAAGCGGGTGTGGTGCCAGCCACTGGATCGTGGCAACCTCCCAAGAGCCACACCCTGAAGAGAACCCGACTCTCCCGGCCCCAGCAGGCATTACCTGCCGATGGCTCTCAGCTAACTGTGGGGCCTTATGATCACCTCCCCCCATCCCCAACATCCCAGCATAGCCATTAAATACTGCCTTATCTCTGGGGGGTTTAGAATAGTTTCTGAGCCGTGCTTCAGAAGTCATAAGAAGTCAAGAACTTTGGAACTGGGAGTCTCTGGCAGAGTAAGTAATGGGTTATTTAGAAGACAGGTCATCTTCCTGGAGCTTTAGTATATAGCATATTTCTGTGGTAGACTTCAAGTGAAAAACATTGAACACATGCCGGAGATGTCACAGGACTTCTATGTTTAGAAACTGTTTTTAGTGGGAACAGTTTAGATTAGGATAAATAAACATTTTTCGAAACAGCTGTTCGAAGAACAAGGGAAAGTTTTGATTTTGCTATCTGTTACAGCTGAATGAGAAGGGAAACGTCGAGCTAACTGTGAGGGGGGTGAGTTCATTCACACACAGCAGAAGCGGAGTATTTAGAGATTAGGATCAGTAAGCTTTAGATACAATAAGCTTTAGTGGGGAGCACGCCAGCTTCTGAATATGGACTTTCATTTTTTAAATTATTTTATTTATTTACATCCCAAATGTTACCCCTTCTATCCCCCCACCCTCAGAGTTCTTCTAGTCATCCCTCCTCTCCTTTGCTTCCAAGAGGGTGGCTCGCCCCCATCCCTCTTCCCCAGGGGTGGGAGGCATCAAGTCTCTACAGGATTGGGCACAGCATCCTCTTCCACCGCGGCCAGACAAGGCAGTCCTCTGCTACATATGTGCTTGGAGCCACACTGGCCAGCCCATGGATGCACTTTGCTTGGTGGCTCAGTCTCTGGGGGCTCTGAGGAGTCTGAGTTAGTTGACACTGTTGGTCTTCCTATGGGTTTGCCATCCCCTTCAGCTCCTTCAATCCTTCTAACTCTTCCATAGGGGTCCCTGACCTCAGTCCAATGCTTGGCTGTAAGTATCTGCATCTGTCTAAGTCAGCTGCTGGTAGAGCCCCTCAGAAGACAGCCATGCTAGGCTCCAGTCAATAAGTACAACATAGCAGTAATAGCGTCAGGGTTTGGTGACCACCCATAGGATGGATCTAAGTTGGGCCAGTCACTGGTTGGCCTTTCGTTCATTCTTTCCATTTATTTATTCTTCATTCATTCATTCATTCATTCATTTAAAAGGAAGGTTTCACTATATAGCCCTGGCTTGCCTGGAACTCACTATGTAGACCAAGTTCAATGAGATCGTGTCTGTCTGACTGCCTCAGTCTCTGAATGTTGTGATTAAAGCTGTGTACCATGCTGGCTCCATGGGCTTTTTATATTATAAAGATGCTAGGTTTTTCCTCCCAAGTTAATGTGCAAGATATGTATAGCCATGGCGTGTGACCGACAGTGAATTTGGTATGTAGGGATATGTTTGCCGAGAGATGTTAACACTCTCTCAAGCATAGGATTTTGTTTTTTATGGTGGGAAAGCCAGGACTAAATCTCAGTAAAGAAACCCAGAGGAACTGGTTAAATCTTGGGAGAGACAATTTGTATTAGTAGCCAAAGGGTGGGTGATAGACTAAAGTGGAATAAATAAATGAACAAAGATCCAGCTGGAAAGTCTGATGTGGCAAATGGCGTGTTAAGGGTCCCCGTGAAACTTAGAGTAGCGATTGCGCTATTCCGGAGGAAACAAAGTTACCAATGGCAAGTTCTGAGGAACCTGACAGGGCCTCATGCCCCAGAGCCTCTTCTTCCATGTGAAGTGATAGCGATTTGGAGCTAGTTAGCCAGGCGGTGGCCACAGGCAGCTTTTAATCCCAGCACTTAGGAGGCAGAAGCACGTGGATCTCTGTGAGTTTGAGGCCAGCCTAGTCTATAGAGAGAGGTC
Organism: Mastomys natalensis; assembly: GCA_021653895.1. Taxonomy (NCBI): domain Eukaryota; kingdom Metazoa; phylum Chordata; class Mammalia; order Rodentia; family Muridae; genus Mastomys; species Mastomys natalensis. Next base: position 712,511 of record JAJTUV010001108.1, read on the forward strand.
CAGGACAGCCAGGGCTACACAGAAGGGTAGAGGGGCTAGGAGGAAGGGAGAGAGGGAGGTAGGATCAAGGAGGGGTACATTCAGTGCAGTTCCCCCCAGGAACCTTCGAGGCAAGATGACTCAGTGGGTAAAGGCACTCGCTGCCCAAGCCTCGTGAACCAAGTTCATTACCTAGTGCCTACAAGGTCAAAGGAGAGCGCTGACTCTCATGGGTTGTCCTCTGACCTCCACATGAGTGCAATGACTTGTGACACACACACCCTGCCTCACACACACACAATAAGTAAACCTCGTAATTTTTAAAATATTCTCTTTTCGGTGGTTAGTTTTGTGTAAGTGCTGAATAGTGTCCCTCGTGTGGATGTCTCCACCTTCCCTCCCACTCAAAAGCAGCGTGGCTGTGTCTGTTTTGGTGACTTTGGGTAAGCTGTTACACAGTGCTGTAAACGGTGTACAGGGTGTGGTGTGGACTTGTGGTTTAGTTCCTGCAGGTGAAAACCATGAGCAACAATGATGGGTGTCACCTTTGTAGGAAACTACCACGCCACCTCCCAAGCCTTTGCCTCCTCTTGCATTCCGTTTCTGCTTGTCTGTCTTCCTCCTTCACCAGTGGTCTGCTTGGGAGCTCTGCCACCCCAGTGGCCGAGCGCCTTTGGCAGTTCCTGAGCACTGACCCGGATGAGCCTCTTTTAAGCACCCCCTCTGTCTTCTCTGTGAAATACCTATTTTAAGTCAAGTTGTTTTTCTTAACTACTGTTGTTTATTTTGCATGCAAACCCTTTATTAGATTTTTTTTTCTTCCTTGGGGATAGCCTTTTCATCCTCATCATTGACTTTTGCATTGTTTCGTAAGTCTTTCCATTCATGTGTCTTGACTTTGGTGTGTATATAACAAGCCCCATCTGAAATCAGGATCACCTAGATTTTTCTCCTATCTTCTGGGGGATATACAGTTTTTGAATTTTATGTTTAGGTCTCTGTGTTCCATTTTCAGTGAGTTTTTATGGAAGGGAAAAGTTTTGTTTAACTTCCTTTGCTTTTTTTTTTCCCCTTAAACATGTGGGTGTCTAGTTGTTCCAGCCGAATTTGTTGAAAAGTCTTTCTTTTTGTTGCCTTTCCTTTGCTCCCTTGTCACAGATCAGTTGCCTATATTTGTGTGGGTCTATTTCTGGGCTGTCTGTTCTGTCCCATTGATCTGTTTGTCTGTTCCTTTGCCAATAACACAATGCCTTGATTACTGGAGATTTATAAGTCCTGAAACCAGGTAGTGTCCACCCCTGGGCGTCATGCTCCTTCCCCTTTGTGCCGGCTCTTTCTGAGATATTTTCCTGCTATACAGACTTTTAGAATCAGTTCATTGGTGTCCATGAAATAACTCTCTGGCTTAGGTTTGCTTTTTAAACTAATTTTGCTTTTGATTTGTGAAGTCTTCTTCTTATCCTCCTCCTCCTCTTCTCTTCCTCCTCCTCCTTTGTTTTGCTTTTGATTTGTGAAGTCATCTTCCTCCTCATCCTCCTCTTCCTCTTCTTGATTTTAATAATTGTTCTAAGGCCTTTTCTTTCTTATTTGCCACAAAAACTTATTGTTAGTTGCTGTAAGCAATAATAATCATAATACTAAGCAACTCCATGGTGTCATTGAATTTCTGTACGACATAAGCCTCTATATAAATATGTGTAGTGGATGTATCTGAGTTATATTAGCCTGTACCTACCTACAAAGGAGTGTGTGTGTGTGTGTGTGTGTGTGTGTGTATTTGTATGCATGCCCACATGTGCATGAATGCATAAATGCCTGTGTAAAGGTCAGAGGTCAATGATAAGATGGGGGAGTGGCTTGGGAAGGTAGCCTTTAGGTAGTTTCTTACAAAGGTGATAGCCATTATTGTCGCTCATGGTTTTCACCTGCAGGAACTAGACTACACGTCCACATCCCACACAGTTTACAGCACTTTGCAATAGCTTTCTCACAGTCACCAAAACAGACACAGCCAAGCTGCCCTTGAGTGGGAGAGAGGGTGGTGGCATCACACGAGGGACACTACTTGGCACTTACACGACAGAGGTCAAATGTCTTCCTAAATTACCTCCCAGCTTATTTTTGATTCTCTCATTGAACCCAGAGATAACTGGTTTCAGCAAGACTGGCTGGCAGTAAGCTGCAGGGATCCACGCATCTCTAGCCCATCCTCTGCCCCAGCAATGGCATCCCAGGTACATGCTATCACATGGGTGATGCATGCTTTAACATTTATGCTGGGAATTGAAGTCTGGTCCAACAAGCGCTTTGTCTATTGAGCCACGCATGCAAAGAACCCTGAAGTCCATTGTTATAATGACCCCAGAGACACACCCGGTCAAGGGGTTATGTCTCTTCCTACTTGTCCTTTGCCTTTGACTGAATTTGAATTTATCAGGAGACAGGTGTTGTATTAATATGACAGCTGTCATTTTATTGTATATATCATCAGCATGCTATAGAGAGTGAACTATATAAAAAAATACTAGTAATTGGATTGTATGTCGAGCTTAAGAGAAAATAGAAATGCTGAAATGTAAACTATTCAGTCGTTGCTTCATCCTAACATAGCTAGCTGTTCCTGGTCAATGAGGTTACATCTAAAGAGTGTTCAATGTGAATTACAATGTTTCCATTTGTAATTCAATGCCTGGACCGTGTTCCTAAGACTTACATTCTAACCTTTATGTTATTTTATTCCTTGATGGGCAGAATTCTATAATTGCCTGTAGAGAAACACTACTGTTTGGTCTGGAGAGATGACTCAGTGATTACAAGTTCACTCTGCTCTTCTAGAGGATGTGAGTTCAGTTCCCACCACCCACACTGGGTGGCTCACAACACCTGCCACTCCAGCTCTGGGGAGTCCAGCATCCTCTTAGGAGCTCTGTGAGAACCGTGCTCAGGGGCGCTCACACTCACACAGACATACACATACACAATTAAAGCTTTAAATACTAAGAAAACACAATGCTCCTATTTGACTTTATAAAATATTTAATTCAAGCGGTCGAGTGTCACCGAGCATCTTGGTTAGAGTTTCTGTTGGTGTGATAAAACACCATGACCAAAAGCAGCGTCAGGATAGGTAAACGGTTCAAGTTCATGGACGCTTCCAGTTAACTGTCCATCTCTGGGAGAAGTCAGGGTAGGAAGCCAAGCACAGCAGGAGGCTGGTGGCCATAGCAGGGTGGTGAGGCCAGGAGGAGCTCAGCTTGCTAGCTTGCTCCCTATGACTTGCCCAGCCTGGTCCTCCTAGCCCTTTGACAGATGACAAATATTGTCCAGTCCTTACTTATTATCAGAAAACTGGTAAACGTGAGTATTTTTCTGTGCCTGTTGGGCTCTTTATTTATTTATTCTCCATCCTTGTTGATTATTTTCTGTTTTTTATGGGAAGGTATTGTATTTTCATTTGTATTTTGGGTTGGCTTTGAAAGTGGTTCGTTCTCTGTGTAACATGCCCCAAGTATTCTTCTGAGTTTCAGTTTACTTTCCTGTATATATTCTTGTTGTTGTCTTAAATTTGATACTGTGTTTTGTACATTTTTCTTGTGCCATTTGGTATTTCTGATTAGCTATTTCTGAATCATATCATTTCAGTTGCTTGTGCTGTTAACAGGGCTATAAAAAATTAAGTTCTGGGCAGTGGTGGCGCACGCCTTTAATCCCAGGGCTTGGGAGTCAGAGGCAGTCGGATTTCTGAGTTCGAGGCCAGCCTGATCTACAGAGTGAGTTACAGGGCAGCCAGTGCTATAGAGAGAAACCCTGTCTCAAAGACTGGAAAAAAAAAATTAAGTTCTTTTCTAACTCTCTGTTATCGGGATGTTTAATGGCCTGAAATTTCAATGGGAAGACACTTTTTTCCTTCCATTTTATAGTAATAAGCCCAACATAATAAGTAATAACTAAAAGATAAATTGAAATATTGTTTTAACTTATTTAATCATAAACACTTGGTGTTGGTGAAAGTTTGGGATTGTAAGTGAGAAATGAAGTTTTCCCTGGAACCTTGACTTCCTTAACAAATGCCTTTCACTGCACAGTCATGAAACCTCAGAGCAGTGCTCCTCCTCCTCCCCAACACCGCTACCCTTTAATACACTTCCTCGTGCTGTGGTGACCCCAAACGGTAAAGTCAGTCTCGTTGCTTCTTCACAACTGTAATGAATTTTAGTGTAAATCTTTTTGGAGCTAGAAGTTTGCCAAAGAGTTTGGGACCGGTTAAGAACCTCTGCCCTGGCGCATTTATTTGTGATTACTTTCAAAGCAGGTAGAGGGCAGCAAGGGCAGGCCATTTGAGATGGACTGTGTCTTTGGCTCTTCAGGGCCCAAAACTAATTTTTAAAAATTTAAGATCTCTGGCTTTGTCCACAGTGACACTGGTTAATAGATTCCCCTCTCAATAATACACAATGCTGGATGGTGACGCATTGTAGACAAGCAGACCATTGTTCGAGACAATGTGTGCTGTGTTCCAAGGACTGCGAATTTTTGTCTCGGATTATTTTTATGATACAGTTTTAATTTCTAGAATACAAAATGTATTTTACCTTGGTGCTAATAAAAGGCACGTTTTAGATTCAATATTAACAGTTTGCAATCCTCTTGATATAATTGTTGCAAATGTCTGTATCTTTACATACTGTGTTTTTAGAGTAGGCTTTTTAAGATTTGAGACACCCTCCCCAGCCCTCCCCTCATGTGGCCTCGGCTGACTTGGCAACAACTTTCCCTGCCCCTGCTGACCTTGAACTTGTGACCATAACTACCTCAGCCTTTGGACTGCTAGAATGCAAGCACGTGCCGCTATGCCTGGCTTAGAGTAGACTTTTCTTTGATTTAAAAATGCAATGTAGGTTTCAAATGTATGTGTTTTATTAAACAAATTTGCTGTCCCGTTATGACGCATACATCCACAGCTATTCAGTGTTTAAGTACCTGTGTTCTGCATTCCCCTTTCAGGCTGGGGTTAACTGTGTGACAGTTCTTTATACAGAGAAGGCAGGAGCTGAAGAGCAGGTTAGAGAGAAGCACAGGTTTTTGGATTTCAGAAGTCTGTGGGACCCTAGGCCAGGAGAAGTCAGACAAACTGGAGTTAGAGTACAGTCTTTGTTAAGCCTCGGGCTGGGAAGACAGGCACAACTGGATGAGTTACAGGTGAGAGTGATGTAGGTTAACGCTCTCTCCACCATGTGCGATAGATAGGCAGACAACCTTCATCCCTATTGGAGCATTGGTCACAGCATCTTCTTAAGTCTAAGAGAAGGTACCACAAGTCACGGCTGGGTCCTGCCCCTCAGCTTAGCACCACAGAAACTGGACAAGGCTCTGAGCCTTTTCTTTCAGTGTCCTCTTAGCCCAGGTTCCAGCCATCTCCACTGGCCGTCTGGGCTGGCATCCCTGGTGCCGTGGCTGGGTTCCTCAGATTCACTCTCCAGAGAAACCAGAGAGATTTATAAGGACAAGTCAGAGCCCATCCCTCCCCTCCTTAATACTTTCCACTAAATGTTCTTCACGGAGTCCTAAAGGGCCGTCTGAGTGCCTCTCACATCCCCCTCCGCCCCTGCACCCGCCCTTGGTCTGTTTGTTCACCCGTGTTCAGTCTTGAATATTCCACTCCCTTCTTCATCATTTAGGCCTGCAGCTAGCTGTAGCTTCTTTCATGAAGCCCCCACACGTGTGACTTCTGAGGTAGCATCTTCCGGCTCCTAATCCCATTCCTGTGGAATGTATTTATTTCTCGAATTTTCTTCATTTCTCAGGACCAGTGGCTCTCAACCTTCCTAATGCTGTGGCCCTTTAACACAGTTTCTCAGTTGTAGTGACCCCCCCCCCCCAACCATAAAATTATTTTTGTTGCTACTTCAAAACTATAATTTCGCTACTTTTGTTAATCATAAAGTAAATATTTTTGGGAGCTAGAAGTTTGCCAAAGGGGTCACGACCCACAGGTTGAGAACAGCTGCTTTAGACACTGCCCAGAATCTAGTCATTTAATAAATATTTAGTTGTGCACCTGAAGTGTGCCAGGCACTATTTCTAGGTACACGGGAACCATCTAGGCCAAAACAGATCAAATGAGAACGCCTGATGTTTTGGAAACCGCACAGCCACTACTCAGTAAACGTGATGCCTGGCTGCACTGCAGATGTGTTAGGTAGGCAGCAGCATGGCACGCGTGAGAGAGAACTGGAGGAGGGCAGCCGAGATTGGGAGATCCGGGAGGGTCGAGGTGCGATTCTGCTGAGGTGCGTACAGTAGATCCAGGTTCCACAGAGCCGGTTATTAATACAGGTCTCTTCTGTCTCTCTGACTTTTAGCTTCAGCACCGATCAGCAAAGTGAATAAGTTCTGTGCCGCTTCCAACTTCCATTCCACTCCGGGAAGAAAGAGCACCATCATGTCAAGCATCACGATTGACCCCGATGTCAAGCCTGGTGAATATGTCATCAAGAGTCTCTTTGCAGAATTCGCTGTTCAAGCTGAAAAGAAAATTGAAGTTGTAATGGCTGAACCCTTGGTGAGTAGAGCCAGCCATAAATCTCATTTTTTTTTTTTTACTTTTGCATTAGCTGTTGTAATATGAATTTTCCAAAGGGAATACTGTACTTGACCACATTAAGGGCTAATATTGTTGTAAAGTGCAGATCCAGACAGCAGCAGTGGCTTCAGAATTCACTTTGGAGATCACTAAGAGAAATCATGTGGCCAGATAAAACACCACAGGAAATAGAAGAGAATCTGGACTATTCTCTAGGTTGTCGTAAAGACTTAAATGAACTTAAATTAGTGAACATCTTATTTTTTAATTATTGTTTTTAAGTCAAGGTCTCACGTAGTCCATGTTGGTCTTGAACTTGCTGTGTAGCCAAAGATAACCCTGAACACTGGATCCTGCCACCACAGCTGAGCTACATCTATTTTACATTCACAATACATGGAAAACACTTAGAGTGTGATTGGAGGCTGTGATGAGGAGAACGACCGAAAATAAGTGTCTAGGTTAGATTCTGTGGAGTCATAAACCAGCATGGCGGCCCGATACCCGAGGAGAGAGTCATATGTGGTTCAGGCCAGAGTGAACCAGGGCCTGAGAAATAGAAGAGAAAGCAATAGAAAAAGAATCTATAGCATTCGACATGTATTTAATAGAAGCAGGCTTGGAGTTAGAGCTGAGAATTGCCATTGTTTGCGGTGTTAGGTAACGTACGCAGGAGCCTCCTGAGGCGGTTAGGGGAATCAGTTTGGTTTTTCATCTAAGTGTATTAAACTAGACTTACTAGCGATCTGCCCATGTGGAATTGCTTGATGGGTGGCTGGGAATTCTTTGGGAGCTCTGCTAAGAGACAGAAGTAAGTGTGAAAGTGGGCATCATCTATCTCAAAGCTGAGAGAACACTTGATATCAAAAGGAATGAAGGGCTGAATAGAAAGATCATATCTAGGGCTGGAGAGATGGCTCAGTGGTTAAGAGCACTGACTGTTCTTCCAGAGGTCCTGAGTTCAAATCCCAGCAACCACATGGTAGCTCACAACCATCTGTAATGGGATCTGACGCCCTCTTCTGGTGTGTGTCTGAAGACAGCAATGGTGAACTTATATACATAAAATAAACCATTTTTTTTAAAAAAATAGGAAGATCATCCCCACTATGCAGACATGTGAGCTAAACAGAACAAGACTGTTGGCTTTGCCTGGAGGGTGGCCTGGTCTGTAAGAGAACTGTCTTAGCTCCTTGGCGTTAGATTGTTCAGGTGGCACTGGAGGCACAGATGGTATTTTAGGTGGCCCTTTGGGAAGGGAGTGAACATGTCCCATGCCACAGGGATGCTGTAGAGGCTAGGGGACCGCCATGATGAAGACGGAGGCCATTGTGCTGACTCATTTACCCAGCTGGGTTAGGGGTAAGTGTTCACTGCCAGTTGGAGTAACCATTGCTCATCCAAGACCAAAAGCCAGTGAGTGGTGGATTGAGGCATAAGGTTGGCTTCGGGACCTGTAGGCCGTTGCTGTGTCTCTGCTGTGCAGAGAGGGAAGGTAATGGCCTAGGAAACTGGGAGGAGGCCTCGCCGCACGTGCTCTGAATGTTCTCAGACACGAACCCGATTGCTAAGCTGAGCTCCTTCCTAGTCATTAAGTAGAGGAAGCTACTCGGCAAAGGTATCAGTGAGGTAATGTGGTCTGGGGTTCCAGAAACCAGCCAGGTGTTTCTGGAGTCGCTCTATGCAGCTCAAACCATTCCAGGATTACATTTTACAAATCAAATTAATGCTTTTCTTCTGCCAGCATACAAACACATACATATTTTGATAGCATGTGCATCATATAAATTGTTTTCTGGTTTTGGTTTGGTTTTAGTTTTTTTTTGAAGAAAGGTCTCACTATGTAGCTCTGACTGTCTTGGAACTCACTACATAGGCCAAGCCATCCTCAAATTCAGAGATCCACCTGCTTTTGCCTCCCAAGTGCTGGGATCAAAGGCGTGCACCACCAGGCCTGGCTCACAGTTTTGTTTTAAGATTTAAGGATTATAAAACCTAAAGGCAGTGGTGGCACCTTTAATCCCAGCACTTGGGAGGCAGAGGCAGGTGGATTTCTGGTTTTGAGGCCAGCCTGGTCTACAGAGTGAGTTCCAGAACAGCCAGGGCTACACAGAGAAACCCTATGTTGAAAAACAAAAAACCAAATAAAACCTTATGGACATAATTAAGAACCATAAGTTTTAATTATAAATTTGCTGAATCTGCAAAATGTTAATTTCTCTTTTCTATGCTCTTTTAATGATACAGGAGCCATCTGTGACAGCACATAGTAAGAAAAGGGGAAAAAAACTTCTCATGAGAAGTTTCAAAGAGAGATTTATAGTGTGTTAAATACCCAGCCCTGCCACCCAGCTGCAGTTTTCTTCTTGTACCACACACTTAAAAACACGACCTGTTTCATAAAATTCTTGGTAATAGTTTCATATATCATGGTCCTGTCAAGTCTCAAATATTCTATATTCTTGAAAGAATTTGAATTCTGAGATTCTTCAGGTCTTGAGAGCAAAAGGATGTCCAAGAGAATTACCTAACATAGCGGAGTCTCTAAGTCAGCTCCTTGACCCCTTTCAGTTGGTAAAACCCAGTGTCACTCTGGAGATCGTGTCAGGTCAGACTCGGTGCAGGAGCCTGTAACGTTGGGAAGTGGCTCATCTCGTCTCGCCATCGTTTCCTTCCGCTCACTTGCCTTCTCCCAACACGGATATCGTCACTGTTCTGCGCTGGTGCCCTCTCTGAGGACCTTTAATAAGTTCAGGTTCCTTTCCAGTCATTCTAGGGGCTTCCCAGACTTGTGGTTGGTGCGAGGTCTGACTGCTCCGCCTCAGGTGTCTTAGCTGCAGCCTTTGTGTGTTTTCCTTTCCATTGAAAGTGCTCCAAACTCTCATTTTTTAAATTGTCTCTCTGTTTTTTTTTTTTTGACAGTCTGCTGAACCCTGAATGTCCCCATTGCTTCCTCCAACACAGTGGCTCTACACTAAGCTAAATGTTTGTTTTACTATAACATGTGCCTGCAAGGGCCATGTAGTAATCTCCCATAACGTGTCAATATGTATTTATACACATGCGCACAGATGTATATGAATACGCACGAACATGTACATGTATGTATGACTATGTTGTATCGTGGTTGGTTACGTGTCTTCTCTGGAGTGGGTTCCATGATTACAGGAACCTGGTGTCACCCTGCAGGGCGGCCTGCGGTTTAAGTATCTCACAGAAATTTGCACTTTAATTGACCCGGTCTGGTTCCCAGCATCCACGTGGCAGCTCACAACCATCTGTAACTCCAGTTCTAGAGGATCTGACACCCTCTCTGGTGGCAATAGGTGCACACATGGGGTGCACAGACATCCGTCAGGCCAAACACTCATACACATAAGATAAAGATATAAATAAACCCTTGAAAGTTCCACTGCAGCACGGATGTTGCAAGAAGAGGCGTTGCAGCTTACCCTCCCTGACACAGCAAGAGTGTCCCCCAATCTTTATCATAGCTTATAGATTTTCACCCGTGACCCTCCCATATACCAAAGCAATTCCTCCTTATCCAGGTCAATACCCAGGCTGCTAAATTTTTCTTTGTATCCGGGTCTAGATAGATTGGAAATCCATAGCATCAAGATAATGAAGACACAGAGGCTCAAATCCAGTGGTTCTGTAGAAGATAGCTTCGGGTGCTTTTCTTGCCATTTCATCCTTTTGCAAGTTGATCCTCTACCCTTTGAGCGAGCAAGCAGCTACCGACTTGGCAGGGTCCTTAAAGGAAAACCTCACAGCCTTTGTTTAAGCAGACAGCACCCAGGGCTTGTCACGTGACCTGTGCTGACCTGGCTCAAGTCAGTCAGGGCGGTAGAGCTGCAGAGACGTTGCAAGAACCTAACCTGCCGGTGAAATGATAGAATCAGTCTTTTCATTCCCTTGTCAGACAGGAAAATGAAAGAAGGCTACAGAGGCCATCAGAGAGGAGCCAAGCTTGATTTTCTGCCTCTAATTTGATTTTCGCCTGTGGAGGAAGATTCGGGAAGGGCAGGCAGTGATTGAAATCTCAGCCTGCGTGCTAGGCAACCCAATAATTTTTGCTAAGAGAAGATGGATCGATCTTGGCTAATGACCCAGATCTTTCCAAGCTCACTTAGTCATTGTGTCCATTGTCAGGGACTAGAAAGAAGCCAGCCACCTGCTGATGTTGTTTTAGGCCCCTCATTTCAAAAGCCAGCACTCCGATTTACACTGTGGTTTGAGAATATTAAATACATGGGCATTTTATGACCAGTCGGTTGCACTGTGTCTTTATGTTGCTTCTTTATGTTAGTTCTTCTGGCATGTTTTCCAAAATAATTAAAGAATATTTACCTATTATATTTTTATGTAGTTTGTCTGCACATACGTATGTGACTAGATTCTGTGGAGGCCAGAAGAGGGTGTGAAATTCTTGAACTGGAGTTGTGTACGGTTGTAAGCCACCATGTGGATGCTGGGAACTGCACCTGGGTCCTCTGCAAAAGCAGCCAGTGCTCATAGCTGCTAACCCACCTCTCCAGCCCTGACATGATTACTTTAGCAAGCTCTTGTGAAGAATGAGGCTCTAAACTGCTTACTGTAGGCACAGTGCACACAGACCACGCTCTTTCCGTGGAATCCCTGGAATGGGCCATGTCAGCTTTCTCTGGAGGCCGTTCCACGCCTCATGAGAAGACCTGCAGAATTCTGAATGGGACAACCTGGGTTTTGGATAGTGTCTTAGTCACTGCTCTACTGCTGTGAAGAGACATGTGAAGAACATGTCGACTCTTATAAAGGAAAGCTTTAATTGGGGCTGGCTTATACTTTCGGAGGCTTAGCCCGTTATCATGGTGAGAAGCAGGCACACCAGGCGTGGCACTGAAGTAGTTAAGAGCTACATCCTAATCTGCAGGGAGAAAGAGAAGTGGGGGGAGGGAGAGAGACAGGAGAGAGCAGAGGCTTTTGAATCCTCAAAGCCTACACCCCTGTGACACACTTCCTCCAACGAGGCCCCACCTACTCCAACAAAGCCACACCTCCTAATCTGTCTCAAATAGTGTCAGCCCCTGTGACTAAGCATTCAGATACATGAGCCTATGTGGGCCACTCTTATTCAAACCACCACAGCTAGCATTGTGGGGGCTTTGCTGTACTTAACTTCGGGATGAGATGTCATTTCCAGTTGTATTCCCACAGGTGTCACCTCTGTCCCTGCAGTGAAGCATCCCGACCTCCCTGAGTAGGTGGCTGGAGGGAATAGGAGGAGTGTCTATAGTTCCCTCAGACGCTTCTTCAAAACAGTTGTTCAGCCATCCCTCGCCACAGCCTGCACTGAGAAAAGCTCTCCAGCATTCCAGGCTGGCTTTGACTTCCACGTGTAGACAGCAATGACCTTGAATTCCTGATCTTCCTGCCTCTACTTCTGAAGTGCAGGAACTGGAGTATGGATCACCTGATTTGTGTGGATTTGGAAATTGACTCCCAGGTGTTGTGCATGGTCGGCCAGCACTGGACTGCCCCTGCTTCTTCACTATAGCCATCCGTCCTTTGAGAGTACCCTGGTTCTCCAAGTCCAGAGCCTTTCAGGAGCCTCAGAACGTCAACCTGGTTACCTTTCCTTCACTTTCTGGTGGGCAAGCTTCTCTGTGGCTTTGCTCAAATGACATTTCTTCTCCTTGGTCATTTCTGTCTGAAATCTCAGTCCCATCTTACCCTCCTGTCCTTCCTATCCTCATCCGTGTCTCTCATACAGACCCCGCCACTCTCTGGGTTTGTGGGTACATGACAGTGGTGACCATTTTCCAGTTGGTTCATGGTTGTCTCTCCAGAGTGCTGCACACTCCGAGAGTTTCTGGATGGGTGGCTGGCGACCCGGTGCAGGAGCACACATCTGGCTTCCCTCTCGCCTACTCAGGAAGAAATTGTTCAGTGAGATGTTATCCACTCCTGACTCGATTTACCTTCTCTTTCCTTCTCTTTCTAGCTTTTGAATTTCTTTGAAGATTATTTTGGTTTTATCTTAGTGGTTTAGAAGCAAGCTAGAATGTAAAGGATTGTGAGCCTTAGAATTATTCATTTTTATTTTAAGGAAATAATGAGAGCTGGGAGACGACGCAGTTGTTGAGAGCATTTCAGTTCCCAGGGTGAAATGGCAGCCCACAACCATGTGGAATTCCAGTTCCAAAGATCTGATGCCCTCTTCTGACTTACTCGGGCACACAGACATGCATGATGTCAAAATATTCATACACATAAAATAAAAACACACTGGGCAGTGGTGTCGTAGGCCTTTAATCCCAGCACTTGGGAGGCAGAGGCAGGCGGATTTCTGAGTTCGAGGCCAGCCTGGTCTACAGAGTGAGTTCCAGGACAGCCAGGACTACACAGAGAAACCCTGTCTCGAAAAACTTAAAAATAAATAAATAAATAAATAATAAATATAAAATAAAAACACATAATTTAACAAGTCAAAGAGGAAAGTAGAATTTTTTTTTTCACGGGAACAGTATCTCGTGGCGCCCAGACGTGTGTGAGTTCACTATGTAGCTGAGAGTACCTTGAACTCCTTCTGTCTTCCGGCCGGAGTGCTAGGATCCCAGCCTATCATGTGCCATGTCTATCAATAATCCTTCTGATTGATACTTGCCGCCTGAAGCGCATGCGCGCGTGCTCGCGTGCTCGCGCACACATACATACACTTGATCTTAACCCAATAACCACGAAGCCATGCATCTTTCGTATCTCTCCTGTTGTGCCTACCATATGAAGGAAACCTCAGCACAGGTCTTCATAAACACACAGGAAGAAATAACATACTTAGAGCTTGGCGCCCTCAAGGGTCTCCGATCCTATCTGCCGCATGTAAAAGGAGGCTATTTTATAACTGTGGTAAACAGACTTGTGGTTCTGTCTTGACAAGGATTAGTCACCGATGAGGGAGGAGCACTCAGGACTACTAGAGAATCTTCAGAGATAAATGCATTTCTAAATGCAGTCCATCCTCAGCCGATTGCATGGTGCCTCCCCACTTGGGTAAGGGTAAGCCTCCCCTCCTCAGCCGGCTGATTGAAACGATAGTCTCTCTTGGACACGCCCTTTCCAGGATACCCAGAAATGATGTTTTGTCAGCTGCCTTGGCATTCTCTCAATGCCAGGGTCAAGTTAGCCCTCACATTAGCATTCATAGCCAAATCCTCATACATCTTCAGAGTGTAATCTCAGAGAGAACTAAGGTTTTGTTCTCAATGCTTATATACATACTGATATGATTCTTTAATGAATTCTGTCTCCCTCTCTGTCTCTCTCTTTTTCTCTCTCTCTTTTTATTTGTCTGTAGAAACATATAGTCCATAAAATATAACTATCATAGACATTTTGAAAGAAAAATTAACATATTTCTCTGATATACTTCCTGCTTTATATTTTAGGTGATAAACTTTTATAACAAAATATACATAATCACAGACTGTTGTTCTTGTATTACTCTGTTTTATAAGCATATATTAACCACACATAGTAGTGGGCCATTGTGACATTTCCGTATGTGCACACACTGTACTTTGGCAGTCCTCAACACACACGCGCATGCACGCACACGCGCACACACACACACACACACACACACACACACACTCGCATGCACACACACACACACACACACACACACACACGCATGCACGCACACACACACACTGCCCTTTTGCTCCATTGTCTGCTATTGGTTCCTCTTCCAAATTAGTCTTTCTTTTACTTACACATTTTTGTTTTTAATTTTTTTTAAATACCCAGTGAGTTTCCTTAAACTTGTTTACAGGAGCATGGGCACCTTACCAGCGCCTACACCTCGGAAGAAAATGATTGCCTTCCCTTCAACTACGGGATGCCCGGGCTGGGGATGGGGTGGTTCTCAGAGTTGGAGCATACTGGTTTCTTTTGGTGGTGCCAGGCATGTATCGGAAATACACACACTGCACCACGGAACTGTATCCCCAGCCCCCATGTAAAACCCTTTTATATATGAGATTGACCTCTTATATACTGATGACATGAGTCTAAATATATTAAATAAGAATTAACTGGAATCCAGAAAGTTTTTTTCTTGGGTAGAAAACTCGTATCTAAATGATTCAGTTCAAATAAACTCAACATTAAGACATTTCTTTCTGTTGCTTAGCAATTCCATGGATCTTTATTAAATCCTTCTAATTGGCTGGAAGTTTTTTGTTGTTGTCCTTAAACAGTAGAACGAGCTGTGGACTTCATTTTAGTTTGCTCATCCTTTTATAACGTCTTGCTTCTCATTGCGGCTACGCTATCTTGTGAAACTATCTCTTACCTTCTAAGAGACTGGAACCCATGCTGGACCTCACAGCCAGAGTTAACAACCCTCTGAGGTCACTTAAGACATAAGACTGCTGTCCTACTGTGTGCTCAGCCTGTTTAACCTGCCTCAAGGAGAACAGTGTAACAGCCAACCTTACTTGCCCTGGATTTCCCGTGTAGTCAGGTCTTACACCCTAAGCTAGTGCCTAGCTGTACTCTTCTGTGTCCCTGACCCTTGTGATAATCATTTACTGGAAACAGCAAATAGGCATAAGCCAGTCTTATAAATGAATATCCACTGTAAACACTGAACACGACATACGGCTGTTTGTTTGATAAACAAGGATGTCTGTAATGCTGCTGTCTGTTATTTCAGGCAATTGGGGTCAGTTGGAGTCAGGAACTTAATCCCTTGTAAAACTCTGTTAAAGACTTCTGTAGAGTCTCCTCGTCCCTTCCTCATGTGATGCTTTCCGATCCATTCAATAAGTACAGAGTGGAGCCCTTTGTTAAGAACAGTCACAATCACACCCAGACACCGCAGAACACAGACAAACATAGAGTCACAAGACAGCCCTCAGGCGGGCAGATTCACTCAGACAACAGGCAGACCCGTGATGGAAGACACAGGGAGAGGAGAGGAGAAAATTCAAACCTGGGGTCGCTGGTGGGTGGTCAGATGACAGCAATGGGGAGTTCTTGGATTCTTCAGTGTGACACCGATACATTATTGGAGACTGAGTCTGTTAATGTGTTCGTTAATGTGTACAGTTGTCAAGATACAGAGAGGTTAACGAATCCGCCACATCCCTAAGATCTATTATTTTCATCTCATTGACATGTGTCTGTGAGTAGGCATGCCTGTGTGAGTGCAGGCGCTCACAGAGGCCAGAGACATCCCCTGCGGGGAGAGCCGCAGAAGGCTGGTCATCTGATCATCTTAATGCTCACTCTGGTCTCTGTGGGCCCCTGTGCTCATATGCACAGACGCATGATGAAAACAAAATAAATCTGCGTTTTAAAAAGAGTGCCTGTACAAAATACGTGTGCCTCCATCAGTCCTCCTAGAACAAGGAGCTGCACACTGAGGCGAAGTGACTTAGCAGTGTGTGTACACCTAAGTAATGATGGGGGGGGGACACTCACTTTCTAGAGCGGTGGTTCCCAGGCAGCCTATCCTCTAAAATTTCAGTGCATCGAGAGAACTGGAAAACCCCCTCTCTCCACCTTAAAGTAGCACTTAATATTATGTGTATTTGTTTGGTTTTCAAATGAAAAAAGCAAAGCCCAGAGACCTCGAGTCCTCCAGCTGGCTTCCAGATCAAGCTTCCAGGCCTCATAGGCCAGGCCTGTTTATCTGTTACCTGTTTATATCTGTTTACACACGCATATATGCACATTTACACACATACATAAATATACACATATGCACATACACATATACACACATATGTATGTATATATACACACACACACATATATGTATATATATATATGTATGTATATGTACATACACATATATGTAGTCCCAGTTGGCCCCAAACTCCCTCCGGCTTCAGCTTTCCCAGTGGTAGATTACAGGCATGAGCTGTCCCACCTGGAAAATGATCTTTCTTTTCCTTCCTGGCCAACCTGCTTGCCTCCTTGTTTCTTTCTGTCTCTTTGTCTCTGTCTCTCCTTGTTTTTCTCTGTGTCTCTCTGTCCTTCTGTCTCTCTATGTCTGTGACTGTCTGTCTGTCTGTCTGTCTCTCTCTCTCTCTCTCTCTCTCTCTCTGGTACTGGTACCTAGGGCCTCACACATAGTAGTTGTACCACACTTTGCAGTGTCCCCAACCTAGTCAACACTGGTTAAACAAACCCACAAACTAATAAAAGCATCATAATAACATTCTGAACTTGAATGTAAACAGGTTCTTTGTTGAACTTTAATTTCTTACTCTATGAATCGTCACTGATAGAGCCATTCTATTTAGAGAGTGGCTGGGAAGTCCCTTGCATGGGAGTAGTTGAATCCTACATTGTGATGAGGGGAAGGGGAGGCTTACCTTTCTTTAAAGCAACCTGTAAAAAAATGGAACAAAAGCAAAATGAGCTGATCACAGGGCGGTCCTCTAATGTTTTATATTTAAGCTGTATTTTCATTATTATTATTACAGGAAAAGCTGTTATCCAGATCTCTTCAGCGGGGTGAAGATCTGCAGTTTGACCAGGTACTGTAATTTGGGGGAACAGTCTTTCTTTGAAGAACTATGTCTGTCTTTGAAGAACTAGAATAATTTAGTTCACACATGTCCACCATTGAGAAAGTCCTCCGTCTATTCCTGTATGGTAGATTCTTCCTCAGGGAGCAGTGCCTCACTTAATTTTTGCTTAGTCAGCACTTTTAGACTCTCTCCTCCCCGCCCACCCCCCACCCCCTTTTTTTTTTTTTTTTTTGCTTTTCATTACGCTTTGGTAAGTTTTCCCAGGAAGTTAACTAAATTCCTTTATCTCATTCTTTATACCAGTTTGTTTCTACCGTTCATTCATTCATTCATTCATTCATTCAAGACAGGGTCTCACTGTGCAGGCCAGATCGTCCTTGAACTCTCAGCCATCCAACTGTCTCTGCTTCCCAGACACTGGGATTACAGATGTGCACCACCATTCCCAGCCCCAGAACCTAAAAATTTTATATTATGTTACCTTACTTTTTAACAATTTACCATTACTTTTAACTTCTAGCACATCTTTCACCTGTTGGAATTTTTGGAAACCCGTATATAGAATTTCAACATCTAAAGTCTGTTCTTTTTGTTAATTTTTTTCCCTTTGCTGAGATTAAATGTTGAGTCACACACCCTTGTATCATAACCATTCCATTGCATAATGATTACTTAAAACAGCAGTCTGGTATCACTAATATTTATGGGCCTGTTCATTCAAAATACTGTCTCTATATAATGGTGAGCATGGCTGCCTTCCAGAATACTGTGTCTAGGAAAAGGAAGAGAAGCTCATATTAGATGAGCCAGTCAGATAAAGCAGACTGCGTAAGACTACTGGCTCATCAGAAGCCCATGATGCTGGCTCTGGCTAGTTTTTCTAAAGCTTCATCTCCAAGAGAGAGTTCTGCAGTAGAGCACCAGCGTTCACAACCCACGAGCCAGCGGTCTGCATGCACTGAGTGGGTAGATACTGGTCTACTAAGAAATGACGGGCAGGAAGGTAACTCCCGGTTACTCAGTCCTTTTCAAGGGCTTCTCCACTGCAGAAGTAATGAGACCGATAGCATCTGACTTCCTCTGTGAGCTCTGTCTCAATGCCATTCTCAGAAAGTTTTCCTTTTTTTTTTAAATGTAAATGGTCATTTAAAACTGGAAGTGGGTGTTTGCTCACGGAAAAATGCATTGTCTTGTATGAATTGTTTTATATGTTTAGCAGAGCAGACAATGTTTTATTCTTCTTTCCTAGATACTAAATGAAGCTTTGTTTGAGGCACACTGTTCATTTCCTAAAATGTAATTTTTAATACATTGAACAAATACAACTAAGATCTTGTTTTAATTTCCAATTTACAAAGCATATCCGATTAGAATAATCATAAAAATTGTGCCAAAGAATTAGAATCACGAAGAAACTACAAGCCTAATGATAAAACTGAGCCTGAAATTAATATTTTTTTCCTGATAACTATTTTGAAGTTTAAAAGACATGAAACACCATGGATTAACTTGATTTCTAGATATACAATTTATCTCAAAAAAATACTCCTGTCAGGAACTAAACAAACCTTGACAATCTCAGCCTAAGTTTGATAAATCAACAAAGTTCCATGATGAATCAACACATTGACTGTTGCTGTTTTAATTTTAGAGCAGTGGTTAATCAGACATAGAAAACCTAGAAGAGAGCATTTTCTTGGAATCCTTGATGATATATAACCATGGCTACTCATATAACTAGTCAGGAAAGTTGGGTTTATCAAAACAGGAATCATATTGGTATTTTCGAATTTGTATAGTCAGCTTCTGTGCTGTGACAAAGTACTGATGTAATTAATTTGATGAAAAAAGGCTTGTTTTGGCACAATGCAGAGGTTAGTTATGATCACTTGATTCCATTGTGTTCTGCCTGTGGAGGCGCAGTACATGCTGGTAGTAGCTTGCTATGGCTAATAATTAAAAGAGAGAAACTCGAGGGAGCTAGATTCCCAACATTCCCTTCAAGGGACTGCCCCCAGGTGGCCCACTTTCTGCCAGGAGGTTCCACCTCTCAAAAGTACCGAAAATTTCCAATACCAGCACCCCGGCGGACACACGAGCCTTCAGGACATTGCAGATGCAAACCACTGCGTTCAGACAGCATCAGGATGCGCCTCATCTTAAGTCCTCCACCCTTCACTTCATTATGCCATCTGTGTCACTGGAAGTTTGTTTTTGATATGACTCCACCATGTGGCTAGTAGAGTAACTACAGTTCCCCTGTGTCACAGAGGAACATGGCAGGATGGAGCCTTCCCCTCCATCCTCACATGACGTAGTCGTCTTTGTCTTTTGGAACTCTCATCTGTTAGAAACTTGGTAACGTTCTGGAGTCTCGTTCGTAGATGCATTGGCAAGCTAGCGGGCGGGCACAGAGATGATTTGAAGAAGGTGTCAGTAGGATGCTTATGAAAAAACAAACAAAAAGAGGTTTACCCACGTAGCTTACTGCTCTTCAGAGATAGCCACGGATATAATCAGAGGTGTAGTAGAGAGACTCGATGTTACATACAACAAGTGGTGTGTGTGTGCCAGAAGATCACGAGCTACTAACTAAAGTTTGGGGTGACGTCTCATTGCAGCTGAAGCCCAAGCTAATTTTATTTCATTACATTGCTAAAGCCTTGGATCATCCTTTAAGTCTCAGACACAGTTTTTTTATCATTTACGTTACCATCCCTCTGCATTTTCACGGGGCAGCTCGTGGCGTGGGAGGTTGCTGCCTGCCGCCTTTCTGTTTTTATACTTGGCTGTCTTGCCTTTCTTTCAGTTGGTAAGCTCCATGAGCTCCGTAGCTGAGCACTGTCTCCCCTCCTTACTCCGAACCTTGTTTGACTGGTACCGACGCCAGAATGGAACCGACGATGAATCCTACGGCTACAGGCCTAGGTCTAGCACAAAGTCTAAGGGGTAAGTGGCTTATCTAACCGTCTTTCCTGGACATGAGGCACTTGCGGTCGATGGGGTGGCTGACGGTGTTATCAAGCCAAGATTGTGTCACTTGGCTACCGAGCACGGATTACTTTATTTAGAGACAAAGTGGATAGAGTTTATGCCTATGTGTGGTAGTAAGAATGAAGGTGTTCGTGCTTAAACTTTAGTAATCTACTTTATCAGTTGAGGGTATCTGTCATAGGCCATTTGCTTGAGGCTTAGAGCCTTAGTGCTATACTTCTGCATCGTATGTAAAGTTCCACCTTAGATGTATGAGAAAGTTATGTGTCATGGTGTGTTTTTATCTAGAAACGTTAGTCCTTTTGTTTAGTTTGTAGCATTTTTTTTTTTAAAGCTACCAATGAATTATGAAGCCACTCTAGGTTTTCTAAAGGAAAATGGAAGTACTTTTCTTTCTCTTGCCAATTCTTCTACATTAGACTTACTTCTAATAGGTGGAACAGTGAAGTGTCTGTTGTATGTATAAATAGCTAATGCTGAAAATCAACAGAACATGCCATGCATGCAGTGGGTACTGAAGCAAAGTCCCTATCCCAGTTGGCGCTAAGGGGGTATACCCCCACTCCCCCTCCTCACTCCCTCCTTCCCTCTCACACACTCACATTCACTTGTGCTAAGGAGGAACACAGTAAATCACACAAACCAACAGCAGTCATTTTGGAACTCGGGAGTCTCCACTCAGTTCTCATTTTGGATTCTTGTTTCAGAGATGAGCAGCACCGTGAGAGAGATTACCTCCTGGAGCGGCGAGATTTAGCTGTAGACTTCATTTTCTGTTTAGTTTTGGTAGAAGTTCTAAAGCAGGTAAGTGTATCTCTGTATCTCCAAGCCTGAATCCCCACCGTCTCCCGAGCCTTCCTGTTTCGGACATCACTGAGGAGGTTACCTGAGATTCTGGCCCATGAGATGACCAGATCCTTTCATTTAATCACACGTCTTTCCATTTCCCTGCACTTGCCTGTCCTTAGTTAACTGAAGGTAAATCTTTTTTTTACCTTCACCTGCTGTCCGAGATGCAGAGTCACGTTAGGAAGAACGAACCGAGTGGAATTGTGTTAACTAGGGACTTTTCGTGGTCTGCCTGCCTGCCGCTCGACTACTTGACCCTTTTTACTCTCTCTTCCATGAGGTTGAAGTAAAGATTAAACAGCACCGGAAATGTCATTTGTTGAAAATGAATGAAGGCGTGCATGCTTACACATACTTGTATGAATTTGGAGGTTGTTTTTTAAATGTGAAGTCTTTAAGACATACATAATTAAAGATCATTGTGTATTTCTAGCTATGGACTGTGGTTGGAGAAGAAAATTAGAAAATTTAAAAATAAACCCACACATTTTCCTTATGATGCATTCGGATAGGAATTTCATTTCTGTTACTTAGAATGGGATGTAAAAGAATAGCAATGCCAAATCTAAAGTAATTTGCAGTCTAGTTTGATTTAGTAATATAATATATTTGTGGCTTATAGTGTTGATTTTTACAATGTAGGTGAACCGACAATTATTTGCAAAAAAAAAGCATAAAAATACATAAATGAGATAAATGAGTTACTCAAAAGTCAAAGGTACCTTAGTATACACATTTTGTAAAGTTTTTTGTTTTTTTGGGTTTTTTATTTGGTGATGGTGGTAGTTTTTTTTTTTAGTAGATCTGGGAATCAGATTTCTTCTGTGACTTGTGCTAACAGGCAGGCAGATTAGGTTTCTCTGATTTTTTTTTTTTTTTTTTTTTGAGTGTGGCCAGGATGCCAAGATGCTAAAACCAAAGTTACTAGGGCAGGAGAGCTGAGGGGAGAAAGGCCCCTGGCCACTGGTGACCTTGACTGTACCCGGTGGCTGACTGCTCCTGTCTCTTCTGTGCTGACACTCGTGTGCTGACTTCTGTGGTCCTGTGATGCGCCCTTGGCAGGACCCTGAGCTCGCAGTGATAGGGCAATGCCTGCACCTTCTTACTGAAGCAATACTAGGTCTCCTTCTCCAGACTGAGAAATTGCTGCTCCTCATCGGACACTGATCCTTGTGATCCTAGCTCACTATAAAGTTTTTCTCCTTTGCATCTCATGCAACTCTCCAGTTGGTCCCTGTCTTCTTTTGTCATCGTTGTTGTTGTTGTTTTGGCTTTCCAGCCCACACGTCACCTGTACTTGGACTGGCTTCAGAGCTTTAACCCATAGCCAACCTGTGTGTGTGTGTGTGTGATGTGTGTGGCGCGCGCAGTGGAGGTGAGCGGGTATCGTCCCCTGCCAGTATCCTGCAGTCTGCCTCCCTTTCCTCAGAGTTGCAAGCCTCTTGCCTCAGCTTCTATAATTCACGTAGCCTTCTGAACACAGGACAAC
This sequence comes from Mastomys natalensis, assembly GCA_021653895.1. Lineage (NCBI taxonomy): Eukaryota > Metazoa > Chordata > Mammalia > Rodentia > Muridae > Mastomys > Mastomys natalensis. Next base: position 734,934 of record JAJTUV010001108.1, read on the forward strand.
ATCAGTACCAAGACGTATAGGCCTTCTAGAAGTTTTTCTAGTTGTCTTGGTTTTTTCAAGATCTCTGCCCAAGGCCTCGCTGACTTGTAGCTCAGAGGACTCGGGGTGAGACGAGCGCCACCTCTGATACGGATCCGGGTTCTGCTGCCACAGTGTTCCTTCCAGCAGCTCCCTTCCCTCATCCTTTACTATCACCTTGTTTCAGAGTTCAGATGTACCCGGTCAGACAGCAGCCAGTCACCGAGGACATGTATAAGCGTCTTCCAGAACTCTTTGTGGGGACTCTTCTGCGCAAAAAGGGCAAAGTTGTTAGTTTCTCTAAACCTATAGAAAAGAAATTAAAAAAAAAAATCAATAGAGGTTTCTAAAATACGGTGACACACTAACCCGATTTTCTTATGTCAAAATGACACAGAGCTTCATAGATCTCCAGAGTAGTTGACTTACAGTGTCTTCCATTTGCTAGGACCTTTGCTTCTATCATGCAGATAGGTCCTCATCAGGCTGTGATTCTGTCACGCTGTAGCAGGTGGGTGTACGTAGGGCACTAGAGTATCCGTACATGAGCTCCTTGTTGAAGAAGGATAACTACTCACGTGACTTAGTCCCTGCCCTTGTAGTATAAATGATCTCTCCCCGGGTAATGGTCATGCATTTGCTACTACTTCCTCATGCATGAAGGATTTTGTAATCTCTGAGCCAGCTGATCGCTGTCATTGTTGGGCGTTGGCCAAGCCACATACTAATGTCCCCAGCTGTCTGTCTTGTTTGCTGGGGAACTCAGGCTGAGTTGCTTTCCACTAGCCTTTTGTCCTCTGTGTAAAAGGATAGGCATAACATACTTCTGTTGCATCACGAGAACTGAACGCAGTAGCACTTGGGTAATGGGAGATTCCCAGGCAGTGCTCTCCGCGGTCTTCATGTTCTAGATAAAGAAAAGCTCTCAGCTGCAGAGCCTCAGTGACAGCTATGGGTAGTTCCTTTGTTTTTAAATTTGCAAGTTCTCCTTTTAATAAAAGAAGTTATTATTATTGTTTTTTTTACCGTATGAAATTGAGTGAAAATGGCCAATCTCTTTTCAAATTAAAGTTTTCCTTGTAGCAAGTTTAGTATAAACATTGACTTAACTTAAAAATGAAACCAAAATAGCATCAATTCACCAATGAAACAAAACTGACTCAAGGTTTTAAAAAATATATTAAAGAAAAACGGATAAAGGGGCTGGGTAGATGGCTCGGGGCAACGTGCCTGCTGTGTAGCCATGAAGATCTGAGTTCAAATCCCTAGGATCCATCGAGAAACTGAGCATGGGGGCAAGCATGCCTAGCCCCAGCTCCTGACCATGGGTATGAGACAGGAGAAACTGCAGAGCTCAGCAGCCCGTCAGTCTAGTAGAACTGATGCATCCAAGTTGATTGAGGGACTGAGGAAGCTATCCCACATGAGCAGGTGTACCCCGTGCCCCCACATACACCAAGCACACCACCACACAATAATAATCATGGTAATTAAAAATAAAGTAGATAATACCCCAGACTTCACACACCCAGCTCCACGAACGCACACATTCAAAAGAACAGGGTGTGGTAAAGGATGGCTCAGGCTGTAGTGTTGTTCCCGGGGCTTTTAGATGCCGGACAGAATCACGTTTCACCGGCACACTGGTGTTTAGAAGGCCCGGGGCACTTTGGGTCTTACACTGAGTTTTAGATGTTCATTGAGGCAGTCAGCCGGGTGAGAAACCCCGCTGTAGGCTGACTCTGGGCACCTTGAGATGCAAGCACCATGTGAGACGCTAGTGGGTAGCCCTGAGCAAGGCCCGTGGCACTAGGCTCGCCGATGTTGGGGAAGCAGGGTGGGTTTGCACTCCATCTGTGGTCCCCCATACATCCCTGTGAGGAAATGAACACGGTCACCTTGGTCAGGGTGACTCATGAGCTCTCACATCTCTGCATGATTGTGTGGTAAGACGTGACAAGAAGATGAAATTTCATGGGCTAGCCACTGGAGTAAAGGGTGGGTGTTGTGTGGTGCCCACTGTGACCACCCTTCTGGAATGTTCAAGCAGAACCAGAATCGTTATTGATAGCACAGCAGCCATCAGATTAAAAAAAAAAAAAACTTGATCCCAATGGTGAAGCTGTTACCCACAGGAGTAGAGCTATTTTCTGTCTGAACCAATAATCCCACTCCAGATCCCCGCCACCCATCCACGTTGTTTCCACTCTTGAAATGAGTATTGAGAGATGTCTGTGACCATGTTCAGCTTTGGAAGTAAAATCCTAGAGGTGCAGTCTCCTGCCATAAACTTCAGTGCAGTCTTTATCCATTCTTCTGTATCTGTCTTTCTCTTCTGGCTTTAAGTAAGATCAGACCAGGTATTCTGTCCACATTTGTTTCATTGTTTGAATAGTTTCTATATTTTAGAAACTGGGGACATAGAATATTCTAGAGAAACACCAACCCCAGAAGTTCATGTATAAAGCCTGTTGTGGTTGGAGTGAATGGTACAATCATGTGAGAGACTGCTGCAGAGGGTGCATTTAAAATGCTTATCATAGCAGTCTAGGGTAGGGTGACAGAGAACTCTGAGTGGCCAGGCGCTGTCCTGGCTGAGAATTCCGGAGTACCTAGCCAAACATGGAGCATCTGGGGGAAGTCATAGGTTTAGGGTACCTTGCATTTCACACCACACGCCATTGTGAGGAGATGGGTGTGAGAAAACCAGAGCCTTTTATCCCCCACAAGTCAAGTCCCTCAGAATGTAGAGTCACATTATTTTGAGGTCACAGACATCTGGGCCTATATCATCATATATATAGTATTTGATGACATCACATATATAATATATCATATCTCGGCCTGTATCATGACCATTGTGATGATGTGAATTGAATCCTGGGAGTATAGTCTGCCATTCAAGCACATGTTGTTTTCTAGTCAAAGTTTGCTGTGTCACCTTGTGGCAGCTGTCTGCTTGGGTTAGATAATGGGTTAGTGGCCTGATGGATCAAGACTTACACGACAGAGCGGTGATTCCCACAATTCCCTTGTTCCCTTGGGAGCTCTGCTATATACACTGTTGAACCCAGTAGAGGAGAATCGATCTGGGGGATAGAAGAGCCATGCCATCTCCTCTGTGAAGTTTGGCCTCTTACCACCCTCTCACTCAACATGGCCTTCAGCGTTTCCATCCTACAGTCCCTTCAGCTGCACTTTGTTTCCAGAACGGGGGTTGCCCTCCCTGCCCTTAGAGAAAGGTGGAAAGGGTGAGTGGACAAGGGTGCATCTCCATCTGTAGTGTCCCAAGGTTTGCATGCTACACGTGTCCTATAGAGGAAGCAGAAACTCAAGTTTACATAGCAAGAAGACAAACTTGGGCTAGAATAGTGTCACTTGGCACTGTCCCACCTCATAACAGCCCCCCTCTTCATTGAGCCTCAGCAACTGTTTGCCTCAGAGACTTAAAATCGGGTCTGTAGACTGCCGGCATCCCCCCACACACACAGGAGGAGGGTGTGGAGAGTGTCCTTGGATGCTCATCTGAGAGCCCAGCGTCTCCCTCCACACCTCCCAGCCAACTGTATAGATTTCCATCACGGCTGCCAGTAGCCTAGTGGTTCTGAGAGATCCTAGAAGATGGGGAAGATGGAAGGTGGGCATCTTATCCAGCTATGTGGGCATTGTCATCCAAGTTCACCTTAGTAATACAATACTAACATATAGGTACTGTCAACAATTTTACAAAAACTGGAAGCTTCTGTGGTTTTGTTTCTCTTCACATTGGACCTCAAGTCCTTGGAATGGGATTAGTCATGATTCTACTTAAGATAGACAGTTAGCTTTGATGTCTGTGTTTGTTGGTTTTAAATGTCTGTTTATATGTGAGCCCACCACTGAGTTTGCCAACTATAATTTAAACCCAATTTACATGGATTTCAAGTCCTGTCCTTTGCTGCCCTCCTTCCTGACTCTTCTGCTAATTTTTACAATAGTTTTTAATTTTAAAAAATATTGTGTGTGTATTTCAATAACAGCGTTTCTCTCGATTTTGAATGTTCTTTTAACATAATAATGCTGTTTGTTATCATCTGGTACTTACCTTTGCACTCGTAATTAGTTACTGAGATTAGCCAGTGTAGCTGTCGCTGTCGTTTTTAGGCATGTCATCGTCGTTACTGGGGAGAAGTGAGCTGAAGAGATGGCTCAGGGGTTAAGAGCTCTTCCTGCTCTTGCCGAGGACCAACACTGGGTTTCCAGCACCCTGCCTGGAATTCCAGCCCCAGGGGACCCTACGCTGCTGACTTCCATGCACTCACCCACGTACATACACATAACTGAAAAGAACATAAATAAATCTTTTCCCAAAGCAGAGGAAGTGTTTTATTCCGTTGTTGTTTTAGTAAGTGGAGACCTACAAATTAAGTTGACGAAAGGCAGATTGACAGGTAAAAGGATCCTCTGTGTCTGCACATGGAGGCCTTTACAAGAAAGCAATAGAGGTGGAGGAAAGGGCCTGACAGAAGTCTGCGTACCATTTTTTTACCAAGAGGAATTGACTTGTAATGTAAAAGAAACGGATTTCAGATTTCTAGAGGCGGTACAGAATGGGAAGGTAAATACACACAGGAAACATCAGTGTCAGCTAACAGCTATTTAATAAAACCCATTTATACAGCCCCATCTCTGTATTGACATCCTGTCTCCCATAGTAATGTGTCTTCTTCCTGCTTCGGAAGGCTTTCACGCCTAGTCAGGGGTGAAATCCTCCAGAGAGTGAAACTCACACCCTGGCTGTACACAGCTCAGAAGAGAGAGCTTTACTTCGCTTTACATCTGTCTCTCATCTGCCTTGAGCTTAAAATATCTGCACCTCACAATGCAGCGAGTGGGTAGCTTGCTATGACGCCTTTGCTTGCGTATGTGCAGTGTGGATAGTGCCCCCGGCCCCACCAGCTGTGCATAGGAAGCCTCGATACTAACATTATCTTTCCGAGTTGCTCTTGTCGGACTTGATGCTCTTCCCATCAGGTGTAAGATAGCAGCGTGTGCAATTTTCCTTGAAGTACTTCTAAAATGTTTATTGCCTCAGGAATAATTATTCGAGAGCATTGAAATGGTAAGATGATTCATAAAAGTCTACTGTGCCTTCCTGACACCATGTTTCTTTCTTTCTTTAAATTCTAGATTCCTGTCCACCCTGTGCCCGACCCCTTAGTTCATGAGGTTCTAAACCTAGCTTTTAAGCACTTTAAACACAAGGAAGGGTAAGTGTAACTCACTTCAGGTTGTTGCTTTCCTACAGTCCAGATTCAGGCTATTTAAGTGAAAACGGAAAGTTCTTATGGTCGCAGACTGGCCTTGGACTCTTGATCCTTCTGCCTTGGATGCTCCCAGACTGGAATGGCAAACTTGGGTTGCCATGCCTGACTCCCAGGTTTGAATCTTATAATGAGTTCAAAGCAATTGTCCCCGAATATGGGGAAAATTCTGTAAAAAAAAAAAAAAATGATAATAATAATTGATGGCACTGTAGATTGGGTTCATAAGAATAAAAAAGCTAGGGGCTGGTGAGATGGCTCAGTGGTTAAGAGCACTGGACTGCTCTTCCAGAGGTCATGAGTTCAAATCCCAGCAACCACATGGTGGCTCACAACCATCTGTAATGACCAACCTTTGGGCTGGAGAGCGCGTCCGGCCAGGCGAGAGGGAGAATGGAAGGGGAAAAAATGAATGAGGAAGTTAAATTTCATGGCCAGTTAAAATGTATACAGAAGGAAATTCATGGAGTTTTTATCCTACAAGTAAAGCCAAGATGTTATAAAACTCTGATAAGGAATTTTATTGTTGATTTCTTTCTTTTTCTTCCTCTTTCTAGTTTAGTTTAGTTTAGTTTTACTTTGCTTTGGAGATAGGTTTTCACTCTGTATCCCAGGGTAGCCTGGACCTCAACTATGTTATTCATGTTAGCCTTACATTGCCTGTCATCCTCCTGCCTCAGCTTCCCAGGGCCTAGGGTTACTACAGGTGTGAGCCACCACACCAGGTTTTCTGATAAGGAATTTGAATTGTACCAAGAGAAAACATGTACTAAAACACTGCATCCATCCATTCTGTTGTTTCAGATATTCAGGGACCAACACGGGGAACGTGCACATCATTGCGGACTTATACGCCGAGGTGATTGGTGTGCTTGCCCAGTCAAAGTAAGCAGCGGAAACTTGTCTGTGCTTTCGAGTGATTTGTTCTTGATGGAGCCGTGCTGATGATTTCACAGCTGCCCGTTTGGTTCCCAAATTGTCAGTGAAACTTGTGGCAGCCATGCCCACTCCTGAACTATGCAGCATTTATTCATTTCCAGCCTTTGTATACATCTGAATCAAGTCAGAAGTTGTCCAGAAGAGTCCTAACATTACTTCAACCCCAGTTTAAGAATTCTATGAGAAGTGTTTTTTAAAAAAAAGAAAGAAAGAAAAAAAAAAGAAGAAGAAAGAAAGAAAGAAAGAAAGAAAGAAAGAAAGAAAGAAAGAAAACTTCATTTAGAACTTTGAACGAAGCTAATTAATTTTATTGCTTTCTAGTTGAGTGCTTTTATTTTTTAGGCTGTACTGGAGTGAATTCTAATCATCTTGTTTTCGGTAGCTAGCAAGGATACCAAGGAAGGAAGGATAAAATACACTGGATTAGTCCAGTGCAAGCGCTTGCTTTGGGGGGTACATTCATAGGGCAGTACTGAACTATCTCTGTGGACCGCAACTTTAGGGTCTGTGTATGCTCTCCAAACTGGAAGCGTTTGAGTTTGCTCTTGTTGCTCCCGGGAAATGTGTTAGGAGAACAGTGTCAGTTTGTGTGTTTAACCGGATGGGTTTTTAAGAGTCTTTGGTCCTGAATCACCACATAGCAACCACTGTAAATTCTTAAAAGCCAAGCTTAATTGTCATCCATGTAAAGCAGTTTGTAATATTCAGTAATATATATTATTTACTACATTTTGATTTTTATTTTTACCAGAGAACCTTTGTATAGGGTCTCACTATAAGACTTAGAATGTAGTTTCAAGCATTTTAAGTGGTCAAGCCCCCTCTCCCCCCCAATAGCACCTTAATGTCATGTTCCACTTAGTCCACAATGACTCTGAAGCTCGGGTAAAGGGACACAAAGTCATAGGTATAAGGAATGATTGATTTGTCTTTACATCATAATTCCTGGGGTTTGTAAAAAAATAAAAATGTGTCTCTATCTTAGAAACATCAACCAGAAATTCTAAATAATACAATAGCAAGCTAGATGCAGGAAAACGCTAAGTTACTGGCCAAGGTAACTCTGCGTGGCTGGGATGGTAGAGTGTAAATGGCTGGAGAGTTTATGGTAGCAGCCTCACTCAAATGAGAGAGAGAACTACAGCACTGTGGAGCAGCACTCAATGTCTCCACTCATGCGCAGAAGTGTGGAGGGATTCACACCACAGGAGACTCACACTCAGGGCGCGCTCCCACTGAGGGAGAAGGGAGGCCAGCTGACATAGGCTGAATCTTGTCTAGAACAGTTCTTTGATTGTAGTGATTTAAATTCAGTCTCTGATCCATCATTCCTATGGATTTTGGGGCTGTTGGTTTTTGTTTAGTTTTGTTTTTGAGACAAGGTCTCACTGTTGTACCTAGGTTGACCTAGAACTTGCTGCACAGCCTAGATTGGCCTCAGACTCTCAGCAAGGCTCCTGTCCCAGCCTCTGATTTGTTTTCAACACAACCAAAGAGAGACTAGTCACACAGGTTGTTGATTTGAACTCAGGAGTTTGCTCATATTTCACAAACCTTCTGATCCTAGTGACACAGGGAGAGCAGAGCCTTTCTTCTGTGTCTCTGCACATGAGACACTAATTTTCAGTTATAATCAATACCCTACAATAGATTGGTCTCTTTAAATTAATCTGTAGCCCCTGATCTATTCCACAATGTAACTGTCATAGGAAATTTAGAAAAGGGCTTTCAACTTTGGAGACAATTTTAATCATATGATGATTTGCGAGAACAATATTTAGTGTTATTTTATTGTTAGTAATAAACAGCAATGACATAAGAAAATATCCTCTATGATTTCTTCTCTCGAAGCCACTGGCTTTAAATCAAACCTAGAGTACATAAGCATAGTCATATTCAACTAAGAGCATTTCCCTGGTCATTTCGATTAGGGCAGAGATATATCCTTTGATCTTGCCTTAAAGAGCACTTGGAAAGTTAACGGGTTTTTTTAATTCAAGTCGGTGATGTCTCTGCGTACCTTAAAGATTCCAGGCCGTAAGGAAGAAGTTCGTGACTGAGCTGAAAGAGCTGCGGCAGAAGGAGCAGAGCCCGCACGTGGTCCAGAGCGTCATCAGCTTGATCATGGGGATGAAGTTTTTCCGAGTGAAGATGTATCCTGTGGAAGATTTTGAAGCATCCTTTCAGTTCATGCAGGTGACCGTCACCCTCAGGGCTGGCAGTTACAGTTAGCCCAAAACTATCTGTTCTTGTTCCTTTTAAGGTCATTATTACTGATTGATTGATTTGATTGATTGACTTTTAGATTTCACATGTGATAACTATCCTTGCTGTAGGGTGACTCTGTTCTAACTTAAAGCCATCTTGCTCTTAGCTTTGTGATAAAATAAGCAGGTGTTCTTGAAGATTGATTATTACAAATTCTTCAACCTCTTGTCATCCCTTTTTCCCTTCAAGGAATGCGCTCAGTATTTCTTAGAAGTAAAAGATAAGGATATAAAACATGCACTTGCTGGTTTATTTGTGGAGATTCTTATCCCCGTAGCCGCTGTAAGTATATACCTATATCTTCACACCATGTATCATATAGAAATCTTACTTCCCTTTCTTCCTGAAAACTCTTGCAAGGACCCGAGTCTGTGCCGGCCTCACGCATCCCCTGAGCCCCCCACTCCTCAGAGGTCAGTTTGTTATGTTGACAGGCGTAGATGGCTTTGTGCATAGATTTCATAGATTTTTTTTATTTTTTTAGTTATTATAGATGATAGGGCAAATCTAGCCTCCTTTTGTCTTGGGCAGATATGAAAGTTACTTGTATTTTATTGAAATTTCACTCTACTTAAAATTTTAGCGAACGGATTTATCTTCATGTCGAGAAGCGAAACTGCTCTGGCTTTCACTTTCACTCATGGTCTGGTGGCCTGTGCGTTTATATGAATTGCCTGACATGCTCATGTGCTGCTTTGGAAACACGCTTAGGAGAGGTGGGGCGCGGAAGATTGCTTGCTTGTTTGGTTGGTTTGGTTTTTCGAGACAGGGTTTCCTCTGTGTAGCCCTGGCTGTCCTGGAATTCACTCTGTAGACCAGGCTGGCCTCAAACTCATAGAGATCCACTTGCCTCTGCCTCCCAAGTGCTGGGATTAAAGGCATGCATCACCACTGCCCAGCTAAGATTGGTTTTAAAAAGAAGTTAAGATATTGGGAAATTAATGACAGTGGTTAGCACAGCTTTGAAACCTGTCTTTCCTTTTAGCTTACCCCCACTAAATTAGGAAAGTTTTTTTTTTTTAAATGGGTACAAGTAAAAGCTGTGAATTAAAGGTTTGCCAGTGACACAGTCATCTCTCAGCCTTGTATTTAGTCCCATAAACTAGATTCACTTTATTAACAAACAGACAAGGCTGTCAGTCATCTGTTATCTGCAATGACTTTTTCCCTCAAGTCCACTCACTCTTAAGGATGTTGGGTAGAGCCTCTACCTAGGAATTTTGTAGGGACATGCTTCAACCTGTAACTCCGGTCCTCTATGAAAATGCTGCTGTTATCCTGGGACAGCTCGTATCTCAAATGGCTTCCTTCCCCTCCTTGCCTGGCTGGCCTGTCTTCATTCCTTCATTGTATACTGTCTTCTATGTATCAGAGACTCATCTATGCATAGAGAGTAGACACCAGCAAGCTAGGAAGTATCCTGTATGACTCCCAGGCTTATTTCTGGCGTGCAAACAGAGAATACACTTGGCTGTAGCATATGCAGGGTGTCATGTCACAGCAGGCACTGGGAAGAACTTGCGTGGGTACACAGAAGCAAGGCTTGGCTGACAGGAGGGGATTGAACTCTTAAATAGAGTATGATTATGTAAGTCCCATCTTGAGAGAGATGGTGACAACTGAGCAAACTCTAAGGGAGAAAGACATGCTCTGTCTGGGGAAGGAGCATCTCCGACATCCAGTATAGGTGCCCTGAGACTGCCGTAGAGGCAGCCGGGAAGATGCTGCAGCTTGTCCCATCTCCCGGGCAGAGCTGTAGGAGCTGAGGCTGCAAGGGTTAAGTAGGAGGTTTGTTCAATAAATGAGCTGAGTTCAACTTAGAGCTCACTTCCTTATAAGCGTCCATCCAAAGCTTGTCCTACACCTGCTCTGTGTTCTCACCTTCCATCTGCTCGCTCGCTCCCTCCTTGCATCCTCTGCTTGTTCCTGCAGGCCAGGGACCGGGTTTACTTTATAACATTTGGTACATAAGACTTGTATGTAAATCTCAGTGAATCATTAACTTACTTCAGACTTGCCAGAGAGAGAGGTTTCCTAATGCTCACATGGTTTATGGGCAGTGACCATTTTTATCTCTGTTTGTCTTAACTCTTTCCCTAGGCTGTTAAAAATGAAGTCAATGTCCCCTGTTTGAAAAATTTTGTGGAGATGCTGTATCAGACTACATTTGAACTAAGTTCCAGAAAGAAGCATTCACTGGTACCGAGAAGTGTTTCAAGCCTTCATGTGCCCCTGTTGGCTGTTGGGTGTTTTAGTAATTGATTTATGACCCCTGTAGAGATTGAAGAAGTGTAAAATGTGAACTTGTAAAATACCCAGGACAGGGCAGACTTTGCACATGTACTTTCTCCTGTTCTATTTTAGATTTTCTACTTTTTATTATTGAGGGAGAGAGAGAGAAAGAGAGAGAGAGAGAGAGAGATATGCCAGGCTGTTAGAGGTGGAGAGGGAGAGGGAAGAAGGGAAAATGAGAGAGGAGGAAAAGAGGTGGGAGAGAGGAGGGAGGGAGAGAGAGGGTGAGATGGGAGAGAGTTTGTTGAGTAACTACGAGGCTGAGCGCTGTCTTGAAGATGGCCAGTCTAGTTTCACTGCCCTGTATTTAATGGGTCCTTCAGACTTCTGCCCAGTGTTTACCTGTCTTGACAGGTGTCTTAAACTTAATATTGTTATATGTTGAATATAGTTTTATATTAAACTATAACTTAAAATTTTATACCTTAAAATGGTATTTGAAAGCATCACGTTTTAAGAACCACCCCTGTGCCATTTCATCATTTCCATTCTGAAGCTGACAGCCCTTTTTCCCCCAGTAAACCCATCCACTTCACACTGTTTCCCTGCAGTAAGGGAAAGTGTGGAGAACTGGTCAAATATTGACGGTCTACATTAAATAGAAAATAATCATGAATCTTACTCGTGGTAGACGTTGCCCTAAATGCTTCGATTCTCTGGCACACTTGAAGCCTCACGCCTCAGTGGGCATTTGTGGTGATGGCTGGTCACTTTACGTGTTTGGGAAACAAGCCACTGTAGTCATGTGCTTGGCCATAGTCGCTGGAATTCAAGTGCCAGGCTGAGCCCTGCTCTGTTCAGGAGCACTGTTGTGGGGACAGGAGGAGAAGGAATAACGTGTCCCAATTTGGGAACTGCTGGCTTAAGGGATTGGTCTCCTTGTTAGCGTATGGGGAAGCTGTATTAAAATGTCTTTAATTTTTTGTCTTACGAGCATAAATGAAGCCATCATTCAGGAGCCTCTCCGTGAAGAATGTTAATTCTCCTTTCTCTCCCCTACAGGCTTTGTACCCACTAATTACCTGTCTTTTATGTGTCAGTCAGAAACAGTTTTTTTTAAATAACTGGCATATTTTCCTACAAAACTGTTTGTCACATTTAAAGGTAAGACACTGTTACCTCTCTGACCTGCGGATACTGGAGTGTGTTCATTTCTCTGTGTCCACTGAACAGTAAATAGCAAAACTTTGATTACTCTTGGTGCATTTTAATGATACATTTGAGATAGTCTCTTATGCACTTTACTTCTGTAGGGAATTGTGTATGGCAATTAATAACCCTTTACTTGAACATTTTATTGGTATTAAATGCAGAATTCTATATTTCAAGGATCATCATATCTTAGATGTAGTGATATTTACTTATAAATACAATTATTAAGAATTATGAATAAACTATTACTTAATCTCATAAACCCTTAATGTATGTACTTTGTCTCTTGTGTTAAGAAAGTTCAGCAGTGTTGGCGCAAGCCTGAATATGCAAAAGCTTTGATAGTAAATTGTCACTAAGTCCTCCACAGTGAGTGTGCACAGCCGGATCTGAACACAGGGCACCAGAGCTTGTCAGCTCCTTACGCTGTCACGTGAATGGAGGGGCACTTGTTACTAACACCATCTGGCACGACCACACTTGTCCTTTCTGAGTGTCACCAACACAGTAGTGAGACTCTGTGAGAGACTTTCTTCCCAGGATGCTCGGCACGCCTGGTCCTCATGTCCTCCTTGGCTAGGAACACAATCAGTGTCCAACACGGAAGGTGGGACTCTGCTTCACGATGCTCTGTCTGCATGTCCCATGAATGCAGGGTTAGAGGAGTCCATTCAGATATTCGCTTACAAGTCAGACAAGTGTAATTGATTGGCATTTCCCTTCCTGTTCTTTGTCTGCATTACACTGGAGACTGAGAGCCTGATGTTTTGACAGTAGGAAAACCAAGGCACAGCTAGGTTAAATGAAGGTCTCAGACCATGTGACTCAGTGTATTGTGAAGAGGACTCATTTACCCTTCAAGAATAGTCCTCTGGGTAATCTTCATGATTTTATATATTATCTTCAAATCTGCTTTGACTTCATAGTAAGGTATATGGAAGCTGTAAGTCTTTAGAAAGCGTTTTTGTTTGTTTTTCCTTTTACACATACATTCATTTATATTATCCCTTCTAGTCAAGACTTTAGGTACCCTCTTTGGTTATGAAAACCTCCAAGACTAGATCAAGTTGATAAATTTCTTTTGTCTCACAACCAGGTGTTTACATGGTAACTGTTTCTTTCCTCATTCTGATGAGGCACAGGGGTATAGGCACTAAGGGGAGAGTGCCTTCTTCTGAGTCAGTTTTCTTTCTTCTGGAATGTTTTTTAAGATGTGTTTACTGTTTCTGGGCATGACAGTTCATACCTTTCTGTGCTTTGTTGGAGTTTCTTTATATCTTCATTTCCACCTAACATACTTACAATGCTTTCACAGTACCTTAACCCCTGCCCCTCCCCACCACCTTTTTTTTGTCTTGAGATTTCCATTTAAAATGCTATTTTCTTTGAACCCTTACCTCCTGTTAAATATTCCTGGCATATTGTCCATTTGAGTGAATGGCTGCATCAATCTGCCAGGCTGAAGGAGATAAGGCCCACTCAGCATAGCATGAATATTTGGATTTCAGTTGTCTTGGCCATTAACCCTGAACTGACATGAAGGCTCTATTCAGCAGAAATTGTGTGACTTGGCTCCTGCTTGTGAAGCTTCCGAATGATGTGGCGGCTGCGCTTAATTACGAAAGGAGAGTTAAACATCCTAAGAAATGCCATGCTAGTTAGGTGTAATCACGAGTTGTTGTTTAGTTCTCCTATTTATTGGAAAATTTAATGAAAGGCCTTTTCTAATCAATTACCTGATTCAAGTGAATCTATTGATTTTTTTTTTTTTTTAAATCCACCTAAAAGCGTTTTCATTTCATCACCAACACCCCCTTCCTAGGATTCATTTCTCTAATGTCTACCGGATTGGATCTTGACATTTTCCCTGTAGCTGAGGCAGAAAGAGGATAAATGATCGTAATGTAAGTCGCCAGGAGTGATAGACATAGGTCTGCATCCACAGACATCCCGTCTCATGATGTTCTCAACTTCCAGGTAGCCATACTCTCCTAGAATATGCAGAAAGGATGCTTCCTGTTCTAAGGAAGCGTCTTGGCTGTCATCCCGGGATTATTAAGAGACTTTATGCTCAGAGTCATATGAATAAGGCTAGTGAATTTTCTAGGCCCTTATAGCTATTATATATATAGCTTTAAAAGAAAAAAATTGCCCTGCCCGGCTGAGCAGACAGCTCAGGGTAAGGAGCTGCAGGGTGATGGCCAGGATCGGCATTTCCAGGACCCATGTAGATGTGTGGGGGTTGCAGCTTCCCCATAATCCACCACTTGGAAAGTGCAGATAGGGGATTGATCAGCAGGACAAACTGGCCACCTAGACTAGAACAGCAGCTTCCGTCCAGTTGAGAGACTCTGCCTGTCAGCTGAGTAATGTGGACAGTGGTGGAGGAAGATTCCAGAAGTCAGCCTCATGCCTGTACACACACACACACACACACACACACACCAACATACTCATACCCCCCCCACACACAAGCCTAACCCCGCCTCACACATACACACAGGCAGTCCTATCTCCACACAGACACATGCTAAAACCCTTTTAAAGTTAATACGGCACATTTTTAATTTGGCAGTCACAATAGAATGGGCTTCGCAGCGACACGCTCACGTGTGAAAGAATGGTGTTTAATTTCCACCGAACGGTTCATTTTTAAATCTTTGTACCCTTCACGAAAATATGGTAAATTTCCACCCCTTCATCATTAGTCAGTTTAAGTTCAATTAGATTATGATAACCAATTTTAAATTTTTCTGAAGAATTACTAAGAGTCAGAGGCATGGAGTCGGGACCATGGAAGGGTAACCCAGGGATTCACCTGCAGTCATCAGTATGTAGTTCCCTTCATTTGAAGGTCACATTGGGAGGAGAACTAGGTAATGAGATATGTTAGATTTCTCCTAGCTTGAGTGTCATAGGCTCCAGGATACCCAAACTTTGGGATTGGTTTTTGTTTTTTTTTTTTTGTTTTTTTTTTTTTTTGTTTTTTTTTGTTTCTTTAGCATTTCTGGCCACTGCCTTGGAAATGTCAAATTTCTTCTAAATAGAGGCCTTGGTGAGGAGCTGTCGTGTTTCGTGCTTATGTTCATCTAACATGCATGTGCTGCATCTCACGTTTATGTTTGCTGTCTCACGTTGCCTTATTTAGATGCCATCTAACCACAGTATCAGAAAACAAATAGAAACCCTGCAGGTGAGTTGTGTTGACGTCACCAAGTAAAGTATGGCTTTCTTTTCTTTAAGAGCGGCATTTTGTTTTTCGTTTTTTGTTTTTGTTTTTGTTTTTTGTTTTGTTTTTTTTTTCCCCTTTGCCCATTGTTGCATTGCATGTCTGAAGTATTTACCTTAACCTGCTTTGACTGTGTGTGGAAGAGTAGCCAGAGAGGGTGCCCCCTTCAGGAGGTCAGCCGTCACTGCCGCCCCAAGAAGATGGACAGTAGAGATGGGGGTGATGGTGGCCACGGCTGACTGTTCACAGTGTTTACAGTTTTACTCCAGTGTTTACTTTACACTATCCAACTATTCTAAATGAATATGTTAAAAAAAAATGTTGCAGTGACATTCAGGAGTAGATAGCTTGGGTTCTCAACATGGTTTTGATGAGTGAGTTCTTGAACCTTTATCCTACTGGTTTGGCTTTTCTTACAAAGCAAATTTATTTATTATTTTTTTAAGTTCACATTAGAAAAAAGGGAATGCATACATCCAAATGGTTGCTGTAGGACTCATACTTAACTGATGTATCAGACTTTGTAGAGTACTAAAGTCCTCAGATTTTTATGTAACAATCAGACGAATCTGATTTGTGTGAATTTTACCTAGAGAATTACACATCTCTGTTTAAGGCCTAGATCAATGTAGGATCTTTCTCTCATTCTAACATGTACAGCAGAGTGAGTTACTCAGTTCCTTTCTATCTTCCCCTCCCCTCTTCTTGTCTCTCCTCCCTCCACCATGGACACGCTGTTGTTATTTATGTAGTCCTCTGCTTTCTGAGGCCTTCCACAAGTGTATGTGGGTGAGTCCATCACCATGACACCCTCCAGAGGGCTTTCAGGGCCGGAATTGTCCTCTGTGTGCCCTCCCTCCCTCCCTCCCTCCCTCCCTATCTTTCTGTTTTCTTGCTGACATCATAGTGTCATATCTGATATATGGGATTTAAATGGTAAGAAGGAAAGTAATATTTTATTGAAGACATTATTACAAAAATTTGGTTATTGGTTAGCAATATTCACGGATCACTTGTAATTAGTCACTTTAGTAACAAACAGAATAATACCCCAGGTGGAGTGTTTGTCATTTTGGATCAACATGGATCCCGCCATGGAGCCAAGGAATTGCTATTGAGAGTATTTAGATTTTCCAGTCTCAATTCTGTGCAGTCTATGTAGACGTGTGCACAACCTTGTTGGATAAGTGTATTATCAAACATCCTCCATCCTTTTGATTGAAATTATTTGTAGTAGATATCTGCTATTCTAAACCTTAAAACAAAACTGCTCAAGTAACAAAGCATTTTTAAGAATTCTTGCTAGACATGGCTTCCTATACCTTTAATCCCAGTACTTGGTGGACAGAGGCAAGTAGATCTCTGTGAGTTTGAGGCCAACCTGGTCTACATAGCTAGTTTGAGGCCAGGCAGGTAGGGCTATGGAGTGAGACCCTGTCTTAAAAGAATTCTTTGTTAGTTACTATATATGTAATTGCTTAACAATGTAGAAATCTTCTAAATGAATGTTTTAAAATACAGATTTTTTTTTTAGCAGTCAGACAGAGATTGATATAATTTTCAAAATTTACACTATCCATTGTCATGACTGTAGTTATGACAACAGCTAGAGTACGAGAGAATTCACCGATGAAACGGGCTGACATAAAAGTTTTCTCATTGTAAGTCATAAGTAATTTAAGTAAAGTTCTGCTTCTACATAAAACTTAGGGCTAGTGCACTTAATGCTGAGTGAACACCCAGCGTGCTCCCAGCACTCTGTAAGCTGTGACCTTTTGACCTGTGAGGTAGGTACCCTCTTCCCTCCAGATAAAGGCAGGCTATCACAGAACACAGGAAGTGACAAAAGGACATCCAGGGCTTGAGTTTGGTCCTAGGGCTTCAGAACCGGGATCCAAGGTCTCTCTTCTCTCACAGACACGCGCACACTGATGTCTGGTAGTATTTCCCAGGTTCATGTGACTAACACTATTTGGTATTTCAAACTTGATCTGCCTATGGGTTGCAAATGAATTAAAGGGGAGTGGCCTGTCGATTGTGTCAGTATTGTGGTATAAATCACTTGTCAGGTAGTTCGATGCTATGTGTATCATTCTGAAATTCTTTGGTATGTTGGCAGGATTCTAATATTCTATCTTATTTTAGAACATAATGAGGGGGGTTGGCTGCTTTCTCAATGGTCACTTTTGAGCCATTTATACTTAGCAAAACTAAATACAGACGACTGATTTAAACTTCTTAGACTGAACAGAACAGGGAGATGGGGTTAGCTGTCATTAGAGAATGTGCTGATCTGAAATGTTTACCAGTGTTTTTAATACATTTATTCTTGTTTTCTTTTCTTTCTGCACAGAATAAAGACCCTAAAATGTCTCGAGTTGCACTGGAGTCTTTGTATAGACTGCTATGGGTTTATGTAATTAGAATAAAATGTGAGAGCAATACTGTAACCAAAGGTGAGTGCTGTCTTAAAGTGCCGAATCTCAGAGTACATCTAAAGTATAGCCTTGGCAGGTAGGATATGGCTCAGAGATGAAGTGTGTGCTTTAGCACATGCAGGGCTCTGAGCTCTATCCTCTGTTCCAAAAGAAATGAGTAAAAGCCTGCGACAGTCATACCGGTGGAAGTTACCAAAGCATTGTGGGAAGGGATCTGCACTCCCCTGACCTAAGGAGCAGGAGGGGCCGTTTCTTATGATCTCGTGGTCATCCAGTCTCTTTTCTGCCTGCAGTCGCCTGATGAGCATAGTGTCAGCTCTTTTCCCAAAAGGCTCCCGCAGTGTGGTCCCCCGTGACACCCCTCTCAATATATTTGTGAAGATCATCCAGTTCATTGCTCAGGTGGGTGCTCGTCCTCACTGGCCCTCTTGTCCTGGATGCCAGGACAGCCATTTTTCATAATTGGGGGTTCTTACTAAATGTGTAATTTCTTACATATTCAGAGGTGTGCTTTCAAAGTATCAATACTATTCAAGAGTGAAACGTATGCTGAGAACATTTTTAAAAATACATGATGCTAATGACTCTGTGTGTGTGTGTTGTATGACAAAAGATGGAAGGAACCACATAGGTGAACACACATTTAATTGTGGGTGAGTTGAGAAACTATGTCACAGTCCTAATAAAAATACCTCAGTAATCTTGGTTTATGTGTGTGTTGTGTATACATGTGCATGCCCTCTTGTGTGCTTGAAAACCAGAGATCAACATCAGGTGTCCTGTATTGCTCTCTGTGCTTTTGTTTTTGAAACTTCAGAGTGTGTGTGTGTGTGTGTGTGTGTGTCGCGTGTGTGTGTGTGTTTGTGCACGCATACACTCACTGTTGTGGAAACAAGCACTTTTCAGAGTTTCAATTGCTGTGCTAAAACACCAGTGACCAAAGGAACATTTGACTATAGTGGGTGAACATCTCTGATTGGAGCCTAGAGGAAATGATAATTACCGAGTATAATGACAAAAAGATTAACAAAAGGATCCCTTTCTTCCTGTTCTCACTGCTCTCTCCGTGCTTAGAATTTGTAGTGGATGAATATTTAAAGTTTACCCTACACGTTGGGAACTCATATTATTGATATTAGATGATGTGTTTTAAACATCTATTTTATTAATTCATATATGTTTTTCTTGTCTTCATTTGGGTTTTAAACTTCCTAAGGGCAAAAATCTATATCGTTTCCAGTATATGTATTTCTCAGATAGCTTGCTTTATATTTTAGGAAGGTGCAATGATTTAGTAACTAGTGAATTTCTTTCCTTAGGAACGTTTGGATTTTGCAATGAAAGAAATAATATTTGATCTTCTCAGTGTTGGAAAATCTACTAAAACTTTCACCATCAATCCAGAGGTAACAAGAAACAATGTCCATTGCAGCAATAATGAAACTTTTAAACCGGAAGTAGCATTCGACCTTGTCGATCCTTCTGGGGTTTTATGTGATCCTTCAGTCAATCTGTTTTGGGGGGTTGGGCAGCAATGGAGTCTTTTTAAGTTTGAAAATCAGTTTTAATGACAACTAGATAAAGGAATCCATTAACGCAGTTACTCGAATGCTTATGATCAGTGATACACTGAGGAAATGCTGGATCATTCCAGCCCATGGTGGAATTTTCTCCTCCCTTCAGGGCTTCTGTGCATCTATGATAGGGGATCTTAGGAACACATCAGGACTTTGTCATATCTAAAAACGTGTAACACTTTAAAGCTTGACCATATTTACATAGTGAACATGAGTGAACACTTGCACTCTTGTGTCCAATGTTCTCTGTTGCCACCCTGGGATACCTGGCCCCGCCTTAGTAGTCTCCGGTGCAGTCACAGAGAGGGACGTGTGGGCTGGGACAGTAGGGTGCAGATGGAGGAAAGCGGAACATTAACTGAACAAAGAAACATGGAAAAGCAGTCAGGTCTGGGAGAAAGAGTGCGCGTGTCTAACCTGTGGCATTTTGGGACATCTGAGATGGCAGGCAGGTCATAAGGAATACATTCAGAGGGGCCAGATACAAGTTTTTTGGCAGTCTGGAATGGACAGTGGTTGATGCCATGTTAATCCGTGTAGTTTCTGTGAAGGGAGTACAAATGACAGGAGGGCCTGGAATGTGGGTAGAGGTGACCCAGCCAGGAGGAACACGGAAGTGGTGAGAATAGGCAGTATTTGGGAAAAGAGAGTAGTTGATGCTGCCTGAACGATGGAAAGCGAAGAAGATACAGTGTGGCCCCTGATGAGGGAGAAATGCTTCAGAGAAGTGTTGCAGGGATCTTTAATCAATTAGGATAGTTGAGAGAGCTAAGGACATGGATATGTGTTCAGTTGGAAGAGAAACGCCAAGCATAGAAGAAAGAGAATGGGTGGATGCTCTGATGATCAAGAAAGTGCAAGAGCCCTTTGTCTTAGTCGTTGTTCTGTATCTGTGAAGACACCATTACCAAAGCAGCTATTACAAGGGAAAGCCTTTAACTGGGGGCTTGCTTACTGTTTCAGAAATTTAATCCATTATCTTCATGACAGGGAAGCATAACATGGAGCAGTGGCTGAGCACTAAATCCTGATCTCTACGCAGAAAGAGAACGGGAGGGAAGGAGGCAGATACTCTAGGCTTGGCATGGGCTTTTAAAACCTCAAAGCCCACCCCCAGTAACACACTTCCTTCAACAAGGCCACACCTCCTAATCCTTCTAATCTTTTCAAATAGTGTCACTCCCTAGTAAGAGCCTTTGGGAGCCATTCTCATTCAGACCACCATATTCATGGAAAGTCCAACAAGTCTAGGAGGCCGTCACTCCCGCGCTATGAGAAGACCAAAGGGGACAAACAGCACCTGTGACTGTCAGTAGTCTGGTGTGATTGTTTGAAAGGTTGAGTTGATACAGTTTTTCCCTGTGAAGGAGAAAAGTGGTCTTAAGAGAGGGGAGGAGGACTGAAAGAGTCATGGCAGTTGAGAAAGCACAGAGAGGTTTCAAATGAGCCTTAGAGACAAGGGAAGATAGTTGACTCAGGACAGTGAGCTCCTTCTGGGAATTTGAAATCACCACAGATTCTGCTACCTGGGCTGGTTTACAGTGTCAGGCAGAAAGATTAGATCCCTTCCGTCCTTCTTTCTCCCAACCCCTTCGCCTAGACAATGCATGGCTCTGACTTCTTCCTCTTGGGTCTGTTTTCTCTGAAGAGGATGAACATTGGCCTCCGAGTCTTCCTCGTCATTGCGGACAGTCTACAGCAGAAGGACGGGGACCCTCCCATGCCCACCACAGGAGTCATTCTACCCTCAGGAAACACTCTTCGTGTGAAGAAGATCTTTCTCAATAAAACCTTGACAGATGAAGAAGCAAAAGTCATAGGTTAGTATTCACTGGATGAATAGATTTCAACTGTCGTACTTTTCCGTTCAAGTCTGTAGTCAAGTGTAAAGTGGTCTGCAAGTTGGATGCCCCAGTCCTACAGTGATCTAGTGATGTTTCTAGTATTCCTGTCAAGAGTCTTCTTGATAAACGTGTTTTCTCATGGGATATTGCTGTATATGTTCTGGTCGTTAACGTCTCTGTGTAATTTGTACGCAGTATCCCAAAGAGCACATCACAATTGGAGCATCTTCTAATGTGATAGCAGCAATTTTTTTTTTCCCAGAGAGGCTGATAGGTTGTTATCAAAGAAAGCAGTCCTTCATGCAATTTCTGGCGCTATTGTGATGGTGTGGTTTCTCTCTTAGGAATGTCAGTTTACTATCCTCAAGTAAGAAAAGCATTAGACAGCATTCTACGACATTTGGACAAAGAGGTTGGGAGACCAATGTGTATGACCAGTGTGCAGATGTCCAACAAAGAGCCTGAAGACATGATTACGTACGTAGTAAATAATACATGCCCCCATTGCATGCTTCCATTACATGCCTCCATGGCATGCCTCCATGGCTAGTCCAGTTTTCACAGAAGGGAAGGGTACACAGAGGCAGGTTACCTGTCTCCATACATTTTCTCCTGAACTTCTTACATGTGGCCATTTGCTATAGTTTTTAATACAGAGATTCCTCCCACATACTCAATTTTTTTGTTATTTTATGTGATGATGAAGTAGTGTACATAATGTAAGTCTAATAATGAACCCTACTTTCATTTGTCACATGAATAATTTCCACTTAACACCGATGTGTATTGTTGAATAAATGGCCCTACTTACAGAGTCCTGCTTTTAAGAAAAGAAAGCCAGGAATCCTGTAAATCTGAGAGCTGTTCCAGGAACCAGAGAATGCAGAGGGGAGTAGAGTGGGGGGCAACTCTTTTAGAGACAGCCCATCCCCCCTTCCTCCTCCTCCACCGTCCATGCTTGCTGTTTTGCACCCAGCTTCTTTTCTCTCTACTGTTAGATACTCCTTTTCACGAGGTAGTGTGTTTTATGATAGCCATGCCCCTTGTTTGCTGGAGAGTATCAATATTATCTACAAGGGAGTTTTTAGATATAAATGTAGATTTAGGTATCTGCATTACAGGTCTTAGAATATCCTGTTGGATATTTTGCTCTCTGGGCTTATCTAATATCTGACTCTTGCTTACTGCTGTACGTAGTGCCCTGAGAATTTTCAGATGTGAAGGTTTTGTATGTTTGACTTCAGAGACATTTCCTCTGGCTCACCACAACCTCTCTTGCATTAAAGTCAACAACATTTACATCTAGTTCCTCTTGTGGTCCTGAGAGCCTGAAATGGATTCAGTGTCTGTCCCCTGGTCAGCTTGCTGTCCTCTGGCCCCTTTTACAATTCCATTTGAATTTCCTTTCCTGGGATCTCTAACTGTAGTCTAATAATAAACTTTAAATGACAAACAGGGCTAATTTATTCCTTAGAAGGTCACTGTGGTGTGTCTGCATGCTGCACTTGGGCACAGGTATCTAGCTGGTCTCGAGCGAGTGTGTGTGTGTGTGGTGTGTGTGTGTGTGTGTAGTGTCTGGACCCGATGGCCAGCACTGACGTTTGTGTCATTATTGTTAAAAGCAGCGGCTGCAGCTTAAACCCCGTCTATGGGGCTTGTATTATTTATCTGGCTTGTGGTCACTCTAATCCACGAGTTCTAAAGCCACACAAAGTGACAACTGTGACAACATCTCTAACAAAGACTCACCCAAACTCTTAGAACGTTTCTTCAGTGCACAGGGATTATTGAGTAACTAGAAAACAATGGGGATGAAAGTAAGCAGCTTTTCTTCAGATACAGACTGAAATGAAAAGCAGTGTATTAAATGGTTTTAAAACTGCGAGTAACTTCAGGAAACTACGTAGCAGAGGTGGGAGTGTAGCTCAGTGACAGAGCTCCTGCCTAGCATGAGTAAGGCCACGGATTTGGTCTTCAACATCGCCCCCACCCCCATCATAGACACATATGTAGTAAAATCAAATTGTATCAAACATCTGCCTTGCAGGAGGGATTGAGTCTTAAAACATCCGCGCATTTTAATTGTATAAAATATAAACAGATAGACACGTGTTTATCACAAGAGGACAAGAACAAGATAAATATCATCTATGAGAACATCTGATTGTAAAACTAATCATTTGAGATATTTAAGTATCAGCATCAACACTACTTTTACTACTTTACTTATCTTGTTGCTTGACAAAATACCTGAACAAAACAGCTTGAGGGGGAAAGGTTTATTTGAGTTCACAGTTCCATCCTGGTGTGGAGGTCATGGCGACAGGGCCTTGAGACAGCCAGTCACGCTGTACTCACTACACAGAGAGCAGTAGATGTTTGGCTCTGCTAGCTTTCTCTTTTTGGTATAGACCAAGCCATGGAATAATGTCTCCTACCTTCACAATGTGTCTCCCTACCTCAGTCCAGTGTAGGGAATCACTCAAGGCATGCCCAGAAGGTTGCGTCGCGCGTGATGCTTGATGCTGGGTCCTGTGAAGTTAACAACAGTCCATGTTAACCATCACATAGCTGTTTCTGATAGTAACTGGTATTCAGTTGTGTCTGTGAATAACTAAGTTCTTTTCAAAATTAAAGTGGGTAAAACTTTTAAGTATTTAAAATTATACAGTTATTATGCATGCTTCCTAATTAGTGAGGTCATTTATTAGCTGTCATCTCCCTGAGTGGTCTCCATCCTGTGCTTGTGTATGGGTGGTAACTAGCTGCTGGGTCTCTACTCGTACTCGCTTGTGCCCCCTTTTTTATTGGACCCATTGGTCTTGGGACTGTGCTCCACCTTCTGTAACACCCTTGTAACATGGATCTTTCTAGCCCATGTGATACGCTTCTTATGCTGTTTTCTGTTTGTTTGTTGTGATACATTTTTCAGGGGGAAAGGAAACCCAAGATCGATTTGTTTAGAACGTGCATTGCTGCAATTCCAAGGTTGATTCCCGATGGTATGAGCAGAACTGACCTCATTGAGCTGTTAGCAAGGTGAGTGGCGTTATTCCCGTCCCGCCGAGTTCACAGCAGGCACAGCTTCGAGCCTCCTGATTTACTCTCTTAATTCTCATCTTTTATGACCCCCACTCAAGTTGTTAACTTCTAACTTCCTCCCTCATCTCCCTCTAAGCCCCATTTTCCAATCCCCTGTCAAGCAATATGGGTTTCTATGACAAATATCCTTTACATAGCAGCCCCACTGGTGCTCAGTGAAGTTGTACCTCTGAGGTCACTCCAGCAGCATCTTGAGTAGTGACCAAGACCCAGTTACCTTTTTCTGCTATAGGAGACCTGCTTCCTTCAGGCGTTTACTCCTCCTCTTCCTCTATTAGGCACAACATAGTTCTATAAAGTGAGTAAATACCACGGCATCCACACTTAAACAATGTCTCCCAGCCTAATTCTGTCGAGACGGCGGCCTGCTGAGGCCCTGCTGTGCGGGTGCCACTGGCGACCATGCAATTAGGGGTCAGCACACTTTCTCCGTGAAAGACCAGACGGTAAATTTCACGGTTTTGCTGATTGTGCTATATGTAGTCCAGAGGTTCTCAACCTGTGGGTTGAGACACCTTTGTCGGGAGGAGTGTCAAACAACCCCTTCACAGGGGTGACCTGTGATCATCAGAAAATGCAGGTATTTACAATTCAATTCATAACTAGCAAAATCACAGTGTGTGAAGTGGCCATGGTTGGGTGTTGCCACCACATGAGGAACTGTGTGAAAGGGTCATAGTATTAAGAAGGTTGAGACCCACTGCCTCAGTGTGTGGCATGCCTGCATGCCCACTGTGGCATTACAGAAGCAGCCGGACCATATTGCAGGACTGAACATGTCTGGGCATCTGTCTAGAGCCTGCCCAGAGCCACAGTTGGCCAGCCACACCCTAGTGGAAAACCAAACAGGTAACTTTAATGTTTGCTGTTGCTGGGCAACCGCCATATTGTATAAATAGTGACTAGTTTGCTACAGCAAGCGACTTGTTCAAGCCCTGGGTGAGAACACCTGGCACTTCCCAGATAGCCTTGCGCCTCCCTCAGGTTTGGGACCATGGAGAACGACCTGGCATTTGTCTCCTGTGAGTAGGAGTCAGGGGGCTTCCTTGAAACTGTACCTTTCCATAACGTTCTCTCTCTCCTCTCAGCCTCTTTATTGTTGGTTTGTGGCACTGAATTGAACTTAGAGACTTATGCATGTTAGGCAAGTACTCCTCAATAGCTGCAGCTCCTGCTGCATCATACATACATTCGTGTATATGCTTGATTTTGAAATAGGGTCTCACTATGCTGCCAAGGTTGACCTTGAGCTCCCTCTGTATTCCAGGCAGGCCCGAACCTGGGGCTCCTTCTGCCTCGGTCTCTTAAGTACCTGCAAGTTGATGTTTATGCCAACAGGCTTAATTTTTAATTAAAAAAACTTTAATTTCTTATTAGATGTACATGTGCACATCTATGACGGGTGCACATACATCAAAGTGTAGAGTTCAGAGGTCAGCTTTGTAATTGGAGTTGGCCCTTTACTTCCACCGTTGTGTGGGCTCCCTGCACTCAAGAGGCAGAGGCAGAAGAGTTGAGAACTGGGGGCCAGAGTGTGTTATATAGCGAGACCCCGTCTCCAGAATAAAATAGATAAAATACAAATGGTGCAGAATTAGAAAGCTGGCGCCCCATTAGGAACCTGAAGTGTTAACCCGCAGCAGTCTTCATCCTTACAGCATGAGCAGCTACTGTCCAATCAGTCCTCCCTGGTCCCACCCCAGCCTCCCCTGACCTACATCTTTCCAGAAGGTGATCCTGCAAGATAAATGTCTGGCACCGCCCCTCTCGCCTTCCCCAGAATGAAGCTGCACCTGAGAGGCTCAGGGCTAGGGAACAGCAGTTTAATTGCCATTCACTTTCCTTCCTTTCCCTCTGGCTGTCATTTTGAATTAATTTACCTCCACGGCCAGAAAGATTCTACAATAGTTGGTTTGGTATCTAACTCTTCCTTACTCAAAAATAAGGGAAGCCAGAAAAACAAACAACCACCAAGGCATGTTATAAATTTATAGATCTCTTTGAAGTCTCTAGGGAAAAATAATCTGATTTTAATTAGCCAGGTCCCATTATTCTCCCCCCCTGCACAAGGCACGTGTATCCTGAGTCACACCGATTTGGTGTGAGGTATTTAGACGGTCATGGGTTTAAAAGCAGTGTAAATAACTAGTGTTCTTTGCTCCTAAAACCTATGCAGCTGCAGTGGATGTCTCTTTAGCTTCTGTCAGCTGAAGGCTGGCTTATAGTAACACCAGAGCTGAGGTCAGCAAGTTGTGATGCCTCCCTTCTTAACCACATACCATCCCCCTCACTCACTGTGAGTAACTCTGTCTTCCCATGCAAGCACACACACAGAGTGTGCTTTGTAACTACCTGTTCCTTCAGGTCATCTCTAACTTTAATGCATTTGCCTTTATTGTCAGCCGCTAAAATAATAATCCTCAACTCCAGACCATCTGGTGTGTTGTAATTCACACAGTGGCAAGCCTCACAGCTTCAGGACTGCTCGCTCTCTCTCTCTGTGGTTAAAATCTTATAACTAAAATTATGATCATTGTATTGAAGTCTTTAGAAAGCAACTTAACTTTCTAAAATGTAATTAATACATAGTGAGTTATTAAGCCCTAGGCTAGTTCGAGCCGATGGGTTCTTGACCCATTTTATTTTCAGGTGTAGCCGTTTCTTACATTACTCCTAAATCTACTTCCATTCCCACCCTCAGGAATTACTTCTGTTGACTCTGTCTTGATATTTCCTTAGTAATGAGCTATTTATATTCCATCTACAACCTTTAATGCCTTTAAAAAATGGTTGACATTAGTCACATCCTCTCTGGTAACTAAATAAGTTATTGTTAAGACCCTGTGTGGTTGGACATATTTTTATTGATTATAGGCGAGCACTATAAGGTATTAAAGGCTGAAGGAATTTGCAATTGATTTCTGATGCCGTCTGTATTTCAAATCACCAGCCTATTGATTAAATTCAAGACTTTCTATGCTGAACGTTGGCAAAACCATCAGTGATTGTGAATGGATTCACATGGAATTTAAACTGTAGACTAGCACAGACAGGGCAATTATATAGCATGGCAAAGTCAGCCTGGACCCTGTCTTCATATTCTCACAGAGCACGCGAAGATCAAGTCTCTTAGTTTTAAGTTTTAGGAGAGACGGATGTTTGGGTTTCTTATTTTTAAGTGTTAGGTGAGGGCACCGTGTTTCATCCTGCTGCTCACTAACGGACTTCTGTCATTGGCAGGCTCACAATCCACATGGATGAAGAACTGCGGGCACTGGCTTTCAACACCCTGCAGGCACTGATGCTTGATTTTCCGGATTGGCGGGAGGATGTTCTTTCAGGATTTGTATATTTTATTGTTCGTGAAGTGACTGATGTCCACCCCACCCTTCTTGATAACGCTGTAAAGATGTTGGTACAATTGATAAATCAGTGGAAACAGGCAGCTCAGATGTACAACAGGACCCAGGACTCCCAGGTACCACGTGCTCCCACGGTATTGCTTTGGGACTGATCTGTAGTAAATGACAGATTGTGATGTTAACTGATACACACCAGCAACCGCAGGCTCTACAGTTGTTATTGGTCGTAATGACTTTCTCTTGATGATAATCCCTTGTGCTGGGCTTTCTCCTCATTCATATATTATATACCAAGCATTTGTGTCCAGCCTTTAGCCTTCTTCGTTGGGTATCACATTACATTTTATCGAGCACAGGAACCATAGAGTTAATTCTTACATGATGGTGTTTCCACATTTCAAAGCTTAGACCTGAAACCTTGGTAGTGTGTCATCTGGATTGATGGGTTTTGCAAAGGCCCCAGTTTCTTGAGTGCACTGGTCTGTGCTCCTTTACCATACAAGGCGCACATGTAGTTGATTTTAGAACACTGTGCAAACACCATAGAACCCTGGAAGCTTGGAGCTGGAGCCTCAAGGGTAACCCAGGGTCTTTAATGAGCATACAGATGGTAAGCCCTGAGCATACCTGCTTCTGACAAGCTCTCAGGTAAGGCTGTGTACCCAGCCTGCTCTCACACATGAAACATGCAGTTCAGGCTCTCATTTCCCGAGTGTAGACACTACACCAGAGGGATTAAGTGATGGTTGCAAAGTCACAAGGTAGTCTGAGAGACACACGTTAGGCACTGCCTATTTACACTGCCATTGGGAACACTTGGGGGTTTTGTTTGTTTGTTTGTTTGGGGTTGTTTGAGATGGAGCTTCTTTGTGTATCCTTGGCCGTCCTAGAACTCATTCTGTAGACCAGGCTGGCCTCGAACTCACACTGATTCACTGCCTCTGCCTCCCAAGTGCTGGGATTAAAGGCGTGGGCCACTGCAGCCAGGCTCCATTGGAACACTGTTCTCCGAATACTCTGTTTTCTTTTGCGCTGATGTGGATCAGTTGAGCTCTGAGCCCCACTCCTCCTACAAGGGCTCTACCACCGAGATACACACCAAAACCTGCCTTTTCTTTTTATTTTGAGGCCAGATCTCACAAAGTTAATGCCCAAGCTGGTTTTGAACCCATTCTGTATCCAGCGCTGGCCTGAAACGTGTGACCTTCCTGCTTCAGCCTCCTGAGTTGCTGAGATGGCAGTCCACACCATCAGCCCCAGGCCACGATATTAGATTTTTAATAAAGTAAATGCTGTTTAAGTCGCTTGAGCGGAGGCAGGCCTGTGGCCATAATGCTTGTAATTTGCCTCGCTGGTTACCGTTTCCTTTCCAAATCCACACGATTTTAAAACTTTGTCTGTTTTAACTCGCATTTCTTTTTCAAGCACGGCATCGCCAATGGAGGTTCTCACCCCCCTCCTCTGGAAAGAAACCCATATCCCACTGTGTTCCACGTGGTCGAAGGCTTTGCGCTGGTCATCCTCTGTAGCAGCCGTCCCGCCACCAGAAGACTGGCTGTCAGTGTCCTCAGAGAGATACGGGCTTTATTTGCACTTTTGGAGGTACCTAAGGTAAGGGTTAGGCAACTCAGGTAGTCACCTCATGAAGTAAACTTTGTGGCTGCCTGCTGGAGTGGGCAAACCCAGCCTGTCTCCCCTCCCCGCCCCCTCCACCAGACCCTGCTCCCAGTTCTTCACCAGAGAAGAGCACAAGCTCACACCCTACTCCACTTGGCTTCCCGTTGCCTACGTTTCTTAAGCATCCCTCAGTTGTTTAGACTCTCGATCTCTGTTTTTACAGGGTGATGATGAGTTAGCCATAGATGTGATGGACAGGCTGAGCCCATCCATTCTGGAGAGCTTCATCCACCTCACAGGGGCCGATCAGGTAACTGGAGGAATTTCCTCTCCATCTTATCTTGGGACTTAAGGCAGGTGAATACATATCCATGTCTGTGCATATGTGTAAATGCGGCTCCTTAACAAATGCAACGAGTCACAAAGTATTTCCGAAGCATACAAAGGGTCTTAAAGCAGTGTGTGCTAACGCCATGGCTAGTTCTTGTTGCCACTGAAAATAAGTTGATCTTGGTAAATTTTTAGTCATTCCCTAAGACGTTTCCCTTAAATGTGATGGCACCAGACTGTGATCTGCTGCTTAGTGGTTACAGTCATGCAAAGAAATACTCTTTGGGGAAAAACCATGTTTGCTTTTTCAATGAATATTTTCATTTGCTTTATGAAGTTAAATAAATAGTACATTAAAGTACAGAGAAACATTTTATCAGCAAATACATTACAAAATACCCTGATGTTATAAATTTCTTTTTTTTACTCCTCTCCCTCTTCTGCCCTTTCCCTTGCCTCTGTTTAGAATAGAACCCAGGGCCATATCCAGCCTAACTCATGTAACCTTCTTTTAGGTTTGTGTAGTGTCGGGTGGGGGAGGGGAGGGAAGACAACAGTCCAAGGTTGAAACAGAAACAACTGTGACATTTACTGCTTGAATTTTTAATTCTCCTATTTTGGATGACATAGATGAAAGATGTATTTGCTTTCTGGCCAACACCTGGTTCCTATAACTCACTTGTTATACATAACCTAAGGCAGGTAATTATAAAATTTTATAAGCCTAAGACATGATTAAAAATGCATACAGTTAAAAGAATTGTGTTTTAGCTCACTAACTATGTACTATGGTAACAAATAGCATAGTAAGTGGCTTAATAATGCCTTAAACAGTGCATACTGAAGGAAATGAACAGAAGCAGGGCTTCATTTCGTTAAGAATCTGAGTGAAAGAACAGATATTTAACAACATGCACCTCTGGAGACGGCCCACGTTCCGGGCTGCTCCATTTCATCAGCACGAAAGCTAACGGGTTTCGTTTTATTTCTAAAGAGTTCTGTGGCTGAAAGCTGGGCATTCACACGGGAATCACTTAAGTACCCTTCTTGGTCCATACAGCCTTTGGAGAATAGTGAAAGCTACAGCATGTCTCTCCTGAGGACTAACCCAGTGGGCATGTCAGAGATTCACTCCTTCCTCAAACCTAGCACCAGATACATTCTCATCTTCGATTCCAGAAAACCCTGATAGTCCACTTCCAGCGTAAAGCACCTCCGATAGAAGAACTTTGAAAGTTACTCAGATGTGTGATAATCATTTGCGCTCCCTCTCTCTCTCTCAGACTACTTTGCTGTATTGCCCTAGCTCCGTAGATCTGCAGACATTAGCAGATTGGAACTCTTCTCCCATCAGCCACCAGTTTGATGTGATCAGCCCCTCACACATTTGGATATTTGCACACGTGACCCAAGGCCAAGACCCATGGATTATAAGTCTCTCCAGTTTTCTAAAGCAGGAAAATCTTCCCAAACACTGCTCTACAGCTGTGAGCTATGCCTGGATGTTCGCATACACCAGGCTGCAGCTGTTGTCCCCCCAGGTTGATATAAAGTAAGTGCTTTGACTAGAGGACATTTCACAGTGGGTAGTCAGCTTTCACGATGTGTGTTTTTGAAGACTGACATGCACTGGAAATTCTATGTCATGTGCTATACTACGTGCCTATATCATGAAGCGGGGAAAAGGTGTGAAAGTGGTAGAACACAGAGACCTGTCTTATCCATTCTGTCTCACATGATAGGCCTCTAGAAGTTTATTCACGTCTCTCTTTGGTCCTTCCACTGAGTACTTGCAATAAAACTTTATAATAACCATGTTCTTTTGAATTGGTAGACAGCTTGGCATTAGTTACATAAAAACTTTCTAAATGTGTTGTGCACTTGAAGTTGCTGAGGAGAGATTGTCACTCTTTTGAGGGCATGGCCTGGGCCACACATGTGAGCAGCAGTAATTGGACATGGGGGGAGGTAATTAGTAACGGAAAAAGAGGAAGGCGTAGTTGGGAGGTCAACAGTGTGGTAGTCAGAAGGAGGTAATGATGGGTGAATATGAACAGGCACACTGAATTGTGAAATTATCAAATAAAAGTATTACTTAAAGAAGACATGTGTGATTTTCTACTTCTTTTATTTTTATTTTTTATCAGTAGCCCCATCAATGCTAAGAAAGTAAATACCACCACAAGCAGCGACTCATACATTGGCCTGTGGAGAAACTACCTGATCCTATGCTGCAGCGCAGCCACTTCCCCGTCCCCTTCAGCACCTGCAGGCTCCGTGAGATGCTCTCCTCCCGAGACGCTGGCGTCCACCCTTGACAGTGGCTACAGCATCGATTCTAAGGTGGGCCATTCTCACCCTCTGTGGA
Source organism: Mastomys natalensis (assembly GCA_021653895.1). NCBI lineage: Eukaryota > Metazoa > Chordata > Mammalia > Rodentia > Muridae > Mastomys > Mastomys natalensis. The sequence continues at coordinate 766,773 of JAJTUV010001108.1, forward strand.
GTATCCATTGATTCCACCAAGGGATGTCTTAAATTTCTTCTCAAGGAAAACATTATAAACATGGTTGAAGAATACATCTCTCATTTTCACTGGGGGGAAAAGAAAAAGCACTTGAAGAAATCCTATTTTTATTGTTTTTGTGGATTCCTAGTTAGAACCAAGAATAGAGTTTTCCTCTTGGCTAAAGGGATCATCATTCATAGAAATAGCATACTGGATATCTTAAAGGAAGTAATAATACATGTTTCTTCTTACTCTGCTTCCCAAGCCGTTACACTTCCCATTGCCAACAGGAGTCATTCATTCGTTCATTTACTTGTTCATTCATTAGTTTTATGAGACAAGTCTCAGTATATCCCAGGCTAGCTTAGAACTTACTTTGCATCCTGAGCTAGCCTCAGACTTCCAGCAGTCTTCTTGTCTTAGCTGCCCCAGTCTGGGATTACAGGAGTGAACCTCCATACCCCTGCTCCAGAAGGCACGATCTAAGTAATTAAGTGCTTTCACAGAATTTGCCTAAATTACACAGGAACCGCTAACTAGATTTCACGGTAAGGAAACAAAGCATCATGGCGTGGTTGAAGGAAGCTTAAGACTGGAATGTCAGGATTTTCTCTTTCTTGTTTGTGGATCTGGGGTTCCAGTCTCTCTAAGAGACACAGAGACCCACAAACAAGTTCTGTGACTGAAGCTGCAGGAAGCCACTGAGCAGGTCGTTTAGCTTTTCTAGGCTATGTGCACTGAGAACTGAGTTGGGGTCAGCATTCTTATTTGCCACAAAAGTGTCACCTATTCACCGTCTCCGACCACAGAAGGTGGAAATGTCAGATTATTTGGCTGGCTATCTAATTGTCAATGCTATTCTGATTTTTCTCCCCTCAGATTGTTGGCATCCCATCCCCTTCCTCCCTGTTTAAGCACATAGTCCCAATGATGCGCTCTGAGAGCATGGAGATCACGGAGTCCCTCGTTCTAGGTCTCGGCAGGACCAGCCCGGGAGCCTTTAGGTAACTCCCTTCTTGCACGCTCTGTGCTAGAGCAACAAGTGCGCCCATAAGCAAGGTAGCCATGCAGATGGCAAGTCAGTGCATTTGAGCCATCTCTTTTTCATCTTAACTGAGGGAATTAAAACTTTATTACCTCCCCAGAATTGTTCTCCCAATGTCAGCATTTTTATATAAATGATCAAGTCATGGGTGGACTTTGTTTACTCTGGCTTTTAGGATTTTTTTTTTTCCCTCAGTCCTATGCACTGAGCACATTTTTTCAATTTAAATAAAAATGTAAACCAGGTTCTATCAAGTCTTCTGTTGCTGCAAATACTGGCTCAGTAAACAACTGTGTGTATTAACTAGTTATTTTTGACTATCTCGGTAGTAACCTCAGGCTTGCCTGCTGTATAGTAGCATGTTATCAGTCCATTAGCGGTATGCCGGGGCAAAACAAAGAAGGGAGAGCATTTTGTACATAACCATGTTTCAACACCATAAAATATACGCAGTTCACAGACAGTGGAATAAAAATACTGATGATCTTTCCTTCTGTCAATGCAGATGCCATGTTCGGCAGTTTCCAAGTGTTCAATTAAACAACTGTTTTATAATCAAAATGAAACACTAAGAACTGTTTAAAACAGTAGGCTTAGCATTAATACTGTCAGTTCCTGCTGTCTCCATAAGTATTTGCAAATGTCAGATTCTACCTATTTAGCTCTCAGTGCCAAAAGTATACTGTTTTTCTTCTAGAGAATTAATAGAGGAGTTGCATCCCATAATTAAAGAAGCACTTGAAAGAAGGCCAGAGGTAAGCTGCTGGGTAGTTTCCCACCATTAAATATTTATGTGATAAATGTTGTCCGCCATACCCGAAATAGTATACTAAATAGTAAGTAAATAGTATACTGAAAGATTGGTGTGTTTTGTTGTTATTTGCTTGCTTGCTTTTGCTTTATAGGCAGGGACTCACAATGTAGCCCAGTGTTATCTGGAACTTACCATGTAGACCAGGTTGGCCTCAAGCGCAAGAAATCCATTTGCTTGTGCCTCCCAGGTGCTGGGATTAAAAGCGTGCACCACCATGCCCAGCTGTCTGGTGTATTTTAACTTGTCTTTTCACACGCAGACTATCTCCCCTGTCCCCTATAAAACATAGGACATATAGAAACCCAGGACATAAAGCAGTTGGAAAGTCACCATAGCGTAAGGGAGTGTGCGATGTAGGATCTGCAGAGCTGGCAGGTTTCCCAGAGTGACCACAAGTGAGTGATTTCTGCTGTTCCAGCCTCACCCCTCATTGGCAGCTGCATCAGTTGCCTTGGAAGCATGGGCACATTCATAGACTACTGTCAGTAGTCAACTGTGGATGCTTTCCAGCGAACTTTCCTCAGCAGACTACGGTGGTCCCATCCGACAGTCTGCAGAGCTGAAACATTCAGAAACAGTAGGGCTTTAGAACAAAGGAGTATGGAGTCTGTAATTACATCAGTTTGGCGTGGCACATGGATATGAGCTTGTGGAAATTCATAGGAGAATGCCCCAGAACTCTGGCTGCATTGTCAGGAAGACCCAGTGCCTGAGCTGATCTTGGGAACATTTTTCCCTGTGGACAAAGGCATCTTAGCAGAAAAACAACATTTAACTGTATTATTAAAGAATCTGGAAATTGCTTCTTTCGCTGTACAACTAGATAGACAGACAGACAGACAGACATGAGTGTAGATAGTAAGGGAATGTAGTTACTAGGCTAGCTGGCTCCATGTGGTGTATCTTATGAAAGTGGCTTGGTTTTCAGTCTGTCCTGTGGTCCGTGGCTCCTGCCTGACAGTGACATCTGAGAATTATGCAAGGATCTTGCTAAAACTTAGGCCTGTCTGTGAGAATCCCTGGGCAGCATTTAACATCTGTTTCTGTGAAGCATCTTACATGCATCCGCCGCAGATCCCTGTAGGGGAATCTCTGCTTTGAATGTTGGGGTGGTGAGGTCCCCTGAGAAACTGAGCGAGAGCCGGTGAGAGCTGCTGTCCCCTAAAGAGAATTTTGAAGCCACGCCATTGCTCCTTCCTGTCCTTGCTTCCACGCCATAGGTTACAGGTTTGGTTTCAGAGTGTGGTGATGTCTTCGAATGCCAGTTGTGATTTGAGAGTCTGCAGCCCACTGTCGCTTCCTATGGAGATAAATGGAGGGTACAGTTAGAACCCCTCAGGTGCCCTTGAGGACCGATAGGAAGCTGTTTAGTTCAGATGAATTTCTGTAAACTTTAGAAAGACCCCAAGGAACCAGTAAGCATCGTGAGTCAGCAAATGAGCCTGCTTCCTGGAGGGCAGGAGGAAGTAAACATGAAGAAGTATGTTCACCTGCTCTGGATTAGGAAAATCACTTTGTAAATGAGATTGAGGTGGATTAGAAAGTGACATGGGAGGTTGCTCCCTGCTCCTGTCTGACTCGGGATCAGTACCCCACCACGCCACCGTGGGTGATGATTTCCTTTGCTTTGATTTGTACTTTCTCTTGCAAAACTTAATTAAGTGTGATGCAGGCTTGATCGAAACCTTGGGTTTTTATCTGTTAGGATTGTTTCCTGGGCCCCGTTTTCTGAGTCTTAGGGATTCCCCATGACTCAGACTCTACTAATCTGGTCTTCCGAAATCTGCAGGTTGACAAATCAACAAAGAGTAACTGTAGGGTTTTATTTCTGCCACACATCGGAGGAATCAACTTGTAAAATGCCATGCGGTTTGGTTTGGCTTGGTAGTTTCACACCATCCATAGACCTGTCCCCTTGAGACCAGAGCCTGCAGCAGCCTCAGCATCCACAGGGCACAGTCTGTGGAACGGTGACAAGCCACACCGCTCCCTGGCATGCACACTGTTAACTTTCCAGGTCACATCAGCAGTGTCCTGTGAATTTACTGGAGTGTTTTCCTAACTCAAGTCTTTGTATATTTGGAACAGAATATGAAACGGCGCAGGCGTCGAGACATTTTACGAGTACAACTGGTACGGATATTTGAACTGTTGGCGGATGCTGGTGTCATTAGTCACAGGTCAGTGTGGGATTCTGACGTTCAGAACCTTGGGATGATTAGAGACTGTGTTTTCTCCTTGAAATATGTGAAAACAGAAAACCACTGTTGTAACAAAAAATGCTCACCTAATACACATGTCAACATCTGTGAATAGTATTTACCAATTAAAGAGGCATCCAGTAAATTAGCCAATAGCCTGAAATTATGTACCACCAGAAGCAGAGGCAAGATTGTCTTGAGTTTGAGACTAGCCTGAGCTACAGACTGACAATGAGAATAATAATAATAATAATAATAATAATAAATAACAATAATAATAATAGAAAATCAGCAATCGGCACTTGATTGGTCAAAAATTAGCTCTAATATGCCCATGCCTTTGATATTTGGTTGGAACCTTGATTTCCAGGAAAAGGCAATAACGGTGGTCTTTTCTTGACATATTTATAATTTCTTGCCCCGTTTTGACGATAAGTAACCTTAACTATTAACAATGTTTGCAAATTTATTCTGAGGAACTGCTGGGGAAATTAGAACTTTACAAATGCAGCTCACAGCTGTTTCCCCGCCCTTCACGAACCGTCAATCCTGGAGTTATTCGTGACAGTAGGACCGAGACCCTTGAGGGAGATACCATTATCTGTGAGTTGAAAGTGAACAGTCTCCTTAGGAGGGTAATGGTGTCACCTGACCTCTGAGACAAACGTAGCGGATCTAACCCTGTGCATGCAAATCTGGAGAGCAGTCTTAATGGAAGGACTAGGTCGGGGGCTTAGCAAGCATAGTAGCGGTGTGTATGGGCATTTGTCCTGGTTGTTTCTGAACATGCCTAGCACCCTTCTGATCTAGCATCAGAAGCTTGTGACAGACTCTCAAAATAGAGGCCCTGTGGAAGAGAGTTTTAAAGCCAGAGATTCACTTTTCTTTCATGTCGAATGGGAAGGCAAAAGAGAACATATGATTAAAGGCCGTCCAATTGAAATTATGAGAGTTAAAATAGAGATTTGTGGACTTGATGACAAAGCAAGAATGTACATGATGTAAGCTACTTTGATTGATTTTTTTTCTAAGAGAAAATCAATCCAACATTGTCACTGCTGTGCTCATATCCTTCACGCCCCAGGATTAGGGATGGGGGACAGTTTGAACGCCAAGGAGACGGGGAGCTTATGTATCTGGTGTGTACAGAAGCCATTCATTAGATATTTAAGAGAATGGATGTTCTTGTCTAGTGTCGGTTGCGGCCCACTAATTAGTCATGATTTGAAGGTAAACAATATTGTCTCACAGAAGTCGGAATCTGGGTCATCCGTTAACTCAGCATGCTTATTCTTACAGATGGATATTTTCAATATAGCATTTCAACATCTTACCATTGGTTTTGTATGATCAGGGTCTTTTTTTTCTAATGATACAACTAGTAAAAAATGAAATTTTTTTTTTTACTTTAAAAATATTATGTAGAAGTAAGTACTCTCCCAATATAATGAGAGTTGACCTCGGTAAATAGCAATGAAGCATCCTTTGATTTATATAGCAGACACTTGTTCATAGGGTCGTGTTAGGCCTAGCGACTAATGTAGCCTCTCGTCGAAAGCATACTGTTATAGTCCTGAGCCGATGGGACAAGACAGGAGTCCCGACTTCTGACTCTTAGTAGCTCATGACACCAGAGTATACGTCTCTTGCCTCATTAGGAATCCCAGAGCAGGCTCAGAGCAGCAGCTCCAGGAGTCTAAAGCAGTCTGAGATCCAGCACTGTGCACTTGAGTTCTCTTTACTAACACCTGTCATCTCAGAAGGCCAGGGATACACACCTGATGGATAAGCAGCCGTGTAAAGGTGTGTTAGCTAGGAAGAGCATTGGAGACAGGAGACTTAACTGGAACTGGCCTTCCGTTCTACACCAACACATTCCCCGTCCCCTACACTCTCACAGGCCTCCCACCTTCTTATCTTACATGTGAATGGAGAGGCAATGATATTTAATTTTTGTAAAAGTTAGATATGACATCGGACTGAGCACGGGGACCCCAATAGAGAAGTTAGGGAAAGGATGACAGTAGCTGAAGGGGTTTGCATCCCCATAGGAAGAACAACAGTATCCACCAACCAGATGCCCCAGTGCTCCCAGGGACTAAACCACCAACCAAAGAATACACGTAGGGGAACCCATGGCTCCAGCTGGATATGTAGCAGAGGATGGCCTTGTTGGGTATCACTGGGAGGGGAGCCCCTTGGACCTGTGGAGGTTCGTGTTCCAGCATAGGGAAATGTAGGGTGCTGAGGCAGGAGTGGGTGGGCAGGTGGGGGAGCACCCTCATAGGGGCAGGGGGAGGGAGGAGGGGATAGAGGACTTGCGGAGGGGAAACCGGGAATGGGGATAACATTGAAATGTAAGTAAATAAAATAAAATTTTTAAAAATTAGGTATGAAATTGGACAATATAAATTGCAGTTGCTTGAAGAAGCGCCACCTACTCTTTATAAGTAAGGAAGTCAAAATCACATTCCTTTCATTGTTCTGTCTCTGAAGTGTCATTCTGCCACAGGCACACCAGGTTTGCTTTGTGTCCTTCTGACGGTGGTCATTTCAGCTGGAGCTGAGAGTCACACCTTCCCTCTGTTATTTTTCCGCTCTCCTCAGTGCAAGTGGCGGCCTTGATAACGAAACTCACTTCCTCAACAACACTCTCTTGGAGTACGTGGATTTAACGCGACAACTTCTGGAAGCGAAAACGAGAAGGACTCCGACACACTGAAGGATCTCCGATGCCATTTTAGTGCCTTAGTGGCAAATATCATTCAGAATGTCCCAGGTAGGGTCTCAGTTTCTCAGAGCTTTCTGGATGTGACGAGGCAGCCTGTGCTTTCCTCCCCTTTGAGGTTTTGTGTTTTAAGGAAGTGGCTTGTAGGCTGGAGGTGATGGTTCAGTGGGGAAAGGCACTTCCTGCCCAGACTGACAACAAAGTTAAATCTGCCAAGTCGCCTGTGACCACCACACCAGCTCTGAGGCATGTTCATATATGTATACGCATGCATGCACACGCACGCACAGCACACACACACACACAAATAAGTGGAACATGTTTAAAAGCTTCTAACTTATGAGCATCCTAGGAAGCTAGATCAATACAATATTGATGGCAAGTGATTTTTTTTTTCTTTTAACCTCAAAATTAGTGTCAGTAACTGGAAATCAAAAGGGATCAATCCAGTAGGGATTTTGAACGATCATCTCCTTAGACAAGTCTGCGGTAGATACAGTAAGCCAGGAGTGTAATGCTCGAATTGATAGCTGCGAATAAAGTCGTGCCTTCAGACTGAAGGAAGAGTACGAATGATGGTATAAATCAAAGCAAGCGGACAGTGCTGCCGATGGGCTCACTTAATAGACGCATGAGTGTTTTTTGAGCAGGCGCTGAGAAATGTGCTCTGATTGATCTATACAACTGTGCTTTTAAAAGTCATAAATTCTTTCCAAACTGTGTTTTAAAAAAGATTGCTGTAAGCCTTTTGTATAAGCAGGATAAGTTTCTTTGCCCTCTCTCCAAATATGGCTATTTTGTTATTTTAAGTAATACGTACTAACCTTTGGCTTTCAGACACATGGTTTGTATTTTTAACAGGGTGGCTTAAGTACATAGTTTGGCTTGTTAATTTTAAGTACAGGAGCCTGACTTTGTTCTTTGAAAGGAAAATAATGTTACTTGAGGGTTAAGAGTATATTTTTCCTCTGTATTTCCTGTGTGGAAAGTGGCTAGGGTAAAGATGGATTTAGTTTAGTTACTAGACACTTTTTCCCACAGCTTCCATTATCTTGGTTTCTTGAGATATTGTTGAATTTCTTAACACATATTGATTTGGGGAATATGCAGAGTAAGTGTGCTGGCTAGTTTTTTGTCAACTTGACACAGGCTAGAGCCATCTGAGAAGATGGAACCTCAATTGGGAAATGCCTCAAAAAGACCTGTCTGTAGAGCATTTTCTTAATTAGTGATTGAAGGGGGAGGGCCCAGCCCTTTGTGGGTGCTCCCGGCCCTGAGCTGCTGGTACTGGGTTCTCTAAGAAAGTAGGCCGAGGAAGCCATGATGAGCTGTTCTATGGAAATGCGTGCAGCAGATACCCTTTCCTCCCCAAGTTGCTTCTGTTGTTGGTGTTTCATTACAGCAGCAGTAACCCTAACTAAGGCAGTAGGGTAGGGCTTAAAAGGTGGAAGTTCCCCTTCACTAGTAGGTTCCAAACTGAGCCATCATTTCCCAGCGCCCTGCAGGGTTCTAGCACCGTAGAGAGGTGCATATAGACAGCAGTCGGCACAGACACGTGTGACTTGGAGTAGATCTGCGTCAAAATGTATGTGTGTGGCTCCTTTTACAAAAGCAGCTAGCGCTTTGCTAGTCAAAAGCCCTCGTTTAGCAATGAATCCAGCCCCTGTGGTGTCAGTCAGACAGCCAGGAAGAGGCTGGTCCTGACTTGAGCTCCTCCTAGACTCCTCGCAGCATCCTGCCTGAGGCTTTAGGCATATTCAGATGCAACGTCCTCTTTCTGTCCCGTGGCCTTCTGGGTTTTTAGTATCAGACAAGCTGGCGTGCACATCAGAGTGAAAGGAACCAGAAGTGACTCTGTCTACCTGTGCTCGTATTCACAGTGCACCAGAGAAGAAGTATCTTTCCTCAACAAAGCCTCCGCCACAGCCTGTTCATGCTGTTCAGCCACTGGGCGGGGCCCTTTAGCATCATGTTTACGCCCTTGGACAGATACAGTGATAGGAATATGCAAATCAACCGACATCAATACTGTGCGTTAAAGGTATCGCCTTCGATCCCTCGTTTCCTTCTTACTATGTTAAGAGGCTTTTTTCTGCCTCTCACTATGTGATACCATGTATAGAAAAGGATTTCTTCAGAGCACCGAGTGTTAGGGCGTAAGTTTGTCTGGTACACAGGTAGCTTTGTTTAGGTACCTTAAATATGACGCAAAGGAGTTCCAAAAATCTCTAAGATTTTTAATGCTGTATTCTTAAAGACTTAAGGATTCCCACTAAGATATCCGTTTTGTTCATAATTAAGCGTTCTTTCTGCTGGTCTTCTTGTCTTTAAAGTGCATAGTTAATTCGGTGTGATGATAAACTGCTCGACTTTTAAAAGTGACTGCTAGGCTAGAGGTATAGCCTACTAGCAGAATGCTTGCCTGGCATGTATATAAGCCCTAGGTTTTATACCCAAAACCACAAAAAAAAAGAGACCACTATTATATATCTATATACTGTTACATATTTATATTTCACATAATATTACGGCGAGATACACATGAGTGAAAATACCTTGTCTCTTCGCATTAAGCAGAGACCTTTGACCTCTTAAGTGTTTTAAATGTAATTCTGATATTATCATTTGAAGGCTATGTCTGCTGTACTGTGTTGTGGCCCTGTTGCAGATAATGTGGGACTGTCATCAGATGGCTATTTGTACAAATGGCTGGATAACATTTTGGACTCTCTGGATAAAAAGGTAATCTTAAACTGTCCCTTTGATGTTTTATAATAAATTACCATGGCACTGTGGTAACTTGTGGACCTCTGAAATAAATAAGTCTTCCTTAAAATAGGATAGAATTATGTGTATAAAAGAAAACCCTAGGGGTGGTGGAGATGGCTCAGCGGTTGAAGTACCCAACTTAAGATCCCTAGCACCTGGGTCAGTGCCAAGCTGATGTGTAATCCCAAATGCTCAGAAAACATCTGGGCTTGCCAGAGCAAGCTGACTAGCTGGACTCACATTACTGGTGAGCTCTGGGTGCAGTTGAGAGACCTCAACTGAATATGCATAGCCATAGACTTCTCCCTGCTCCCGAGTTTCTGAGCAGTGGCGTGGAAGCTAATTATTTATTAATGGTGCTTATGGCCTTAAGCTGGGGCTTGTCCCTACTAGCTGTAATTTATTTAACCCATTTAAACTATTCTGTGTCCGCCACATGGTTCCTTAGTTACCTCCTCTCCGTTTCACACCTAAGACTTCCTCAGAGCCCAGGTGGCAAACCTTCCCGCACCTGACTAGTTACCAGAGTTCCAGTCTCTCTAGCAGAACTGCCAACTCCTGTCTTCCTGCCTCTTGCTGATAGGCCATCAGATTGTTATTGACAGATGATGCTTCCACACAGTACACAAGAGATTCTCCATAGACATATGACATGAAATTAAATAGGCTATATATATCATCTAAGAAAGCTGGAATTCTTATTACTCATGTGAATAGTTTCAGTTACCCTCACATAGGGCAGGATTAATATGGTGCTGCATGTATTTTGTAATTGGATTCAGTCTAAATAACTATTAGAGTGCACTGTGTGCCCTTTGCTGGGTCTTACATCACTGTTTGACCACTTTTTAGTTAATTGTTCTCGTAATCTTCCCTGCCCTCCCTCTCCCTTACCCCATGCCTGGGCTGTGACACAGTCTACACACCAACTTCACAATATAAATCATGACTTATCTTCCCCCACAATGAAGTTATTTCAAATACTAATAAGACTGGATGAGAGTCATTGATTGCAGAGGGGCACCATTCATTTTTCTGAAAGCACATAAGTACTGTTCACATTCATCAGCTGCTTTCGGGCTCTCTCTGTTGGAAGAGAGAAATTCAAAAAGGCTTGCAGGAAAAAATATATATATATATATACATCTCCTATTCTCCACCCCCACCCCACCCTTGTTGTGAGTAGACCGGGAGTTGGCTGAGCGAAAGGAGACTGATGGTGGATTTTGTGGTGGTCTGCAACGACGAAATGCTGTATCAGACGCCCTGCCCTCTGACCCCTCGTGGTGTTCTCGCCCTCCCCAGGTTCACCAGTTGGGCTGTGAAGCAGTCACCTTGCTGCTGGAGCTGAATCCTGATCAGAGCAGCCTGATGTACTGGGCTGTGGACCGATGCTACACTGGCTCCCGGCGGGTAGCAGCCGGCTGCTTCAGAGCCATCGCCAACGTGTTCCAGAACAGGTATCCAGTCCACACGCTGCTGCTCAGAGTCCACTCGCAGTTGTCTGTTTTAAAGAAGCAGTCTTTCAGGAGTATTAAGAAGCCCATCTTTTTCTTCCCTTGAACGCTAATGACATTTAGCCAATAAAGGCTAATGATCCCCCTGTAGTTTTAAAAGCAGGGCAGTCACCTGTGGTCTTAGAAGCTGCTCACAGCCTTGCCCTTTGTCTGCCATGTCCATTCGCTGGTGTGAACACTTCCAAACCTTGCCCTTCCTAACGTGTGACGTTTGTCCTCAGGGATTATCAGTGTGACACCGTGATGCTCCTAAATCTGATACTGTTTAAAGCAGCTGACTCTTCTAGAAGTATCTATGAAGTTGCCATGCAACTCTTACAGGTGCGTGTACAAAGGATGATTAAAGTCTTACATTCCTCGGGTTTGACGAAATGATGTTTTTCCCATTAAAGCATAGTAATATTGATAATAGAGTACCAAGTTCTGACTGTCACTAAAAATACAATCCAAAGACAGTATAGCTATTTAAATCTTTAAATAATACAAACTATTCAGAACTGCCCTATAGAGGATTATATTAGTACATGTGAGTGTATTTTGATATTTACAAGGATTCACTGATTAGGGCTGATATATGGGAGAGATAATTTCTCTTTGACAGATGAGAACAGAGTGGTCTGGGTTTTTTTGTTTTGAGTTAATTGTTCTCATAATCTCATATTAACTCTCTATGATATCCCTACAACTTTTCTTAGATTATCATTATTATCCAGTGTTTAATTGATAATAAGGCAAGAAGCGTTGTTTTTGTTTTTTAGCGAGGCCTTAAAGTGGGACTGGATTGAATGCTGGTGTTTCTAAGGGCACTAGAGTAGTACATATGCAGCAAGACCAACTAAAGAATTACACCCAGCTCTGTGCTCTTTTGTAATGAAGAAAACTAGCAAGCACTCGTTCTCCATGTACTATAAGTCAAGGACAGTTCTCGTATATAGTGTCTCTAGTGATTAGCTTGAGCCAGTTCACAGGCTTTCCCCACTTGCACACATTTTGTGCAGTTATATTTTCAGCTGGGAAGGTGATTTCAAGTCATTGCACAGTAAGTTACTAAACCTCTATCAGACTGTACCAGGGACTCACATCGTTGGTGTTGGATACACGGAATGGAAATCCTTCCATGTGGTGGTCATCTTCTACAGACATTTCAAGCTTCAAGCACTAGAAATTAACATAGTAACATAATGGCTATATAGCTTTTAAACTGGAATACTGTATAGGGGAGTTTCTTGTTTTTTTTTAAATTAGAGCTGAACCTTAGAGGATCAAAAAATAAAAATAACTGAAGTTGATGAAATTGCCTTCCTGTAGATCCTGGAACCGAAGATGTTTCGCTATGCTCACAAACTGGAGGTTCAGAGAACAGATGGAGTCCTCAGCCAGCTGTCCCCGCTGCCACATCTGTATTCCGTTTCTTATTACCAGTTGTCTGAAGAACTAGCCAGGGCATATCCAGAGCTCACTCTTGCCATATTCTCAGGTTGCCCAATGAAATGATTTCTGTTTCTCTTGCAGTCAGCTCTAACCTAGTGTCTGTGTATGTGTGTGTGTGTGTGTGTGTGTGTGTTTGTGTGTGTGCATACAAATGCGTGCTTGAATATTACATGCATGAGGAAGCCTAGGATTGATATTGAGTCTTTTCCTCAGTCACTGTCTGCCATATCTGTTTAGATAGGGCTTCACTGGTTCACTAAACAGTGTGACCTTGTCGCTACCTCCTCAACTTCAGGACTAAAGATGGCACGACTTTGGCCAATTCCTTTACTTGTATTTGGGATCTACACTCGCACCTTGATGTTTGCCGGGCAAGCATTTTACTGACCGAGCTTCCTTCTGGCTCTAAAAGATGATTCTTAGACAATTCAAAGCCTCAGAAAAGTGAGGTTATATCAAAACGTGTCTGAGAGAGAAGGGTTTTCTTTAGTAAGGGCTCAAACTCATCGTCTGAGTATTGCTCTGAGTCTCTGTTTTGAATTGTTTTCGATAATACACTCAATAGCTGGATTGGTTGGATGGTAGAATAATTCTTTAACTTTTTAAGGAGCCTTCATGCTGATGTCATACAAGTATTCACCATCTTATAATCTTGCCAAGAGCATGGAAACATTTATTTAACTGGCAACTGCATTGTGTGTGTGTATGTGTGTGTGCGTGTGTAAACAAACTAAACTTGACTGGTTTGGGTGGCACACATCTGCAATGCCAGTACCTGGAAAAGTGAAATTCAAAGCCAGCCTGAGCTACATAGAGAGTAACTGTGAAAAGATAAAAGAAAGAGATGCTTTGTGTTAGCTGGGCTTTTATCATCGGGAAGTGATTGACGTGTCTTCCTGTTGGCCCAGAAGCATGCGGGATGATGATGTTGGGTCTTTCCCTTTGATCTGCCCTGAACCAGAGATCAGCCAGAGGATCCAGACGGCTCACCCCGCGGGGCGGCAGGCCATGCTTCATTATCTACTGCCCTGGATGAACAACATCGAGCTGGTCGATCTCAAACCTCTGCCCTCAGGGAGGCGGCAGGACGAAGACGAAGACGACTCCCTGAAAGACAGAGAGCTCATGGTGACCAGCAGGCGCTGGCTCAGAGGAGAAGGCTGGGGGTCCCCACAGGCCACCGCCATGGTGTTGAACAATCTCATGTACATGACAGCAAAGGTATTGGGGTTTGTGTCCATCATGACTGCACAGTTTGGGGGTTGGGAAGAGGAACTACGGTTAGAAACTGATGCTGAGACTGTCCTAGGACAGACAAAACCTACAGTATAAATTCCGTTCTTCCTTTCATTCAAGCCAGAGATGGCAGGTGATGCTACTGCTTACATTCCCCGGGAGCTAGGGGCTGAGTGGGGGGACCATGACAGTCATTCCTCTAATGTTTGGAAGAAATGAAACTTTCTGTAGCCGTTATTTCCTAGCGCTTCATGGAATGACGAGTTTGGTTTTTACTAAGCAGGCGTCCCTGAAGTGTCTCTCATATGTGCTGTTTTCAGTACGGCGATGAGCTGGCCTGGTCGGAGGTGGAAAACGTGTGGACCACCCTTGCAGACGGCTGGCCCAAGAACCTGAAAATTATCTTGCACTTTTTGATCAGCATCTGCGGGGTGAATAGTGAACCAAGCCTCTTGCCTTACGTATGTACTCACGTCTATTTTTCTCCCCCCTTTAAGTGTACACGTTTACTGAATTACCTGTCAGGGTATAGATTGATTGCCCCACAGAGGCAACTGAGAATGGGGTGAGGACAGCCAGGAACTTAGTGTGGACTTAACCATTGATTCCCTCTCTGACTGCCATTGTGTGCTGTCCCAGGGACTCTGCACGTAGGGGCGTGGGCGTTCCACCTCAAGGGTAACACAGGATTTATTCTCTGAAGTGACACCTACAGTGATCACCAACTTAATATGTGCAGCTGTGATAGGAGCTACAATGGAAGGCTATGCTGAGAATTATTATCTGAGAAACCCCAGATAAAGGCTGGGGGTTGAGAGGAGGTGTTGGTGTTGTAGAATCTACCAACTGAGGTCTCCCTAGGCTGCAGTTGGCACTTTGATAAGAGAGCTCAGGGCCAGTATCTTCTGGAAGGGACGAAAAGTTTGGGGGATAGATGGAAAAGGAAGGGACATATGATGCCCTTTCCTGCCATTAAATCCATTAAATTAAATTAATTTAATTAAACCCATTTACTCCAGTTGAGACTGGAGAGATGGCTCAGTGGTTAAGAGCACGTTTGCTCTTCGAAAGGCCCCAGGTTCAGTTCCCAACATCCACATGGTGGCTCACAACTGTCTGTAACTCCACTTCCAGGGAGTATTGTAATGTGCTCTTGCCTCTACAGCACTGGGCACACACACAGTACACAGGCATGCTTGCAGGCAGCACACCCATACATGTGAAGTGAAAAATAAAACTGATACGAAAAAATTATCCATCCACGTTAACAGAACGGTAGGAGCAGTGAGGGCCGAGGTGCATGTCCAGATGTGCACGCAGTATGTGCAGCTCCCCAAAGTGTGCCCTGCAGAGAGCCAGATCTTAAGGAGGTTGTCATGGAAGTTCTTACAGACCCTCCTGTAAACAGACTGTGGGGTGGCATAGGCGACATAAGTGACGGACAAACAGATGGACAGATGGATGGACCGCACACTCTGGGCTAGGAGGTGGAGCCACTCCAGCTACTTCCTTGCTGTTAAAGTATAAAGCCACTGTTAGGCTCAATGGTGGGGCTGGGGGTGGGGGAGTTGGGTGAGAGCGAAAGATAGATGTTTGGCATGAGGGCTGGATGAGTAGCAATCAGAGGACACCCCTACCCTGATGGCGGCCCGAAGCTTTCTCCATTAACCAAGAAGCTTTTTACAGAAAGCTCCTCTCCCCTTCCCTGCCATTCTCTCTGTACAAAGACCTTTAAAAAAAAAAAAAATCTGTCTCAATGGGGACTAGAGAGATGGTTCAGCCACTAAGAGCACTTGTTCTTGCCAAGGACCAGGTTCAATTCGTAGCACACAACCAACCCTAACTCCAATTCTAAGGGACCCAGTGCGCTCTTCTGACCTCCTCATGGTGCACTGCATGGATGTGATGCACATAGGTCAACTAAAGCATGCACACACACATGAAAACAACCAAATCTTTAAAACATCCGCCTCTGCAGATGAAGCCATGAGATTAAAAGCTTCCTTCTTTTCTCCTGAACACTCTCTCTCTTGTGCAGGTGAAGAAAGTCATCGTTTATCTGGGTCGAGACAAAACCATGCAGCTGCTGGAAGAGCTGGTGGGCGAGCTGCAGCTCACAGACCCCGTCAGCTCGGGCGTCACGCACATGGATAACCCACCCTACTACCGCATCACTTCCAGCTGTAAAATCCCTTCAGTCACCTCAGGTGAGCCCCGCCCACTGCTGCGATGGGAAGTTGACGCTCCGCCCACATGTTCTTATTCACAGGGGTTCTTGTCTTTAAATCCAATGAAGCAAAATCAAATAGTGGGCATGTATGGTGATTGATCTGAAACTTGGTAAATCTATAAGCAAAGAGATTGAACAGTGTCATGGTTCTTACTATCACAGAGAAGAATGGTGGTTTTGTACTTTTCCAAGGACGGGGTATAAGTTCCTAAACAGTGAATTTTTTTTTTTTATTCTGTCCTTTGTTTTGTTGGATATGTTTTTAATGAATAGAGTCACCTTATTAATTCAGAAAAATGCTAACTTGCTGGGATTACTCATGTGACCCCGTGCTGTAATTATTCGGATCTGTCTTGGTGCATTGTAGACCATCGAGTGAGTGCAGGTACCATCGGCTATGAATAGACACAGTCTGATGGTTTTATGAAGTGTAGAATGATGCGATGGTTTGTGAATGATTCAGTATGGAGGCAAGCCAGCATACTTTCAAGCACTCAGCAGTGGTTTGAGTGGAAGCAGTTGCGTTTTGTGTGAATAACTCCCAGTGACGAGTAACAATGAGTCAGAAGAGCTGGGCCAGTGGGTCTCACCCTTCCTGATGCCGCAACCCTTCAGTACAGTTCCCAATGCGCTAGCAACGCCCCCAACCACACAATTATTTTTGTTGCTACCACATAACTGTAATTTTGCTACTGTTATGAATCATGTGATAAATAGCTGACAGGCAACCCTGTGGGGGTTGTGCCCCACTGGTCTAGACTGTTGTTGGTGAGGATTCTGTAAAATTTGATCGCCCAGTGTCTATTACATGTTCTCATTATGTCAACACCAACTGCATCATTGGAAATATTTTCATGGCTGTCTTTTATAATTTTATTTTTCTTTCTATGTTCTTTTGGTTTTTACCATTTGGTCCAGCTTTCCACTGAAACTATCTCTTCACATCTAGCTCTCTCACATATGCAGTGCCCAGTGTTTTGTAAGTTCTGTGAGCAGAGAAGAGCACTGTCAGCATCCTCTGTCCGGTGGCAGTCTCCCCGATGTCTGTCTCAGTGTGTGAAGCCTCTTCCCTTGGATAGGTCACACCTCCCAGAAGGAATTCTGTTGATCCGCTCCCAAGAGAAAGAATATGGACATCTGTGGGTTGCCTGTATCCATACATAGTCTCCTGGAGCCTAACAGGCCAGTGGCTACAAAGGCCGCAGGGCAGGGGGTGCCATTCTAAAACTTAGAACGAGCAGTCTCATTTCTCCCCACTGTCATCAGAAGTCTTCCTTTCTCAGCTCTGTTTGGTGTGTCCTAGGCAAGAAGTATTTTCATATACTCTCAGAAGGGAAGATACAGCCACCAGCTACAAATGTGCTGGAGTTATGTTTTGGAGAATGACTACTTTTAAAATAGATTTCTCAGACAATTCTGGTTTTGCACTGTTTCTGTGGAAGCCCCTTCATTTCTCCCATTACCTGTCTAAATAGCAGTTATTTCTTACCCACTTATTTGCTTTTTTGTATTGCATTTCTAAATTCATTGCATAGTAGGGACACTTGTATGCCATCTTGTGCATGCAAAGATCAGAAGGCAGCTTACAGGAATCGGTTCTCTCCTTCCACTTAATGTAGGTCTCTGGAGTCAAACTCAAGTTGTCAGGCTTGGTAGTAAGTGCTTTTCCCCTCTGAGCCATCCTTTCTGCACCCACCATGTCTTAGTTAGGGTTTCCATTGCTGTGAGGAGACACCATAACCAAGGCAACTCTTATAAAGGACGATTTTTAACTAGGGTGGACTTACAGGTTCAGAGGTTCAGTCCATTATTATCATGACTAGAAGCATGACAGCAGGCAGGCAGACATGATGCTGCAGGAGCCCAGAGTTCATCATGGTATTAAGACAGCCAGGAGAAGACTATCTTCTACAAGTAGCCGGGGGTGGGGGAGGAGAGTCTCTTCCATACTGGGCTGGAGCACTAGGAGCCCTCAAAGCCCACTTACACAGTGACACACTTCCACCAACAAGGCCACACCTATTCCAACAAAGCCACTCCTCCTAATAGTGCCACATCCTATGGCCAAACATATTCAAACTATCATACACCATCGACTTTTATTTTCTCAGAGTCAAAAATTTGGCAGTCGTGGGGCTGGAGAGATGGCTCAGCATTTCAGAGCACTGACTGCTTTTCCAGAGGACCCAGATTCGATTCCTAGCACCCACATGGCAGTTCACAACTGTCTATAACTTCAGTTTCAAGAATCTGACACCCTCACACTGACATGCACGCAAGCAAAACACCAATACACATTAAGTAAGAATAAATCATTAAACAATTATTTAATAAAAGGATATGATGGTCATGAGTATGGCCACTTTGCTTTTGTGTCAGTGGCGCATCGATCAAAACATTTATTGTTCTCTTAAGCTAACAGGCACTCTTTCTCTCTGATGACAGGAACTACTTCCAGTAGCAATACAATGGTAGCTCCCACAGACGGCAACCCTGACAGCAAGGCCCTAAAGGAGAATTTCGAAGAGAGGTGAGTACCTCCGTCCCAGAGCACGTGATAGTTTCTTCACATGGAGGCTCTAGCAAAGCGCATTTCCATGCCTGACTGTTTTCACATGGGCTCCTCAGCATCCTCTGCGCTTTGATATGCTCCAAAGATAAAGGGCAAACTGTCCCAAGTCACTGTGTGCAGAGATGTTTCTAAATGGGTATTTAAAGTTTCTAAATGAGAGTTTCTAAGTGAGTATTTATTCTGTGTCTTTCTATCCATAGCTCTCACCACAATCCCTCTATGATGGGATGTGTAGAAAGGAATGCGTGAGAGCTCCAGCTTTAGAATTGTAAGGTAGAAATTGGTGTGAGCCTAGTGAACCGTTGGTGACATCTTAAGTGTGCTTCTTTTACACATAGAAAGTAAGTCAGACGTAAAGGGGCTGAAGAGATGGCTTGATGCACAAACCACTTGCCACACAAGCATGAGGATTAGAGGAGAGATTCTCAGAACCCCCATAAAAACCAAGCAGGCATGGCAGCCAAGTAGTAACCCCAGCACTCAGGAAGGGGAGGTGGAAAGAAATCCCTAAGACTAGCCACCTAGACAAGACAGCCAAGGTCAACCTCCAATCTCCGAATACATGTGCACGTTTGCATGCATGTGTACACGTATACACATCCCAAGAATAAGATAAAGTGAAGGATAAACCAGAAGTGCCACTTCCCTGTGATCTGTGCCTGACTCCCACGTCGGTCCTCCCCACAGCTATGTGCACCTGGACATCTACAGTGGACTGAACAGTCATTTAAACCGGCAACACCACAGGCTGGAGTCTCGATACAGTAGCAGCTCCGGAGGGTCTTACGAAGAGGAAAAAAGTAACCAATTCTCAATGCTCCTTAAATCTTACTATTTCCATGATGTGTGTTGTTAACCTTGTTTATGAGTTTGTTCTTCCAAGGAATTGTTTTAAAACGCTTTCAAATTGTATTTAACTGCCAGTAGCTCTAATGTGATCTGAGGTGTCTTGATTTTAGGGAATGAATTTATTAAGCAAGAGGAAGTTGGGAGATTTTTGTTGCAGGTGCAGATTCCCTTCAAAAAGCATATAGAATTGTTTCTCAAGAAGTGTCCGAGAGCCTGGCAGTGGTGGTGCACACCTTCAATCCGAGCACACAGGAGGCAGAGGCAGAGGGATTTCCAAGTTCAAGGCTAGCCTGGACTACTGAGTTAGATCCAGGACAGCCAGGGCTACACAGAGAAACCCTGTCTTTAAAAACAAAAAAAAAGCGTTAGAGAAAAGACACCTTGTATGCTGTCTAGCTGTTGTTCTTTAAACAGATTTACTTATCTTATGGTCTTATGGATTTGCATTTTGGTGAAAAGTTTTTTCTTCTACTTCCAAAGTGATCAGTCCTATCCAAGGAGCACTGCCATATGAAGGAAGAGTAGAGTAGAAAGAAACATTGTAACTAGATCCGGACTCTGGAGGATCTGGTCCAATCCTCTCATTTTGAGCATCATGGAACTGAGGTCCAGAGAGGTTAAGTGACTTATCCACGTCACACAGAATTCCTATTTCCGGGTGTCATTTGTTCTGCACCCCGCAGCCCAGTGTGGTAGAGCAGACTTCTTCCAGAGATGGGTTTGTGTCAGCCACGTCTCAGGAAATTTAGAGCTAAGTAACTTGCCAGAAGATCCATGTCTCGAGGCAGCTTTATTTATGAGATGGTCTCCTGGTCTGGCCTTCAACCGGGGAGACGTGGGACATGTCAATGTAGTTTTACTTGAGGATGGAGCCTCAATCAATAAATCAGTCTCTCAATCTCTTCTTCCCCCACGTTTATAACCTTTGTGCCTCGGTCTCCCTAGAAACTGTGTATCAAGATAGTGGGAAACTGTCTGGATCCCTTCCCAGTGCTGTGGATAGCGGGGTGTCTTACTAGAGCTTGCTTACGGCAGACATCAGACGGTGCAGAAAATGAGATGGTTTTATCTTGATAGGTGACTCAATGCCACTTTATTCTAATTGGCGCCTGAAAGTGATGGAGCATAACCAAGGAGAACCACTGCCCTTCCCGCCAGCTGGAGGCTGCTGGTCACCACTGGTGGATTACGTGCCTGAGACAGCATCTCCTGGATTGCCTCTTCACAGGTGGACTAGAGCGTCATTCCTATTTCATAGCGGGCCACGAGGCAGCTGAACCCCTTCAGCTTCCTAGACACTGTCTGACACAGCACAGCGTAGACACCGCACCAAAATTACACCTGTCTGTTGAGACATTAAAAGATCCAAAACCATGTTCTGTGAGCGCAAAGTTAACATTGCGGAGTCCGATCCTCCTGCTGCCCTTCTGGGTGTCTGGCATAGTTACTTGACCTTTCTACGACCCAGTTACCACATCTGAGAAAAGAAAAAGTGACTTCTTTGTGGTCCACACTGGTTTTGCTGTGGTTTGGTTTTGTTTGTTTTGGAATTCAGTTAACCTGAATTCTAGTGAGTGAAACCACAGGGAAGCAATTACTACATTATGTCAGAATGAATCAATGCACCAAACAGGTACTGCACACCTAGTGGGGCAGGTGCTGTTTGTGGTATGGTAGGTCTGAAGAGTCAAGATAAGGAAATACGGCCCTTGACTCCAAGGAGCTCCGAGCCCTGTGCTGTGTGCTAAGGCTGCCGCTGTAACTGTTTTCTCGTGCTGCACTTGTTTTTCCGTCTTTTTCCCCTCTAGAGAAGTGTGTTTCCGTAGAGTACTCAAGTCTTGGAGGAATTTGTACAGTGTTTCTCTAGGTCCCTTCCTCTCTGGTAAGCAGCTAATAACCGTGTCCTTCCTGTCACAGGTGTAACATAGCCGTGATCCTGCTGACAGACCTGATCATTGACCACAGCGTGAAGGTGGAGTGGGGAAGTTACCTCCACCTTCTTCTAAATGCAATTTTCCTAGGTAACAAGTTCCGATCCCTCCACTTTGTATTTCTAGGACCATTTTAAGGTGGTTAGATCAGTGGCTCTCAACCTGCAGGGTGCAACCCCTTTGGGGTTCGGGGGTGGGGTCGAACGACCCTTTCCTAGGGGTTGCATGTCAGATATCCTGCACATCAGATATTTATGTTATGATTTATAGCAAAATTATAGTATGACGTAGCAATGAAATAAAATTTTGGTTGGGGTCCCCACAGCATGAGGAATTGTGTTAAAGGTGGCGGCTTTGGGAAGGTTGAGGACTACTCTTCTAGATGCTGCTGTTTCTTGTGGTTTAGTATTGCTTCCTAAGACTTCACATCCTCTCTCCCCAGTGGGGAGTTACTCTTGGCCTGGCCACAGCCGTGTCTAATGCCTTTTACCAGGGAACAGCCCCAAGGCCGTGTGCATGCCCCGCAATCACAGGGCAGGAGCAAGAGGGGATGTGTTGCTGTAACCAAGTAACGTTAGTTTACCTCAGAGATTACCTTTCAGTGTGAATGAAGAATGTAAATGCATTCTAAGTGTGTAAAGTGTCTGACGACTGCAGAGTCTGATGTCAGCTGAGTGTGCCTGTGTCCTTGTTGGCGTGCACGGACTCTTCCACATCTGTAACGCCTCTGTGCTTTGAACATTTGGCTTTCTGAAGCCAGTCAAGGTAGTCATCTTCTGATGAAGTCTCCTACTGTGACCACGAAGGTCACAGTGTTTGGCCGACCTAGTTCTCATGGGAAATAGACATTTGCTTTGTCTTACAAGCCAGGCAAAATAAGATGCCTGCTTTCTTAGAAGAATTACTAGCTATCTGACATTACGTAGCAGAGTCATAATCTAAGAGGTTGTAAAGTTTTTGCCATGAAACAAATTTAAAAGTTAGCATCAGAGGCAGGCAGGTCTCTGTGAGTTCCCGGCCAGCCAGGTTCCATAGTAAGACCCTGTTTCAAAAAAGGCAAAAATAACCAAAAACAAAACAAAAAATAGTTACCCCAGTTCTCCCTAGGTATAAAGTGGGCAGAAGGCCTTTATAACTGTGTGGAAACTTAGGGACCAATTTAGAACTAATCTGTATAATACATAATATTCCATGACATGTCTTATATACAGTGAGCACTTGTATTCATGGGTTCTGGATGCCTGGGCTGAACCCACCACAGCTTGCACACCTCTGTGTGTGCCCTGGGTTTGAACTCAACACACACAGACTGTTATCCTTGTCTCTCTCTCATTGATCCCGAAAGAGTACTGTAACCATTCCTGAGGTAGTATCTCCATTCTGTTCTTAGTAATGCAGATTTGATTTGGAGTTTCAGGGGGGCGTAGGGGGTATTCATGCTACGCCACGGCGTGTCAGGAGCCCGCCCGCGTGCTGCCCATGGGCCCATCCCATCATATGAGTTTTGTGGCAAGCACACTGCCGTCCTAGCTGACAATGCTCTGTCCTGTCCTCTCCAGGGTTTGACCACTGCCACCCGAGGTGTATGAACATTGCAAGCGTCTGCTTCTGCACTTACTAATAGTGATGGGACCCAGCAGTAACCTCCGGACTGTCGCCTCTGTCCTCCTCAGGAACAAGGAGTTCAATGAACCCAGGGTGTTGACAGTCAAGCAAACGGCACACGCGGATTCCATGTTCACAGGTACCGACTTGGAAGCCCAGGGTCCTAAGGCAGAAACACGCCTTCCGCCTGGAATCCTGCAGTAGTGAAAAGTCCACCAAGGAAAGGTTGAAAACGCGCAAACACTTCAAATGCAGTTGTCTCATTTTAAGTAGCATCTGAATCATTTATAACCAGCCAAAGAATGCATTGAAATGAATAGTCAAGTCTCTTACTTCTCAGGCTCTCCAGCAAACAGGCTTTAGGTCGGAATGTATACGTTGAAGAAGAAACAAAAAGTGCTTAGAGACTTCTGTGGTGACTGTTATTTCATTGTGTTCTGTGTCTGTGTTAAAATTCTGTTTTCTCGATGCTACAGTCCATTATTATTATTATTATTATTATTATTATTTTATTATTATTCCACTCTTTACAGTTTACAAAATAATAAG
Source organism: Mastomys natalensis (assembly GCA_021653895.1). Classification (NCBI taxonomy): domain Eukaryota; kingdom Metazoa; phylum Chordata; class Mammalia; order Rodentia; family Muridae; genus Mastomys; species Mastomys natalensis. The sequence goes on from JAJTUV010001108.1 coordinate 790,253, forward strand.
GGTTGTTTTTTGTTTTTTTTTTTTTTTTGGAATCAAAGTACATTTGTCTTTTTATCTACTCACATGTCACACACAGTGCTGATAAGAGTTCTAAAACTGGCTAAGCGGGCGGTGGTGGCGCACGCCTTTAATCCCAGCACTTGGGAGGCAGAGGCAGGTGGATTTCTGAGTTCGAGGCCAGCCTGGTCTACAGAGTGAGTTCCAGGACAGCCAGGGCTACACAGAGAAACCCTGTCTCGAAAAACCAAAAAAAAAATAAATAAAAAGCCTGACTAAAAGACAGATCAAGGACTAGGTCCGTGTGGTAAAGAAAAAGGAATAAAGACAACACTCGCAAATTGTCCTTAGCTATACTCATGCACACCACACACACACACCACACACACGCACTCTCACACACACTTTGTCACACACCTACCTACCTATATGTGCACTTGCACTGCCCCCCCCAAGCATATACAAAATTAAGCTAAAAAATGTAATTCTAGAAGTTGTTAAAAGCAAAAATAGAATAAACCTTACTGGTTTTGTATGAAAGCAATTTCACTCAAAACCCCAGAGCCTGTTGCTGTCTAAATGTCCTTTTGCTACTTTGTATGGCTTTAACTTTTTAATGGTTAAATAGTATTTGTTCAACAATTAGCTTGGTATAAATATTAAAAAGAAGCTAAAACAGATTCTTAAAAGTAAAATGGAGACAAGACTATAGAATGTTTTTTCCATATGAAGTTGAAAATTAGTTCGGACTTTGCTGCTGCTCGTGGTCTCCTGCAGGTGGCAGCAGAGGACCGCTCAGTAAGTGCAGCTAAGCTTTAATCATGAGCTGCAAACAGCATCTACCCTCAAAACACCGCTGTAGCTGAGCCTGTGGAGATCGGGGGAAGATGAATCCTGCCCACAACCCGCCCACGCCCTCACCTATCCCATGCCGGCTATGAGTAGCAATGAGCAGTGCAGTTTTGTACTATATCCTGTAGTCCTGTTGTGTGTGTGTGTGTGTTGATGGCTGACTTTCTCTTTCAGCAGGTATTAACGATTTTACACCCGATTACCAGCCGTCCCCAATGACCGACTCAGGGCTTAGCTCCAGTTCTACCTCCTCTAGTATCAGCTTAGGAAACAACAGCGCTGCCATTTCACAGCTCCACGCCACCCTCCTTGGCGAGGTGGACCTCTCAGTGGAGCAGGATGGAAAAGTCAAAACCCTCATGGAGTTCATTACCTCAAGGTAACCAGTGGCTCTCGCCATCCCAGCATCCTTTGTGCCGAGCTATAGCACAAGTCAGGTTTAGATTTTTCTAAAACTCTATGCTTTGAAACACACACAGTTATAACTTAAAATTTAGTTATGTTATAGAAATAATCATTTATATTGTGTGTGTGTGTGTGTGTGTGTGTGTGTGTGTGTGTGTGTATGATATATGACTAAATGCCCAGAGACAACACTATTATCTAAAGTCATAACAGTCTAATTAACCAACCAGAAAATACTTTTTTATGGCCTGCTGCATGCCGTAATAGATAAATAGATGGAAAAACACGGGACTTGAGAAAGCAGGGTGCGTGTTGGTAAAGAGGTCCTGACTACCGTCAGACCCAGAAAAGTGATTTCTACACAGTGCTAGAAAGCCTGGAAAACCAGGCCCATGGTTATAAATTACATTTAAAAAAAATAAAGTGTTGGCTGGAAAGTTGGCCTCCGCAGTTACGAGCACTCGTAGCAGAGCACGACACAGGTTTTGCTCTCAGCGTCCACACGGTGGCTCACAGCCCTCTGTAACTCCAGTCCCTGGAGATATCTGACTTCCTCTTTGGACCTCAAAGGGCCACCGGGATGGCATGCCTGCATAGATACACATGCACGTGCAACACACATAAAATAATAACCATTTTTTATGGGTTTTGCCTCGTGGTATGTCCCTCTGATTATCTACCCAAAACTGGGAGGTTAGTTTTTGTGAATGACCAAGTCATAAAATTATGAAATATAATTAGGAAAAATGACATTGAAGGGAAATACACAGAAATCCTAAATTTTTAAATTTCCCTTTTCTATGAGCAGTCAGCTTGGTGTCCCTGAGCCCCGTCGTGTCTTCCTCCACTTGCTATAGGCCCTTCCTTGTCCATGTGCTTAAGTAATAGGAGTAGGCTGTGACCAGGTGATCTGATGTATCCAGCCACTGTCCTCCTATGTGTGTCAAAGCGAAGTAGCCACAGGTAAGGGCAAGCGGTTGATGCCAGCTCCAGGCAAATGAATGTCGCCGTCCCGTTTTCAGAAAACGAGGGCCCCTTTGGAACCATGAGGATGTTTCTTCCAAGAACCCCAGCATCAAGAGTGCGGAGCAGCTCACCGCGTTTCTGAAGCACGTGGTTTCCGTCTTTAAGCAGTCAAGTGCAGGTACTGTCGTCTATGAATGCACTAAGCAACGCTTGCTCTCCATACAGTGTCCGTACGGCTGAATTTTCAATGATGCCCCGTAGAAGGTTGATAATGAACGCTTTCCTGTGGACACAGTTTTAGAAAGGTTTTTCCTGTCTAGTACATGAACACAGCAAATGTATCGGTAAAGAAAAATTACCAGTTAAAAATAAGATTTCTACTCGTGACATAATAGTCACATGGCTGATAGTTTGTAAATAAAGTATATAACATTAAAGCGGTGGTTTTCAGACTTTCTGATACTGCAGCCCTTTAATAGTTCCTTGTGTTGTAGTAAATTCAACCATAAGATTATTTTCCATTGCTACTTCAGAACTGTAGTTTGCTACTGTAGTGACTTATATGTAAGATATGTAATATGCGAGCCCCAAAGTGGTCATGACTCACAAGTTGAGAATTGCTGCCTCAAAGGGAAATACACAAAAATTATCCATTTAAAAATCCTTTCTATTTGAGTAAATTTTCTGCAATTCAAAATTTAACACATTCCTACAGTCTTCGTAAAAGCGTTCCATGCTGACAGGGCACTTGCCTGCTAGGCATGGCACTCTGCCTCTCCTGACCATTTGGCAGTGCCTAGTCATTTTTGTCATCATTGTAGGGTTGGCAAAGTAAGTAGGATGTTACTAAGTTCCATTCAATACCTAAGACATCCCTCTCTACAGTAAGCCACCTGCTCCCCCCACCCCAATGGTCAGCATTGCCGAGGGTGAGACATCCTGGTCCTGGTCCCCAGGATTTCTTCCTGAAGATCAGAACAAAGATCTTTCTACAATGCACATACACTATAATCGCTGTACATAATTAAACTAATATCCGCCTGGCCAGGTAGAGTGCAGGGCACTGGTGGTAAAATGATTAGCCTCTGGTTACAACTCCCCGAGTTGTACACAAGCACCCACGGTCTCCGTGTCTTCTCAGAAGGAATACACTTGGAGCGTCATCTCAGCGAGGTTGCCCTGCAGACGGCCCTTTCGTGTTCTTCTCGACATTATGCTGGGAGATCCTTCCAGATTTTCAGGGCACTGAAGCAGCCCCTGTCTGCAAACACACTCTCCGATGTCCTCTCCAGGCTCGTGGAGACTGTAGGGGACCCAGGGGAGGACGCACAGGTAAGGTGCTTGCTACCTCCTTTTGAAAAGTTATCAGCTGCTCCTAGGAGTGAAGGATCCCCCCCCCCAGCCAGATCGACACACCAGCTATGTGATCACTGACGTCAGTTAGCAGCAGGCAGAGCAGCAGGAAGCAGAGTGAAGTCTCCTGCTGACTCATTAGATCCTAATTTATGCCTGTTAGAGAACGCTTTTCAACCCATACATCTGCACACTACCTAGATCTCACTCTAGACTCTCCCCAGGGTAGGAGGGTTCAAATGTTAAATGTCAGTGGGAAGAGAAGTGGAGAGTTTCATTCCTGAAGATAAGTAAAACATCCCACTGGAGAACTCAAGTTTGTACCATCTAGTAGGTGGATTGATTTTAGACATTGGATCTTCAGTGACAAACAAGACAAAGTCTTGGCATTCTGGAAATTGTAGAAAGAATGGTTTAATCTACCAATGGCAACCCACACAGTCTTACTTAATAAAATGCCTTGAAGTACTAAGGTATTGATTTTAAGAATCATGGAGGAGAACACACACACACACACACACCAACACACACACACACAGAGGATTATCTAAGTGGTGATCTTTAGGAAATGTTGAAGTGAACCGGGTCCTGTGAATGAACATGTCAGGGAGAAAAACAGGAGTGAGAAGCACAAAGGCCCCGTGGCAAGGACAATAGGTCTTCTTTGAGGAACTAGCAAAAATTGAGAGGCGGGGGCCTGACACAACCAGCCCAGAAGGCGGAAGTCCTTGTGGACTCTACAACGCACTAAGGAAAGAAAGCCACTCCAAGGATTTGAGAAGAGAAAAAAAAAAGTATATGTGTTATGATTGGCCTTATTATTTGGGGGTAGTGGCCTCTCAGAATTCTCTAGGTGGCTTCCTTGTAGAGGTTGAGGGAATAGGTAGCATCAGAGGTCCAACAGGAGGCTATTGAGAGAGTCCAGGCTGAAGCAGGAGGCTCTATTCAAACACACTGACTACAGGACGTGTGGGAAAGAAGTCAGATTTAGGCTATATTTTAAAGTGATATTTTTCAAGACTTGATGACAGATGTGGTGTACATATAGAGATGGAAATAAACAGAGACAGTGCCTAAGACTTCTGGCCTGAGCAATCTGTGTCAATTACAATGCTGTTAAAATCAGCCCGTGCCATTAGCCTGATGAGCGCTCAACAATCAGGAAAGTCGCCTTGCTCAGGAGGTTAATTATTTTGCAACACAAACGTGAGGTCGGTTCTATTTTTAAATCTTCCCAGGAAGTCCATTGCCATTTAAAAAAAAAAAAACAAAAAAAAAAAACCGTAATTAATGAAAATGTATTCTTTGCCCCCAGGGATTTGTGATTGAACTGCTTCTCACGTTGGAATCTGCAATTGATACCTTGGCTGAAACCATGAAGCACTATGACCTGCTGTCTGCCTTCTCTCAGTAAGAATTTGCAACCAGGCAACCCTGAATGCAGGGCCCCGGTGTCTAAACATGTGACTATGGTGGCAGTGGCTGTGTCTAATGTCCGTAGTGTGGGTAACATCCCAAGAGTTCAGATAGTGGGCTGCAGATGGAGCCAGCCTGCAGCACCTGGGAAGCCTTGGGTTTGATCCCTCCCACTGAATAAACGTGTAGTGGCCTCTGGACATCCCTTGGAAGTTGGGGAAAGGTGGGGCAGAAATTGAAGGTCACCCATGGCTGCATAGTGTGCTCAAGGCTAGCCTAGGATACACAAGACTCTGTCTAAAAGAAAAAGCAAAGACAGGGAGGAGAGATCAGATGGGCTGAAGAGATGGCTCAGCATCAACTCAGATGGAAACAGTTCAGATACCCACCCCGCATCCACCCCACAACTCCAGCTCCAAAAGGTCTGACACCCTCTTCTGCCATTCGAAGCTATCCACAGATACATGTGCATACATTTTTCTAAATATATATATTTTTTAAAAAGGCATGGAAAATGCTTACAAGTGAGAACTGCCCTCGGCAAGGACCTCCAGAAAGTTCTGGAGCTGATCTTGCCAGTGCTCTCTTCCAGTTCCTAGTTGGGGACTTTTTACTGTCTAAGTAGGATCCATCAGCAAGCCCCATTGGTGTCGCTCACAGCAGGGTGCAGTTACTTCTGGGTGGTCCCTCAGGATCCCTGTCTCCCCAGAGCCCCTCACTTCCCACCTTGGCGGATCTCTGGCAGCTAATCCCTGAAGTCCCGTGTCAGAAGTTATCTCCTCCCTAATCATTTCCACTCTCCTTGCTAATTATTTTATTTTGGGGATTCCTAATTTTCCTTTATATTTTACTGATAGCAATGAAAAGGGTATAAATATATCTTTACCTACTTACTTTCCTCCATAGGTTTTATTTTCTGTCCCTATCTTTTTGTATACTTTTGGGACACATATAAAAGTAATTAATTTTAATCAGGTGGCCATGCAGAAGAAGTCAAAACTCTTTATGCTTGGGTCCCATAGAAAGAATGTGGGACTGGGAGCAGGAGAGATGTGCTCATTGTCTTGTTGGACAGCTGTGATTCAGACAGGGTCCTCTTTAGATGTAACTTGTGTCTCTGTTCAGGGCTGAGCTAGTGACTACTCTAGTAGTAAAAACCCCTTCTGAGCTCAAAAGGCACAGCCCTAGCAGAAGATATCTTGTTGCACTTTTTGTTTTTATGTTGAGGCAAACAACTGAAATCTCATGAAGCAAAGGCAGATAAAAAGTTACTTTTCAGTTTTTCAAGAATAAATTCAATGTAGTAAACGTGACTTCTATCATTCCTTTTTTTCTTTCTTTTGCTTTTAGAACCTCATACCACGATCCTGTAATGGGAAACAAGTATGCAGCTAACAGAAAAAGCACTGGCCAGCTCAATCTAAGCACAAGTCCCATTAACAGCAGCAGTCATTTGGGATGCAACGGTGACACAAGAAGTAACTCTTTGAGGTTAAGTCTAGTTGGTGACCGCAGAGGCGATCGGCGGAGGAGTAACACACTGGACATAACAGATGGACGGATAAACCATGGTGGTAGCTTGGCAAGGACTCGAAGCCTGTCCTCGCTGAGAGAGAAAGGAGTGTATGACACGCAGCCCCCGACAGAGCCGAGCAACCTGATGGCCACCATCTTTTGGATAGCAGCATCTCTGTTAGAATCCGATTATGAATATGAATACCTCCTGGCTCTCAGACTTCTCAGCAAACTGCTCACCCACTTGCCTCTGGATAAGTCAGAGAGTCGGGAGAGATTGAGACCGTACAGAGCAAGTTGAAATGGAATAACTTTCCAGGCCTTCAGCAGCTCTTCCTTAAGGGCTTTACCTCAGTGTCTACCCAAGAGATGACCGTGCACCTCCTCAGTCAGCTCATTTCTGTCTCCAAACACACACTGGTGGATCCGTCCCAATTGTCAGGTGATGTTACTATAGTCTATATCTAGTCTACACCGACGTTAATATCATTAATACCGTTACCTTTAAGGGTGTGTGATTGGGGTTTGGAGAATGAACCCAGTTTCCTGCCAATGCTAAGCAGACACACAGCCATTGAACTCCATCCTCGGCCTAAAATTTTACTTTATTGTAGCTGGAATGTAGACCCATCATTCGCTTCGAAATTGCTGATTTCTGCCCCACCCCCCCCCAAACATGTTAGATCAATTATCTGGTAAAAATTTATGGGATCAGATAGTACATAAAAATGAAAATGGTTTCTGTAGACAGTTTAAACATGACTTTAACGTTCCAATTATTGTGCAATAAAGTTGGTTCTTGTTTGTTTTTCCCCACCTGACAGGCTTTCCTCTTAACATCCTTTGCTTACTGCCTCACCTAATCCAGCATTTTGACAGCCCAACCCAGTTTTGCAAAGAGACAGCTAGTCGGATAGCAAAGGTAAGCCAGCTCGATGTTGAGAGGCCAGGCTGCAGGCACTGTCCTGTCCTGCAGGTCCTCTCGCTGGTCCTTCTTGAATTTTACCTCTAATGTTTATTCAAAGCTGGTGAATAAAAATATCAAATTCCAGTGACCCTCCTAAGTCTTGAGTCTTTTTCTGCTCCTTTTCCTACTTCTCTTCTCTACTGCTGTATTTCCTGGCAAAGCCGACCAGGCCCTGGGGCGGGTGCTAGCGACACAATGAGAGAGGTAGATAGAGCTACCATCCTCGTGAGCCATGGAGCGGGGACATAGGCATGGAAGCCGAAGCCAGCCTAGCGTCTGGTGAGGCTCCAGGCAGTGGGGCAGACCCTCTAGGGGCACAGACAGCAGAGGTCTCTCTACAGGAGGTCCCGTCTAGGCTTATACCGAAGATCAAATAAGAACCACCAAAGTGGACTTCCTGAGTGAGAGGCTGTGAGGGGATCAGGAACTGAAGGTTTCTGGGCAGAGGAAGTTGCATGTGCAGAAAGTTGGGGGAATGCTCATCTGTTAAGAGCCTCTGCTGTTGTTGCAGAAGACCTGAGCTCAGTTCCCAGCTCCCACACACATATAGCATGCAGGCGCACACAGACTAAACAGAACTGTTAAAAGGAGAAACCCACCCGTGCAGAGTCCCCTAAAAGACAAGCCATAGTATATTTTGAGTTTCTTAAAATCCTTCCTGCTTTTTTCTTTTTAACACTTTCTTTTGTCTTTTTCTCTCTTATTTTTCCTTCCCAGCACACAGCTCTGAAAGCAGAGTATAGCTATTTTTATATCGTCTGTTAAGGTGTTGAAAACGTATGTCTCCTAATTTTGTAAAATATGATTCTGACATTTTATACTTTTAATAATTTCCCGTCTGAACAGCTCTTTAAAGATAAGATTCCATTTATACATGTACGAATATGTGTGCGTCGGCCGTTGTCCCTTGGGAGAAATTTTCAAACTTAAAACATACAATTACAAACAAAAGTTACATTTAAAATAATACGCACTTGCTGTAAAAGACCCGGGCCGGGAGGGGTCAGCGCAGACAGCACAACTGCGAGCCAGAGCCGCAGGAGGAAAAGCCAGAAACGTCCCAAGAGAGTAAATTGCCTTTTCTTGAAGAGCTTTTATGAGACACAGTTTTCCTACAATCGAGCGATTCAGCCAACGAGCGGCACAGTAAAGGGACGAGGCCAGCACGTACAGTCCAGTGAAGGGAACCTCCCGTCGTCAGGTGCGACGTTGCTAAGTGCAGAGCCATAGAGAGCGCTAAGCAGCAACGAAACATGCTAGCAGTAATGAAAGTAAACCTTGCCAGGTAATACAGAGGAAACGTGGAGAAGACAAACAGAGAGCTAGGCAAGGTGGCTCAAGCCTATGAACGAAGGATCACCACAAGTGAAGGGCACCCTGGTCCCCCCGAGGGAGTTGTAGGACAGCCAAGGGGCATAGTGAGATCCTGCCTTAAAAACAGACCAGAAAAGATAAAGGGTGTATTAATAAAATATGACATTGAGTCCTTCCCTACTTGAATTTCTTAATCTATTCTGGTTTATTAAATATGAAGAATTCTTAAATAGCTGATTATAGATTGCTCAGCTTGACATGGTTAACGGAAACATATCTTAATTTCTTAAACACAGTAAACCAGGCATGGTGGCTCATGTCTGTGATCTCAGTGCTCTAGAGGCCGAGAAGGATTTTGTAGGGAGTTGGAGGCCAGCTAGGTTACAGGGTAAGTTCTAAGCCAGCCCTGGCTACAGAATGAGACCCTGTCTCAAAAAAATAAAAGAATTTTTAAAAATCCAAAATCCTGAGCTGGCAAGATGGCTCAGTGGGAAAAGGCCCCTGCCCCCAACCTGCGCAACCCAATGGGGAGTAGAAGCAGAGAACCTTGGCCTCCACACACATGCACACACGCACAGTAAATAAAGAAACTAATGGAATCAAAAGAGAAGCGAATATGGTAGTAGAAAAGGGCAGCACAAAGATTCTCATTCTTGATTTCTTTAATAAGTTCAATAGAACATTAAGAATTTGATGGAAAACTGATGGTTTGACATGAAATATTTTGGAAAATATTTGCCAAAAATAAACCAACTTTATATATAGCATTCTCACTGATAAGTGTTCAAGGTGATATAAAATTTATTAAAAATGGCTTTTATTTTAATATTCCAGTTATGCATCATTAGGAAAATACAAACAAGGTCTCTCCCCAACCCCAGCTGAGGAGTTAGAAAGAAGACATGAGGGGAAACTATACATTGGCTTAATTGGAGTTCTTTTAAGGAAACAAAAAAGCTCAAATAGGAAAATAGAAGCATCTAAGAGATGTCGCCAGAATGTGTTCAGTCGCCACCCCGCTGAGTGTTGGCGTCGCTGAGACACCTAGCCTGGTCAGAAGGATGTCACAGCCTGAGGATAAAGCTACTGGGGTCCTGACCTTATCAGGATACCGAAGTCCCCAGTGATTTCTTTCTTTTTTTGTTTTGTTTTGCTTCTAAGAATTCAATCAGGCTTTCTGTGATTGCTAAATTGTTTTTAAGTGTGCTTTCTCCTGGAGCGCAGCACAGGATGGCTCCCTCTGTGTATGCTTTTAGAAACCTGCAGGCTGTGGGTTAAATTGATTTCCTCAATTTATTCTCTCACTCGGAACTGTTGAGAGTAATTTTCTGCTATTATGTGCTTCCTCATTATGCAAATTCACTGGATCTCTGTTGGTGCCCGTGGTGAACCCGGAATCTCGGAGCTGGGCAATGCTCTTTCATTATGGCAGGAACCTTGCCAAAAAGTTTGTTGTAGAACATTTCTTTTTTTCTTTTTTTTTTTTTAATCACTGGATTGTTTTTTAACCTGGTGCTTCCAAATGTCAAATTCACTCTTAAGACATTTTCTTTTTTATATTGCATAAACAGGAATTCTCTCCCTTTTCGAAGATAAGTGTTTAAAAATCATTGTTGAGGAAAAAGTACCCTTTTGTAAGGATTTAGTATAGCCAGAGGTGATGGCACACACCTGTAATCCCATCGAGTTCAAGTCTGGCCTGGGCTACATAACAAGGCTCAAAAGCAAACAGAAATCTCCAAAGAATGATTTATTATTCAAGAAAATTTATCTAGCAAGGATATAAAGAGTCATCGTGAAATTATAAGATTGTACAACTTTTTAAATTACTTATTAGGTTACTCTACGTTGAAATAAAGATTAGAAACCGAGTTGCCACCCCACTCCCCATCTTCTCACTGTTGTCTTTATGGATAATGGGTGAGATCCGCTGCTTTCAGTGAATTTATAAGATAATTTTCAGGGTACTATATTGGTATTGTCTGCAGTTGTACATGTATATCTGCAGCCCATGCGTGGATAATGGCTGAGAGATGGACTTAGGCCCTTCAAGTCTATCAGCTTCCTCTGACCTATTAAATTATTTAAATAAATAGTTAAATATGTGCATATTTCAGAGGCAATATTCTCTTTACTAAATGCTATAGGCAGTTGTGGAAATGGATACAACACAGCATTAGGAGTGAATGGAAGAACAAGCTTAAAAATAGAAAAGAAAACTGAAATAAACAGTATGACAAGGCTAGTCTTTATAATACATACACATGTACATGCATGCATATATATACACATATGTACTCATATACATATATACAGACATGTAGCGCATACGTGTGTGTGTGTGTGTGTGTGTGTGTGTGTGTGTGTGTGTGTGGTCCTGTGACTGTCACACAGGCTGAGGCTGTCAGCAGTAACTAGTCCAGGAGGTGCACCTGAAGCAGCTTAGGCTCTGGGGCACTAGAGCACTTTGGATTTGACAAGACAGACAGAAAGTCACGAGTAGGGTTTATAAACTCATAGACAGCACTATGACTGTAAAACCCAGACGAGTGCTGCATGCACCAGTCCTCTTTCTGGTCTTTGGTTGCAGTGGCTCTCACTCTCCCTAACGTTGCAACCCTTTAGTACAGCTCCTCGTGTTGTGGTAACCCCCCACCATAAAGTTATTTTTATCACTACTTCACAACTGTACTTTCTTACTGTTATGAATCGTAATGTACATATTTCTGGAGATAGCGGTTTTCAAAGGGATTGCGACCGACCGGTTGAGGACCACTGTTCTATTGCAATTCTCCCGGCAGTGCTCGGTCTTTCTTTCCCTGTCCCATTTTAACTTTTCTGGCTTTTTTTAAAAACTGAAAGGCATTGAAACTTTAATGTGCATCTCAAATTACGTCTCTAAATAAATGCATTTAACCTTAAGCCAGTTTTTTTGGGGGGGGAAATAGAATAAGCATGGTGTTTCCAGGGGCCTTTTGTGGAAAGGAAAAAACCCGACGTGGGGAACCTAGCCAATGTGATTTGACAGCAAACCACCCCTTCCCCCAAATGTTCCAACCCGGACAACGTGGTGTGCCCGGGACCTGCATGTTCTTTCTCGGAGGCGACCCCTTTTTTTTTTACTTACCTGGAGAGGTGAAATTTTGGTGGTTGTTTGGGGGGGGCTCGGTGGGGAAATTTCAATTTGGGTGTTTTTAGGGGCTGTGTGGCTAACTTTTTTTCCAAATTGCCGGTTGGAGAGCACCAAAAGGGGGAAGGGGGCCTCAAGAGAGATACAAAAGGGTTTTTTTTTTTAAGTTGGGGTTTTTTTCCCTTTTCGTATCTGAATCTTGCCTTAGTTGACATGGAAGAAATAAAAGTTCTTAGGGTTGGATTCTATTGCCCATAAAAAAAAACCCCGGGCCAAAAAAAAAACTTAGGGGGTTTTTTTTAGCTTCTTACAATTTTCCCAAAAAAAAAGTTTCATAATTTGGGGAAAAAAGGGTAGGGCTAAACGGGCAAGGGAAATGGGGTAGGAAAATACTCGAGGGGCCCCCCAAAAGGTGGGTGTGTACTTTTTTCAGCCTTTTTTTTATAGAAACCCAAAGGGTATTTCCCAAGGTGGCCCCCACAAAAGGCTGGCCCCCTCCTCAAACTCTAACTAAAAACAAAATGTCCCCCCAAAAAAATTTCCCCATAGTCCCTCTGGTGGAGCTTCTCCCAAGGTTCACTATTCCCCAAATTTCTTAAACCCCTTTTCAAATTGACACAAAAGCTAGCGAAAAAATTAAGGAAACCCTTTTCCCCCACAAAAAAAAAAAAAAAAAACAAAAATTTTGTTTTTGGTGGTGTTTAAACCTGGGAAAAATTGGGATTTTATTTCTACTTTGGGAAAACCGGCCCCTCCCCCAAACATAAAAATCAAGAAAAAAGGGGGGAGGGTTTTTGGGGGGTTGCTTGGGGTTCCAGGGGAAATTTGGAAGGAAAAGGAAAAAAAGGGAAAAAACCAAAAAGGGGGAAAAAAATTCTTGGGGTTTTTTTTGGGGTTTTTTTTTTTAAAAAAAAGGCTGTTTCCTTCTGTGGGGGCCAAAAATGAAAAAGGGTTCCCCCGGCAGTTCTCAAATTTTTTTTTTTTGGGTTAAATCTTGTGCAAGATCCCTTAGCCCATCTATCTTTTTGAAGGTAGGGGCCCCCCTTCTTTTGGGGGGCATGCAATTGTTCCTCTGTAACCCAAAAAAATTTTAAAAAATATTTTTTTATAAAATTTTTATTGAAGGGGGGTTTTCCTGAGAAACAGTTCCCTTTTGAAAAGGGAAAATAATTTAAAAGGGATTTCCCGTTTTTGTTTTAATTTGATTTTTAGCCCCTTTACAGTTAAACCTATTTTTTTTTTTCGGTTGTAAATTGCTGAAAATTTTTGTTCAACGTTTAAAAATCTTAAATTTAATGTTTTTTTTGTTTTAAAAAAAAGGGGGTGCCCCCGATCCCCGCAGTCATGCTGCAGATTTTCAGCTGTTGAGTTTAAAATTTTATTGTCTGCGCCCCCGCCCAACATTTTTTAAACTGGAGATCATAAAAATTTTTGGAAAAAAAAAGTTCAGGTGAGGACCCAAGTTTTACGGCAGGGATCAAACCCCTTTTTAAAAATTCATGAAAAAAAACCCTCTAAGCAAACTTGATCCCCCAAAGGGGGGGGAAAAACCAGTGTTTTTTTCCGAATTTTCCCAGAAAAAAAAATTGCTATGTAAAACGCCCATCTGTGGATTGTTTTTGGGGGGGGGTTTTTGATTTTCGTCTATGTCTGCAACCTATGGGGGTGGGTGTATGCAAACGAATTCTTTATATATCGTTCTTTTTCGACTCTCGTGTTGGTGAGGTATTATAGTTAGATTTAAAAAAAAAAAAAAAAAAAAAAAAAAAAAATTTTTTCGGAGGTGCTTTAAAAAATCTGTATTTTAAAATGGGGGCCCCGTATGTCAGAAGTGCCAGGGGTTTTTGAAAGCAAAAAACCCCAAATTTTTTTTAAATTTTGAAATGTGGAAAAAAAGGATTTGTTTAAAAAATATAAGAGATAGCCCGTTTGCAATTAAGGCATGTCCCGCTCTGGCAGCCCCAGACCCCCCTCGGCAGTCACAAAAGCTGTCAGTGCGAGGGTAGTGGACCTTTTCCTTTGGGGTTTGGGCATGAGCATCTGCATACAACACGGCACAGACACGCAACACCCACTAAATTTAAAAATTTTTTAGTAAAAAGTATCCAGAAAACGAGTTCCCGGGAAACCCTAAAGATGGCTGTTTTGCACTTTCCCCCCCAAAATAGGCACTCACTGCAGTAGAATTTAAAAAGGGGGAAAACGACTTAAAAAGTTGGTACCCGGCCCCAGTTTTTTTAATTTAAAAATTTTATGAAAATTCTTTAAACCCCTTGGGATGTGGCTTGGATTTTTTTAAAAAAACTTTCCCCTGTGTTCTTTTTAAGTGTTTTTTTAAAGGGTATGAGGGGGGAGAAAGAATGGGGGTTTTTGACCCCCGGTGTTTCCGGGAAAACCCGGGGTTGGTTTCCCGCACCCCCGGGGTAGCTCGGGGCCCCCCCCAAGGGGTCCAGTTTTGGGGTTTTTATGCCCCCTTTTTGGGCCCCTTTTAGGCATGGCAACATGAGTTGCAGAGGCCCTAAGGGGAAAAAAAAAAAAAAAAAAACCCTATGTTTTAAAAAATTTTTTTAAAAAAAAAAAAATATTATAAATTTTTTTCTAGCCCCTTTTTCTTTGCAGAAAACCCTTGTTGTCCTTTTTTCCCCTTTTTTTGGGGGGAAAATATAAAACAAAAAAAAGCTTCCTCTGGTTGCGTCCCCGAGGTGCCCCCCCCCCATTTTTGGGGGCCCCGGGGGAGTCGGAAACAAAGTTAGGAGAGGTTTGGTCACCAATTTTAAAAAATTTTTGGGGGTTGTACTTAGGACCCCGTTTGATTCCGGGGACCCAATGGGAGCTACAACAGTCTATAACTTCTTTTCCGGGGGGTCTGACCCCCCTTTTTTTGGGTTTTGGGGCCAAAACCCCAAAAAGAAATTTGGACAGTGCGGGAAAGACCCCCCTTTTCTGAGATAAAAATTAAAAAATTTTTTTTAAAATCAGAAAAAGTGTTTTAGTATTTAATATACTCTAAAAAAAAAATATTTAAAAAAAATTTTTTTTATTATTTAAAAATTTTTAATTTGAACCCCAAAAATTGCCTCAAAAGGGTTTAAAAGTATGTGATTCTTTGTTGAACAGCCAGGTTCTGTAAGATTTTCCCCAAAAAAAAGTTTTTTTAAAAAAATATCCCTTTAGAGAAAAAAAGGTCCCCCAATGGGGGGCATCCCCAAAGGGCTATCCCCGTTGTAATTTTAACCAAAAACCCAAAAAAAAATCAGATTTTCCCCATGTTTTGTAACTGGGGAAGGGCCTTCTGTTAAAAAATCTCAAGGGGAAAAAAAATTCTATAGAAAACCCCCTTTGAGAAAAGCTTTCTCACGTCTGTGGTTTGCTCGGGGGTTTTTGTTCCTTTTCCCCCTGCACATTGTAACGCAAGTGTTGACTTTTGGGAAACCAGGGTAGGAAAGGGGGGCCCCCAACATCCCGAAGTGGGGTGTCCCCCTCCGAAAGCCCCTTTTGTCCCCAAAGACACCCCCAAAGGGCCCCAGGCGTTGGGGCGTGGTTTTTCCCCCGAAATCTCCTTCGCTAAAAACTTTAATAAGTCTAAAAAAGGAAGGGTGGGGCAAGACCTTAGATTTTCACTTTGAATCCCCGAGGTAAGACGCCCACGGTTGATTCAGTTCGTTAGGAGTCTCGCGCCTGTTTCTTCTTCGGGCCCCACGTGAGCGGAATTTTTACTTGGTTGGT
Organism: Mastomys natalensis; assembly: GCA_021653895.1. Lineage (NCBI taxonomy): Eukaryota > Metazoa > Chordata > Mammalia > Rodentia > Muridae > Mastomys > Mastomys natalensis. Next base: position 805,894 of record JAJTUV010001108.1, read on the forward strand.
AGGGGGTGGGTACTTGAAAAGGCTTAAAAGAAAAGGGAAGGCCCCCACTCTGAGGAAGTTCATTGTTTCCCGGGGAAGCAGGCAGTGAGCGGGATGTGCCCGACGGGGAAGGGGAAAATATAGAAAGGTTTTGGGGGAAAAAAGGGGTGGTTAGGGTGTTTTTGGGAAAAAGGGGGTCCCTCGGGTGGGGTGTTAGAAAAAAACCCCCGGGGGGCAGATTTTACAGTTGGGGTGCCTTTTGGGTTTGAGTCTCCCTTTTGGGGGCATAAAACCGGCCCCAACATAATTGGGGGAGGGGGGGTGCATTTTCACCCCATAATTTTAGCCCCTCCCGGGAAAGGGAAACCCGCCCTGGGGAGGAGCCCAGCAGGGCCCTGGGGGGGGCATGTTACCTTGCCCCTGGGTTTTCTAAAACCCCCTTTTCCCGGTTATTTGTGAAAAAAACTCCCAAAAATAGGTTAAATTAACCCCTAAAAATTCCTTTTTTGGGGGACTGAGTCGATCCGGTTTGTTTCGGTGGGACCCTCATTTGGGGGAAAAATATGGGGGCCAAACACAGCGCTGCGGGAAAGGGGAAGGGAAACCCCAAAGGGGGTGCAGCACCAAAGGGGGATGTCCCCCCTCCTCCCCGGCCCGCCCCAAACCCCCCGGGCCCTGTCAGTGGAAAAAAGGGCCCCGGTTATCGCAGGTCGTGCCCGGGGTCGGCGGCTAGAAAAAAACCTTTTTTGTTTTTTGTAAGGAAAAAAAAATAAACCCCTCTTCCTTTTTCCCGTACTGCCCAAAAATTTTCCTTTCCCTTTTTGGGGAAAAGAGAGAAGCGATGAGCGTGCTTTCCCTCTGGGGGCCCCCAGTCTGGCCCCCCAAAAACCCTCTGTGGTTTAGGGAAATGGGGTGAAAAGGGGGCCCGAGGCGTGGGGGTTTTGGGGCTTGCCTTTTTAAGTAAATCCGGGTTTTTACCGGGGAAAAAAAAAATGGCCCTGCTGTTGCCAGAGTGGCGGACGCTGGTCAGGTCCCCCCAAATAGTTTTGGCTGAAAGGGAAAAGAAATTTTCCCAAAAGGGGTGAGGTTTACGGGTTTTGGGGGGGGGGGCCCCCGGGGCTGATAAAAAATGGTGGGGAAATGTTTTTTTTTTTTTTTTTTTTTGGGGGGCCCGGTTGTTTTTTCTTCAAAGAGGTTTTGGAAGGGAGCCCCAAAAAAACCCCCTTTTTCCCACCAGGGGCATAATTTAAAAGGGGGAAAAAGTTGCCCTCAAAAGGGAAAAAAGCAGTGAGCAACGTTTGGCGTTTTTTAAAGGGTTCGACTTTTGGAGTTGAGTTGGAAGATGCGGAGGAAGCGGGGGCCCCTTTTTGGTTTTGGGGATAGACGGGCAGGGTTGGCCGCCCCGACCGGGATCCTCCTTTGGGGGATTGTTGGGAAAAACAAAAAAGGGAAAAATAAATTTTGGGTTTTCCCAAGTAGTCGAAAAAAAAGGGAAACCAAAAAAAAAAGAGGAGTCCCCTTCTATCTTTAAAAAAAAAATTTAAAAAAAAAAAATTCATTACATTTTTTGGATTCTAATTTTTTAAAGTCTTTTTGCATGAGCAAAAAAATTAATGTAAATATATTTATTAAAATTTTATCAAACATTTGTTTTTTTGTTTTTTTTTTTTTTTTTTTTTTTTGTTTTTAGAAAAAGTCTCCCCCCCCTGGCCCGAACCTCATGCCACTTTTTCCCCCGCTCCGCCTTAAGTTAAGGGCCTATAAGCCCCCATGCCCAGCTCGACAAATTTTTTATTTGTCACTAAGGGCTATGTGATCGCCCTTTGTTTTCTGAATCCCCCTTGGGGGTCCCCGGGGCCTTTTCCCTGGCGGCCCAAACCCCTTTTTTTTTTAAAATTCCCCCAAAGGCCAGTTTCTTTAAAAACCCCCAAAAGGGGTTTTTAGTTTCTGTTTTAGATGGGTCCCCCAGACCGGGGTTCTCAACCTAAGGGGGCACCCCCTTTGGGAAAAAAACCCACCCCCCAAAATTTTTTAATCATTCAATCTATGCAGTAGCAAAATTTTCGTTATGAAGTGCAAAAAAAAAAAATTGAATTTTTGGGGGGCACCCCCAAAATGAAAAAAATAAAGGATAGCAGCCTTAGGGGGTGAGAACCACTGACCCCCCGCTGTTAAAGGGGTTTTTTTTAAAGGGGGGGCCAAAATGAAAAGAGGGAGATTTTTCGCCAGGAGCCAGTACCCCCCAGGCGAGTCTGCATTCTGCCGACTCGGGGGCCTTTGTTTTCCCCGCCCCCCCCTCCCCCTTAATTTTCCCGGCCAAAATTGGTTTTGGGCAGCAGCCCAGGGACGTCCTGGTTTTGTGACCCCAAGTGCCCCTAGCAATTTTTTTGGGCAAGAAAAGGTTGAAAAGCCCAAATCGGGGGGAGTTGGTGCACTGCCCCCCCCTTTATGGGGAGTTTTTCTTTTTGGGCCCCCCGTGTCAGAGTTAGCTGTTCACAGGAGCGGGCTAGGGAGGGGTTCCCCCCCTCCATACTTCACCCCGCCCACGCTTTGAAATGGAAAAAGGAAACCCCGGGGGAACTCACACTTCCCCAAAAGACTTAACCCTTTTTAAAAAAGGAAAAATTTTAAACCCATGTTTTTTTTTTACGTTTTTTTCCCCTTTTTTTCTTAATTTTTTTTAATTTTCCCAAAAGGGATGTTTTAAAAACCTTTTAAAAAATGTTCCCTTTTTCCCTTTTTGGAAAAAAAAATTTTTAAAAAAAATAAAGGCGGAGAAGGGGTGTCCACCCGGAGGGGGTTGGGGGTACTTGGGCCCCGGGTCCCCCAACCCACTTTTTTGAGCCCTTTTAAATCCTTCTGCAGTTTTTTGGGTTTTTTTTTTTTTTTTTTTTTTTTTTCGAATTCAGATTTCAAAAAGGGTCTTGACTTTTTTAAGGTTTTAAAGGGTTTTTTTTTTTTGTTTTTTCCCTTTTTTCCCGTCAAGGTTTGGGGGTGTGTTTTAGTTTCCCCCGCCGCCTTGAAAAGTCGCAAAAAGACCCCCGTTTTTAGTAGCCCCTTTGAACACTCAAGTATCTGCAGTCCGGGCTTTATTAAAAACAAAAGGGTCAAAGGGGGAGTAGGAGAGGACGCCCCAAAACCCCAAAAATTTAAACAAGCCCAAAGGGCACAGACTTTCTAATACGTCTGATTAATTAATTAATTAATTTTAAAATAGGGGGGTTTTTGGTTTTGGGGGGTAAAAAAAAAAAAATGACTTCCTAAAAAATTCCCTGGTTTGAAAATTGCAGTATTCTTCTTAATTCACTCAATTTATCCATTCACCAAACACACTGTTTAAAGGGAAATGCCAAAATTTTGGGATATGGTCAATTTAAAATGTGGGGTGAAGAAAGTTAATTTTTTAAAACCTAATTTTCAGAAACCCAGAAGTCTAAAAAACCCGGGGGAAAAAACCCGGGGGGAATCAAAAGGGGACAGGGCAGGGCTCCGGGAAATCCCCCCAGCCTGAACTTTGGGTTTTTTACTGTCAGTATTGCACAACTGTCTTCCCCTAAAATCCCTTTTTAAAAAGAATTAATTCCCCGTTTGGGGGGGAAAAAAAAATTTTTTTTTAAATTTTTTTTTAGACAATCCCTTCCATGTAAAAGGGTAAAAATTAATCTTTTTTTTTTCCGCTTAGGAAAATTTGTCCCCCACGGTTTTTAGATTTTAAAATTTCTTCGAATTTTTGGCCCCCAGCACAAACATAGCATAAAATTTTTAAAAAGGGGGGGTGAGGCTAAAAAGTATCCCTTTTTTTGTTTGGGCCCCTTTTTTAAGTTGGAAAAGGTTGCTTTGATAGCTTTTGATCTTTTTTAAGTCCTATTGTAAACGCCCCCTTTTTTAACCCCAGCGCCCCGGACAAAAATAAATAAAACCCCCCTTGTGTCAGTTTTAGTGGGGGTTAAATTTGGTCATTTTTGCTTTTCCCCAAAATTAGCCGTGTGAAATTTTAAATTTTTGAAAAAAAATTTTGGTTCCCAATGCCCCAAACTTTTTTCTTCTTTCCCCTTTTCCCCATTCAAATAATTTTCTTTCCCCAAAAACCAAACCCCCCGGGGTGCACCCTCCTATTTAAAACAAATTTTTTTTCCCCCCAAAATAGCATTTTTTGAATTTTTTCCTTTTTTTTCTAACTTTTGTTTTCCTTTTTTAACCCCGGGGGCATAATTTTTCCTTGTCGTGCGGGTTTTTTTCTCGTTGCCGGTTTGTCCTCTGTTGGTCTCATCGTGCCTTGTTTAAAAAGAAATGCCTAGAGTGTAGTCTAAATTTGGGCCCCCCCCAGTGCAAAAGGGGGGGTTTTTCGAAAAAACTTAGAAAAAAAACCCCCCTAAATTTTTTAACTCAAAAAAAAAAAACATTTGATGAGGGGGTTTAAAAGTTGAAAAAAAAAGTGGGTTTTTTGAATCTTGCTTTTATATGGCTTTCGAAATTTTTTTTCTCCCCTTTATATAGTTTCTGGGTGTTTTACTCTGCGCATAAAGAAAGTGGCTGAGTTCTTAAAAACCGTTTTCTTGTTTTCTAGGGGGAAAACCGGACAAAATTCAATGGGGGGGCCCCCGGCGTTTCCCCCACAGTATTGAAAAGGGAGACACCCATCCCCAGGATACCCCTGCTCCGCGCACCCCCCCGCCTGACCCCGACCCAAACCAGGAGGATATGACGAGTCATCGGAGGGGAAGCCCCCCACCGCAACCCGATCCCGTCCCCACACAGGGTTGAATTCCCCTTTCCCCCCAAAAAACCCCCGGGGGGGTCAAAATAATCTTTTTTTCCAATTTTAAAAAAAAAAATTTCATGCCCTTTTATGTCTTGTGTGAAAAATTTCACGCAAACCAAAAAAAGTGTTTGGTGCCCCTGCAAAAAACCAACTCACGAAGTTGCCCCGGCCTGTAAATTTTTGTTTTTCCCCAAAACCCGACCCCCGCTTTTTTGGGCTTTTCAGTGACAAAAAAATTTTTTGGGGGTCGTAGGGCCTTTTTGGGACCCTTTGGGAAACAAACTGCTTTTCTTTCCGGGGGTTTAAAATCACACTTTGAATGTGCGTATGGATTGAACAAAAATTTGGGGCCTTTTCAAGTTTTTAATTTTGGGCGGGGAAAAAGGGCTTGGGCCCCAAAAGGAAATTTTTTCCCCTTCAAAAAAGGGCCGGGCTCAGTTCCCCGGCCCCCAATCCGGCAGAGCTCATAAGCCCTATTAAAACCCCCCTTTCCCAGGTCCTCTTTCTTTCTTCTGAAATTTTCATGCAAAGCCTTCCCCCCCAAAATTTTCACAGTATACCCCTTAAAAATTTTTAAAAATGTAATTTGGGGGTTTTCCCCAAAGGTGTCTGTATGAGGGTGTTTAGATTTCCCCGGGAAAAAAGGATTTTCAGACAGTTGTGAGCTCTCTGTAGGTGCGGGGGGGTTAAAACCCCGGCCTCGGAAAAACACCCGTTTTCTCTTAACCCGGTTTAACCCTCTCTCCCGCCCCTAAAATAATTTTAAATGAAAAAAAAAATTTTTTTTTGGGGGGGGGTGAAAAACGTTTTTGACGTTTGGGCCCCCCTCCCCAAAGGGTATGGGGCCCAAATTTTTAAAAGGTGTCTGAAAAAGGGGTCATAAAAAATCCAGAAAAGGGGGGGTTTTTGCGAAGCCAAAATTGCCTTGGGTGAGGTTGGGGTTTCGAGGGCAGCAGCCGGAGAATGACACCCTGGCGGTACGTTCGAAGATCCCCTTTTTTTGGGGGGGTTTTACCCCCCCCCCCAAATCCCCTTTGCCTGTTTCCCTTTTGCAGAGGTCCCTCGCTCTACAAGTTGAGGGGCAAACCCCCTTTCAGCAGGATCGCACTGGGGGTTTTAAAAGGGGTTTTTCAAGGGTTTTGTCTGGGGTCGCTTCCCGTTCCCCAGCTTTTTGGGATTTTCATTATTAAAATAAAAAAGTTTTCCCCGGCCACCCCCCCCCCCCCCTTTATGTGGGAAGGGGTTTTGAAAATTCACCACCCCCCAGGGTCCCCAAGTTTTTATAGTCCCCAAAATTTCACCCGATTGCAAGGGAGCGGTTAATGCGAGCTGGAGGTAACTGGGGGCCCCCCCCCCAGCTTTGTGAGTAGACGGGAAAAAAGGCTCTGTCTTTCCCCCTGCACTTCCCCCCAAAGGAAAAAAAAAATTCTGTTCCCTCGAACTGTTTAGAGGGAGGGGGGATTTCTGGCCACAGACATTGACTCAGGACCCCGGAGGGCCAACCGTATGCTTTAAAAAGGGTGGGTGGCCCTTTTCCCCTCTTGACTGGATGGTTTTTAAAACTGGGGGCTATAAACTCAGGGTGGGTTTACCCCTTTGTAATTTTGGGGAAATTAGTTCCCCTTTTTTAAAAAAGTAGGCCCCCCAACAGTGTCCCGTGGAGGTAAGCCCCCCAAAAACACAGTGAGTGAGTAAAAGGTGGTTCCCAGGAAATCGGGGGAAAAAAACTTTTTCCAAAAAGGGAGGGACGTCCCGTGATACTTAATTTTTGGGGGGAAAAAAAACATTAAAAAAATTTTTTCTGATTTGCCTTGTGTATGAACAAATCTTTTCCCCGCAGTTTTAAACAGTGACTGTGTGGGGACACTTGTGCACGAGCGCCAGGACCTGCCCCCAGTCTCAGGTTTCCCGCCAGCAGCAACACAACCGAAGGGCCCCGGATCAGAGCGAGACCCCCAGTTTGGGGGCCTGTTTGAAAATGCTAGCACCCAGTGCCTGAGGTGGGGAGACCGGGGTGGTGCATGGCCAATTAGTTCCCTTCAGCAGCCTGCCATATCCCTCGTTTCCCTTCCAAAAAGTTTTCAGGACAGCTGCTATGTTTGATTTGTTTTCTTTTTTTAACTTTTGGGGTTTTTTTAAAATATGGGACCTGTTGGGTTGTTTGTTTGTGTGGGGTTTTTTTTTTTCCCCTTTTTAAAAAAAAAAAAAAAAATTGATGTGTTGGAACAGCCACGGGTTTAAAAATAATGTCAAGTTGTAAATGAGTATTTTGCGTTGCAGAGCGTGACTTGGCTACGTGCCATCGCTTCTTGGGGAGCAGGCCCCCCGGGGGTGTGCGACTCTGTGAAGACTGTTCTGTGTGCCCCCCTTTTCCCCTTTTTGCTTTTTTGGGGTTTTCTGTGTTTGGTGCTTGACGGGGTTGGCCTAGGCTGCTGTGTTAGCAGAGGGCCCAATAAACCTTCCCAAACCCTTTTGGAACACTGTGTTAGGGTTTTTAAAAAGGCCTGTGAAAAGAAGGGCCAGGCCCAAGCTAAGATGACCACCCTAAATAAGTATTTGTTGTCTTATGTTTCTTTTTTTAAAAGATAATTTTTGATCTTTTTAAAAGTTAATTATTGCTGTAAACATGTAAAAAGTGCTTTTTGCTCATTTGGGAAGTAATAGAAAAAATACTTTTTTTTTTTTTTTTTTTTCTTAATACTTAAAGTAGTTTTAGACTGACATGGCTATTTTATTGTATTGGTTTTATAAGGGAAAGTCTTATATTCTTCTAGGTGACCCTGAACGTGTCTTCACATCTTTATATCAGCAGAAAATCTTTAAAAAGGAAACATTTTGGTCCTGATTCACCCGTCTTTGGAATTCTAAAGGAAAAAAGGGAGTCAGTGAAGTTTTTACTGGGATTTCCTGGGATGATGGGGTTACTGTCTACATTAAAGGAGAAAGAAAAAGGGATTTGATATTATTCGACGAAGTCGTAATATGTTGAGGATTTTGGAAATTAGGAGTAATAAACTGGTTGGTTTTTTGGGGGTGACAGAGGGGAAAGGACAGGGTTTTAAGGTATTATCCTTCCAGGGTATACATCCCCGGGGGGATACAAAAACTGGCATGTAAGCTAAATGGTTTGTTCAGCTGGCTGCAGGGGTTCATATCCCAAGGAATAAAAAGGGCAGAAAACGGGGAAATGAGAATGGAAGAGGGTCAGTGTGTGGTCAGGTACGTCTCGCACTTCATCCGAGGGCAGGAATTCCCGCGATTTCCTTTCAAAAGAGGCTTGGATGGCATTGAAATATTGCCTGAGAAGATTGAAAAGGTGCTGGGCAGTGGTGGGTACGCCTTTAATCCCAGCACTTGGGAGGCAGAGGCAGGCGGGGTTTCTGAGTTGAGGCCAGCCGTCTCAGAGTGAGTTTCGGAAAGCCAGGGCTAAAGAAAACCCTGTCTTGAAAAAAAAAAAATAAAACAACAACAAAAACAAAAGGAGGAAAGGTTCTTTTTGAATCATGTTTTGGGGCTTTAAACCCCGAAAGATTGCCGTGGAGCAATCTGGCAGAAGCAAATACCAAACAACTCAATCGGGCCATGTCTTGAAAGAAACAGTAAAGGGGAAGGAGGAGGAAAAAGGTCCACAGAGCCCTTAAAAGACACACCCCGTGAGTGACCCCCCCCCCAAGCCCCCACCTTTTCAGTAGCCCACGATGGGGGGAAAACCTGCATGGACCCTTAGGAATTTCCAGTCCGAAGCATAGTAATACCCTTTTGTCAAGTAAGCGTGTGTCGGCCCTAAATAGGAGCTCCTAGGTAGGCATTCATTCATTCACACCTCTTTTTAGGGGGTCCTTCTGCGCCCCGGGAGTTTTTGAATTCATGGCAGTCCTCATGCTTCCTCCCAGGGGAGGAAGGACAGGTGGAGCCCCCACACTACCTAGTTCGCCCGCACTATTGAGCCCTGTTTGTCCAGACCTTTCTGGATCTGGGCTTACCAACAGGCAGTGGTGCAGGAGCTGAATCCTAACGAGCTAACAGATTAACAAGTCAAAAAAGATTGTATAATGTGCGAAGTGGTCATTGTATTAAATCTTTCAGAAAATTTAAAAAGTGAGTGGATTTCAGGAAGAAAAGGGAGTTGTGAGGGCAAGGCTCAGGGGAACCCATGAACCCTTTCGGGATTTTTCTGTTTTTTGGTGTTTTGTTTCCCGTTGGGTTTTTATTTAGTTTGTGTGTGGAGTCTCATGGTAAAATGGGCCCGGAAAAATCACGAAACCTCCTGCCTTTACTCCCAAGCTGAATTTAGGGTTGAGCCTAGCTCATCAAAATATTTTAAAGGTCTAATGGACTTTCCTGCCTAAGTGCGGTAAAAATCCTGGGGCTCATATAAAGAAAAAGCTTTCAATGTGTCCGTTCTCTTTCCTTTTTAATAAAAGGGTTTTTTGCACTATATACTGAAAAGGTGAGAAAGAAAAATTTTCTGTAGATTAGTATCATTTCATTAAAATGTCGATTGCATCATTGCGGGGGGGGGGGATTTGTTTTTCCCCGTGTCTTAATATTCGAGTTTCCAAAAAAGCCCTCCCATAAAAAAAAAACAGGAAAACACGAGATATTGAATCAAAATTAGTTTTTAAAGTAATTTTTCAAATACTTAGTTAATTTTTTTAAAAAATTTTTTTTATTTTATATTGTGATGCTCAGTCTTCAGCACACCCGAACCCGGAGTCAGAACCCCCTTACAGAGGTTGTGAGCCCCATGTGGTTGCTGGAATTAAATCGGACCTCTGGGAGCGCCAGTGCTCTTAACCACTAAAGCCATCTCTCCCCCTATCAGTTTAAATTTTTTTAGATGAAATGGCTTAAATTACAGGGGAAATCTACACCTAAATTTTTCCTGAAGATTGCCCTTATTATACAATAATTGAAAGGTAAAAGGAGGCGTTTAAATTTCTGTTTCTGTTTTGAAGAGAGCCATGACCAAAAGGGAATTTAAAAACAAGCTTTTTTTTGGGAAATTGATTAAACTCGTGATTATCACACGTTGGGCGCATGGGAGCAGGGGAGATGACACTAAGCAGCAGCTAAGGCTTTCTTTACCCGAAATTCCGGAAAGAGAGCAGGCTAACTCTGGAATTTTGGAAAGGCCCGGGCTTTTGAAACCTCAAAACCCCCCCCGGACAACCTCCCCCCAAGGCCACACCTCCTGTCCTTCCTAAAAAGTTCCCCCTAGGAACCAAGATTCAAAGAAATGAACCTTTAAAGGCCATTCCCTTTTAGAAAAAGGGGGATGTCAGGCAGAAATGTGCTACTGTTGACAGAAAACCAAGGGCATGGGGAGGAGAGGGCTCAGCAGCTGGGGCACTGCTGACCCAAGTCCAGTCCTAAAAGTCATGATGACAGCCCCCCAAACCCCAGTAATTCGCTCCAGAGTTCGTGCCTTAGCCCATGAGCTGTGTACTACTCACGTGTGTGCGTGCCCCTACCTAACAATTAAAATAATAAAAGCAAAGTTTAGGAAAAAAAACTCCCTCTTGATTCATCAAAAATCAACTTTTTACTTTATTTTATCATAGCAATAGAAAATGAACTTTTAAAAATAACAAAAACCCTGTCTTCTGTCACTGTGTGACTTTGGGAAATTTAAGGAAATTGAGTCTGGGAAACTGTTATTAAAAACGGAATCCTTTTATAAACCCGTATACTTAGGTGAAGGGGGGGCCATATACCAAAAAATATTAATTTTTTTTAAAATATCACTTAGAAATTTAAATTTTGTAGCAAGTAATAGCCAAATATAGGGGACATAATGAAAAGTGGGGGGGGGGGTTTATGTGCCCTGTTTGGGGGTGTAAACGCTAAAATGTGGGGGAAAAAAAAAATACTTCGCCAATTGTGAGAAGGGCTTTTGGCATGTTAAAAAATTTCAGATTACTAGTGTTTTCTTCATAAGTAAATCTTTAAAACAAAATTCCAGATGGACCTGTTTTAGTAAATTTTAAACCCAATTTTTGGAGATTAAGTCCCCTCGTGAGGTCAAGGGTACTGCCCCCCACATGCAGTCCCTGTCTCCTTTAAAGCCTTCCGTTTCTTCCCACATCTTAGCCTTTGAGGTCTGCTTTTCCCCGGGATTGCCTCCCCAAAAACCTCTCCCTCAGCCCCCCCTCAATTCTCCTTTTGGGGCTGGTCTCAGTTGCCCCCGCAGCCTTTTTCTTTCCTTTTTGGTGGGTACCCGGCGACACTTTCATGTGGTTGATTCCTTCACCCTTTACACTCCATATAGCCAGTTCCCTTTTTTGCCATTGCTATTGCTAAGCCCCTTACAAGTCATAGACCTTTTTTTAATTTGTGCAGAGCATCGTCTTAGAATGTGCTCAAAATTCTCTCAGGGGAATTTTATGGAAACATGACAAGGCTAATCAGGGGGTCCCCATTTTGCTGGCTTTTCACTTTTGTTGGGGAAAATTTCCCATTTTTTAAAAAACATTTAAAAATTTTTATTAAGTAATTAGTCTACTACTAAAAAAAAAAAAAAACCCTTTATCTTGGCTTTTTTAAAAAAGTGTTTCTTTTGTTGAAAATCAAAGATCAATCCATGCAAATTTGAAATGGTGTTTACCCCCCTATGATTTGGGCATGATTGGCATGTTTTTCTTTTTTTTTAACGTGGGTTCATTATTTAGCCAGCATCATTGGTTTTTTCTCTGTGGCAGTCAAGAATTTGTCCTTGTTAAAGGGGGGGGGAAAAAAGGACCCCTAACATGTTACCTCCGTAGCAACATCTTCATTATTCCCTCCCCCAAGGTTTCAGGTGGCAGCCTTCCCGTGTTATCCACGGAATAGCTTAAATTTATTTTTTTCGAAGTACCAATTAAAATTCATAGTCTTTTGAGAACTCTGTCTTAGTGTGAGCCCACGGGTTTTAAACTTCAAAGAAAGAGTTTATTGTCTTATTACCTGAAGCCAACCCCCACATCACAGATACCCGGAAAGTGAATGCAGTTGTTTGAGTTTTTAGGCCCTTTTTGATGGCGGTGTTGATTTGGTTGTGTGCGGTGCGACCCCACGGTCAGTGGATTCATCTTGAACCCTTTACTCCCATACCGAAGTGCTGTTTTGTAAATGAAAGGGATGCTAAGTGGGTTTAAAAAGAGGACCCTTTTAAAATTAAAAATGCCAAATTGTCTTTTATAGAAATACTATATATAAAAGGAAAGGGATTTAAGCAAAGGAAAAGATTCGCAGACCCAAATCCTGTAAAAAAGAGGGGGGAACACAAAGTAAAAATTTTGGGGGTTTTTGGAGCAGTTTTGGTGTTACTGTAATTTAAAATTCGGGGGGGGGATTGGAACAGTAGTCCTGTTGCCTCTGTGTTGCCTTGATTTTTTGTATTTCCCCGCCAAAAACAAAGGGGAAAAAAAAGGCAATAGAACCCTTTAAAAAGACAGTTGCTTTTTTCACAATTCAAAAACTGTCGGACCGGGGGGAAACCCCCCCCACCCAAAAACTTTTTTTTTTAACCAAACCCCCCCCCCCAGGAAAAGTTAGATTGGAGGGCAGTTGCCTTTAAAAAAGGGGGAAATTTTTTTAAAAAAACCCCTAGGTGTGAGGTTTTGTTTTAAAGCTGTGGAACCCTTCCCCGGTACCCCAAAAACCCTTTAAGAGGACGTTTATTTGGTTTTAAAGGTTAAAAACTTAAGGAAAGGGGCTTTTGGGTTTTTCGAGGGGAATTTTGATTTGAGAAAATTCTCCCACCCTTTAAAGCCCTTTTCCCCCGTCCATTTTTGGAGAAAATATTGGTTTTTGTGTAATAACGTTTTTTAGGAAAGGCTACTTTTGGGGGGTTGTCGATATATTGTCCCCCCAAACCACCCTCATGGTCTCAATACCCTTTAATGTTTTAAAAAAAGTAGCAAATGAATTTTTGGTTGGGGCTGTAATAATGTTTTTAAATTTTGGGATATTTTAGGTGGGTTTTTGTTTCCCCCAAATTTTTTGACACAAAAATTAAAACCAAAAAGTCTCTCAGGTCAAGTTTTTTGTTTTGGATTTAGTTGAATTTTACGTTTTTAAGGGTTTCGGGTTGTAAAAAATCAAATTCTTTTTGAAGATATGTTAAATTTCCTTTTTTCCAAGATGGGTTAAAACCCCCCCCCATCAAAAAAACCCCACTAAACCACCAGTAGACCCGCTTGGATAAAGGGAAAAAACCAAAGGGCCTGCCCCTAGTAAGAAATACCATCTGGTTGATGGAAAGGGGGGGGGGGGGGGAAAAGGGGGGGGGGGGGGGGGAAAAGAAAAAAACAACCTTCCAAGAGACCCCTATGGATTTAAGACCACAGCCCCCCCTAAAACAAAATTAAAAAAGGGATAAAGGTTGATTTTTTTTGGGGGGGGGGGGGGGGTTAAAAAGGGGGAAAAGGGAGGGGAAAGGGAGGGCAACAGTTAAGGATGGGAGCATTTTTATATTACCACATGAAATTTTTAAACACCAATTTTTTTTAAAAAGGTAGGGATTTTGGTCTCAGTACCCGCTCCCCCCTTTGTGGGGGGGTGGTTGTTTTGGTTTTTTTGGGTTGTTGAGGGTGGGTTAGGAGGGGAAGATTGGGGGAAAGGAAAGTTTAGGAAATTTCCTTTTCTTTCTCATTTTTTTTTCCGGGGTTTATTTTAAATTGCCTTTGTCTGAATGTTTTGTTCATAGACACCCAAAAAAAAAAGCGGGGGAAAACAGTTGGTCTTTTTATGGCTCCCTCTTTGTTTTGATGTTTTGTTAGGATGTAAATTCCCAAGATTTTAACCCCCCTTCTTGGCCTCCCTTTTCTTTCTCTCCCCTGGGTGTCTGAAAAAACAAAATTTTGATGGGTCTTTGGGTTGGGGAAACTGTTTGTTTCATCCCCGACACAAAAATGAACCCCCAAAAAGTAAAAAAGTTGTCTTTTTTAAAAAAGGGCTTGGGCATAATTTTTTTCCTTTTTAAAGGTTTTTTTTGGTTTAGGGGAAACCCTTTTTCCCTCTGTCCCGGCTTGTTTGCCGGGAGGCTTGAATAAAGAACCATTGCTTGCTTTGGGTTAAAATACAGTGCCCCGCCCAACCACTTTTTGTACACCCACCCCAAAATTATTAAGGATTGCTTAAATTTTTAAAAGGGTTTTTAAAAAAAAAAAAATGAAACTTTACCATTTAAAGGGTTTGGTTTTTTAGGGTTTTCAAATTCCTATGCTGGACCTTTTTTTTAGCCAGGGGCCCCACCCAAAAATTTTTTTTCCTTCTGTAAAAATGTTTAAATTAAAAAGGGTCCCCTTTGGGGCCCCATGGGGCCGCCTAATCAAAATTTTTGTGATGTTTCCATTATTTGGGTATTTTAAAACCAGGGGTTTTAGGTTTTTTTTTCAGTGGGAAATTAAAAAAGGGGTTTTAAAATCAGACCTATTTATTTTTTCCATTAAAATTTTAGCCGGGGTTCAAAAAAAGTGGGCCCCCACCTCAAGCTGTGGACCCTTTTTTTACTTTCCCATGTGTTTTAAGATTTTGGGGGTTGGGGTTTATTCAAATAATTTTTTTGTTAAATGAAAATTTAACTTTCTACTTTGGGCTCAGGTTAAAACCCGGGTTTTTTTAAACTGTGTTTTTATAATTAAATTTCCCTTTATTTTCAATTGGAGCGTATTGATACTAATTAAAAAGTTAATGCCCACAGTAAAGAAAAAGTTACCCAAGGGGGGGTTTTGAGAATGCGGGTACCCTCCCCGGGTCCGGGAAAAAAGGGAGCCTTTTCACCAGGTTTCAGGGGGGGAAGTGCTGGGGTGCAGTAATTTTGCCTGTGGGGTCACAGTGCCCCCTGTGGGCGGTGTTTCCCTTTTTTTTTTCCCCCCTGTTTCCCGGTTTTTGTGGAGTTAGGCCTTTTATTTTACCCTTTTGTTTGGGGGGGGAAAAATTAAGGAAACCTTCTTGTGTTTTACCCCCTTTTAAAAAAATTTTCCCGCCCCCGGTTTCCCCTTCGGGGGGTGTTTTTTTTTTTCTATGGATGGTTTACTTCCTTGATTTCCCCCTTGGCCAGAGTTCCTTACTCAACAATTAGTTCCCGAGTGTTTTTTTTTCCCCCAGGTCCCTTAAATACCCAGGGTTGAGTTTCCTTAGGGTTTCCCCGAATTTGTTTTTCCCGGAAAGGGGGCGCCATTGGGGGCCTTACGGGTGATTCCCCGAAAGTACCTGTTTTAATCAAAGTTTCCCCCCTTATCCCTGTTTGGGCACACAGTGTGTCCTTGACGGGAAAAAAAGCATGTCATTTTTAAGGAAAAACGGGCCCAAATCTTTAAACAATTGGAATCCTTTTGATCTTTCAGTTGTAAAACCCTTTTTCATGGGGGGAAGAATCCTGGTGGTTTTGGTTTTGTTTTTCACCTTTCCCCAACAACAAAAAGTTTAAAAAACTCGGGGGGTGGGGTTTCTGGGGGTCGGCCCCTCGGTCAAATTTAAAAGTCCAATTAACCTTAAGCCCCCCTTGGTTTTACCCTTTCCCGGCCAATTGGATTTCCCAAAGTGAGGGGGGAAATCTCGAGGGGGTTTTTCCCCCCTTTTTAAGCAAAACCCCTTTTCAAAAACGGATGCGATTAATTTGTTTTATTGCCCCTTTTTAAAACGTCCTTTGAATTTGGGGGCACCCTGATTATTATGCGAAAAGTCACCCCGCCCAAAATGGGGGAAAGCCTTTTAAAAGCAGTTTTTCCCCAATCTCAGTTGGGGGAAATGGTTTTTTGTAATTTGGCCAAAACAGTATGGTTTCTAGGGAAATGTGGGGATATGGGTCAATGGGAAACGAACTTAAACCCTAATAAAATTTTAACAACCCCTTTTTTTACATAAAAAGAGGGGAAAGGCCTATCTGGTTTTTTTGGGAATAAATTTTTAAGTTTTCTCCAGCTTTTCTTTTTTTCTTTTTAAAGAAGTTTAAAAAACTTGAGGGTGGCCTTCGGTTTAGGTTGCAGGGGAAAGGGGGACCAGTAAAGCTTTTCCTGATGTTGTTTTTTCCCCGCCCGATGGCTTTTGGGTTTGTGGAAACCCCAGTTTTGGGGTTGGGCCGAGGAAAAACGGTTTGAACCCCAGGAAAGCGGCCGGAGGTCAGCCCCCCCACCCAGGGTTTTGATAGGTTGGCTTGCAATTTTCCCAAAAACCCTTTTCAAAAGGGAGGTTGGGGCAGCCTTTGTGCGGGGAAAATTCCTGTAAAAGGCAGTGAGGGGGGTGCAGTGATCACATTATTAATAGGAATGTTTGGCAAATGGTGACAGGAATGGTGGGGCAGCGGGGCCCCTGATAAAAATCTTCTTGGTGTTGGGTGCGAGGGAGGCAACAAGCATGGAGCATATTATAATTGTTGCCTGCTACAGTTCTAGTCAGCCTTTTAAACACTGGCCCACTTCCCTAAGTCAGCTCAGTGTGTCTTCACTTGACAAATGCAGAAAAACAAAGAAGGAGAAACTCTTCTCCCAGACAAACTTTAGGCATTTTTTTTTTCTAAAATAGATGAAACTTGCACTAATTAGTATTAAATATAACCACATTTAAAGACCTCTGAAAAACTGAGTGTGAAACCTGGTCCTTCTTTCCTAAAATATCCTAGCTAAAAATAGGCAGCACAGATTGAACACGTAAATACGAGGTCGGTGTCGCTGACCCAAAACTCTGAAATCCAAAATGCTTTAAAATCTGAAGCTTTCAGCACCAACGTGATGACAAAGAGGTGTCATGTGATGGGTCAAAACATTATGTAAGAAAATAATTATCAGAAGCTTAAATTAAGACTGCAGTAGTGATAGCTAACCAACTAGACTGCCCCCAATAATAAAGAGATGGCAACCAAACTGTCCCCTCAAGTGGCTAGTATAGCAGCACCTTTGCTTCCTGGTGGCTCAGTTTATATGTAGACTTTGTTTTATAAATAATCAAACACACACACACGCATGCACACACGCACACATATTCTGTGCTAGACTTTGGTTTCATTAAAAACAATCAAGCAAATCATGTGTACCAAAACCTGAAACACTCTGGTCCCAAGCATTTTTGATAAGGGACATTCAAGCTTCAGTTATTCAGAATAGCAAAGTATCTGTCACATAAATATTAATAAAAGTACCAGGGACAAAAGAGACTTACTTCTCAGTCAGCCTCAACAGCAAAGCTTTTGTAAGCCAAGTACCAGGTATGATTTCCAAAGGGAAGGAAATTTTGGCAGGACCGGGAAATGATTGTGGACTCTGAATTTGAGGTTGGAAGATCTTCAGGGAAAGAAAATACCTACATCAAGGCTTTCTCTCCTTATCCTGGGAGTGTGAGTTCATACGTGGTCTGAAAAAATAATGAGAGATTGAAGAAAAGAGGTCTCGGCTCAGAGAATTATCAGGCGCGATCAGCTCAAGTCTTCCTATACATACCGATGTCTGCGTGCAGCTGTCCACATCTGCCCGAGAGCCCTCTGGGGATGGAATTGCCAGGTCATAGAATCTGTATAAGTTTGAGTCTACCAAGCAGTTTTATTACAGACATGTTTGTCCTCAGGCGCACATGAATTTTCCATTGCTTCATCCCTTGGTCATCAATCTTCTTCATGACTAATATTCGAACATAGATACCTTCACAGGGGTAGCTTGTGAATTCTGCCTACGACGGTAAATGAGCTGTTTTTCTCACTTATTTATAAGAGGTCTTTATTTTACTTTTTTGGTTTTTCGAGGCAGAGTTTCTCAGTATAGCCCTGGCTGTCCTGGAACTCACTCTGTAGACCAGGCTGGCCTCGAACTCAGAAATCCACCTGCCTCTGCCTCCCAAGTGCTGGGATTAAAGGCGTGCGCCACCACTGCCCGGCTTGAGGTCTTTATTTTAAATATACGCTTTACTTATCATTTGTGGACAAGGAAGGGCCATACCATGGCATACGCGTGGTAGTCATCGGACGCCCTGTGGGAGTTTCTTTCCTTCTGTCGAGTGGGTCCCAGAGATCCAAGTCCGGTCATCAGGCTTGGTGCAAGTGCATACACGCACTGATGCTTGATCCATGCTTTTTATTGGGTGTTTGCATTGAAGCTACTTTTCCCCTGTTGCTATCATTTCCACTACTGAAACATCTTTTGATGACCAGAAAACTTTTGCTTTGATGAAATGCAAGTTCATTC
Source organism: Mastomys natalensis (assembly GCA_021653895.1). NCBI lineage: Eukaryota > Metazoa > Chordata > Mammalia > Rodentia > Muridae > Mastomys > Mastomys natalensis. The sequence goes on from JAJTUV010001108.1 coordinate 823,792, forward strand.
TACGCCACTGTGCTGGTTCCTCATGGGTCTTGAGAAATGGCTGCCTGTCCTAGATGCTGTTACCACAATGGCCCAGTGAATTCAGCCTCCCTGGTCTACATTCCTTTCCACCACAGCTCAGCACCACCGTCACTGCAGTCTGGAATGGCCTTGTAACTCACTCTAACTGCCATAATTCACAAGTCCCTGCAAATCCCAAGGCAAGCCCTTAAGAAGCCTTTTAGAGTGTCTGCTTCAAGCTTTAGGAAACTCTGGTCCCTACTACAGGATGACTGGCCACATCGAGGAAAAGAGAGACATCCCAGCCAAGAGCCCACAAGTCAGGAGTGTGGCATGCTTAGGGCCCTGGTCAAACCATGAGCTAACTGGAGAATCATGGCTGATCCTGGTCAAACTGGGAGGAGCACATACATTTATCTGATATTGGTTACATGCATAGCAAATATTGTTTCTCTCCCTCATTCTTACTTTAAGCTATTACATTTTAGAGTGCTTGATTTTACAGCAATAGATAACTACTTTTAATGAGGCCATTTCAAATGCACAAAGACAAAGCTCGCTAATGGTATGGTAGACCTTCACAGCTCCAGACATTACCTTGAGAGAAGACCATTCAGAGGAGCCAACTGTGTGTTGTTTTTTGTGTGTGTCAGAAAACCCAATTTGGTAAAGATACCATCTGTAGAATTAATGTACTTGAAAAATCAAACAACATACTCATGGAAATTCTGAAATTTAATTCTACAGTGCATATGGATCTACAAATGGCTTATAATTGCACAGATTTTCTTCACCATAGGTCAGCGACCCCTAACTTAACCACTCATACCTAGCCCGCGGTTTATTTTCTGTAAATGAAGTATTTTGAGGACGCAGCCACCTGCTTGTGTATACGTTACCTACGCCACGTTTACTGCTTAGATCTGAGTTAATATTCGCCACCAAGACAACACGGGTTAACAAGTCTAAGGCACCATTTCCCTTTTCTAGGAGAGTCTTGTAGATTTTGCCACGAGGAACATTAAAATCTGAAGCTTTTACTTCTAGCCACCAACACTTATTAAAGATTTCAAATCAGGTACTACCTACACAAGAGTAGACAGACCTGTGGAACATGACAGACGCCAGCCAGGCCCATTATGCCAGTGTAATATATGACAAACGTGTGATTGCGTTCAGAGCAGAAGACCGTCCTCGGTGAATTCTTCTGAGAGGAAAACCAACCCTGACTCCTGGTGCATCTGCCTCTTTCTTGCCCACAGTCTTCCTCACTCTCTTCTCTTTGTATATTATTGAGTATTTCTATGCAGTTTCTCTACAGTTGGTTTTGATTATAGAGCTTTCTGCCCGCCGGGTTAAGGGCTCCACAGCTGAGGTTTACGCCCTGCTCTAACTAGTATCGTTGGTACACACCCAGTGTTTGCATCCTCTAGGGTTCAAGGGTGATAGCCAGGTGGTAACCAGGACCTTCAAGTCTTGGCAGGAATTGGACATTTATCTCCCCAGCACCTTGAGACTATAATTTGATCTTTCTTCTGTCACCTCCCACCCCTGCACTTGGTCAACACATCAACGACCCCATGAAGAAGCTACCCAGACAGTTGGGCTCGCTCACTGGCACTTCCCTTTTTTCTCTTCAGCATCCCAGCCCTTGGTACCTTGCTATCACTGACAACTACAGCTCACAGTACACAGAACCCTTAGGGCATGAAATTGAAGCCACCACTGTCTGCCCACCCTCCAGGACACATGCAGGGCTCGCTGCAGTACTCTCCCAGGGTCCTGCCTGACGGTTCACTGCCTTCATCTGCTTGGATGATGGCTTGCTTGTACATAAGCTGCGCTGTGATACTCAGAAACAGAGCCTGCCGCAGCACCTAAACTTTTCATTTGAGCAAAGAAAACATGAGAGCCATTAGGTAGGAGGTGGGGCTTCTCTGCACAGCCCGTCTGCTGTGTCTGCACATACTATTACACGGCTAGTATTCAGCCACGGGACTGTATTATTGGGGATAAAATCCAAAATTATTACATTAAATAGTATTCCCTAAAAATGCTTAACAGGGTGTGCAATGTTTAAAATGTTTAGAATAGGCAGTAAATGATCAACTGAAATAACTTTTACACAAACTGGGCAAGTAGTTTTAAGTGTATAGGCATTTTAACATGCTGTATAAAGAGAGATTAAAGCATAAATTCCATGGTAGATGTTGACTGAATTTTAGGAAATCTACCGATAGCTTCTGACAATGGCTGCCACTAGCTGTCTCTTACCAGAAAGGTTTAACATGTTTTTATTCCAAGATGCTGTCAAGAAAATAACCCAAGGGCCAGTGTTGTCTGGGTGGCTGTGATCAACAAGACAGAAGGTCAAAGACCTTGTTTTTTGAAACAATTACCATTTCTAATTTTGATTCTTTCTGTGTAGACCACTAAGCTACAGTTGAGAATTTTAAATATCTAACACTAAAATATTTTCCAGGGAGCTACTTGGCTGGTAGTTGTTTTCAAAAGACAAAGTCTGAGTGGTTGATTACTTCATTCCACAAACAGCAGCACATTTACCACCCAGTTAGCCAGAAACTGCAGAAGCCCAGGGGCTCCATCTGAAGGCTCTTAGCTCTCACTTTGGAAATTCTGTGGCTCCGTTGTTTTCTACACACCTACAATGCTACTTCATTTTAAATTAGTATTGACTCAAAGAAAACCCACATATACCCAAATGCCTCAGAGACAGCAGGCCTGTCATGTATTACCATCCAAAAAGAAAGAAAAGAAATAAAAACAGGATTTAGATAGATCTCGGTTTCTGTTTCACTAATTAAAAGTGGCATGGGTCTTTAGAGAACTAAGCTTCGGATGAGCAGACAGCCCTGGCTCATTTTTCTGTAAGTGCTTTTATTAGATCAGCCAAAGGGAAGGTGAATCTTTCATTTTCTACATCTCACATGTAGACATAAAGGTCAGGTAGAGACAGTGAAGATTTCCAATAAAATTCACCAAGCGAAGGATCTCACAATATGGGACACCACGGGTCCGGAGAACACTGATTGCATCTTTGTTAATAAACTCACAGCATCCGCATATTGTATTGATCCTTGCTCGTTCATTTGTTTACATGACTGGCCTTAGGTAGAGATGGGATTGTGTCTACAGTCATCCCTAGTCTCTCTGGCTTTATACAGACAGGCTCGTCACAGTAACACTGGTTTCCTTCATTAGGTAAGGACTATTGAAATTTCCCCTTACTCATTTCTACAGTGGCTGGACAACTGCAAGAGGACATTTGGTGCCAACGAAGACATATACAGGATAAACACCAACGCACACGTAAGTCTCTGCATTCTTCCCGCTGGGCGCCTGCATCGGATATTATAAAGCAATGTATGCATGCAGCTGTCCTTACTTGATATCCCTAGAAAGAATTGTTGGCAAGCCCTTTTCATTTTGGTTATCAGAACGATCTCCCTGAAAGTTAGGTTCAGTGAAATATTGGCTTAGTAATGAAAACCTCACTTTAATAAAAATGAACAACCAGCTTGCAACCAAAGCTTAATAACATTTAGTAGATAAGCTTGATGGGTATCTAGGCAGTCCAGGTTGGCATTTAGTGCGTCTGCCTCTCGGGGGGAGAAACGGTTGTGCATTAGTGTTCTATGGATATACTGTCTGGTGATAGACGCAAACCCCAGGGCAATGAGCTCTGTAGCTGTTACCCTAATTGTGAAAAGTGTGGGTTTGTTGTGTTTTTGTCCAGTTGCTTTAAGCAGTAGCAACACGTTTCCTTAGAGAAGGACACAGCCATAGTACTTCTGTGGGAATAGTATGTTAAGACCGACATGGTACTCCAGAGGGAGCAACCACATACTAGGAGAAAGCCTTCAGCAGCTCGCCCATTGCCACACATGACACTTGATTGCAACTTCAGTAACATTTATAATAGTAGATATCTCCACAAAAGGTATACCGTAATAGAAATCTGAAGTGTGGATAAGAATGAAATCTTGAAAGAATCATAATTTAACTGTTAAGATTTTCAAGCACACGGTGCCAGTACATTCTTCGTGGTCGTATTGTCTCCTTACAGCTCGGTTGGATGGCCCCTTAGTTATTCCCATTTTGAATATGAGAAGTGAGGCTCAGTGGGGCCAATTCGTCTAATAATAAATAAGTAGTAGAAGCCAAGATTCAAACCTAGATAGGTAATTCTAAGCCCTGTGCTCTTTGGAAGGAAAAATTAAAATTGTGAATAAAGAAACGAGACAAGATAGAAGTTAACTCTGGAATTGAATCCATGGATGCTGTTGACAGTACCTACGGGCATCCATCTAAACTAAGTGCCCAGTGGTTCGTAGCTAGTCCTTCTCCCGCAAACAATTATGTAATCTCCAAGACTGTTTCATAGTTAACAGCTTGAGAGATTCAGAGTGAAAAACAAAGACTCTACTCTTCAGACTGATGTGTATGTCCCTTACACAGACTTTGTGCTGTCTGTGCCCGTATGCCAGTCTATACAAGCAGCCAGTAAATATTGAGTTAGTGAAGATAAAAATCTATCATGCAAATATCAGTGTACTTAAAATGTGTATGTGCGTTGTCCTTCATATCTGTCTCAGTGCATCGAGATCAATTTTGGTAAATGACAGCAACAGAGTTAGTGCCACTGCCTTTAACTGCAGTGACCATAAGTTTTACTAGCGCATATCAAACCCAACGCTACTGGTATGTGTGTATAGAATCACTTCCATGTATCATGCTAACGGGAATGAGGAAAGGGATTTAAAACTTGAATCTGAAATAAACCATAGGAAATGAAACCTCCTGCTGCTGTTTGAAGTTTGGATTGTGCTCTGCTAATGTTACTGGGCCACTGTTTGCATAACTTATGGAGCTAAAGTTCACCTTTGCTTAGCAAATCCTTTCTAAGCTAATAGGAATCCTTCAGAGGAAACCGCTCAGAAAAGCAAGTTCTAGAAGCTCTGTTTACAACCCGACAGTCTGTTTTAATCAGAAGCAACTCTTCTCACACATCCAAAGCCTTTCACTGTCTCACATACGTCATCTTCCCTGGATTCAGACCCGGTTAGGTAAAAGTTCTGACCCAAACGACATTTGAAGTATAGCGTTAAACCACACCAGCTCTCTGTGTTCTTCGCTGTGGCCCATCGGCCCATCGCATGAGGGAGGCAGCCTGAGAGTCTGTGTAGAGGCTAGTAGGAAAGTCTAGAAAGAGCCACACCAGAGAGCCTGCTGCTGGCAGGGTATTTCCTGTGTAAGATCATGGGCCGATTCAGCAAATCATTTGGTTAAAAATAATAATAATAAAAATAATGGTAAGTTCACTTAGTAAGTTTCCCACTGGACTCACGGAAATGTTGTTACAAGTGGCTTTGTTGGAACAGAAAAACCTGGATGGAAATACATTTCCAATAGCTAGGGCTCCCAAGATCACTTTTATTCTTTTATTTTATGCCAATGATATAATAAGATATTCTGTAGCTCAAGTTAACCTTACTTGCCAAAGGGAAACCACCGAAGCCCACGCTGGGTTATTGCAGTGAGTGTCTGACTTTGTATGAATGTGTCCCTCAGTTTGCGTGGGGCATCTGTAACCTCAGTTGCCATGACTTCTCATACTAATTCTTGATCTTTTTCTCTTTGTATTTTTTGTTTTTGTGACCCGATCACCTTGCTTAGCAAATGGGAATTCTAGCAGTAAGTGACCTGTCTTGATTTATAGATCCCTTATCCTTGGGAGACAAACTGGTTTTCATCTGCCATTTGTCCTCTTGTGACCTAGCAACGTTTTTGCCATTGGCCACTTTGAAAGTAGCGTGTGCTTCAATTTTCCATAGCCCTAATCCGAGACGCGTTGGTCTTATAAAAAAAAAACAAAACCATGAAACGGTGAGACTTTAAAATGAGTATGTAAATGCAACTAGCAGTTGTGTGGTTTTCTACACCCATCACGGACATGTCTCCTGTCACATCCTAAAATTTAAATTGCACATGTTAGTTTCATAGTCTCACTTGAATGAGATCACCAAGTGGTTTTCTTAATTAAGAGTCCATTTCCTTAAAAGCCCCCCTTTGGTAAGAGGACACCCAGTTTCGCTCTGTTCCAGTTAACGGGTGCATTAGGGACCTCAGTGGGATCAAAGCCTGCACACCCACGAATTCCCATCACCAACTCAAAGTTTTAAATTCATGTTGAGTCCTCCCGTCCAAAGCGTCCTGTGAATTGCCTCTGACACTGTCTGTCCCGTGTGAAAATGTGCTTCCTACTAAAAAGGAATTCCGTAACCAGCAACAAGCCTTGTTATTTGAAAGCCACCCCCGAAGCACCTTTCCCCTGCCTCTCATCAACCTCACACCGCATTAACTCGCTTACCGCAGAAGCACAAATGCCAATGGTTTTAACATATTTGATCTGTTTTACGGGAAGTACACTATCTGGTCGGATCCAACGTCCGGCTAACCTCAGTTAACACTGCTCATTTCTAGGAGCTGGAGCTCTGCCGGAGGTTGTACAGGCTGCACTTCCAGCTGCTGCTTCTGTTCCAGGCCTACTGCAAACTCATCAACCAAGTAAATACGATCAAGAATGAAGCGGAGGTAAGTTCCAGCAGGCATCAGGGACAGTTCTCAGAGTTGTAACTATATACTCATGGGCCTGCGTGTATATAGCATGCTTATGTATATACATTCCTTGGTAGGATGCCTAAAGTCAAAAGCCACTTACATTAATTTTTTTTTCCCCAGTTGATCAATTAGCTTTTCCTTCAAACTGATATGCCATGTCAGGTCATCAGAGTAAACAAATATATAGTTATACACAAACACACAGGTATATTTCTATAAAATACCCTTGGTAAACAACCTTCTAAAATATACTTTCATTCACTGTCCTAAAGCAATTATAATCTTCCAAGACTTATCTAGAATATCTAAACCTAGTATAGGGATATATATATATATATATATATATATATATATATATATATATATATATAAAAACTCTGTGTGTGTGTGTGTAGGTACAGTACAAACATATATGTACTGTAATACCCAGTATTCAGGATCTCAAGGTCAATATAGCCTAGGCTACATCAGAAGTGACTTTGCTTCTTTAAGACTTTTATTTGGTGGCTAACCTATATTCCTGACAGAAGAATGTTCCTACCATCCATCAGCTATGTCCCCCGCCACTGACTAGGTTCCCTTTTGTCGCTGACCATAGGAATTGATCCTTAAAGACTTACCTGTTTTAGGTCATCAACATGTCAGAAGAACTTGCCCAGCTGGAAGGCATCCTTAAGGAAGCTGAGGCCGCTTCGGAAAATGAAGAAATTGATATTTCCAAAGCTGCACAGACCACAATAGAAACTGCCATTCATTCTCTGATCGAAACTTTGAAGAACAAGGAATTTGTATCCGCTGTAGCACAAGTCAAAGCTTTTAGGTAAGCTGGGACGAGACGACGCAGCACCGTAGTATAGCTACTCAAATAATAAACAGCCACCAGTTACTCACCGGGCAGTTCTGTTCATAGGTTTTAACCTAAAATGTAGCATACGTACTAACGACATACACCTCAGAACTTTAACATTCCATTATTCCTTCCAGAACCCTCTGGCCCAATGACATCTTCGGCAGCTGTGACGATGACCCCGTGCAGACGCTCTTACACATCTATTTCCATCACCAGACACTAGGCCAGACGGGCAGCTTCGCGGTCATTGGCTCAAACCTGGACATGTCAGAAGCTAACTGCAAACTGATGGAACTTAACCTGGAGATCAGAGAGTCTCTCCGCACGGTACAGTCCTACCCGCTCCTAGCACAGGTCAAACCCGTTGGAAATACGGCGAGCACTGGATTCTGAGCAACTCCCGACCCTCAAGAGGGAGTGAACTGAAGATGATGAAGACTATTGACCAAGCACCTTTGATGAACCCTGTGCTTCACTGAGAACTTTGGGGTCAGCACTTTTAACTGTAGTCTACTAATAACTTCAAACTGTCAAAAAAAAAAAAAAAAAAAAAAAAAAAACAAAAAAAAACCTGAAGAAAAATATCTAACCACTTAACTGCTGCCTAGACCTCTACAGCAACTGTATGAAGAAGGAATTTATTATTATTAACCTATGTGAATAAGGGCTAAAAGCGATGCATACAAGCTACATTACTCTGGAGAAAGAAAGAAATTCCTCGGATGTTTGCAATAATGGCCTCCAAGACATTGCAGGGCAGGTGAAGTGAGGCTGTGATGAGGCCAATTCCTTTTAGCTGAAGACCTGCGCCTGCAGAGCCACTTGGATTTCTAGCCGTCATCAACATAAATGTAGAGTTGACACTTAATGATCAACTTGACCACCCAGTCAGATAACACAGACTTATTTGCAAAAACCATTGGGTCTGGGGTTTTGTTTGTTTTTTTCCAACTTACGGGATAAGGGTTTGGGGTGTTTGGGTTTGGGGGGTTTTTTTCTTTTTTTTTTTTTTTTTTTTTCTTTTTGGTCTGTATAAGGAATTATGTGTGTGTGAGTTGGGGTGTATGCGTGTGTGACAGTCCTATTTTCAAGGCGTGGATGTCTGGTGACAAGCTTCTCGGAGCATGCCTAAAAGAACACTGCAAGATTATTTTTGAAGAAATTTTATTTTATTAGATCTAACTCTTCATAGTGTGTAAATGTTAGAACACTTTAATAATATTTTAAAACTGGGTTTCCCCCAGTGTCTCAAAAAAAAAAAAAAAGAAATAATATATCTGTTAACGTTATTGGACTCTGCCGCTCTCTGATCAGTGCTTGTGTTGATGTTGTCGATAACTAACCAAAGCAGATGCCTGCAGAGACTTTAAATTGTAAAATAAAGATGTCCGCTGGCCGCCAGCACCTCTCATTACACAAGTTAACTTATTTCACTCGGTAACTATGATAGACACCGCCTAGACGAAAGCCTGTACTTTCTTGTACATTTGTGCCACGCACTGTTACATCAGAGAACACGTACAAAGCTAAAGGAAAAGTTGTGGTCACTGATGGTGGACTGTGAGTTCTGCAGGCTCTGAAGGCTGCAGACTTCAAGAGAAGAGATGCAAATGACTTGTGTGTTTATGCAGGACTCAAACTTGTTTCAGGCAAAAGAAACCTTGGGGCTACAGGGGGAGTAGACAGGAAGCCTGAAGACCGACTCCTAAAACACACAGTACACTGCTCCACTGTCTAAGTCTGTAGCTTAACCCAAACTGGATCCTGTCCCTTTTTTTGAAAATAGAATTTTGTAAAGGAAATGAATGTAGCCCAACTCCTCTGATTTGAAAGGAACACCTTGTATTTTTTTATATGCATCTCTTTTCCACTGTGACTTTTATTTTCAAACTGGGCTCTGTGGCTCCAGAGTTTGGAATGTAGAAATGAATTGCTTACTTAGCTTTGCCTCTTGCTGGGGGCGTGGCCCCTGACAGAAATGTAATTATGATCAAGTGCATTAATCGAGGCCACTGTGCACGCCGTTGGACTGCTGACCGTAGTTATGTTTCTGTAAAACTCTGTAACTGGTCACAGCACATTCATAATCACTGTATTTTTTGACCCAGATAAAAAAATTATTTTAATGGTGTTCTGGTACTGTAAATGGTGTCCTTTAAATTATTAATAACTCTTGGGCTGGGGGGGGCCAGGCACAGGGATGGTGTCCAGAGACACACCACACTTCATATCCCCCTCCCCCGTTTTTCTCACCCTCCTTACATCCTTTTTGTTAAAAATAAAAAAGCATTGTAGCTGTTGGTTTGTGTGATATTTTTTAAGAAGAAAACAAAAAAAAAAAAAATAAAGATGACTATAGATGACATCATGTTACCTGTATAGTTCTCACGTATAATTTCACTTTAAAAAGGCAAGGAAAAAGTTAAATTGACTACCCAAAGGTTGTAACTAATTTGGTACTTATTGGGGGGGGGGGGGATGCATCTGCAGAAAAACAAAATCAGATCAATGAGGATGCTCCTTGTCACACCTACACTGACTCCAAAGTTTGTACATACCGACAAAGCTATTAGTGCTTAATTCTAATCCGCTTCTTTCATTCTGCAAGAATCTAGTGTTGGCTACTTACAGCCCTCTTCCCTGAACTTACCATTCTAAGAAAGAAAGAATTCATCATTTTAAATAGAGAGTTGAGAGATCAGGCATTTCCCCAGTGCTGCTCTTTGAGAAAGGAGAATACAGTCGCAGGGTTTGGAACTGTGTCCAGGTTCGGTGACTCCAAGGTTAGACTGTTAGCCACCGCCAACCTTGATTTGAAGCATGTCTAAGGGACATTTTAGGGGAGAGCAGTGCCAGAACACGGTGGTGAACTGCTGTCAGAGAAAGATCAGCCACACGTCAGGAAAAAGAGCCAATGGTTTGTGAGTGGCTTTTCTTTTCCCCCTAGTTTTTAAAGTGGTCCACAGTTACTTCGAAAAGTATAAGAATTACATACAACACAATTCTCTCGGGGCGCAGAGGTAGCATTTAGTGTCCCCTGCCAGCCTTTCAATGTGAGCGTCTGATGCTCTAAGCTTTGGGTCACGTGTATAAACAGCGTGACAGGCCTCAGTGTTAGAATGTTGGCATCAAAGGCGGAAACTTCTTGAGTCACTTTGTTCAGATCTGCATTCAGTGCTGGCTTTCTGATCCTTGCCAAATAATGTTAGCTGCCCTGGGAAAATTAAGTCAACAAATGATTTCACTACCCACTTTAGCAGCCAGTGAGGTTGGCTTGGGACTCTTCGTAGGTGTTCTCGTTCATCTACTTGGCAAGTACTTACTGAGTACATAGTATGTATATCATGTCCCACCCAGGACAGGAGTCAACTGGATTACCTCCGCCTGGACCTAGTCCCAACTAAGTCAGAGCTATCCCATGAGAATAAGTGAAGCCCATCATTTTTAAGCACACGGGGGTTTTTGGTTGTTGTTGTGTTGGTTTTGGGGGGGGGGTTGGTTTGTTTTTCGAGATGGGATTTCTCTGTGTAGCCCTGGCTGTCCTGGAACTCACTCTGTAGACCAGGCTGGCCTCAAACTCAGAAAGCTGCCTGTCTCTGCCTCCCAAGTGCTGGGATTGAAGGTGTGTGCCACCACTGCCTGGCAAAGCACACACTTCTTAATGCCCATTTCTAACCACCACTTTAGTCCCTAAAACTCCTTACCTGTCTACAGCCACCCAGACTGCTTTCCTTTAAAAGGGAATCTATCCTCATGATCCACTTCCCACAGCATTCCTTTAAAATGTTTTGGTGGGGCTTAAGAGATGGCTCAGCAGTTAACTACAAGGGCAGTTAACATGCCTTTGTAGAGGACCTAGGGTTCAGTTCCCAGCACCCACATGGTGACTTTCAACTGCAACTCCCATTCTGGGGTATCCAGTGCCCTCTTCTTGCTTCCTTGGGAACCAGGCAGGCAGGCATGCAGTACACATAACATGCAGGCAAAAATACATATGCATAAAATTAAAGTGAAAAGATACCCCTTTGGTGCCTTCTCATAGATAACTATGTAATGACCAGTCCCAGGTAGGGACTGAAAAATTCCCCAGTCTGATCTCACTAGTTTTACCTACTGTCATCATAAACTCAGTATTTATTATTTGGCCTCTCTGGTTTTCTCCAACAGAAGAGCTTTGCACATGTTGCCCCAGCATGAAACGGGTCTTTCTATCAAACTCAACTGACTCAAATTCCAGCTCAGTTGATCCAAGTGGAGCAGAGCGAAGAAGAGCTTCTGCATCATATTAGTCCTTTGTCTTGTTGGAGTATTTGCCGAGCATCAGGGTACTTGTTAGACATGCCCACTAAGAGATTAAAAGGCTGGTAGCACTCTGCACACACATCAGCTTGATTCACCTGGGCCCAGGTGGGCCTGTCCCCTCCTAAGGACACTAGAGAGTCCCCAAGCCCACTTTGGACGTTTAGCACATTTCCTCAAATACTTGCTTGTGCCCAAGATGCCAGACTGGCATCCACTTTCTGGTGGATAGGTGTTGGACACTACTATAACAAATGTTCAGAAAAACTGGAAGGGAACAGAGTTTTATCTGGTTCCAGGCGTGATGCTTGTGTTAGACCAACAACCAACACCTGCTTCCTTAGAAGAACCTAAGGCTATCCCAGCACTATCTAGCAGTGGGCTTTCCAGGTTCTCAAGGGGACATTTAAATTAGGACTAATTTAAATGTCAAAAACATGGCACAACTTAATATTTGCCAGGCCTTTTCTAATAACATCTTACTTAGGAACTTTAGACCTACAGACTGAAGCTGTAAGTTTCTTGTCTATGAAACATTAAGAGTTGAATGAAGTGCCTAACTTCCCTAAGTCAGCCTGGCCCACATCAACAGATGTTAACAAAGTTACCAATTTTCAGCACGCACTCCCCTCAGACTGACACGTGAACTGTTTGCAATACCTTTTATTCACAGGCTTTATATCAAAGTACACTGCCTTTCATGAAGTATTTTGAGGAGGGGGAGAGGGGAAGGGGCACGGGAGAAAGCTCACTTCATAGCTCCATTTACCCCATCTAGCAGAAACGTGCTTTTTTTCCCCCTGACTTTTACTAAATGATGTATTTGAAGCTGAAGACGCTGTCACAGGACAGGCGTTTGTCCTTGCATCTCCCGCACAAGTCTTGGCGATGGGGGCGTTTAGGGTCCACGTGGCGAAGTCTGACTGGGCAAGCACATCTAGTTCTTTTACAACTCTGAAAAAATCAGAGTGAAAAGTACAAAGAATGAAGCCCCTGTGCCCTTGATTCTTGGAGCTTCAAAGCAGACGACAGAACAAGTGGCACATGTGCCGGGCACAGAGCGCCAAATGCAGAGAAGCTAAAGCACCTTTTCTAAATGGAATCTTAGTGACTTTCCATTCTTGGTTTCTCGGGGCCCACCCTAAGGTAGTTAATTCTCCAATTACCGACTTTAAGTGCACTGGCCTCTCAAATAGACGTGGAAGTCCTTTAGCTCTGTGATTAACCTGAACAGGTAAATGTTGTCACTTCTTTCTTTTTAAAGGTTATCTAAGTCCCTTGGCACAGTACTAAATTACTAGTAAGCATGCAAAGGCTTAGTAGCCATAGTTATGGGCAAACCTCATTGAGCTAGACAGTGTAGAGTGGGCTTTGTAAACTCAAGAAAAGCTGGAGCTCAGTTTCTTGGGTTTCACACCCTAACTTGGAAGTGTGCTTCCCATGTAGCATTGGGGTAATAGTCTACCACCTCAAGCTGGCAGAGAGGGACTCAGTTTTGCAATATGTTTTCCCTTACGCCACGTGGAAGTGGCAGGTAAGCATGCCTTCTGTACTGCTAAGGAGGTAACAGATCCAAAAGAGGCAGTGCAAGCAAGTTTTGCAAGAGCAGAAGGGAATAAACACCCCCATTTCACAGTGGAGGGGAACTTTCTACCACCCCTAGCCAAAAACAGAAAGAAAAAAGGAAAGAAAAAGTAGAGCCTAAGGCTACTGGGAACCGACACCTCTTTCAAGAAATATATTCAAAGTAGTGCACCAAAACCCTCTTCCAAAATGCAAAGGTTTGATTTACTTGACAGGTGATATCCTCCACTCGGTAAGGGTTGTAGGATTTCTGACACACTCGGCAGAACTGTTTGAAGTACACCTGCGATGAGAAAGAGCACCCACGTGGAGCAGACACCGGGCAGCACCGCAGGGATGGGACAGCTGCAGTGGTGTCTCTTACCTTGCTGGTGCCCTGTACACACCACACATAGGCGCTCTCCCACCGGATATTGCAGTCCTTGCAGTGATAGTAACCATACTTCTGCTCTAAGAACTGAACAGCAGGATACCAGACTTTAAGCAAGTGATGCCCAAGTTACCCTCATTTCAAAACCTGGGACCAGTTTCTACTTGATACTTTAAAATTACCATGGTAGTAAGTAAGGTTAGATTTGGGTCAACCTCTAATCAGGTGAACTAATAGCTCAAACAAATATGTAAACTGAAGCTAAACACAATAGTTCATATACCGGCAGACTGAGAAGTGTTTTTCCCCCTCAGACAAGAGAAAAGCCAAAATAGTGCTGTTTAAAGCTCGGGATTCTTCCCTGAGGCCTTTTATGTGGGGTGATGCATGATCTTAGGACATTCACAGATGAATGAAAAAGTTACCATGCTGAAAGAGAAAGACTATTCTAAACCACTGAAAGTCTTCAACCAATATTACATTCTCCGTGATGCTAGTTAAGTTTCCAAAAGGTCCCGCTACCTAAGTATAGCTCATTTGGTGTGAACCACATAGTGTTAGCACCTGGTTCGTAAACTTCCCCAGCTGCCCACTTAGTGACCAACAAGTCAGAAACAAGTTTTTGTAATTAGGCCTTTTAGGACTGGCAGGAGCTTGGAAGAACTCGTAATGCCATTTGTATAGGTGAACACACACCACAGAGGCCAGAACCTTAAGATTTCTGTCTGAGACCACACCCAGCTGGGAACGGCAACACCTAGTGTTTTTCTGACTATCTTTTCCGACACCCCATTCCACTGCCACCCCAACCCCCAAACAGCCTTGAGATGACTGGAAAAATAAGAAATTTCTCAGAACCCTTTTCTAGAGCTATCTTTCCATTTCTTTGGGGGCTGGGGGAATGGTTACAGCCGCACCCGTTGTGCCCCCCACTCCCAGGCTTTGTTTGGCTAGCCTAGGCAGCAACTCAGGACCATTCAACAGCTTAAAAACGCTGGCCTTCTGGATGAATGAGGAGGGTTTTTTATTTTTAAAAAACCCAGGCAAGTTTGGGAAGGAAAAGCTTCAGTTGACAGCTTCAGAAATGGAGGGAAGTCCTGGTAGAGAACCACCCAGCAAGTCAGCTGAGACAGATTATTCCCCATATCTAGAGGGGAAATGAGAAAAGGGGCCTTAGGAAACTGACTCTCCCACGACAAAGTTCACAAGATGATGTTTCTGCTGTGTGTGTACTTAAGCTTCCATCAGCCGTCTGAAGCATGGTCCAAACCGGACTGTGTGCATTCACCGCGGAGGCCTCATTTGTTAAGTGTTCATGTGATCAGAATCAAATAATTATACTGGCATTTCCCAGGAACAGAGACTGCCAGTGGGTCGGGCCACGTGTGGGTTGGTTATATTGTGTAAACGCCTCCCATTGTATTAACGGGCAGCTGCTGCAAAATCCTAAATGCGGAAGAGCTGGAGAGCTGGCTCAGCTGTTAACACCCTGTTCTTCTAGAGAACCCTAATTCAGTTCCTAAAACCTGCATGGTGGCTCACAACCATCTGTAAACCGCCAGTCCCAAGGGATCCGACGCCCTCATCTGCTCCCATCTGTCCACTACAATGAAGTGTATAGACACTACATGCAATCAAAACACTCATACACATTTAAAAAAATAAAAATACAGACTGATGGCAATGAAATCTATGCCCTGCATCACCCAGAGCCACCAGCTTAGCCCTGAAGGAGCCCTACAATTCTGGAGGTGTCCAGGCCTCCAGGCTGGCCTCACCTGGAAACGCAGGCGCTCCTTGTCCTGCTCGGTGCTCTTCGGGGAGGCCTGGGCTCCAGGGGAAGCCGAGTCACCGAGATCCTGAGCCATCTCTGTGGCAGGACAAGGCTCTTCACTCCCAAGCTCAGGCTGCGTCGCCACCACACTGTCTGGGTCCTCCCGCGGTGGCTGCTCCCTCCCTGCCTGCCCTTCAGCCTGGACGTCGTCGCTCTCCTTGCTTTGATGCTGGGGACCGCTTTCATCACCGCCACCTCTCCCGGCTCTGTCTCCCGGGTCCCCGTGGGTGTCGCACTCCCCTCTCCCTTCCTGGACGTCTGCCCCCCCCCGCAACCTCCATCGAGGAGGAGAGGCCACAGAAGGTCACGGGCGAGTACAGGGCGACGCTGCGCCAGGATCGCGGGGGTCTCCGGGCGCCGGCGGGGCTGAGAGGTTGGCCGGAACCGGGCCGGGCGTCGGGGCTGGCTCGGCGCCGTGCAGGCTGCAGTGTGCGACGCCCTAGTGAACACTGCACCGAGGCCTCGCGGTGCGGGGTCACCTGCACCGCAGCGTCGCGGCTGCTGACCGGCCTGGGACCCATCCGCGACAGCAGGGCCATAAACTGCGCTCGCTGGTAGCTGTCGAAGTACTCCGCGGCCATGAGCTGTCTGTAGCCTGGGAGGAAGGAAGGGGGCGCGGGCTGGCATCCCCTGGCTCCGAACCTCCAGCCATCCCCGGCTTTGGCGGCCGGCTGGTAAGAATGTGGGCACGGGTGGGGCGTGCTCGCCGAGAACATGGGTGCGTCCCGCGCCTCGCTCGCCCAGGTAGCCATCAGCGCGGCCCAGCTGCCATCCACGCCGCGTTAAATAGGCGGCCGCGCACCGGTAGAAAAAGCCCTACCACCCTCTAGCCACGCGGAGCGAAACCCTCTCCACCCTCTCCCTACACTGATTAAGAGGCGACCCCCCAACCCCCTGCGGATGCAGAAAAAAAGGGCTTTCCTGCTAGCCACAGTAGAGATTTGTAGGGGAACTAGCGAGAGAATCATCACGGATTAGCAGAGCCAGGTGGGCCCCATGCCTCATCACTACAGTTGTTTGCCATGAGGAAAACAAGGGAGGCCCGTGTATCGGATTAGGGAGCAAAATACCAAGGTTAAGGGGCTGCTCTGAGCCTCTTATGTTGTTGTCTCAGATGACAGTGTCCACCCACAGCCCTTTCAGGAAGAAAGCCTGTAGCTACAGCCCTTTCCCAGGGGTGAACAGAGAGGCCCATTTTCTCTCCTCTGAGGTGACGTCTACAATTTTCCTAAGTAAACCATTCCTTCAGACGATGAATGGATCTGAGATGTGTTTATACAAATACAGAAAACATATGGGGGGAAAAATGTCTTCATCCCTGGACAATGTTGACGGCCATTAACAACAGATACTAGATCAAGTAGTCACATACATTCTGGTTTGGTAGTGGCTTGACAGGGAAATGCTATTTTGTTGTTTCACTGACCCGTTTTGGACTTTTCTCCATACAGGCTAGCATTGAACAGAATCGGGTGTGTGTAAGTTGAGCAAACTCAATTTTACTCGTGTATGCACCAGACATCTACAGTTCCAACCCCATTTCCTATCTGTAGTGATGCTGGTGGAAATGGCACAAACACAAAAAACAAAAAAACCAAACAAACAGCACACTACTTAAGCAGGGAAGTGGCACTTCAGCTGATCCAGGTGTAAGCAATAGTGGGACACTGACTGCTGAGTTATAAAAACACATGGTTAATTCTGAGATACAACATTACAATGGGAAGATCAAATCTGTTACAGGAAATGTCAAGCCATCTTTATCCTGGGTGTGAACCATAAGCACTACACTGTCACAGAAGGAAGTGAACGTTTCAGCCAAACGGAGGCTCCTGTGTATCTCCTCATTCAGAGGGAGGTCTGGGCGGTTTCCATCATCACTAAGTCGTCTGTCCCCACGGTGCCATAGGAGGTGTCTGCCATTTCCTCTTCTTTCAGTTTCTTATAAGAAATATCTGTGTCTTCATCTTCATCTAGGGCATCTCTCTTGTGCAGTATCTCACTTCCGTACATTTTGTATATTAAAACAAAGACCCCTGCTTCCGCAGATTGGAAAAGGGCGTAAAGCAAAGGAAACATGTACATACTGCCTATAAGCGAGGCGGGAAAGCCAGTTTGAGAATCGCAGTACAGAGCTGCACATTCTGACTTCCTGTTTCCAGACACACAGTCCTCTTGCAGTTGGGCGGAAGATGGAAGAGAGTAGCTAAGCCATAACCTGAGGCATAGCCTGCCAGAGGCATGAAAATGGCCACCACATAAACAGTTGCAGGAATGCTTGCCAGCAGTTCGGGTCCCAACATGGTGCCAGTCATTATGAAAAGAACCACCAAAGTCACGAGCAGAGACCACAGGGAAATCTGGTAAGAAAATAGATAGGCAACTTATCAGCATCACGGAGGACGAATCTAGACAAGCTACACATCCATTCTAACCTCCCACTTATATATTGCCACACTATGTCCAAAGCCTGAAGCCCTTAGACATAATTGCTTGGAGGTCTAGCTTGGTATCCAGTGGCATCTCTGGGCTCTAGCACTTGCCTTGAATGGAAGAACATAAAAACAGTCTACTCCTTCTGAAAAAGTCTTCGAAACGATAAACCAGAGATCAAGGCAGACTGTCCCTCAGCCTCTTGGCCTTGGTCACACAACGTTTAGTACTCTTCATGTGTGTCTAATTTACTGCCACGCTTCTTTGAATGGAGCAGCTAGAATTCAGCCCAAGAACCCAGCTACGGTCTGAGGACTAGCCTGGACAACGTAGTCTTTACTCTCCTGAACCCTGTGCTTTCCACATGAAATTAGTACTCACTTCACACCAGACAGAAAAGGCTGCTAGCTTTTATGATGAAAAGTAACATAGGCTAGGATATTTTTAACCTTCAAAGTACAGTTCCAAAGATGGCGAACGTATGGAAACAACTATCAGCTCCATTAGATTAGGGAAAAGTGTAAATGTAAGATATGATGAATTCTTTGTAAGTCTGCAACTCTGCTCCTTGATTTGTCCCTGAAAAAAAAATCTCCCGGCTAAAAGTTTCTCGAGATGGCAAGGTAGTTTTAGGTATGCCGCCACTGACTGGGTCAAATGTGCACTGTTGATGATCTGTCTGGTACATTTCTCTCATTCAAGTGAAAGAGGATGCACCAACTCGAGGAAGAGATCTAAATTCCCCCAGTCCCTTTAGATGCATAGTTAATTTGCTCTTTTCCCATGGGGTGTGAGTGCAACAGGGATCCAAGATCCTGAAGGGTAATTCTGCCCTCTGAGGGAGCGGACCAGAGAGATAATTCTTCTGGAGTCTCTGGGATCCACCTGCACCTAGGGATCTTTTAAAAATTAAAATATATGTTGGCTGGTCAAAAATTCTATTCTAGGAGATACTGAGATAGCATCCTAAGGTTTATAAAAACACAAGTACACTGGCAGAGAACTACCACAAAGCAATACTTTTATTAATTTCCGAAGTGTATCATATTGAAGGCACTGACAGGAAATCCAATTCTTCATTCTGAGGATGCTAGCTACAAAGTTCCTTTAAGCCATTTAAGAGTTTAAAAAAGGAGGAGGAGAAAGAAAAGAAAGATGAAAAAAGTGAGCATTGAGATGGAATGCCCACTTTCAGTGCTTGCAAAGCATAGGTGAATGGCTGGCTTACTAAATGCATCTCAAGACCACCCATGGGGATGATACGGTATAAGTATGTGTTTATTAAACCCTATATCACTATGTATAGGACTTCTTCCACTTAGAGCTAACTCTGTGTGCAGAATTGAACCCTCTATTTCTTTACTAGGGAAAGCTGGCTCCTCTGTATAAGTAGAAAATAAGTTAACAAAAGTAAAACAATAACAACAAAAAAAGATTCTGTATTTTAAAGTCTCCATAATTGTAACATTGAAATGGCTCTTCTTGGCCGGCAGTGGTGGCGGCACGCCTTTAATCCCAGCACTTGGGAGGCAGAGGCAGGCGGATTTCTGAGTTTGAGGCCAGCCTGGTCTACAGAGTGAGTTCCAGGACAGCCAGGGCTGCACAGAGAAACCCTGTCTCGAAAAACAAAAAAAAAAAAAAAGGGCTCTTCTTTTTTAAACCAAGGAAATTTGTCTCTGCACTTTTGTTAGCTGTGCATTTTAGTTTTCTTACTTCCTGAAATGAACATTCTGTTTATGTTTTCACTGTTTTGCATTTTTCAAAAGAAGTGAAATTAATATTCTCTGGCCAACTATTAGAAAGGACATGTTGCTAGATTATGTTTTAAAAATAAATCAGTCAGAAATATTTTATTTATTTTTTATTTATATATTTTACTCTATTTGCATTGGTGTTTTCCCTGCATGTGTGTCTGTGTGAAGGTGTTGGATCCCCTAGAAATGTAATTACAGACAGCTGTGAGCTGACATGTGGGTGTTGGGAATTAAACCTGGGTCCTCCCAAAGAACAGCCAGTGCTCCTAACCACTAAACTATCTCTCCAGCCCCCTAAAAAATATTTCTAATAATAGTAATGCCTCATCATTTCATTAACTTAAAACAAAACATATAAAATAATGCAACAAGGAAGAAAAAAGATACACAGGTTTAGAAATGACCACATAATTTACTCTATCCAGGATCTGGTTCTATTTTGTGCTTTAAGGCCAACATTCTGTGTGTTCTATTATATTGAGAACGTTATCTTGCTAATTTGAATTTTTAATTAAGCTACTTAAGGGTACCAATTTCAGGTTTTGTTTCCTCAGAATTAGAGTTCCACTCTTGAAAACATACTAATGCATTATAAAATGTTTTGAATAATTTTATCTGCTCTGAATTTTAGTACTATTCAGTTTGTGGGGATTGCTTGCCATTTAGTGGTTTAGTTTGTTTGTTCTGAAACATAGTCTCACTATGTAGTCCTGTCCTGGAATTCACTATGAAGACCTGATGGGCCCTGGATTCAGTGATCTGCCTGCTTCTGCCTCCTAAGTGCTTAGATTACAGTCACATGGCACTCTACCCTGTAAATGTTTGCCATTTGACCACACTGTGCCCCCATGAGTGATTACTAATTGTTAATTTTCAGAGGCCTTACCACCTACCAGGTAAGAGTTGAGACAGGGTTATTGCTTTGTAGTCCAGGCTGGTTTCAAACTCTAGACCCTCCTGGCTCAGCCCCTGAGCACCGGGTACAACCTGCATCTTTACTCCCAATTTGAACTGTGACTTAATTAGAGATAGTCTCCTAGGAATTTCCCACTTCAGACATTAGGCTTGCCCTATACACCTAAGTATGTCCCCGAAAGTCCATTGTTTCCTTCCCTGCTTTCCAACCTCCTAGCCCGTCTGCCACTCTTCAGAGACCAGATTCTAGAAAGAGAAGAGAGAGCCTGCCTACCTTCACAATGTAGTCAGCCACCCGGTTGTATTTGTAGCGAATGAAGACGCCCAGCCCAATAGGGATTAGAGTGCTGCAAGAGAGTCAGGGTGACTGCCCCTAGGGGGAGCAATTGCACCAGAGGGTATTGATCCAAGCCCGGCTGTAGATCCAAAGGCAGAGGGCATCAACACCAGGGCCAGGAGAGTGGAGGAAATGGTCATGATGATGCTGCAAAAAGGTATGAGCAGAAGTCAGAAAGGGATTTGAGCCACGTCTTTCCTTAACCTGTTACATAGCCCGGGAAGGGAGGTGGCGGCTCTGCAAGCCTCGGGGTTGAAGTCTGCAGAGAATCTATTTTATCCTGTCACAATAGAAACATGAATCCCAGGCAAGACAATGACCTAGGATGCGGGACCCGGACAGCTGCCCCGGGCGTCATGAAGCCTGGAAATTAGATAACTGTGAGGACAAGAAGGAAACATTTTTCTTTTAACCCTACAAATAGCCTGCAGCGCAGAAGCCTGCGATGCTACTTGTTGGTTTAAACTCGATTATGTTACACACTCCCGAGATTACTTTCTTATGGGACTACAGTCCTGATTTGCTTTTTTGCATTTCAGAGTCCTAGCTTCTTACTTCTCCCTTCTCTTTGCCTTCCAGTTACTAGAGACTTGCGCTAAGATCCTGTCCCTCCCGGAAAGGCTGCGTAGAAATCCTAGGGCTTTTAAACAGCTAGGTCCAAGTCTAGATCTTCTCACATTGACACACAATCTTTAAACGTCCGTTAGGATTTCAAAGCCAAGCCTCTATATCCCCACCCCCCACCCCATCCATCCCTCCTCGGGGCTTCATCCCAAACAGCTCCAACACACCCTACTTGCTGTGCATTCTATGGGTTGGGGTGGGAAAGAGGCCATACCTGAGGTTCATGTCGCCATCCACCAACAGGGACATGAGATTGGAGAGATTTCCACCGGGACAGCAGCCACACAGGAGAACGGCCACCGCGGCCACCTCGTCCAGCTTGAAGGCGAGGGCCAGCAAGAAGGCTAACAGCGGCAAGAAGCCGAACTGGCAGAGCGCAGCCAGCAGAGCGCCCACGGGCCGCCGGACGTGCGCCCCGAAGTGGTTCACGTCCACGGTACAGCCCAGGCCCAGCATGGTGATGCACAAGGCGGCGCCCACAAACACATTCAGCCCGTGGTTGAGCGGCGTGTCCCAGAATGGGGGCTCGTGGGGGATCCAGGGCCGGGGGAAGGCGGAGGAACCCTGGCCTGCCGCGCCGCCCGCGAGGCTGCTGCTCGTGGGCTCTGGAGTCGGGCTCGACTCCGGGCTGAAGCCGATGCTCGGACTCGGAGCGAGGCTGAGCCCGGGACCGGGACTGGAGGTGACGTTGAGAGGCGAGAAGGTGCTGGCGCTCGGGCTGCTGGCGTTGGGCGACAGGGTGATGTTGTCAGGCAGCAACGAGGACGGGACAAGGAGCAGGGTGGTGTTGTCCAGGCCGTCCATGGCGCTGTCACCCGAGGCGCAGTCTGCAGGGGGTTGTCCCCAGCCGCACCTCCTCCCTCTGTCCCGATGTCCCTTCTACCTGTCTGGTCAAGCGTTCCCGCGGCGTCGGTGCGGCGGGCCGGTCGTCGCTCCCGTGTGCATGCTGCCCGGGCAGCTGGCACTGAGCGCTGCGCAGCCCTGTCGCCGCCCGCCCGCCCCGCTGGCCCCGCCCTGCCGCCCCTGTCCCCTCCTTTTAATCACAGCTAAGTGGTTCTGTACCAGTGCAGCCAGGGGCGGAACAAAGACCCGACAAAGCCCAAGAGGGCGGAGAAGATCAAGCCTGGCTGCCCATCAAATTCTCTGATGGCCCTGCCTCTTTTTCTTTTTAAAATATTTTTTTTCTAGCTCAAATGTTAAATTTGAACAAAAGTCCCATGTGAGGTTTGGATATATGTATAAGCTTGTCAAGTCATATTGAACGTAACTCCTTCAACGTTTATCTTTTTTTTTTTTTTTTTTAATGATGAAAACATTTCCAATGCTTTCCCCTAGCTTCTCCAAATACGCAGTACACAATTATCTCTAGTCACTCTGCCCAGCAGCTGCACGCCAGAACTCGCCTCTTTGGTAATGAAATTTAGAGGGCCAGACTCATCGAATGGAGAAAAGGAAGCTTTTGCATGTATATATAAGTCATATACATAAATAGTTTAAATAGCCCGCAGCCCTACCCATAGAGGCAGGCTTCATGTGAGCCAGTCTGGAAGCAGTAGTGTCTCTGGCTTGAATTTGGAGCAAAAGTGTTAATCTTTTTTATGTTCAGTCTAAGAGTAAAAAGCAATACTAATGATCATGGGGGTTTTTTGTTGTTTGTTTTTTGTTTTTTAGGGGTTTTTTTGTTTTTTTTTGTTTGTTTGTTTGTTTTGTTTTGTTTTGTTTGAGCCTGACACTGTTTCAGAGCCAGGGCGAACCCATAGGCTCGATACTCTGTCTACGAATTCCATGCATTTTTAATTGATATTTAATTGCAACTGTACATATCTATTGTGTACCGCATAACATTTTAATCGCATACACAATGCTAACGATCGGATGAGAGCCATTGGCACACTTTGCAATGTCTCTAGTTAGGAACCTTGAATCCTCCCAATCCCTGTATTGAAAATATTCAATTGCTTGTTGTCAGCCAGTTATCCTTCTGTGTCACACCTGATTCTTACAGTCAGAAGCAGGACATGTCCACTTCACCTACCAAGCTCATAAGAACCTGGCTCGATCTCCACCTTGTCGTGAAGCTGGGCTGAGAAAAGTCTCCATGAAAAAATGGATGTTAAGGGTGTTACGGTCAGCTTCCATTGCAAATGCCCATTCTAACTAACTAGGTAGTATAGACTTTGGGTCTGGTTTGTTTTGATGTATGGATTTGTATTTATTTGAAAGGTTTTTTTTTTATATCTACACATATATAAAACAAAGTTTATAATGTTTTTAAAAATTAAAGAAGTCAATGGCAGGCGGGGAGAAGACATTTCCGTGGGCACAGATTTATGAAGTGGTGTGATAAAGTCTCAGCACTGGGATCAGAGGACTGAACAGAAACGAAGTGTAGAGATGCCTGCCCGCAGACAGGCTAATCCCCACACAAATCACATCAGAGTTTACGGGAACAGAGCCTCAGCAATGTGAGACCCATCACTCCATACATGTCGGAGGAAAGGAGGTGTGTGTGTTCTAAGGAGGTGTGAATGTCCCTGCGGTAATTACAGCAGTGACAGCCAGCTGACAGCCAGCTTGGGAATGTCTGGCCTACAGTCAGGGTCCAGGCTGTTCTTGCTGAACAAAACCAAGACAGAGTTGAATTCTCCCCCAACCCCAAGAAATGATTCCTATCCCCTTCACAGAGAGACAGGGTGCCCTTCACTGCCCAGTAATACTGGAGCCCCTGTCTTTGCTTTTCTTCCTCTCCCGGTCTCATGGAAATGGCAGAGG
Source organism: Mastomys natalensis (assembly GCA_021653895.1). Lineage (NCBI taxonomy): Eukaryota > Metazoa > Chordata > Mammalia > Rodentia > Muridae > Mastomys > Mastomys natalensis. The sequence goes on from JAJTUV010001108.1 coordinate 848,206, forward strand.
ATATGAAAAACAAGTCTAATCCTACCGTACATGCACTGAAGCACACAGGATCCTCTGCTTCTCCATTGTAGGATTGATTCAAGGAGGTGAGAACTTCAGCAAAGATTTAGGAACACACTATGTCCTAATGTACTAAACTCAAAAGGATGCATTCACATGTGTAAAGCTCGAAGAACGTGAGCTGTAATGGGAAATAGTCCAAGTTTTAAAGACCTATGAGGTTAAAAGACAGATGTCTAATAAGATGTGCTCTTCATGAGTTCAGTACATCCTGACAGTGCCATTTTATCACAAGAACAGGGCGGCCCTACCTCCCAAGCCCAGCTGTAGTTGAAGTCTTGATGTCCCCCAAAAGCCTAAAGGCTAAAGGCTCAATTCTAATCCGGAACTATTTTGAAGTCCTGGAACCGCTAAGGGGTGGGGCTTATTGGAAGCTCTTTATATCACTGAGAGAATGCTTGCACTGAGAGAATGCTTGCAAAAAGGACTGTGAGATCAGCCCTGCTCACTCTGTTTTGATTCCTGGCTATGAGACAAACAGCTTGACCCCTGCGTGTTTCCACCATAATGTGCACCTCATCAGATGTCCCAAAACAATACAGTTAACCAATCACGACTGATTGCTTAGTCGTAAAACCTCCAAAATCATGAAACAAAACAAACCTCTTCTCTTTGTAAGTTGATTATCTCAGGTGTTTTGTTATAGTGATGGAAAGGTCACTAACAGAGGTGTTTTATATTCTTAAGCCCTGGGCTTAAGATGAGCTAAGAACACACACGGTAGAGGATGCAGCTGAGGCTCAGTTGCTCGAGCACCAAGCCTGTTTGCTTTAGAATGGCTCCTCCTCATTTTAAAGATATTAAAACCCACAAATCAAATAAGCAGCCATTACAGCAGACTAACCAGCTCCTCTCAGGGCTTGGGGAGAAATCTGGGAGGCAATTTGTACAATGGGTGAAGAATGGAAACAGAAAGTGCCGGATAGAAATGAGAAAGGCCAGGATCCTGCTCAACCTACACCTGTGGGGGCTGCGTGGACCCCGCACATCCGTAGTCCTTTCTCCTCAGTGGCTGCGCTAGTGTAAAGGGAAAAGGTGCTTTTGCCTGTTCTCTTCTTCCTGACCTCTCACTCTTGAGGGGAAACCTTCAGGATTGGGGACAGAGCTGAATCTTTTGGTATGGTATCAGTGGTGAAATGGCTTAGGTCATTGTCCCCTTTCACAGCCACCGAGGAGGGTCCGATCCACCCCAGGCGAAAGAACACTTACAGTGGAGAAATAATACACAGAACTTGGAAAGCATATTATTTGGGGGCAAGACGTAGAGAGTCTTATCACAACTTGTCCCAAAACTAATCCTAGGAAAGTTGATAATTAATACTAATAATGACCACCACAAAATAAAACACAGGCAAAATAACTGCAAAATTGTAACTGACCTTGAACAAGGAGCATTGTCTAAACCAGTGGTTGTCAACCTGTGGGTCTCGGTCCCTTTGAGGGTTGAATAACCATTTCTCAAGGATTGCCTGAGGCCATCGGAAAACACAGATTTTTTTATATTACAATTCATACCAGTAGCATAATTATAGTTATAAGGTAACAATGAAATTAATTTTATAGTTAGGGGTCATCACAACCTCAGGAACTATATTAAAGGGGTGCAGCATTAGGAAGGTCGAGAGCCCTTGTTCTAAACCAAGAAGTAGAGGTGAGAGACTCTAACACTTGGTAGATATAGCTACTTAAAAATTTTTAAATTTTGATATAATGAAAATATACTTTAAAAAAATCAAAAGCTAATTATGAAACAAGAAAAACACTTTCAGCGTGTATAAAGCCAAGAGCTAAGGTCAGTAATTTACAGGGCAGTTTTCCATATTATTAAGAACACAGTGCTGGCAACTGTCAGTGACGGGATGTTACTGCTCATGCTCAAGGAATGGGTTCAATGACCAGCAATGGAAAAAAACTGAGTGCAGCAGGAAAAAATGTACATGCTAGGAATCCACGCAAGGTCACAAGAAGGGATGCAGACAGTGTTACTTACAGAAAATGCTCATATGCACTTATAACCAAACAAATCAAACTATAGTAATCAGAGGACATTTTCTTAGCATTGGAAAAGATTCAAATGACTAAGATTATGTGTTGGAGCAGGGGTATGCTGCAACCAACTTCACAACCATCTGGTCAGTATTTGTTTTCTAGTAGATGACACCTGCCCTACAAATGTGTATCCCCTTTGACCTGGTAATTCTATCTCCAGGTGTTTATCTCAAGGAAACAATTGGGAATTGAAAACAAACAAATGCTAATGCTACACGCGCATCCAGTGTGAGCCAAGCACTCTCTCGTTTCATCTTACGAGTGACTCCCGAGAAGTTTTCGGCAACGCTCACAAATTGAGAGCGAGACACACAGCTAACACACTATCAGATGCCAAGGCTCCCTTCTAAATGCACCGGCCTGTGAACTAAGAGGCGGTAATCAGGATACTGTTGTGCAGACACTAAGTATCATGCTTTGAAATTGGAGTTTCTTATTTGCAATACCTGAGATCAAACCCAGAGCCTGACACATTGAACATACCAGCATGTGCTCTACCATGGAGCGACCACCCCACCTCCAGACAACCAGACTTCTTTATTTTTTTAATTTGCATTGTTTATTTTTCTTTATATGTGCTCCAGGGAGGTGCCCTGGAAGGACAGAAGGTGTCAGATCCCTTGGTCTGGAGTTATAAACAATTGTGAGCCACCTGATATGGGTGCTGGGATCCAAACCCAGGTCCTATAAAAATGCAGCCAGTGCTTTTAACCTCTGAGCCATCTCTCCAGCCCCATGAACAAACCTGGGATTCAACTAAAGTGCTTTGTGAGCTTTTCTGTGTCTGAGCTAGTAAATACTCTAAACATATATGCATTTGGGAGGTATATATACAAATTTAAATGTATGGACATTTTAAAAATGTCTTAAAAATGAGGATTATTTCAGGTGAAATGCTAGGAATTCTGACTCAAATCAACTTAAGCTTAAAAGAGATTATTGACTCACAGAAATGAGTAACCTCTACATGTGGCTGGATCCCAGAGTTAAGATGAAGCCCCTAACTCTCTCCATTTTCCACTTTCTCTATAGGGGCGCAGGGAGTCTCCGCTGTATGCTGCCAGCTTAGATGCAGCTGCAGCAAGAGCCATTGCTTCTTCTCCATAGTTGTCCCCAAGGGTTCATTTGGTCCAAGCAAGGGAGCTAGAACTATCCTCAATCATCATGGGGCCAGGGAGCAGACATCCTTGCTCAAGCTTCAGGGTAGTCCATCATCTCTCAAGACAAAAGACTCAGAAGCAGCCATGGTGTTATATAGGAAGTGATGGACTATTGAATGCTGATAGCGGGAGGAAAAGGGGATGCTGGGAACAGAAACAGCAGGGCCCACGGAAGTGGCAGCATGGCCACCAGCAGGCGTATGTCTCCATCGCATTTTTCACATCGGACATTGCTTTCAGAACATTTTCCAGTTCCTTTTTAAAGCTCCAGATTCTGTGAGATGCAATTGCATGAGCAATTCCTTATCTTTAAGTATGTGTGTGAGGAGCCCTTGGTCTTGACCAGTGTGAGGCAAGAGCAAGTGTGTATTTAAATAAGATTAGTTCACTCTTCCTTCTCTGCTAGCCTTCTGTTGCCCAATTAGTCCATTCTTGCTTTCACTTGTATTTTAACCTAAAATTTCAACCTGACCTTGATGCACATTTTGGCAGAATTTTCTAGGGACTTGGTATAACTACCTTTCAAATAGCAGAGCCTTGTGACTGAGCATGGTGTACACCTTTACTCCCAGCACGCAGGAAGCAAAGGCCAGTAGATGTCTATTAATTCAAGGCTAGCCTGGTCTACATAGCTAGTTCCAGGCCAGCAAATACAGTGAGAACATATATGAGAGAGAGAGAGAGAGAAGAGAAGAGAGAGAGAGAGAAAGAGAAAGGAGGAGAGAGAAGAGGGAAGATAAGAAGAAAAGAGATCTGTCATGTGATGAACTGACCAACAAAAACAAAGCCCCAGCAGGATATTAAAGTGAAAGATATATTTGGCACAACCATTTACAGAAAAATGTCCACTGATATTTTCAAGGCTTACTAGTAAAATATTACTTCTGTCTATAACCAGACTCCACTGAGGGTTTTGAATTGGGTTGTTTTATATTCTGTTGCTCTATAAAAAGGAAGAAAGGAATAAACATTTCTGTCAAGACAGAATCTCATTACATAGCTCTGACCTTGTTGTATAGATCAGGCTGGATGCAAACTCATAGACACCTGCTTATTCCTGTCTCCAGGGTACTGAGATTAAAGGCATGTACCACCAAAATTTGTTCATTATTATTATTGTATTACTTTACTTATATACATTGTGTGTATGTATGTATATATATGTGTGTGTATGTATGTATATTAATTTATGTCATGTGGTTGCATGTCCTAAGAGGCCAAAAGAAGGAGCTAAACTCCTTGAAGCTGAGTTGCAGGTGGTTGTGAGCCACCCAGCATGGACACTGGGAACAAGTTAGGTCCTCTGCTAGAGGATCACGTGCTCTAATCACTAAGCTATCAAGAAAATGTTATCTTCAATATATGTAAAGGTCACATTCTCTTATTAAAACTTCTCTGTGTGTATGAAGAGACTTGCAGAAGCACGTTTTAGCTCCCTCCTTTCTGCTGGGACACTGTATAGAACACTGGATTCATGTCCTAAGAAAAGATTGTGGTTTGGCCATTTTTATATCTTCAACATCTCTTCTTACTCTTAGGATTTATCTCGCCATTCAAAAGCTGCCTTCAGTTATCGCCAACCAATACCACTCCTTGGTACCTGTCCATCACTGCTCCCATTGCCCTGGTTAGTATGGAGCACTGACCAATGGGAAGTGAATGGAGATGGGTCCTGCGCTCTCTCTCGCTCTCTCTCTCTCTCTCTCTCTCTCTCTCTCTCTCTCTCTCTCTCTCTCCTACAAAAACACATTTAAAGATTTAAAGAGAGGATTACTGAGGGCTCAGTAAGAAGAGGATTAAAAATTGGCTCAGTTGGGGCTGGAGAGATGACTCGGTGGTTAAAAGCACTAACTGCTCTTCCAGAGGACCTGGGTTCAATAACCAGAATCCATGTGGTGGCTCACAACTGTCTGTAACTCCAGTGCACAGACGTTCACAGACACAGTGGCCTCTGCTAGTACCAGGTGTGAATGTGGCACACAAATAAATACACAGGCTCACAAAACACCCACACACATAAAAAATAAATACATAGTATCTGTCATTGATCAAAGCATTGCTTAAGTAGCACGTGATTATATTTTTCTATTACTTTAGAGCCTTCAGAATTGTCTCTAATGAGCGGACACAGAGTCAGCCATAGCTCTTCTTACAGTACTACATATTCATCACTAAAAGTTTTGTTGGAAAGTGGAATCATAGAAAAAGTGGAAGGAGAGGAAACAGAAACTCTATGGAAGGTTCTCTTAAGCACTTAAGGCACTCACTGTCCAGTGTCCAGCTGACTGCAATGCCAGCTCGGCCTTGGTAAACGTCATATGGTCAGGTTCAGTGGAGACAGTGATAGCGTTCCAGTCCTGCTTGGGAGTCCAAGTATTCTTACCCACTGTATGCTGGAGTTTGCACATATAATGGCCAAGGACGTTCCAAGGAAAGAACAGCAGAAGCAAAGTCACAAAAACACACTACCTCCACCCACGTAGAGCCCTCGGAATGGCCACAGCCAGGAAAAAACAAAAAAACAAAAAACAAACCAGAAGAAAGGTGGGGACAAAGTATGCAGGACCTTTATTATCATGGAAAAAGCATGGGATTAGTTTTATTCACAGCAGAAAACTGGCTACATTTCCTATGGAGGAGAATAACTCATATAGACTCAAGCCCAGGAAAGGTGGGCCTAGGAGCTCCGGGTAAGTGAAGGGCATCAGGACTGAAGAACAAGCAGGAAGTGAAGCGGGAGGGAGACAGGGCTGAGGCTCAGCTTACACTGGAGAGACGGCAGGGAAGATCCATGTGCCCTGGACCAAGATAGACCACATGTTAACCGAGATAGAGAGCGATGGCGAGGCAAGGTTGGTTTTAGAATCTCCAGTGCAGGACATGTACAGTGGTGGACATTTACGTCTAAGAATCCCAATGAGTCACAAGTCTCAAGTCTGGGGAAAGGAGCTGGGAACAGATTTAAAAGTTATGGAGGACCAGGATTTAACTCAGTAGGTTAAGAGTACTTGCCATACAAGCCTGGTGACTTGAGTTTGATCCTCAAAACCGACATTTTTTTTTTATTTTTTTTTAAAATGAGGTGGCACGTTCTGTAAATCCCAGTGTTCCTATGAAAGGGAGAAGGGAGGAGACATGAGCATGAGACTCTGATGGAAGTTCTGGGCCAGTTAAGTGGAGCATAGGGAGTGAGCGAGGGGAGGGGGAGTGCCTCAATAAGGTAGCGTGAGAACCAACCCCCAAGGTCATTCTTTGATCTCCACACTACGCTTTGCACACAATGTTTGTGTGTACAAGTACTAAAACACCTTTCAGTTCATGAGCAATATAGGCTGGCTCTAAAAAAACAAAACAAAAAATAAATAAATAAACCCAGCTCTGCAAGTGAAATAGAGCAAGCATTCTTTTACAGGCATGGTAAGGCCTCAGTAAAGCAATAGAAATCCCCAGGAATTCAGAACCAGAGGAAATAAGATGAAATGGTATATTCTGGTCACAGTTTCTAGAGTTTCTTGGCTTTCCCTTTAATGGCACAATGGAACAAGAGATTATGTCTGATGAGAGCTTGGTTGTTACATCACCAATGTGACAGGATCTGAATTGCCTTGGAGACCAATCTGCCTGAATTTTTTCACTTTTTTTCTTTACTTGTGATGGATTAACATGTTCCACACTTGCCCGAACATTTAGACAGTTGGCCTAAATTTTAATCCTAGTTACTTACTGAGTGGATGAATAAATGGGGTGGGCTGCCATGGCTATGCCAATTAGCTTTGGCTTTAGTGAGTGGTTAACTGGAGTGTGGTTGAGGAAGTGGGCCCTTTTGGGGTGTTTAATATGTTTGGCGGGGATTAGGCACTCCATTAGGTATTAGGTCCTTGTTGGAGCTTCTTTGGTAAAGGCGATGTGGTCTGAGTCTTGCCGGGAGCTGTGGGTGGCTCATGCCTTTCTATTGGACCTCTAACTCTCCTGGTTTACCTTGATTAAATGTGATCTTTGGTAGGTCTGTCAAGCTAGTGACCGGCCTGTGGTACATGCTAGTAACATGACAACTTACCCCTTCTTCAGGCGCTCAATTAATGTTTGCTGGCATGGTCTCTAACAGGAGGGAAACCTCAAGAGAAGCGGCTCAAAGACCAGGTTAAGGTATTTTCTTAACATTACCTTGATGGTGCCAGACCATTGTGGTGTGCCGTACCAGCTAGGAGTCCTTGTTCCTACATGACAGTAAACTAGCAAGCAACATGTCATGGCATCATCACTCCTGCCTCCGGGCCTCCGGCTTCAGTTCTGCTTGACTTCCTTCAGTGATGTGAAAGTACAAGACAAATAAACCCTTTCCTTCCCAAATTGCTTTTTGGTCATGGTGTTTCCTCGCAGTAATAGTAACCAACGAAAAACATCTTCATTACCTTTAAAAGATCTATTTTTATTGAGGTTTTTTCCTCTTTTTTCCCCCATTTGTGTGTGTGCATCTGTGAGCGTGTGTGTTATGTGGGTGCCCATGTCTGAATAAGCCAGAGATGCCAGGTGCTCTACAGCCAGAGGTTCAGATGGTGCTCCACTATCTAACACGGTTGACGGGAATCAAACATAAGTCCTCTCGGAGAGCAGTGTATGCTCTTAACCACTGAGCCGTCTCCAGCCTATTCTCTATTTCTTGATCACAGACACAACATGGTCAGAAGGCTCCTGCTCCTGCTGCCATGCCTTTCCTCCATGACAGACTCCTTAAAACCGTATGTCAAAACAAACCCTCCCTCCCCGCCTCCCTTAGCTGCTTTGGACAAGCATTTGTCACAGCAATCAGAAATGCCACCAATACAGTACTGGTCCCCAGGAAAGTTGGAACTAAGGAATAATTTCCACACTTTGGAGACTGAGGTACAATAATTTTAAGTTCTAGGTTAGCCCACCTAGACCCTGACTCAAACAAATACAACCCTAAAAAACTATAAAACTGAAACCTCAGAAATATTACCCCTTTAGGAAAAGATCAAAATAGAAAAAAAAATCTACCTTAAGCACAGAAAAATAACAGTTATTTCTTTCCTTTATGTTTGGAATCAGAACTATGATTTGACTGTGTCCCCTAAGATTTCATGTGTTATAAATCAAATCCCAACATCTGTAAGTTAATGTATCTAGAGGGAATAATGTATTTTTGGGAGAGAGAGTCAGACAAAGCCATAAGTCTAGACTAGCCAACAGAGCATTAGGGCTCTATAAGAAGAGAAAGAGAGGAAAAATGCAAATCTTTTGTTTCTTCTGCCTGTAGAAGCTTATCACTTCTTCATATCTCCTCTGGGCACAAGGCATGGGGTGTGGTCTGTATTGATTTCTGTTTCCTACTCTTCAGTTTTACTAGAAACAGGAAGGATCTGCTGCCTCTATATGAAGATGGTTTCTGGAAGTTGAAATTTTAATGTAAACTTTAGTGAGACATTCCCTATTCAATGAGAAAGGAAGATGGCTTCTTCTCAGGGTCTACTGACTTTCATGGATGTGGCTATAGAGTTCTCTAAGGAGGAGTGGCAATACCTGAATTCTGCTCAGAGGAATTTGTACAGAGATGTCATGTTGGAAAATTACAATAACCTGATATCTGTGGGTGTTGCTGTTTCAGAGTCAGATGTAATCTTCTGTCTTGAGCAAAACAAAGAACCATGGATTGTTGGTGAGAGGATACAGAAGGAAGAGAACCAGGGAACTCAAAACTTCAAGTTCTCTACAGAATCCATGCAGGAGAGAAACCTTACAAATGTAATGAATGTGGCAAATTGTTCACATAGAACTCAGACCTTAAAGTTCACCAAAGAATCCATACTGGAGAGAAACCTTACAAATGTAACGAATGTGGGAAATCGTTTATCAAGTCATCACTTCTTAAAGTTCACCAAAGAATCCATACATGAGAGAAACCTTACAAACGTAATGAGTGTGGCAAATCGATTACAGAGAACTCAAGCTCTCAAGTTCACCACAGAATACATACAGTCCCCAAAGGCATATTATATTCATATTCTGTATTTCTTTCAAAAACAAAAGATGAAAATTATTTCACCCAGCATTAATCTGGAATCATTAATAATGGTATAGGATTCATTTTCAAACTCATAAAATAAGCAATATTGTAAAGTATAAGGATTTAGCCAAAATAATATTAATAGCTATCCTAGTACAAATATGTTGCTTAATGTTCATATAGTTTAGTATGAGAGAATATTGGCATTTGTGTGATATATTCTCTTTGAAGATTATTGTGTTCTTAGCATTTGACCTTTGATAGAGTAATTTTTAATCTCTAAATAATCTCAGATTTTTCACAATTTTCAATAAATGCATTACCACTGTCTTTTATTACTATTAAAAAAAAAAGAAAGAAGAAAGAAAGAAGAGAAAGAGAGACGAAAGCTGGCGGCTTTGCCATCTCCCCATGGGAAGTACCCACCATGTCACAATACAGTAAGGTCTGACTCGATGCCACGCAGACATGGGGCATGTTCTTGTACTTCCCACTTCCAGGGCCAGGAGCCAGATGAATTCCTATTTGTCTTTTGCTACTTTGTGGGTTTTGCTTTCTTTCTCTGTTCCACACCCCTTTTCTTCTACCTTTTCAACCCCTTAGCCCTAAATAGGAAAGAAAAAAGGATAGAAAGGACAGGGAATGATGTTATTGTTAGACTACTTCTGGCTGGTTCAGGAGTGTCTCGAGTTCCTGGGGACAAGTTTGATCTTTGCTGTCAGGATATCTAATTTCTTTTTTTGAGCACAACTACTTAACAAGTTGCAACCAACCAGCAACTGACAACCCACCCCACCTCTCGGGGCCTAGCATTTATATACCCTCTGAAAACTCCCCAGAATTCCAGATGTCACACAATTGCAGAAACTATCTGCCACTGACAAGATCAGCCCCTGCTAGAGCCAGAGACAAATCATCGTCAGCTGCTGTGGACAATCTGAAGCAGTCTCATATCCCACACCTGGGATTAAAACGAAAACAGGATTTTGGAGGCAGCAGCAGGTGGATCTCTGTGAGTTTGAGGCTAGCCTGGTCTAAACAGTGAGTTCTAGAAGAGTCAGGGCTATATAGAGTGCCTCTGTCTAAAAAAAAAAATTTTTTTAAGGACATAGTTTCTAAAAGAACAAAGTAAAATGTTAAGTTTCAGCCATGCAGTGGTGGCACACACCCTTAATCCTAGCACTGGGGAGGCAGAAGCAGGTGGATCTCTTGGTTCAAGTCCAGCCTGGTCTACAGGCTGAGTTCCAGGACAGCCAGGGCTACAAGGAGAAACCCTGTCTTGAAAAACCAAAAACCAAAACAAAGAAAAAAGATACTAAGTTTCAAAAATTTGGTCCACAGTTGCGTTATGAAGAGATAACGCTGCAGCAGCCTAGGAGAGAAAGATGGTTGACTCTGTGGATAGACGGACTCATACGGATATGTTATATCCGACCAGAACTCAAGAGTGTGGCTTCAGGGTTACATTGTCGCCCAATGACCACAGTCACAAGGCTGCTAACGTGGCTCCTGCTTGTGGTCTGGCTCTGAAAGCTGAGCGATTGCTGGGAACGAGATGGCTGTTTTTCCAACAGCAGGGTGTTGCCAATCACTGTCAAATAAAGCAGGCTCAAGAGCGCTCTTCCAAATGACCCGATGTGCAACTGTCTGGGCTGTGGGCTGGAATATTAAATGACATCGTGTTTCCTCCGTTTGCTGGGCTGCTTGACTCACAGCTGCAGGAGAAACGTTTTAACAAAATTAAAATCTCCTCTCCGTGGGGGAGGGGAAGTAGGGAATAAAGGTTGGACTGAGGACTGAGCGAGAACATTGGCAAGGCAGGGGACATTGGTACGGCTTGATTCTTATATTTAATTATCGTGGGGAAGGAGAGATTAAGACAGAGAGAGGTCTACCGTATAATTTAAAGCAGTCTAAATCACCTACATTTGCCACCCATTGAACTGGGGAAAAAAAGAAGAGAAAATTCTGGAAAATATATACATTAAATCAAAAGGGGCTGTGGGCCAAAGAAATAAAAGCCATCTCTTCTGAAAAGCAAATTGAAATCGATCAATTACCCCTTGTCACTTTCTATTTCCAAAGCTAATGGATTACTTTTTTAAAAGCCCAAGCCTGAGCACCGCTGGCTTTGGCCAAAGAAGATTCCTGATATATCTTTCATGCAAAAGCTCCAGATGCTAATGACCTACACTGTTTCTTTAGTAACAGAATTCTTGTTACTACAGAGGAAACCAAAACTGGAAAAATCTGTGTGATAAGTTAGAGTCCCAAGAAACACAAATGATTTCATTTTTACTCAGAGGAGTCTCCTTTAGGGTCATTTTGACCAAAGGAAAAATGGCTGTAGGAACACTAAAACAGAAGGTGGCATTCTTTGACTTCCTCCATTAAGAAAGGACCAAGTAATGTGCCCTGTTGTCCTCAGTGTGGAGGCCCTGAGGGCACAAAGATGAATAAAACAAGATTTCTGCCTTTGAACAGGCACAAAGCAGAAGGATGCAGCAGAGCTGAAAATAGGGGCAGGAAAGAAAGTCAAGCAGCCTAAAGCAAGCCGGGTGGGGTTAGTGCCAGTTGGTGTGATCAGGAATCCATAGCGCCAAAAGTGTCACCCCCTCCTCCATTCAATCTCTCGTCTACCTGCCAGTCCACTGATCGTCATGTTCAAGGCACACCTGCTGGGGAAGGGTTGGTAAATACCAGGAGAGGGGAGAGAAAAGAGGGATTTTCAGCCAGAAAACCAGCACCACCTGTGAAGACAGTCTCCCAGAAGGGACGAGAACACCGGTATCCTGGAGGAGGGGCAGAGGAAGTGATTAGGATGTGAGTGAGCTAAACGGGTAGGCAGTTGGTGATTTTATACGCACCGTGGGATGGGTTTAAGAAACCCCTTCCTGGCAGTAACACAGCAGCCGACCTAGACCTGTGACTCTTGATTTCTGATCGTCAAGTCCTGCATGTTGATAAATATGAGGACTTTCATCCTCCAGAAAGTATACTGGAAAACAGAAAGCATGATTTGAATCCACTCCAAGTTACCACAAACCATATTTCTTATGAACCTTGTTATTTCTATTATTATTAAACCACCCTGCCACACCCCAGAATTAGCAGACAGAGCAAGGGCAATCATGTGAACTCCACAGATGTTTGAAGATGCAGGGAAGCATCTCTGAAGACCTGGGAGAGCTTAAGGCAGAGTTCTGCCCCTTCGTGTACACACACACACACACACACACACACACACACTTACTTCAGTCACAGCAGCTGTGCTGTTATCTGATTATTTTGGCCTTTTTGCTGCAATTTCTTGTAGCAATGTGTCCCATTGCTTAAAAATTGCTTGTAGTGGAGTCAAAGAGATGGAAACTCAGATAAATCAGGAAATGATTGTAACAGCCTGGGTGAAAAATAATAAGATTAGTTTAGCCGTATCCAGATGAATGGATGAATTAAGATTCATAAACTCGTGTGGATCACATTACAGATGGAATGATGCACTAGGAAGCCACACTGCTAACTTGCTTTGCAATGAATTGGGATAACAATGAATCAACATAGTTGGATATGGTGGCTTTGATCCCAAAACTCCAGAGGCAGAAGCAGGAGAATCACTGTGAACTCAAGGCCAGCCTTGTCTACATAGTGTGTTCCAGGACAGCCAGGTTTATGTATAGAGAGACACTGTCTCAAAAACCAAAACAACCAAACAAATGAAAATGAACAATAAATAGATTTATTAAGAACAGTCTTCTGGGGCTGGGGGTGTAACTCACGGTAAAACATTGGCCTGTAACTTTAATTTTTTTCAAATCCTATTTTTAATGATGGCCCTTAAATGCTTTAATCTCCCTGGTAGGCCACCACCCATCAGAGGTAGTGGAAAAGAAAGGATACAGGGAAAGTCGATCTGTTTAGGAAGGGTCTTTGGAGCAACTCACATCTGTGTTGTTTGGAAATCGGCAGTTCAGTCCACAGGTTAGCAGGCAGGGGCAGCTCCATCCACTCGCAAACACCTCACGATACACCAGCAGTCCAGTTCGGTAGAGTGGGGTTAGCAACAGCGGTGACACGACCTCAGCCAGAGACAGCCAGGCCTCAGCCTCGACTCAAGTCAGCGGGAGGGACCAACAGGAATACCAGAGAAGTTCTCAGCTGTGCCTCTCTCAGGGAAGCAAAGATCAGCAAAGACTCAAAACCCACAATCGTTGCACAGCTAGCTGTACCAGCAAGCCAAGCTTTGTCTCCATCACTATTCAAGTCCTATTTATACCGCCCAAACATCACGTGTCCTCCACGTGCCTTGCCTCAGCACATGTCTCGCCTCAGCACGTGCATCCAATCAGCCCGAGTCCACAGAAGCAGCAACAAACTGCAGCAGACCACCAGAAGTTTTTTGGTGCGTTTCTATGGAGTCCTGACAAATGCAGGCAACTATGCAATGTAAGGCAGACCAATACGTGCGTGTTGTTAGCAAAGAGTCCTTTATCACATGCTCCTTTCAGGTGCTGGCTTTAGCAGAATGTCTTCTCTCCTGTGTTTGCTTCAGCGAAATGTTCCTTCATGAGTCTGCCTTAGCCTTTCACACCTGTGTACACTTTAACAGAACGTTCCTTCACTTGCTCGCCCCAGCAAAACATTATCCAACCAACTTTCCAAAGAGCCCTTAATTTTCCTCTTCATTGGCCTAGCATGCCCAAGAGTTTGTGTTATGGTTCTGGGGCTCAAAAAATTAACAACAAATCCATAATACTTCTAACCCTTCAACATGTATAGGACAGTGTTTAACTGTAGAGTAATTCACAAGGTCAGCTGTGGAGATTCATAAAAGGCGGTTTGTTTGCTCCTTTGTTTGTGCGTGTGGTAAGGATTCAACCCAGGGCCTCACATTTGCGAGGCGAGTGGTTATCACTGAGCTACCCGCCCAGTCCAGAACCTATATTTCTAAAAAGTTCTGGGAAGATGCCTGATGCTGACACTTTTGGGACCACACTGTGAAAAGAAAGGGAGTCGTACAAATAATTTTTTAAAAAATGTAAATCCCCAGTCAATGAAAGAATGTAGTCTTTGACATCACAGAAGTTCTCCTCTAAGTCCAGGACTCCCCTCTTATAGGTTACAACTGGCTCACTATTTTATGGTTACTTTGGCTATCTTATAGGGTTCAATCTGTGGACCATTGGTCCTATTGCTTTGGGTTTGTGGGGCATATCGTGGTAGTACATAACGGTGGATCAAAAGTGCTCACTTTGTGCCAGAGAAATGACAGATAAGGTGGGAGAGACCAGGTTCCATGGCTCCAGTGACCAGAAATCCTCATACTGGGCTCTAACTCTGAAAAAGTCTTACCACTTGCCAATAGGACTATGCTGGGACCAAGGCCATATAGACTTCTGGGGGCATTTAAGACCCAAACTACAGCAATAACTGGGAGCAAGCATTTGCAGAATTTGATCTAAGACATTAGCATGCTATTAATTCATTGCTTCGCTTATGAACGCATTAATTCAGTGACTATTAAGTGCCCTCACCTGACGGGTACACACTAGGAACAGCTGAGAGATGCATCCCAAAGCGCCTGTGAGGGGTGTGGGGTGGCTTCTAACTGGTGCTGGAGACAGACACAGTTAAAGCAGCCCTCCGATGTGAAGCCCGGCCCTTGGGCTGGGGAGACTTTCTTTCATTAAGAGCAGCAAGCCTAATTCCTCTGGGAAGGAGGAGGCTGAGAAGCTTTCATATACGAGGTGACCTTTGAATTGCACCTCGAAAAATGAATCGAATTTAACAAGATGAATTGGTCCTGGCGGTGCTGCAGACTAGATATTCCGAGGAGTCCTCTAGTGGCAGGACATCTGGATTAAATATAATAAATATCCTTTGAGAACAAGACTCTGGGTTACTGGCAGGTATTAGGATCTCAGGAATGGGAATGGGAGGGAGTGTGGAGAGGACAGAGGCGGGGGCTACAGGGTCATGTGAACCTCACTTCAGCCAGAAGGCGAGAGAGGGGCCCTGGACTGGACTTAGGCTTTGTGCAACCTGTCTTCCGCTAGCTACATTTCCAGTCCTTTCAGAAAAGAAAAAAAAAAAATATCTTGAGGCAAAGTATCATACACATCAATCATGTTTTAAAGACATAAAAAGACGGTTGGAAATGCAGATTATTTTTTCCGGGTTAAAGTGTATAGCCAGAGAGATCAGAACATCAGAACAGAAGTAACCACCCTGAACTTGCTGCAGTCTCTCCCTCCTCCCTGACACCATGGACAGGGTGGCTTGGTGCTACCTTGCAGAGTCAGGGAGGAAAACAGGAGGGGAAGGCAAAGGTGCTACGCTGGGCAGCTTGTGTCTACAGAGAGAACCTAAGATGAACTTGTACTCACCGAAGGTTATGTCTATAACCTTATCTAGAACACCTTTGGTTAGTCTATGTCAACTGGACACAAGCTAGAGTTATTTGGGAAGAGAACAGACACTGGGTGAGTGAGAAAACGTCCCCACCAGATTGGTCTGTGGACAGTCTCCAGGACTGGTGCCACCCCTGGGTAGGTGCTCCTGGACTGTAAAAGAAAGCAGGCTGAGCAACCCAGGAAGAGCAAGCCAGTAAGCAGCACCCTCTATGGCCACCTTACTAGTTCCTGCCTCCAGGTTCCTGACGTGCTTGAGTCCCAGCCCTGACTTCTTTTAGTGACGGACTGTTACCTAGACATAAAATCAAAATAAAGCCTTCCCTCCCCAAATTGCTGTTGGTTATGGTGTTTT
This sequence comes from Mastomys natalensis, assembly GCA_021653895.1. Lineage (NCBI taxonomy): Eukaryota > Metazoa > Chordata > Mammalia > Rodentia > Muridae > Mastomys > Mastomys natalensis. Next base: position 864,262 of record JAJTUV010001108.1, read on the forward strand.
ATCAGAGCAATGGAAATTCTAAGACAATACATGACTGATGGGCTCCAAACTCTCAAAACTCCCTTATATTTTTTTAACCTCTATTTTATTTTCCATATATGGTTGTCCTACCTGCACATATGTCTGTGCACCATATGCTTGCACTGCCCAGAGAGGCCAAAGGAACCAACATATTGGATCCCCAGAAGGACTGGAGTTACGGAGGGTTGTGAGCTGTATGGTTAGTGCCAGGAACTGAACCCAGGTCCTCTGGAAGAGCTTTACTACTGAACCATCTCTCCAGTTCCCTCTCGCCTTCCTTCTTAACCTTTAAACAGGAGCAAAAATAAATGCAAGGAAGGCATAGAATCCAGACTGGCTTAGGAGAGTCACCACCTGGTTTTCCTAGGGTAAACATCTAGCAAGATTTATGAAGCATAGCAGCCACTAATAAGGACATAGCTAACGCCATTTAGGCTATAAGTGGCCCCAACTGGCCTGTCACACTGCTAAGTACAGCTGTGGGATAGATTCCAGGATGACAATAACTCAGACATAGTGCAAGCCTTTATCTAGGAGCAAAAGACTCCAGGGATAAATACATTGACAGCTGTCCCAGGAGATCCCTGTCACAATTCTCCTCCCCATAATCCTGTCATTTTCTAAGCTGCTTGACATCGTTGGTACAAGTCCTGGGCATTTCTTGATCATTGTTGTAGAAGTTCCTCCTTTATCCATCATGTTATGTTGTTTGGATCAAATAAAGAAATAGTTCAATCTAATCTGAGACCTGGAGGCCAGTCATGTGACCTTAGCATCTTAGTCCCATTGCTCCCGTGTTTCTGTGACAGTTTGTATGCTCCTCCCTATAGCGCTGCCAGACTGCCCTGCAGTGGCTAACTGTTCCTCAAAAAGCCATCAGTTGTGTAAACTGAAACTCAGTAAAACATAGGCATTTAACCTATACGTAAGTAACAAACCCTCATGTTGGGACAAATACTGATTAAAATACTGGCTGGCAGGCAATGAACAGGTTATAAAGATCTGATGTGCGCGCAGTGACCTGGTCCCTGTGGTCCCCAGCAGGAGCCAGGCCTGCATCCCTGGTGATTTCTTCAACCCCCCTTCCTCTCACATTAGCTGACGGCTCCCAGTGGTTTCTGGGTGTAGTTGGGACTTCACTTGTATGATACTGGGTACTCCAGACATTTTTTTTTTCTCTACAATTTCATCTGAAAACATGTTTAGAAAGGCTGTGCTCTGTGGATGGGAGTAGTAAATGCTCACAAGGTCTTTCAACAGGGAATCTCAAAAAATGCCCTGCTAACCCTTTTCCACCATGATAGCAGGCCAGGGCTAAGGGCTAAGGGCTAAGCATCCTCAGCTAAGAGAGGAGGAACCTACTCAAGCTTGTTCCTGGATAGTTCCAGCCTTCAAGATGTAAACAGCTCTGTGAGGAGAGGGAATGTCTAGTGACAAATCTGGGGTCCTTACCACTCTTAAGATTCATCTGCTGAGATGTCCCCCTGCCTGTCTGAGCAGTCACTTAGAACTTCACAGTTCAAGTATGGCCGGGAGGTCTCACTTGTGACTTGGAGTAGCCCTGTCATTGACCCAAGGGTCCTATCCTTATGGCTGTAGATGGCAGTGACAGAGCCAGTTAGAGCCTGGGTTTGTACAAATGCCTTTAGATGGGTCGATTTTCTGAGCATCTGCCATTAGGGAGGATTTCGTCAAGAACTGTGACTGTCATCTTAAGTGAATTACTAGACACTGATCCATGGAATTTATTAACCTTTGTTGTGATCCTGCTTGGAAGTGTGCCAAGAAGACCAAGTCTCAACACATCTGACTCTATCTGTCCTTTCAAGGGTTAATATACCAATTTGGCTAAATTGAATCATGATATGCTAATTGGTACCAAGCTCTTCGGAAATAATTACGTTGTTTAGAAGTCTTAAATTAGAGACTACGTCAAATGTCTCCTTGATGCTTTCCTTGAAGTCTTGAGAAAGTTACAAAATCATGAAACATTTTGCCACTTAGTGAATGCCTGATGAACTTGGTGGTTTCTTTTTAAACAACATTTGTAAAAGGCAGAATCAGAAGTTGTTAGGTACATAAATTAAATTGCTATTTTTTTTTTTTTTTTTTTTTTTTTTTGCCAGAGTTGAGTTGAAGGGAGACCTATGTCGTAAAAAACAACCCAGCTGCTTTGAAGTAGTCTCAGACTGTGTTGTAGAGCAGTTTGTTAATTATTGTATTTAAGGAAAAACCCCATGAATCAGCCCCACTCCCTCCTTTGTTATCAGACTCTCGGGATGTGGAAAGGATAACACAGGGAAGACCATCCGAGCCACTGTCGCCTTAGAGTGGCAGGTCATGCCTTACCAAGGATTCTATTGTCTGAATGTGACAATCTTAGTGGCGTCGGGGATCACCTGCTCTCAGCTTCTCAGAGCAGCTTCTGAGAGTCTCTTCCTAACCTCAGTTTTGTTTTTTTTGTTGTTGTTGGTGGTGGTGGTAGTGGTACTGGTGTGTGTGTGTGTTCGTGTACATGTCTGTGCATATGTGTGTGTATGTGCATATGTATCTGAGGGTATGCATGTATGTTGGTGTGTATGTGTATGTATGTGTGTATGTGTTTACATGTGTGAGTGTGCTGGGTATTGAACTCAGGGCCTTACACATGCACTTTGACATATTTAGCTGTGAAAGTCCCAAGCAACATATTAAAAAAGATATTCTCTTCCTTGACCTCAGATTGACTGTTCACTTGTTGCTGTTATCTCTTCATCTCCCCTCATCAGTGAAAGAAGATATGGATACTTCTTTCATTTGTAGTAGATTGGGACTCCCTGACATAGGGCACGTCATCCCTAAGTCTGCTCTTCGTAGGCAGACTGTGGGCCTTGCTTGTCTCCTTTGCCTCACAAGACTGGAACACTTGGGACAAGTGTTCAGCACGAGCCGACCTCCTTGGCACAAGCTGGGCTCTCCACTTTCATCTTTCATCTTTTCTCCATGGTTCAGACTCCCCCTCCCCACTCCCAAACTGGCATGGCATGCGCCAGGGTCTTTTCAGTTCTTCTTCATGGCTTCCCATCTCATTTGGGGTGTGTTTTATTGAGTAGTTTTCACTTCACAGAAAGGTTGATCTTTAATGAAAACTGATGTGTTTATATGAAATGTTATGGCACACACACCCTCTTCCTACTTGCAGTGCCCCAGTCCACCAGCCCTGGAGCAGAGGATCTCAGCCCTACATGTTAGGTCTGGATTTCATCATTGTCTCTGCCAGTAGTCAAGACATGTTCTCAGACTGGCTCCCAGATGCCCTAGCCTCTGCCATCACCATATGAAAATCCAATTGTGAGCTCAGCTGCGGGCCTGTTCTGACTGGAAGTCGCCACTGGACCAGGGCTGCTTTTCTGAGAGCTTCATCTAGAGGGGTGCGTGGCATTTGCAGAGGAAGACGAAAGGGAGTGGCGGAGGGCAAAGATGGGATCTGGATAGAGAGTCTACTCATAACAGGTGCCCAGGACAGCCTTGAGGGCTCTACATGGCAGCAGCTGGACCAGATCTGTGAGCATCAGGCAGAATTAGGAGCTGGAATTTCATGACAGCAGCTTGAGGTTTCTTAGAGGGAGAAATAAGTGGTGGAGAAGCAGGTGGGGCTGGTTAGAAGAGCCGAGCGCAGGCCTGTACGCATCTTAGCATCAGACAGTGGAGATTTCTGAACCAGAGGACCAAGCTGGGTCTGAATAGCTTTGATGAGAGTCAGGATTCGCTGGGCCAGAAATGCTCATTACTCTCCTGCCACTTTTTTCATTGGTTAATCACCACCCCCTTTCTGTTATCTACCCATGTAAGTTTCCTGTCTGGCTGTGGATCTAGAAAAGGCATGGTTTCCAATAACTAGTGTATGCTAGCGCCATCTTCTTTAAGAAGAGTTCCAATTTTGCTGGGAACCAAAGAGAACTGTAAGGCAGCCAGCCAACAGCTTCCTTATGATTTATCATTGTTTGGAAAACTGGTTTCCTTTAGTCAAATGACTCAGCCCATTTCTTATCCTTGTACAGAGAGACTATACCATGAACACCGAGTACCAAATATAAGCAGACTCCCTAAAGCTATATCCCTGATATGCTTTTCATGGCCCAGGCTCCTGGTTACAACTTGGCCTAGGATTTGGCAGGTCGTAAAAATTCAGCCTGGCGTCTTTATCTCAAAGCATCTTGTTCTGTGAGTGTTCGGTCGCTGACTGGCTCACTGGTTGTTGAGTGCTTCCCCAAGGCGCCACAGAAGAATCATGAGGCAGGCACACAGGATCCTTGACTGTACAACTGTTACTGTCTGGAAGAACACTTCCAGGATGGAACAGTACACGTTCAAAAGGCCCATGGAGGGTCCCCCAAGAAACTGAAACCCTTTGCCATATGGAATGCCAAAGCACTCCGTTCAGTTCCCAGCAACCATATGGTGGCTCACAACCACCTGTAATGGGATCCGATGTCCTCTTCTTGACTTGTACTAAGACAGAGCATTCATATACATAAAATATATAAATAAATCTTTTTTAACTTCTTTGGGGGGAGGGCATAACAAAGTAACAGCAATGGTAAGACTTTGCTCTCAGCCCTAAATACTTGGAGAACCAAGGAGGAACAGCGTCAATATTCCTAGGATCTATCATGTTCCCCTAAGTTACCGATCACATTTTATCACTTAGGTTCTCCATAGAAACAGAACCAATAGGAAAAGATGCCTCATGGCCACAATCTTCCTTGTGGGTTAGCAGGACTAGGTAGAGAAGAGCCACACCTATGTTCAAGTCGGAAGGCTGGAGTTCAAGTCTGAAGGCTGGCATTCAAGTGTGGAGGCAGGCAGTTACAGTGTTTCCTGTTTCTCAGGGAGTTCCGTCCAGTACTGTTCTGGTCTTGAACTGAGGACATAAGGCCGAGCCACACTGGGAAGGACCATCTGCTCTACTGAAAGTCCCATGTTTAATTGTACCCGAAACACTTTCACAGAAACGTCCAGAACTCTGTTTGACTTCCCATCTGCCATTATACCCCATAGGAGCTGACCGGGAACAGCCACCAAACGGCAAGGAAAGAAGAAATGCTTTTAATCTCTCAAGGAGAGCTTTCTTTAAAAAGCTACCCTCTCCCCACCTCGAACCGTTTCCTATCAGCTTCTTGGAATTTTCAGTAAACAATTAGGCGACTAAGAAATAGAAGATGGTGCGGTAGGTGAAGGCGCTGGCTGCCAAGTCTGATGACCCGAGCTCCATCCCCGGGACACACATGGAGGAAGGAGAGAACTGACTGCAGGAAGCTGTCTGGTAACCTCTGCGCATGCTGCCTCAAGACTGGCTCTATGCTCCTGTGCAAGCCCTTTAAAAATCTTTACATGGACCACTTAGTGAACTTCTTAGAGTCGCTCATGGCTCCAGAAGAAATTAAACACAAGTTAGGTTCTGCTCTTATTTATATATTTTTTTTCTTGGCCAGGAATGGTGTCATACACCTTTAATTCCAGCACTCGGGAGGCGCAGGCAGGGGGTGTATACCTGTGAGTCACATGTGTGCCAGCAGAGACCAGGACAGTTGGGACTGGAGTTACAGATAGCTGAGAGCTGCCATGTAGCTCTTAACTGTCTCTCAGCCAGCTCTTAGGGTAGAATATTTTGGTTTTGTTTGTTTGTTTGTTTGTCTGAGAGAAGGTTTCTCTGCGTCTTGGAACTCACTTTGTAGACCAAGCTGGCCTTGAACTCACAGAGATCTGCCTGCCTCTGCCTCCTGGGTGCTGGGATTAAAGACCTGTGCCACCTCCGTCTGGTCATTTTTATTAGCTAAATTTCATTGTTATAATACTGAATTTGCTTCTCCTGTTCCAATATTCTGACCAAAGCACCACACTTGATCATCGTGCAGCCTCACTTTAGTTTGGTTAACATGAAAATATCACACTGACTCATTTATACAGAAAACCAAACGAATCTGAATTTAAAGCAAGCCGAGAGACGGGAAATTTAACATTTCAAGAGCAAGCAAGATTGCCCCCTAGTGTTCAATGTAGATAACAGCACCTTAAACAGCTCACTGAAGAATGAAGCCGGTTGGATATTTTGTATAAAAATGTCAAAATGGGGCGAGCATGGTGTTCCACACTTTTAATTCCAGCCCTTGGGAAGTAGAAGCTGGAGGACCTCGGTGAGTTCCAGGCCAGATTTATCTACATATCGAGCTCCAGGATAACCAGGACTATTTTATTTTGATACCCAGGTGTGCCGAAACGATCGTGAGGTCTCTCCCTCCTGTATTCCTGGGTTCACTCCACAAAATAAATGTCTCAAAAATAAATTCAAGTGAAATAATAAAATAGAATGGCAAAATGGATTTGTCACATATTCCTTCCCCCATACTCCTTTTAAAGACAATATTTATATAATAAGCACCGAGGGCTAAGAAAGAGTAAGCTCTCTGCTCTGTTATTGTCTCCAACCTAGTGGAAGCAGTGGTATTAAGGGAACCCCTTCGGTGTCTGGAACACATCAGGCTGCAGGATAAATACACTTGCTGCAACTGGGTAACATGACCAGAAACAACTGGGAGCAGCCGGCAGTGCGGGCTTCTCTCCCTTAGTTAAAGAATGAAAAGGCAGGAGACGGCATGCTGCTGGGTGAACATTCTCGCTGGCAAGCGCACACGCTCCCGGGTAGAGAGATCCAGAGCTGGGGAAGACTGTGACTCTTAAGGGTTTGGGCTTTATTTGGTTTTAGGGAGTCCGACCGGTGATTCCCCTCCCTTCACATTTCTACTGGTGTAAAGTTGTCTGTGTGTCCCTTCTACAACAGGGTTGGGTCTGTTTTGGAAACTGTTGATTGGCTGGGATAAGAGTGGGTAACCCAACCCTTCTGCAATGACAGGTATAGAAAGAGGACACACACACACACACACACACACACACACACACACACGCAAGCTTGCAAAGGGAAAGAGACTCTGTTCCAGTGAAATACAAATTTACGCCTGGAGAATTACTTCCTATAACTGGGGCAGAAAACACAGACAAATGCAAATTGGGATTCTGTTCCTCCTTCTCCCATCCTAGGGTGCACGATTCCTGAAATGGAGTGAGCACAGAGGAACACAGGAGGGAGAGACCTCGTGATCATTTTGGCACACCTGGGTATCTATCCACTGTGCTCTTCTGAAGAACCATTCGAACGCCATTGTCTTGGCACAAACGGAACCTCAGTTTCCAAAATTTGCTCTGCTCTCTAAGGTCTGGTGTATATATGTGTAATTTAGTGGGGAAGCTTGAAACTTGTATTAATTAGAAACAGGAAAAAGAGAGCTTGGTGTGGTGGTGCACATCTTTCATCCCAGCACCTGGGAGGCAGAGAGAGGCAAGTGGATCTCTGAGTCTGAGACCACAAAAAAGGGCGTTTTGTTCCCTGTCTTCTCTGGGCTTCCCTCTTGCCTCACAAAGGTATCCCCCACTTTCCTCTGGACAGAAATCTATTTCCCTTTGATTGATACCACATCATGACTACTGCCTAACTCTAGGCCATTCCCGAGAGAGAGAACAAATGGAAAACTGGTCCCTTCCCCCTTCCCTGTCTGAGAGCAGGGCTCCCATCCACTGCAGCTGGTGGCACTTGCCTTCAAGGCTTTTGTGAAGGGCTTTTCCGCATCCACCACGAGAGAAGGCAAGGACTCACCAGCTTCATAGCACCAAAGACGAGGCTGCAGCAGGAGCAGGTGTGAGTGCTGTTCTTGAGCTCATGATGAGGAGAAAAGGGCAGAAATGGAAATCTCTCTGTTGTGGATTGACTCCTTTCTCCAATCGGCTTTTATTTCCCAGTTGCCTTTTGTCCAGCAAATTTCACTCAGTGGGGTTTTGGCAGTCTGGTAGAAATCCAAAATGCCATTATTTTTCAGAGCCCTCAATCACAAACAACTGCCTTTATTGGAAAGGGCAGATGAATGCGTTTACACAACGGCATGTACCGGCTGTGAGAACCAACCAACCATGGTGGCACTGGCCACGCGGGTGAACCTTGTTTTTATTAAGTGGCTGAATGTGAAAGAAATCCATTTTGGGCCTTCAATCAAGGAGAAAACACAAATTCTATGGCTTTACTTGAGGCTCAAAATTATTGTCAGGTGTGAGGACAGCTGCAAATTGGGGGATGGGAGCGAGCGGCGGCAGACTGGGTGGTAGGGACTCTCATCTGCAAGGTGTTTGTAGTGAGAATTCTTTCGGATCACTGGCTGCCTTCACTTTTCTGAACATATTTTATGTGTCCATTTAAGAGCCGTTTGAAAAATGAGCCCCTTTGGTTGCAAATGACAAAATCTGAGCGGAAACTGGCCCACGTTCCAAGGGAAGTTTAGGAGAATGCCAAGGGGAGCGGGGCTGGCCTCATGAACAGAGAGTGTACACCTAGGGCACCACGCAGCTGTCTCCTCCAGGATAACAGATACTGACCAAGGATTCTGACAAACGGTTGTCTTACTTTTTATGCACGGTGCATTTGGGCTGCAGACCTATGTCTGTTCACGAACTGGCTCAACATGTATACAGCATCCCCTGCAGAAGAAAAGATCTTACCCTAGTCCACCTTTATGGTTCTCATGGTTTTTTATGTTGTTTTAATTTAACTCAAACCCAATTAATTCACTAGTGAGTTACTTTAGAATTTGGGGATGTTGACTTTGGTACTCTTGAATGTGGGACATAGAATTCTGTGTTCTGGGAACCCTCCAGGTTATTCTAAAGTTGAACTCTTAACACAGACTACCTTAACTCTGATGGTATCTGTTCTTTGTTTTTAAAGCAGTTTGGCTTTGGGGAAGATAGCTCAAAGTGCTTGGCCACCTAAGCATGAAGGTCTGAGTTTAATCCCATCAAAACCCTGCAGCAGGAGCTTGCAATCCCAGCACCGGGGAGGCAGAGACAGGAAGGTCCATGGGATTGGCTGGCCACCTAGTGTAGTTCAATCAGCAAGTTCCATATTTAGTGAGACCGTGTCTCAAAAAATAAGGGGAAGGGTGAAGACACCATACAGACATACACAGATTTTGTTAATAGAACTGCCACTGTATTCAATACTGTCAATCCATGGCTTGGAGCCTGGGCTGGGGTTAAATCAAGATTCAATAGAAGGACAGGAATATGAACATTTCATTAATCTCTGTATATTGTTTCTGGAAGCCCATTTGTCTCACCAGCAGTCTACGTAACTCACAGCAGTCTTCAATGATTCCGGAGCCCAGAAAGTTAACTGGCAAGCATGACTGATCTCAGTTCTAGACAGAAAACAGCCTCAGATTTCCAAGCCTCAGATGGAACTGAAAAAAAAATGTAACTGATTTTCCTTTCTGATTCACCCTATTCTTCTAATTTCTATAACAAGTATTTATAAGAGCTAATCAATGTTTCAACAATAAACTCAACATTTATGATGTGTGTCTCAGAGAGACTATGTGTTTGTGTACAAACTAAGACCATAAACTCTCTACAGCAGCGAGTCACACCCTCTGTGCAAGTGTGAACGCATTCAGAGTTTTAAATGAGAAAAATGAAGTCTTTCTAGCCTTCAACTTTGTATTTTTATAACCATGTTTGGTAAATGCTCCAATACTGATTCTTTTTTTTTTTAAGATTTATTTATTTATTCTATGTATATGAGTACACTGTTGCTGTCTTCAGACACACCAGAAGAGGGCATTGGATCCTTTTACAGACGGCTGTGAGCCACTATGTGGTTGCTAGGAATTGAACTCAGGACCTCTGGAAGAGCAGTGTGCTCTTAACCACTGAACCATCTCTCCAGCGTCCCAGTACTGATTTCTAAATTGTAGAACTGTAGGCAATCATAGTTAGGCTGTCTTCATAGTTATTGCTTTCTGTTTATTTCTTAAAAGCAACAGGTATATATTAAATATTAATATTTAAATAGTAAACAATTTTTATTGTGATCCTTTTATTAATGGATCATAATTTATTCATAATTGACAGTTATACATATTGACCTAAGTATATAAAACTTACGGTATGTTTTGATGCATGTTAATAATTTAACATAATATTTAACATTCTTTACAATTTTCTTGTGGTAAGAATATTCAAAATAGCTTTAGTTATTTTGAGATGTACATTACTGCTGACTATGAAATTCCCTCCTGTGCAGAACAGCAGAATTTAGCCCCTTAGCTATAGATAAACACTGACCAATCTTCCCTACGGTGACCTGGAGTCTATAAGAGTTGGTTTGAATTCATGTGTAGTTCACATAGTCTTAAGTAAGTTGTAGTGAATCTGGCAGTGAGTAAAGGCTGTCTTATTTAGCTCACCTAGATTTCTGCTTCGGACTATTCACTGTACGTAGTGCAGATTGGCCCTGAACTCACACCTCTGCTTCAGTACTAGGAGGGCAGATCTGCTATATGCCTAGCTCCCAGATGAGTATTAATACATGGAGATATACACGGCATAGACAAACCTTCCATTCATAACTGACCTAAGTATACAGACAATTATTATTCAAATGTTCTTTAAGTCTTCAGCTGTCTTGAGAGAAGAATTCCAGTGTGGGGTGTATCAGTTTTGTGTGTCATCATCAGTAAGACGCAGGTGCGAGCATCTCCGATAGAGCACAGGTCTCAGTTGTTCCATCAATAAAAGAGACACATGAGCAACTAAAAGAAGTATGTGGCTTAGGAACGCATGGAGGTTGTTTCCTATTGGAAACTTTTAGGTAACACCGCCCTGTTTTATAGATGCCTTTTTTAGCTACGTATCAATTCAGAGCAGATGAAAAACCTCCAAGAACAAACCAATCGCTCCAAATGACTCAACTATGAAAGGAGAGCAGCTGTAGTGGCCCAACCCAGCCCCGGGTCAGGATCTGAAGGGCAGCGAGTCTTGGGTCTGTGTGTGCTTAAAAAAACAATTAAGAAAGTTATGAAGACCAACTGTAGGTAATGGGGTTGTGGGAGAGAAGGAATCTCGCCATATCCAGAAATTAATAAAACACTTGGAAAATATAGATTTAATAATAAACATTATGGTCAGGCTGTTTATTAAGGAGGCAACCACATATTACAAGTTCAGCTATAGAAATGTTTGCAAATCAAACTTCATGTGATCTAAAAGGACCATGCATCATACTGTCAAAACTGGACACCTGTACAGTGAATTACGTATATTTGAACATCATACATAGTCTAGATCATCCTAGAGTTATACAAACATCTGGGGCCACATATGTATTTAATTTTCTTTGCTTTCAAAAAAATTTTTATATCTATATATAAAAGTGATGTTCTGAGATTATTTAAAAAAGTATCTGACAATTATGAATGGTCCCCAGTTTTACAAAATGTGATTTCCAGGGTATGAAAACTGAGAAAAGTCAACTCTTCAGAGAGTTTTGTACAAACAAGTTTTGTAGAAAAATGATTCAGCAAATGCTTGAGTTAAGAATATTTATATTTTTCCAATTCTTTACACTTTTATTAACACACTTACAAAAAATAACATCCAAACACTGAGAAAATTAAATAACTTTGGAAGCAGAGGTCATAGTTTCTGCTGACATACAAGTGACAATTCTGGGCTGTTGGCACAAAATAATCAACATTTATAACCCTACTACTATATATCAAACATAAGTTAAAATCATAGGCACTAGTTCATCAAATCCACATTTCTTCTGTAAGACTAACCACAGTAAATCCTTAGATTTTCCCAAACAGAAAAACTGGCAATACACAAAGGCTTTCTAGTAAAAAGGCAATTTTTCTCTTTAGGAAACCAAAAGCCAATAACCTGTGGTTGTACAGCAGCAGCTGAAATAATATCACCAAACTCAGATCCAAAATACATTTTTAAACAAGTGATGAAATAGTTTAATTAAAAAAAAATAGATATTTTTTTCTGATGCAGCCATTTAAAAACAATGTTAAATAACCTGAATATTCCTTTTGAAACTGATTATCTAACTTAAAAAATGTAATAGATGGTTCATTAAAATTCTTTTAAATTATTAGATTGCAGCATTTATTATTTTTTTCAACTGTTACACTGAACAGAGACCTGCTTGCTGTGTGCACATGTGACTCTACAGAGACAGCGGCTGCTTCTCTGTCACTTATGAGACACACCGTGACAAAGCACACGTTCCATCTTCCTAGGATAAACAACAGTTTTTAGTTCATCATTATGGGTGACTGTGACACCCTCCTTTCCCTCTCATCCCTTCAAATGCAAGGACACAATGTCTTCCATTCTACATTCTAGCTCCGGCACTGGCGCTGCCTGTGCTAGCCTGTGCTAGGGAGCTCTATGTCTCCCTGCTGGTCAGCGTCAGATCAGCCGTGGCAGAATGGGTCTCTGTTATCATCAACTTGATGCTTTCCTGAGCGGGAAACTTTCCTTCCCTTTCTCTCTGCAGTTCTACTTGCACCTTACAGAACATCCTCTACTTACAGGAAACGAGTTCAAATCCCCCCGCCTTTATGTGACCCAACTGCCAATATTTAAAACTGTCCAGATTAAGTATTTAAAAAACAGACCTCATTATAAAAAATGAGAAGTCAGATTGAGTTATAGTTTGGTAATGATCCGATAAAAACAAAACAGCTGATTTCAAGGGGTGTATACACACATATGCCTTTAGAGAGCAAGTATTTAGCAAAGTAGAGTTGGATGATGTTACCAAACAATGAAAACGTTGATGTAAGGCAGAATCTAAGTTAAAAGGGACAGTATTTTAAAAAGTTACTTCATACAGTTATTCAGTTTAAATTATGTGGATCGACTACCACATAATAGACCGTTCTGCCGCTTACGAGCAACAATACAATGTCATCACCAGAGATTTTTATAGTTAAGTGCATAGATTTCCCCTCATCTTGTGATATGGTTTTATTCCAGGTTGTAAGTTCTGAGGTGTTATTTTGTCAAGAACAAAGACACATAGAACTGTTTTTCACATCCTAGAAACCTGGGAATGGAAACGCGATCCTTTAGTTTGTGACAGAAGCAGCACGTGAGTAAGTTGGCTTCAATAGCAAGGCCGTCTTTCCTGAGCCAGGAACTATCAAGTTAGGAAGATTGTATAACTGATAGTGAGCCCTTCTGGCAATCAAAAACAAGTACACACAAGTCTGAGATGTTGATGCAAGGCGGTGGGCATGCACTGTGACACCATCTGGACATGGCTACATGTGAGCTATGTTTAAAACGTAAGGTACTTTTCCCAGTGAGCTTGCAAAAGTAATTTCTAAATCTTTCCTAAACACAGGTAGTAGCATAGTTTAAGTCTTTAGCTCAGGTCCTTCCTTTTTCTCTCCTAATCTTTATAATTTACTGTATCCTGAAGGACTAATAAGACAATTTAATTAGTCAGAATATTAGTTCTTGTTAACACAATATTTATTGATACTATTTGTACAGTAAAGTAGGTTGAATGTGAGGTTTTGGATAGCCTAGGTTCACCATCTTCCCATGGACATAGGTACTCTCTTTACAAATGGGCATTTCTCTTTGGCATCCAGTAGGTATTTGCCCAGATAGTGGCCTCTGTCAAATAATAAAATGAACCGTGTTTCTACTGACAAAGCTAAGTGAGCCCACGGAGAGGGACTGCATGATTACCAAACACATCCGATGTCACGTGGCTTTAAAGTGCTGCTTCCTCGTCTCCGTCAGTTGTGCTATTAAGACAGAGAGGCTGGGAGTTTGCAAACCCAAGAGTCTCATCTGAAGAGTCTGCATATAAAAGTTGGTTTCAGCTTGGTGAAGGGGTGTCCATGAAGCTGTGGACATGTGTCCTCATCTCTGCTGGTCAGTAACAGCCATCTTTCCAACTGTCATCTTTCATGCTACCATAGGTTTTAGGAGCTGGCAAAGATCTGAAATCAAAGAATTTTATGACTTTTTATGTCTGTACAGAATGCTATCATATGATTTGTTACATGTTTTCATTATTTTTTCTGGTGGCACAGTGTCCCACAGTGTCCCATGAGGGTTATTTCAGGGAGTTACTAAGCTCTAAACAACTACTGAACAACCTTTCCTTGCTTGGCAACTTTAAAACTTTCAAATGTTACTACATACAAGATGAGTCCTCTAACCTATTTTTGTTGATGTGCCCGTGGAATTAAAAAAAGAGGAAAGTTCCTAACACACAAACAGCCAATCTACTGCTCTGTGAGGTGAGAGAATGAATGTGACAGTGCAGGCCCAGTGTTTCCGCTGCAGACTGACAGGCAGTGTGGGGGCACTGGGTAAGGAAAGTGTTTGATATCACACAAACTTGTAACTGATGTCTTACTAGTTGTCTGTATTTAGGGAAATTACTTTATTTCACTAAACCTCAACACATTGCTCTAAAGAGTAGAGTACTTACTGCTGTGACAATCAGACATGGTAAGAAGTGCACGGCACACTAAGCCACCGTGTTCTCCTACCAAGTCTGGAAATGTGAAACGTTTGCATGAACATGAAGCACGTACAGGCACACACAGTTTAAATACAAGATTGGAACTTTTCTTTAAAGAAAAGAAAGTTTAGTTATAGCTGACACCTAAACTTACTGATAGTGCTAATCCCCTTCCTGAAGAGTAGAGATCATGTGGGAATGGTTCACAACCTCTTTGGGATCAGAATCATTTCAAGATTAAACAACAACATGGGGCTCAGAATCTCTGGAGTAGAAGGTGGATCTCTACATTTATTAAAACCTCTGAGCCAGTTCTGAGTTGCACCAGTTTAAACAGCATCTATTCAGGGGGCACAGCGAGTGCTTTCTTAATCCCCGTGTGCTTATATTATCTTTATTGTTGTTCTCAAATGAACAACTATCACAACCAACTCAAGTGTCTTTAACCACTCTGTCCTAGAAGCTGCCTGAGATGCTTCATTATGTTAGGCATTTGAGCAAATTTAATCTGAACCAAACCTGTACATTGCCTAGATGAGGACTTTTCAGAACAAGGAGGTAATGATGTACTTCAGCTGTATTAATGTGGTGGGACCGCTGTCTCCACTGACAACGAAATGCAGACACGCCTGACTGCAGGCTGCTGCTTTCCACACTCATTGTGCTGAGTCCAACACTCACACTTACCTTCGAACAGGCTGGACAAGCTTGCTGCGAGGCACTGGGATACCCCCCGCAGAAGGGGCGCTAGGCCGGGGAAGGCCACTCCTCATTGCAGTTGTCCCTGCAGGTCTGGTTAGAGTGGCGCTGTTGATATTGCTGGAAGGGTTTGCTGGGGCTGTGTTCTGCACCACGGGAGGCCCAGGTGAGGAGGTGGTTTGTGTGAACTGGGTAGTTTCTTGGCTACCAGAAGCAGAGCCATGGTTACTAAATGCTTTCACTGGTTGCCGAAGAGCCAATGGAGACGGTGCTGCAGGGGAGCGAAACTTGCCTGGAGAAGGTACTGTATGCAGAACAGCAAAGGAAAACCAGTGTTTTCTGAGGGAACCAAGTACCAGTGAAACCACTGTTTTGTAACCCATGATGACTGAACACTAGAATATTATGAGCCTCAAATAAAAAACCTTTCTGGGCTAACAGAAAAAAGGTTACCTCAGAGGGTAACAAACTGTCTTTGAAAGAAGTACATTAACCAGGGTACCCTGGATCCCTCAAGAGGAAGGTTTGGGGCACAGCACCATAGGGCCAGCAAGATGGTTCAGTGGTAAAAGGTGCTTGCCACATATGCTTAAAAACCCAAGTTCAACCCAAGGAACCAACACAAAGGCAGGACTTGACAAAGTTGTCCTCTGAGCTCCTCATAGGCTGTGGCACACAGCCTCTCCCCACCATACCATTGCTTCCATTTGCATACGCACATGTAATACAATTATAAGTAACTTTAGTCACTACAGGATTATGTCTCACTGTAGGAACTAGGTAGGGTCACACAAAAACATTCTAAAAGTAAAAGTAAGGTTTGGATATTTGTGTGAATAAAAATCCAATGACTATAGCCTCAAGGCTACATATCATGGTTTAACTAGAAATCAGGAATTACCAGTTACTACAATTATAAAAGTCAGCTCCAGAGGCACTGAGATAATTCAGTGCACAACAGTGCTTGCAACACACATATGACAACCTCAACTCGATACCTGAAATCCATGGCAAAAGGAGACAACTTCTGAACGTTTTTCTGATGCACATGTGCATGCAATCCAGGAGCGTATCAAAAGGTCTATGAAGTCATAGAATGACAAGTCTACTAAGAAATATGAGTTTATATGAAAAAAAAAATGCCAGCTAGATAAAATGAACTGTACAATCTGCACTGCTTTCTAAGTGAAGACAAGACTCAAACACATTGTATTATTGTAATAGGTCCCTCTGAGATTAAGTTTGCATCTCTTGGGGTGTATGCTCACCCTTTTCTCCTTCATGTTTGAATATGTCTCTTCTGAAAGGGTTTTAGTTTCCTCAGATGGCCATGGATAGCAATGAACCTTGGTTATAAGGCAGGGTAGAGGGTGTGTGTGTGGGCCATAGGCAGAAAACTAACATTATTCTCTAACAACTCCCTTAGTTTCAGGAGGGTACAAGTGAAGAGAAAGCTTGAGCCACAGACGTGGGCCATGCTACACTATTCTGTTTTCTCCACCTCTGTAACCCACATGTACAACAGAGTACTGCAAGGTCTACTGTAAGAATGGGAGGAAGGAGGTGGTTAGCTCTGATCATCAACTGGATTGCTGTGCTTATGGTTAGTGAAGCAGACTGCTACTGTGCGTGTCAGAGTGTTTCCACAGAGGGTCAAATAAGGCAGGGAGACAGCTCTGAATGTAGGCGGCACTAACAGTCATTCTTGGGGCTGGGATGTAAGCGGCTCTGCGTGCTCTGCTACACTCTCTCTCCTATGACTAGAAGCTCTAAGATGAAGAACCAGAGAAGCCAGCCTGAAACAAGCTTGAGTAGAACTGAGAGGAGATCAACTTGCTATTAGACTCCTTTAAGACTGGATGGTTCATGAAATGTTTAAGAAAGTACTTAACCATTGAGTCCCGTGATTTCTGCAAGAGGGACGCTTGAAATGCTGGGTCTAAGAGTCTGATATGAAATGAACCAGTTCTGAAGCCCTGGGGATTTCTGTTGTTCTTCTGAACACATTTTTAAAAAATTATTTATTTTATGTATATGAATACACTGTCACTGTCTCCAGACACACCAGAAGAGGGCATCGGATACCACTGCAGATGGTTGTGAGCTACCATGTGGTTGCTGGGGATTGAACTCAAGACCTCTGGAAGAGCAGTCAGTGCTCTTAACCACTGAGCCATCTCTCCAGCCCTTGTGAACACATTCTTTTAACTGTATATTAGAGAGTATATCTCACCCAAACTTATCTGGGTGAGCACAGAAGACAAAATCAGAAATCTGAGAGATTTAGAGGAGTGTTTTAGAGGAGAGAGCTGCTTAGAGGACCTTCAGAACTCAGCTTGGGGTCTGGCTGAATCTTCAGCTAAACACTGGGCTGAGTATATCCAGAGAGAAATTCTGCATGTGAGGAGAAAGGAGTGTAGCACTGTAAACTGAACAGCGGGCAGAGCTCACACAAAGTGCTATTCCTTTGCATTTCATTCAACGGGAGAGTCCCTGCCAAATCAAGGAGATGTCGAAGCAGCCTGGAGATACTCTAAAAGGATCAAGCGTTAACTAGGGGTGGGGATGGAATGACTCCTATATGGGACAAGACACCTAGCCCTAGGGAAAAAAAATGCCACAAATCTCCTCTAACAAAGCTTATAAAACAAACTTCTGAAAACAGTATCCACAGCTACTGTCCATGTGGGTAAATACACTGTGTTTGTAAATAAGGTAACATTAGAACACATTCATCTGTATACAATCTATGGTTGTTTTAAAGTTACAGTATGTGGTTGAGAAGTTAGAGTACTAAGACCATGTGGTCACAAACCGAAAGTCATTACTGTCTGGTCTTTGAGAAAATAATTGATCTCTACTATAAAGGCTTAAGCTGATTTGTAAAAAATACAATTACTTAATATAATAAACAACAATATTTAGAAGATGAACAATATCCGTTACAGAACAATGTAAACTTCCACACTGTCTGCCATCCACTGCATACTCATCAAACACATAGGAACCAGTAAGGCCAGGACGCACTTAGGTCAAGAGAGACTGATGCCTGAACCAGCAGGAGAGGACATTACACGGACGCTTACCTAGGCTCAAAGAGACACACACTTTACATGGAATGACAGGAGAAATACGTTTTCTGGAAAAGCACATGCAGCTTTTTAAAGCTCAAGAACTTAGACCAAACCGCTAAGCTCTGAGAAGGGTTAGAGGAGCTTAGATGCTGACGAAGACCAGCTTGCTGTAGCACTGAGAGCAGTAAGACGCCGCCGGAAGGCCTCCATGAGCTGCAGGCCAGCACTGAGATCTTTTAATGTTTGTACCCGAGTCCCAGAACTGGGGAGAGACCGAATGACCGAACAAGGCCAGTGGATAAAAACCATACGCTCACTCACACAGCTCGTGTGAGGAAGCAGAGGCCAAGCCTGATGACTGGTGAAGGAGAGACCGGACTCGTCAGCCTCCTCTGCCCCCATGTGCATGCTTCGGCACATGCCTGCAGACATTCACATAGAGAAAAGAAAAAGAACTCAAGTGGAAAAAAACCAACCAACCAACCCCCCCCCCACCACACACACAGAAGGAGGTAAAACAGGAAAACGAAGGACTCCACACCAGGAACAGTGTTCTCACAAACCAACAAGAACGGTTCTCTTCTACTCTCTTCTCATACAATGCATCCTAACTACCCTCTCTCCTCCTTCTCTACGGATCCACTCCATGTCTCTCAGTAGAAAAGGGTTCTGTGCCCGATTCTGCAGCACACATACTAAAACTGGAGACTAGATTAGCATGGCCCCCGAGCAAGGATGACATGCCAACTCTTGAATCATTCTATATTTTTTTTCAGCAATAAAAAATGAAACTCTTTAAAAAAGAAAAAAAAACAGACTTCTAAGAGATAATAAAAAATAAAATACTTTATTTTATGAAACAAAACCATCACATTGGACAATCCAAATAGAAGAAAAATAGGCCAAGGCAAGCACAGGAGTCAGGGACCTCCTCATTCACACACTCAGGAATCCCATAGAAACACTGGACTGCGGTGGGAGGGGACAGCAAAGGATGGAGTGTGTGCACAGGGAACCGGTGTAGAGAGATAGGGAGAGAGGTCTGGGAAAGTGAATGGAAATGGGGTTGGGGCATCTCTAGGACATGCCAGAGACCTGGGATGGGGGAGGCTCCAGGGAATCTGAGGTGACTCTATCAGAGACTCCTAGCAGATGGAGCTTGATGTGGCCACCTGTAGCCAGGCAGGACTCCCAGTAGAGGCATAAGAACACCAACCCACCCACAATACCCTGGACCCCAAATTTGTCCTGCCTACAAGAAGTGCAGGAACAAAGATGGAGAAGACAATGAGGGAATGGCCAGCCAATGACTGGCCCAACTTGAGACTCATCCCATGGGCAAGAACCAATCCCTGACATTATTAATGATACTCTGTTATAGCTGCAGACAAGAGCCTAGCAAAATTATCCTTTAAGAGGCTCCACCCAGCAGCTGACAGAAATTGATGCAGAGACCCATAGCCAAACATTAGACAAAGCTCAGGAAGTCTTAAGGAAGAGTTGGGGGAAGGATTGAGGATCTCGGAGGGGATAGATAGGGACTCCACAAGAAGACCAACAGAGTTAACCTGGACCCTTGGGGAGCTCCCACAGACTCAACTGCCAACTAAAGAGCACACAAAGACTGGACCTAGTGGACCGCCTCTCCCACCCTGTAATACACAGCAGGTCCTTCAACAACTGGAACAAGGGCTAACCTTGACACTGGTGCCTGCCTGTAAATCCTGTTCACCTAACTGGGCTGCCTGGTCTGGCCTCAGGTCTCAGTGGGACAGGATGTATCTAGTCCTGCAGAGACTTGAGGTGCGAGGGTGGGTTGGTACGTAGGCGGAACCTTCCCCTTCTCAGAGGGAAGGGAAGGAGGGATGGCGGGAGGGGCCATGTGAGGGGAGACTGGGGGGAGGGAGACTTGGATCAGGATGTAAAGTGAATAAATTAATGGAAACAAAACAAGAAATAACCCACTAAACTGAAAGCTAAACTATATATATGGAGGACCTGGAGGAGACCTGTGCAGTCCCTCTGCATGCTGTCTCAGCCTCTGTGAACTCATAAGAGCTTTGATAGTGTTGACATAAAGGGTCTTCCAACAAACAATTTTTTTTTTTTTTGGTTTTTCAAGACAGGGTTTCTCTGTATAGCCCTGGCTGTCCTGGCCCTCACTCTGTAGACCAGGCTGTCCTCGAACTCAGAAATCCGCCTGCCTCTGCCTCCCAAGCGCTGGATTAAAGGCGTGCGCCACCACCACCCGGCTAACAAACAATTTTTAAAACAGAAAAGATGGGATACAAAGGAAATGGCTCAACAGTTAAGAACACTTGCTGTTCTTGTAGAAGATCTGAGTTCAGTTCTCAAGTGCAACATGGTAGTTTACAACTGGCCTTAACCACAGTTCCAATGGATCCAGAACCCTCTTCTGGCTTGCATAGGTGCCAGATATGCACATAGTGTACATATATAGATGTAGGCAAAACATCCATATAATACATAAAATAAAACTTAAATAGGAGAGAAAGGCTAGAGAGATGGCTCAGTAGGTAAGAGCACTGGCTGCTCTTCCAGAATACATGGGTTTAATTCTCAGCACCCATATGGTGGCTCACAACTGTCTAGTCCCAATGGACCCAGCATCCTCTTTAGGAGTGGACTCCAAAGGAACCAGGCAGGTACATGGTACACAGACAGACATGTGGGCAAACACTTACACATAAGAATAAATAAATCTTAAGAGAGAGGGAAGAGTAGTTAAAATATCAGACTTCTCAACAGAAACAACATAAAACTAACAGAATAACATCACTAACAACACCTGCCTGAGAGGCTGGTGAGATCGCTCCGCAGCTAAGAACGTTAAGTGTTCTTGCAATGGATCCAGGTTTGCTTCTCAGAACACATATTCATCATCTCACAACTGCCTGGAACTCTAGTTCCAGGAGATGATGTCCCTAACCTCTGCAGACACCTCCATGCATACAGAACACAACTCAGATGGGTGTGTGTGCACATCCCCCCCCCCCGAAAGTACATAAGTTAAAAAGCTGTCCTACTCCTACATTCATACAAAAATAACTTTTAAACTCAATATAAACATGTTTAAGAACAGCAAAAATAAAAACCTTCCGAACCACAGAAGTAATAAAAATGGAGAGAATCTGTTGTTAGTTTTTCCATTCAAAGAAATGTTAGAAAGCACTTTTAGGCAGAAAAGAAAGACCACCAGGTGCCACTTCAGCCTGAATGGAGCTATGAACAAGGGCGGCACTGGTCTCATCCCTGATGATCAGCACTTAAAGAGAAGTAGCTTGTCTTGGTGCAGTAGGCTTTGGCTTCAGACCTGAGACGGATCTCTGTTTCAGGATCATCAGTACTCAATCAGTACTGGATTGTACAGTGCTGCAGACTGAACCCGTGACATGAATTCTAGTTCCAGGGGCATGCTAGGCATGTCCTGTATTTTCAGGCTGGCCTTGAACTCACATCCTTCTGAGTGTTGGGCTTACAGGCGTGTAACAGCACATGCAGCTAAGCTAACATGGAGAAAAGGTGTAATGACAACTCCCACGACACAACACACACACACAAGAGAGAGAGAGAAGAGAAGAGAGAGAGAGAGAGAGAGAGAGAGAAAGAGAGAGAGAGGAGCCTGGATTACTATGTAAGATAAAAACAAAACAAGAAATTCCCACAGCTCACACTTTTTTCCCAGGTAAAGACAAGTAGAGATAGATGCAGGAACTCCAGCACCCACCAGAAGACTGGAATGCCTTACAGAGTTTGCAGTTTGACTTGGACTCACAAAAAGAATGCAACCCCTTTAAAAATTTGGTCAAAAGGAATTATCTTTTAAAAATAATAAGCATGGCCAGTGCCCGGAGTAGTCCTAGGGTACCGGCTCTGCACCCAATCCCCCAAAACTCAGAGGAGGCTGGACTCCCAGGAGCTCTAACATGCCCGGGATTGTAGATATTTAATATGGGGAAGAGGGCATGTTTGTGTTTTTTCTGCAGAATGCTGAAAGAGCAGGGTGGCTGTCAGAGCAATGGGTAAGACATGCTGATGCTGGGACAAAGAATGATGCTGACCTGTGAGCTTGCTGGGTGCCCTGACAATGGTGACTGGGAAGCTATATTGGACATAAGTTCCCGATCCACCTTTGCTTACCTATATCCCTGATGGCACAAGCTGCCTTGCCTCAAGTTTTTAGACCTCGTGGAACAGAGAATCAAAAAGAGAAGTCATAATGACTCCTGTATTTTTCTTTTCTTTTTTTTGTTTTGTTTTGTTTTGTTTTTTTTTTTTTTGGTTTTTCGAGACAGGGTTTCTCTGTGTAGCCCTGGCTGTCCTGGAACTCACTCTGTAGACCAGGCCGGCCTCGAACTCAGAAATCCACCTGCCTCTGCCTCCCAAGTGCTGGGATTAGAGGCATGTGCCACCACCGCCCGGCCTCCTGTATTTTTCTTAAATGTGACCAGTTATTCAGACTCAATCATGGACTGGTCTAAATATCAATCCAATATTGGAAATAACAGTCTTCATTTGCAAGTCTGGCTCTGGACATTTTCAGAGACATATCTGGAAGTTAGCTGCAGTTCTCTATGATGTTAGGTTAGCAAGGCATAAAGTTGGGACAGGATCTGGATTTCAAACAAGTGATAGTGTATGTGTTAGGGCTTTTTTAATTGTCAAGCTAAAATTACTTTTGTTTCTTCTACAGTATTTAATGTAAGTTGCATTGATTGTACACTTTCTAATTGTGTTAGTGTGTTGAAATCTGGCATGTCAGTTATGGAGGTCTATCAACCAGCTTTTATTTTATTGCCCTGAGTATCACAGAACCTTAGTCTTCTGAAAAAAAGCTTGCAAGTACTGGAAGAAGTGAGTCAGGCTTTAAACAGAAGCAAAAGGGTAGTGGGCTTGATTATTGCTGGTATAACAGCTTTAATTACATTAACTGCTGGCACCACTGCTTCTGCAATTGCTTTGACACAAGAAGTTAAGACAGCTACTTTTGTTAATCATTTAGTAAAAAATGTTACTAATGTGTTGAATATACAAGAGGATTTATATAGGCATTTGGAAGAACAGATTGATGCTCTTTATCCTGTTCAAATACTGGAGGAGGTTCAGAGTTGAAGAGTATGCAGCCATCTCAAATGTCATGTCAAATGCCATTGGATTCATGTTAGTTCTAAAATTTACAGTGGTTGTCATTATAATTGGGAAAACATTTAAAGACACTTACAGTGTATTTGGCATAATTCTAACACCTCTCTGGATGTTTTAACTTTGCATAGTGAGATTATGAATTTAAAGAATGCTGCTCTGCTGAGTATTGATGCGGTAGATACAGCTGATAAAATTACCATGGCCTGAGGTCAGTATTTCTATTTTGGCCAAGCTTCAAGAATGGCATATATATCTTGATCATGCTATATATTCCCTTTTTGTCCTGGGAATACTTTTATTCCTACCCATCGTGTTAATGCTTGTCTTTAACAACATCAACATATTGGCAACCACAGTACATGGCTTCAATCTGAAAATGGCCCCCCAGACAGAGTTATCAAATTAACAGGCTGGTAAGCCAAGGATGGGTAAGATTCTGCACAGAGCCTTACCAACCTAAGACAGAAACACATTGCTTTTGATAATGTATATTCCATGATGGGTAAGGAAGGCATTCTTGGCAGAATGACCTAAGACAGGCTCAGTCTTGTTTATGAAATAAAAAAGGGGGAGAGGCAGAGAGTTTTGGGGGGCTGCTTGGCAAAAATCTGATATGGGCCAAGGACAAGGAAATGGGCTGCTTGGCAGGAATATGACATTGGGCAAGGACAAGGAAGTGGGCTTCAGGTAGGAATCTAAATCTTAGGCTAGAACAAAGAAGTAGGCTTCAGACATGAAAATGACCTTGGGCTAAGACAGGGAAGTTGGCTCAGATATTTTGGTCATCCTGGTAAACCCTCAGAAACAGTAATGACGTGAGTGGTTCACAGAATTGTATTTATTGCCTTGCTTGTTCTTTGACTATTTGTGTTTATTATCTTGCTTGTTTCTTGACTATTTTCATCTATTGTATTGCTAGTTCCTCAACCTAGAACGGACCTGAATACTTACATGTAATTAAAATGGTATAAAAGCAAAAAGAGGAGGGGGATGGGATGGGGGGATTCTAGGGAGGGGAAGCGGGGAAAGGGGATGGCATCTGAAATGTAAATAAATAAAATATCTAATAAAAAATAATAAACATAAGAGTAAATCTTTAAGAAAGAATGTAAAACCACACAAAGCAATACATATTTTTGATGTATATATTTCATCCTACTACAAAGAGTACAACTGGTTCCTTCCTGTTCACTTGTGCTCTATCCCCCTGGTAACCCCACCCACTTCTTTGCTTCTATTCTTCATCTCTGATATCCACTTTACTTTCTACTATAAGGTATATTTCTTTCTACTAATAAGGCATTTATTAGCAAGATGGTTAAAATATTCTCGGTATCTGGTTCATTACATTTAACATAATATCCTTAAGGTCTATCTATATTGTCAAAAATTATTGGATTTCATTCTTTGAAAGAGCTGCATGATCTCATTGAGACCACATTCTGATATATCCAAATATCTAAGCATGCACTGTGGACAGGCCGATTTCAAATTTTAACTTTTGGTAATGAGTAAGGGAATTCGTGATCTCAAACTATTTGGTGCCCTCTTTCATAGTTACCTCTGTTATTTCTAGTAATATTTATGTACCATCAGTTTGAGCCAGTTTTCATTTTTTATAAAAGGCTTTTTTAAAAAAAATAATTGTGTTTATCTGTGTGGAGGTATGCATGTGTGTATGCACCTATAGACGCCAAAAGAATGTACCAGATCTCCAGAGTTGGGAGTTATAGGTATTTGTGAGCTACTGGTGTTTGTGAGCCACCTGACCACATGCTGGGTGCTGGGAACTGAGCTCAGGTCTTCTGGAAGACCAACCAGCAAGTACCATTCATTCCTGAGCTGTCTCCAGCCATCATTTTTAGATTTTACCTACTGGCTGTTTCAGAGATTAAACATGATCTAACTTTTTTGCTGTTCCTTACTTCAACCTCCTAGGAGTCCCCTTCTGCTAATAAAGCTATATTGTAAATGTTGCTTAAATATGAATTGTGTTTATATTATCATGATATAAATATTATTTATTGCAGGACTGGAGAATGTATTATAATTATGCTTTACATTCTTTTTTTGTGAACTTTTAGATAATAAGATCCCTTTTATAAACCCCAAACCATCTCCATCTCATTCTAAAGAACAAGCCTTATGTAGTGTGTTATCCCTGACTATGGTACCACCGGAGGTAGGTGTATGTTGAGTACTAGCATTAAGTACATAAGCAAGCATGCACCCTATGCTATTTAACTATTCACTTTCAGATTATATTTACATTGTAAACGAATCATTTACAATCACACACTAAATCATTGCTAACATCTATTTAAAAGTATATGGGCTGGAGAAGTGGCTAAATGGGCTGGAGATGGCTCATCAGTTAAGAGCACTTGGCTGCTCTTCCAGAGGTCCTGAATTCAACCCAGCAACATGGCAGCTTACAATTCAGTGTCCTCTTCTGGTGTGCAGACATAGATGCAGACGAGGCACTTGTATACATAAATAAATAAATCTTAAAAAAAAAAAAAAAAAAAAAAGCTAGGACTTACATCTGAGGGAGAATATGTGATACCTGTCTTTATCAGCAGGGTGGTGGCCATGCCTTTAATCTCAGCACTCAGGAGGCAGAAGCAGGTGGATTTTTGTAAGTTCAAAGCCAGCCTGGTCTACAGAACTAGTTCTATGACAGTCAAGACTGCATAGTGAAACCCTGTCTCGAAAAAACAAAGACCAACAACAGGATACAATGTTTTGCAATCATATTAATCACCTCTCTCTCTCTCTCTCTCTCTCTCTCTCTCTCTCTCTGTCTCTCAAGCAAATTAAACATCAAAATTTCTCTTTCCTCAAGTTTCTTACTCTCACAAGGAATCTTTTTCCTCTCTGCCTCTGTTCTGTCCCACTCTTTGAGGCATCGGTTCACTCTCAGGACAGCTGGTCTACCCTCTGTCACTGTTTCCTCTCAATTCTTTGTCCTTGACCTACCAATATACTCAATCTTTTGGAACCAATCTTGTCTAGTGTTAGTATCCAACCTTCATACATTTCTTCAGCACTCACTTCTTAGAAAAGCTACCACTATCACAAATCTTCCAAATGTAGTCACTTAAAGATTAAAACTCAGGTCTTAACTTCAATCAGTGTATAATTCAAAAGTGTTCCATCTTATGCCAAAGATAAGTAAACCCAAAGACCACCACGAGGAAAAAGCATTAATAGATAGGACGTGTGACATTTATAGTACCCACTTGTCCAATTTTCATTAATTTAAAACAATAATCTTTGATTTTAGATTAGTAGAGAAAATGGTAAATTATCACTTAATCCTTTCAGAACAATTCAATACATACCTCTGAAGAAAATAGGTTTCTTCTGCTATTATCCATACAATAGGGGATTAATTTGCATTATTTTATGAAGGAAAAACACAACTGGAAATGTGCCCCAGGCATCACTGACTCAGAAATCCAGAGGTGCAAGATCTATCTGCACCACTTGCTCAAGTTTAAACTCAAGAAGAGGCTGTAGTTACCTCTTTTTGTAGATGAAGTTGGAAGCAACTGTTTGGCTTTGAGGGAAGTACGAGGCAAACTTTTCAGCCTTTGAGAAGCTGTTGAAAAACAAGGAAGTGTAATATTTGCTGGGAAGTACAAGGTAAAGGCTACTCCTTCTGTAAACCTAAACACTTAATAGAGATTTAAACGTTACCAAGGAATAGAAACCATGAGGCAGAACATTAGAATTCTAGAAGCGCAGGAATTTTCAAGTGATGCTTCGTGCATTAAGTTGGAAAAGAAAAGAGGCAGAAATCTTAGTGCCATTGCATATTTTTTAGGACTAGTTTTTTTTTTTTGGTAGATAAAAAAACTCTAATATGTCAATTGGCTGGGATATCAAAGAGAAAACAAGCCACCAGCAAACATGCTATAGATGCAAAGAATAAAAGCACAAGGATCAAAGTGGTGAACATAAGCACACAGAATAGAAAATACAATAGAAATAAATAGAAAACACACAGTACTTGTTCGATGCAAAAAAAAAAAAAAAAAAAAAGAAAAAAAAAAACCCACACATTTTGGCAAAGCAATTATTGGTAGATGAACTGCTCCAAAATCAAACTTTAATTTCCATTCTCAAAAAGGAGAAGAAAACTCAGAACCAGGCAAACCCTATCACAACCTGGCATCTTTATTGTATTTAGTATTATCTTGCTGTAAAATCCAACTAACTTATATCCCAGGCAACATGTCTGGTCTATGGATATATGCACTGTGTGTATGTGTGTGTGTTTGTGTGTTAGGGGTCTAGATTGGCTAGGACACCTGCTTTGTAACGTGATCAACAAGGACAGCTAAAGTCGCTCTCAAACTTCTGGTCTAATAACTATACTAAAACTTCCAAAACTGGGAGATAGACAGGCCAGAGCTGCTCAGGGTGAAACAGTGCCAGCTACAATAATTCAAAGTTACTCTGTCCCACTCCAGTTACCTAGTGGAGTGCCTCTAAATGGCCATTCTACTGCTCAGAGATACACTTTCTATACTTTAATGAATTATGTCAAAAGGAATGAAACAAGGAAAACACCGAGGCTCTATTCCTATAAGACTATCTAGGTAGGAGTCATTTGCAATAGATATTGCAGGAGTTATTTCTTTCTTTCCGTCAGGAGGGTCCAGGGTTGCTGAACTCATGTCCTCAAGGCCTCCATGCTGAGTCTGCTGCCTCTCCTCTGCTTCCTTAGCATCTCTGGCTTACCATCCTTGGCTATGGTATAGGCTATCTCACATAAAATGATCATTGGCATAAAAAATGATCATTGGGTGATAAAGGGGCATCAGAGAGAAAGGTTGAAATTCTGTTACCTCTATCAAAACCAAAGCACTCCTATGTCCTCACTGAGATAACCAACTTTTAAAACAGGAAATGTTTTAAATTAGAAGAAAAACTTCTAATTTCCCAGCACTTCAAACCTTACTATAGCAACATAGTGTTTGATAGATACTAATGTAATTCAAACATGGTCAAGCAAACAAGCAAAAATTTCTCCAGACTTGGGGGAAAAATCTGTTACTTTATATCTATAACTACAAAATCATAGGACACTATCATTAAATGCTATTTGGCTATCAATTTGTCCAAATGTTCTCTGTATTTATTTCCATCCATCCATCCATCCATCCATCCATCCATCCATCCCAGGTACTCTGGGTAAAATAGACTCCGAAGCCCACTAGGAACTTTTCTTATTGTAATGAAATACTTAGGAAAGCGGAGAATGAAAATACAGTAGCAAAATGCATAGGCTTCCAGATAATGATGGCTGCTAGGCAGGAAAGTGAGTAGGAAGGGAGGAAGAGGAGACGGGAGTTGCATTATACACAGGGTAATCCATAAAGATTCCCTGAAGATGACATCTGCTCACAGATCAAATGAAGAGCGGGAAGGAGCCGTGTGGGGCTCTGGAGAAGGCGTTCCAGACAGAGGAAGAAGCAACAGTAGAGATCACTGAGACTGGGGATGCCAAGTTTTTAAACAACAGACAGAAGTACTCTCAGGTATAAAGGACAAGAGAAAAGCAAATGATCATATGTTGGCAAACTATAAGCCATTTTTTCTTCATATTACTCTGATTTACTATGTGCACAAGTACGTAAGGAATGCCCTGTGTCTCTATGTCCAAGGACAACTTGCAGGAGTCATTTCTTCCTTTTCATCAGGAGCGTCCAGGGTTGCTGAATTCATGTCCTCAAGGCCTCCATGCTGAGTCTGCTGCCTCTCCTCTGCTTCCATAGCATCTCTGGCTTACCATCCTTGGCTATGGTATAGGCTATCTCACATCTAAATCCTTGGCTGTGGTATAGGCTATCTCACCTATAAATCCCCAGTGCTAGGACTATCATATATACTCAATCATTTCTACTGAATAATTAGCACACGAGTGACTGACAAGTGTACAAAATGTTGAGATTTAAATGTATATTATTTATTTTATTAAATAAATTATACTTTTTTCAGTCAAGGTTTTACAAAACTGTAGCCAAAATAAGTGGTTCTTAAACTTGCATACGTCTAAAAATTCAATTAAAACACTTAAGACAATCAGAATAAGGGCCTCCACTCTTAAGATGTAGTCAATGCTGAGTGGTGAAGGCCTCAAATCAACTCAATTATAAAATCCTTTTCATTAAGGTAAATGATCCAATATTACTTATTAAATTGACAGTCCTTAAATATTTTACTAGTCTTAGATCAGCCAATTACACAATTATTGCCTGTAATATGGTTTAATTCTTGTTTTAAAATAATGCAAAACTGGAGAATAACCATTAGTGCTTTGGTAGTAGGTGAAACTTTGAGAAAATCCCTTCCTTGTGAACCTCAGAAGACCAGCTACAAAAAAAGTTATCAACTGCCTTGGATCCTTCTGTCGGAGAACAGAGCAGTACATAGTATTGATCCTACATGCCTCTTCTCTGGGTCACAATCTGTACATGTGTAAAACTATTCCTGTATTGGGTAAATTGCTATGGTTCAGTCTCAGATCATGCCCCAAGCCATCCAAGAGTGTTTCCGAGAGGCCTATGCATGCAAATTAGGCTGGAAATGGTCTTCAGATAGTAGCAGTGGGTGCTGGGAGAGGGAGCAGTTTGGTCTTAGTTCTGTCACATTCTAGATATGTGAGCCTGTATAATGTACTTGATTACATGGTTATCTACAAAAATAAATGTGTATCTGTGAAGCTCAAATACATGTAAAACTACTCCAGGCATTACAAAACAGTAATGAAACTTTGGGTATAAAAAGCCACTAGAAAGCCTTGAGGTTTTCACCTATTCCTTTTCTTACTTATCAGCCAGTGAGTGATTCCTATTTTTTTCTGAAAACTAAACTTAAATCCATACTTATGTTAGAAAGCAAGTTATTGTCCTTTTAAAAAAATCTACCTCTGATAAACTCCTCTCTCTTTAGTTAGGGGGAAAAAACAAACAAAACAAAACAAAAACCTGTTCTGGTTTCTTAAATGCTCTGGTTTTCTTAAACTTTTTAAGTTATTCATATTTTACAAATAGAAAAGTGGAAAATATATCAGCACTGTCATAATCCTCATATTTGAATGCCAGCATCCACAATAATGCAGCCATAGCAAATAAGCATATACAAATAGTGACTGGCGTAGTAACAAGGCAAAGAAGTGGCCCAGTGGGTAGAGTCAGCAGCCTGGCAAAGTTAGCTTCATGCAGACCAGCAGATGAGACCAAAGCTTTACCACTCACAGCTCAGGAAAGAATGACTTAAGACAAAATGAACATTAGACTAGTAACCGAAGTCTTAACCAATTCACTATATAAAATATATAAAAATTTTATTATGTTTTTATATATACTTTTATATCTACTTTGATAGTATATATCAAAGTAAAAAACTATGAACATTTTGTATTATATAATTATATACATAAAGCATAATTACATATATATATTTTATCTATCAAAATATGTAAAACTTCAAGAAAATAGATAACTCTGACTTATTAATGTATAACAAGAATCTAAATTTTTATACAGTATACTTAATATTAAGTTTTAAGCTTGTTAATATTCTGGATTTTCTATTTCCCAAGTTCATTTGTGTAATGCTGGTGTGAACATCTTAAAGTCTAAGTGTCACTATAGCTGCGAATGTAAGAAAGAACAAGTATATATCCAATTTTAAAAAGAATGAACTCTTCTCCCTATACAATTTTTATCAAATGCAGAAATGCAACTTTGTAAAACTGCACATATATTTTCCATATAATAAACTAATAACTGGAAAACTATTATGTTTTCCCTATTCATTTTTCATTAATTATCAATAATAATATGACTGTATAATGATAATTTTACTGCTAGAGAAAACAGATAATTATCAAAGAGCTTAATAAACATTTTCTGTTGACATTTGTTAGTGTATTATTCCCGTCCTAAGTTCCCAAATTGTCTGTTCTTTTATCCCCGTAAAGCTTCAGGATGCTAAAATAGTCCAAGAAATGGGATAAAGGAAGAAGATTTAGGCAGAACTAGTTTTATTACACAGGAGGCTGTTTGGAGATTTATCATGTAGAATTTTGAAAACTCCAGATCTTAATATTCACACTAAGTACAACGCTGTCCTAGAAGGCCAGTACAAACGTTGCTGTACCTCCATGTCGAGAAGCTATGAAAGCATGGTACAATGCCTGTGAGGACGACCACTCCCTAAACCTGCATTCATGCCCATTAACACTCCAGGTTACCTGGTTACTGGTATCAGTAAAGTAGCTGTGGGAGAAGCCCCCAGAAACAAGATATTTTCATGTGTCAAATTAACTTGTGGATTTAAAAATATTCTCTATTTCAGGGATAACTGAGTTCAAATTCTACCTTTGAATTTATTTTTAAAACTATTATGATAATTTGTTTCTATTATCATCAAATAACACCTTTAAAAAACACTATCAACTCTTCAGTAAGTAGAAAATAAAATTTAAGTTTATCCTGTTAAAAAAAACAAAACAAAAACATTTTACTATATGCCCAGTAGAGTAAGGTATATAAAAATCTTGAGTAACAGTTTTCTATAGTGCTTTAAACTATAGTCTCAAACTCATAATAAAAAAAAATTTCTGTATGATCTTTATATCTTGGTAATAAACCATGGATATGACAAATCTCTAAAGAAGACTTCACATTCTGGAGGTGATCAACACAGTTTGAACACTAATCTGCCACTTATTAAGATGTAAAATCACAGGTGTTTATATATTACATAAAAGTAATTCCAATAGATCATCTAAAAAACATTTTTTAAAATGTATGGCTGTTTTGCCCGCATCTGTGCAGCACATGTACACCTGGTGCTCACGGAGGCCAGAAGTGGGCACCGGGTACCCCGAGATGGAGTCACAGACAGTTGTGAGTAGTCATGTGAATGCTGGAAATGTAAGTCAAGTCTTCTGAAAGAGTACCCAGTGCTCTTAATTGAAGGCCGTCTCTCCAGACCCGATTGGTTATACACTCATGTCTACCTTAGTCGGTAAGCGGCAAGTGTTTCAAACCACAGTCCTACATGCAGTGCACAGGCGCTGCTCATGTGCAGTCATCCTCGCACCATGCACTTAGGCTCTGTTCAGCCAATCTGACTTAAAGTTATCACTGTGCACTGATTTGGTCTTTTTTTTTTTTTTTTTAAAGAATTATTTAGTTTATGTATATAATTTATTTTACATATATGACTAAACTGTAGCTGTCTTCAGACACACCAGAAGAGGTCACTAGATACCATTACAGATGGTTGTGAGCCAGTCTTTTTTTTTTTTTTCCCTCTGTGTAGCCCTGGCTGTCCTGGAACTCACTCTGTAGACCAGGCTGGCCTCGAACTCAGAAATCCTCCTGCCTCTGCCTCCCAAGTGCTGGGATTAAAGGCGTGCGCCACCACCGCCCGGCTGGAAGAGCAGTCTTAACTGCTAAGCTGTCTCTCCAGCCACACTTTGGTCTTTCATGCTGCATGTGTCTCTGTAACACTTATTGGTCTCACCTTTCTTTTCATTTAATTATCCTTCACACTCTTTTGAGTTTGATATTTGCTGGAATATTCATTTTGTTAAAAATGTACACGGTTTTACTGTGACAGCGATTATTACTTCTGTAGGGTCTTTACTACTTTAGTTAATGTTCCATGAAAACGTTGCTTGGATTGAACTTTTATGTTCCAGTGCTATTTATTCCCCTAAATCTCATCATTTTTAATGTAAAATACTGGACAATTTCAATCTTTCAAGGAATCTACGTCATGCTAGAATAGAAACACCCTGTCACAATACTTCTTGTCAAAAATAAAGGCAAACATTTATTATAAATAAAGATTGGAAAGAGTTAGCTTCGTGAAGACCTGTCATATTCATGGATTGATATTTGTCATCAAAAATAAAAATTTAGTCAGGTCTCACTATACAGACCAGGCTGGGTTTGAACTCACAGAGATCTACCTAGTCTGCCTCTTGAATGATGGGGATAAAGGCATGTACTACTACTATGCCAGGACTGAATTTCAAATACTCTATCTTTAGTTCAGATTTAACTCAATAATTAATTCACCAAACAATTTTTTTAAAAAGGTTATTAATTATTAAAAAATAATGGTTTGGGTAATTTATTACCTCAAATTTTAATCTGTATTACAAGTTAAATTAGAAATATGGATGAATTGACATCTATGCTGATTAAATATTATACTGTTTACAAATACATCCTTAGCAGATATGGAGATTAATCAAATCAAAACTAAAAATTTCATATTAACAGATACAGATATTAAGTGAAATTACACAAATCCTTATAAAATACTTTCGTTTTGCAAAGAAAATATACAAGTTCAGTTTTGCTACAGATTTAAAAGACTGTACTATTGAACAACCAATTACTTTTGCTATTACATGGCTTAAAATATGTAACAATAAACTTTAATTTTTGTTTTACTTCTGTAGCATTGGGGATAAAAATCAAGGAACTCATGCACACTCTTTAAATACTACCACTGAGCTGTACCTCTAGCTCTAGAAAGTCTAAATGGGAAGATTTTTAAAGAAAAACTATTTACTAAAGATATTATTTGGATAGTGACAATATACTTCTATAAATAGAAGCAAAGCCTATCCTTTAAAAACAGACTTCAAAAATTTTTATTTAGTCTTTATGTGTAATAAATGCTTGACTTTTTATTTTGTGACAAGAATTATGTTAAATAAACACAGGCATTTCTATGGTAGCACAATATACATTCCTGAATAGCCTTAAAGTACACAGCATTAAGTATTAAAAAAGATGATCTGGTGGCACAGACCTTTACTCCCATCAAGATGGGGGGTAAAGGCAAGAGGATCTCTGTGATTTCGAGGCTACCCTGTTCTACATTTTGAGTTCCAGGAAAGCCAGGCCTACACAGAGAGACCTATATCAAAAACAAAAAAGCAGAAAACAAAACAAAGATGACTCTTAGCACGAGGAAGAAGAAATCAGAATGTCCTGCAGTTATAAAAACTGCTTAGAATTAAATATTGAGACAATTTTAAAATTTTCTTACAATATTATCTTTTTAATTTTACTTTACTTTTTATTTAAAAATATATATTTAGTTAATGGGTGGAGGAGGGTTTGAGGGAGTGGTGCATATACCATGGTGCAGGTGTAGAGGTCAGATACAGTTTTCTTCTTCTACCATATGAGTTCAAGGTTTCTAACTCAAGTGGTCAGGCTTGCCAACGAGTGCCTTCACCATCTGAGCTACTTTGCCATATTGTAGCAATGGCTTAAATCAGCACAAAATCCACTTCTATAATTCCCCTCTCTGTTGCTGAATGACATTTCAGAGTGTGAGGAAGGTACTCACTGGCTGAAGCCTGAGGCTGTATTCGAGGTATTCCTCCATTTGGCACTTGAAAATTGGAGTCACTTCTACTGCTTTTCACGGAGTCAACCTGTGTGTTCGATGTTCGGGATAGGTTTGGAAGACTGCGTCTAAGTTTTTCTATAACAATAGAATTTTAAATAAATAATAATTAAAAAAAATCAAACTACTTTTTTCAGATAGATAACTAAAATATTAAGTATAATTCAAAATAAAATACTGTATTTAAACATTTCTTTCTGTATACTGTAGAAGTAACAGGAAATTATATAAAAAAAAAACCCAAACCCAGAGGTTATAAATGGATGAAATAAAGCACCCTTGAAGAAACTGTAAGTTACATAATCAAACCTAAACAAATAAAGGCCACTCCATGAATGAATAAAATAAAGCAAACCCTTAAAAATTCCGATGTCCACTTAGCCCTGCATTTGGGCTTGAGAATCACATTAGTAACTGACAGATAATTAGTTTCATAAAGTTAAATTTACTTTCTTTTCATGTTTACATTAATGAAACAGTGAACATAACTACCTGTTTGAAATAAAACTATTGGGAGAAATATATTCTTTTTATACTAAAATCTGGATCTCTCTTTCCCAAGCTCTGCTGTTTTACCTTCATTTTTAACATTGCTTGTCTGTAAATCTGTGGGATGGCCTTGGAGGGAAAGGCGAGGCTGCTGCAGGCGGCTAATCATAGGCTGTGGGGATGCTCTACTGTAGTCTATTCCCCGGGCAGGAGACCGTGAACGAGGTGAATTTCGAGGCGACTGCTTAGGAGATGGTCGTGGTGAATTTCGTGGTGATGGAGAAAACCTATTAACGGCAGGGTATACTGCATGATGCATAGTGTCATCTTCATCATCCAAGCTCTGCGCATCCAGTTCCTGATCACTGAACGTGCCCCGCCGCGTCGAATTACAAGATGAACCAGAACTGCGTCGAGAGGTGGTGGCTGCATACTCTTGCCGGAGACCTAGCAACAACAAATGCATTAGTTATTTCTTTGACTATATTTAAAAAATGAAGTAAATGATTGTTATTGAGAAATTCAATTTAGAGTGTAAAGTATAAAGAATTCCTTTTCTACTTCTAGAATTCTTCTAAATAAGGTTGCATAAATTATAACCCAAAGTTATTTTTAACTGAATGAAAATGTATTATTTGCTTAATTGTAAGACTTCTTACTTTGGGGTCTAAGTAACAAGGTAAAGCCATAACTTAAAAACAAAACAAAAAGCAGTGCTACTTTAAAGACAGAACTCCAAACTCAGATTGAAGGAGCACTGAGGGAGAGCCATGTAGGCACTGAACAGTGCAGCAGTCAGCATACAAACCTTTAAAGCTACAACGAGGGGGAAGGAATCCAGGTATATCGTCAGCAAGTCTTCCTTGCTACTGGCATCCACTAAACTGCTATCGAAGGAGCGAGCTCCGGGGTATCTCTTAAAACCATAAATCCCTGGGAAAGGAGTTCAGTGGCAGAGCAAATACAAGGTGGATCCCCACGAACTACAAAATAAAGGGCAAGCAACCCCTCCAAAACCTTAGAACCACTAGGTTCATGTAGCCCTATAGGTCTGGGATGAGCAGAAGTAACTTACTGCAGTAAACAGCAGTAACAGAAGACAGCAATGCAAAAGGGAACACTGTTATAGAAAAGAAGTCAGAACCCAATGCAGCCTTCTCCAGTAACAAAGGAGAACTTTAAGCAACTCACAATCACTATAGTATTTTGCATTTCTCACTGTAAAAACAAAGGCACTTAGCCAGGCAACAGCTCAAATATGTAACTCTAATTTTTAACTACTGTATACAAATCCTAGAAGAGCCATACTGTAAGAATAAACCCATAGCTTTAAAAAAAGGAGGGCAGGAAGATATTTTCAATTTCCTAGCATAATGGCTTAGAAAGAACTATTATGTATAAAAAGTTATGATTTCTACTATTTGTTACCCAAACACAGCATCAAAGCTATAGAAAACAGCCTGCAGAGCTCTCCACAGAAGAATTAGGCAGCATCCTCTTTCCTATGTATAAAAAACTAGCATCTTACTAACCCGACACTGACTCGGCGGAGAGAAAGAAAAATCACAGAAGAAAGGTGGTTCAGGGTTATCAGTGTTTGCCTAAGGAATCAAGGCAGCACAGAGCCCTGCATCTCTCTAGGGGAGGTCATACTCAAGTGGAAATGATCAGCGGAGTAGGAAACAGTCTAGTTTCCTAAAACCTATAGCTTGATAAAGCTTATAACATATCTTCTAAGACATAGCATGCATATAGGTACAACCGAAGCTCTTAAATTTTTTAGCACTACTCCATATGCTTAGCCACTGTCAAGACTCTGACATGTATTTCACTGAAAAGGTTACAGGATCACGTTATAGTTTACTGTCACGTAGTTTATACGTTACTATAGTATAGTCATCCTACAATATACATATATGCAAGGACAGCAGCATCCTCAAGAAATATGAAAATGTTTTGCCTATGTATACTTTGAGGGTGCCGGGGCAGCATTAGATACTGGGGCTCTTACTGTACTTAGAGATACAGAGTGTAACCGTGACACTATAATTTTATGGAAGAATAGTAAATGAAAAGGTAAAAGGGCATCCTAGGGCATTAAAAACACACTAAGATATAGAGTAACATCATAATTACAGCGACAAGAGCCAATACCAACTGTACACAGTACAAACACCACCACTGACCTAATATGCCTTTATTGTCTTTCCTACAGCAAAGCTAGCTGTCTTATATAAAGTACAATTTGAAAGCAAGTACATATGTGACATTAGTCTCTGAAATGTTTACTTCAACAATTATACTTTAATAATCTTACTATGTTTCATAACACTTTTAAATGCATAATAAATTGAATATATACAATAAGCTGTGTAATAACAAAAATCTCAATTTTAAGAATGAAAACTTACTTTCTTCCTGCATCCGGGCTAGAATCTGCACATCAGTTACATCATTTAGCTTATAGTTGGATCCAATTGAATCTTCATCTAATTCTGAAGCACTTAACTCACTATCTATAGAGGACTGAGGGCTGAGTGGAGGATTTCTATCTGATGAACTTTTGAAGTTACCTTTAGGGAAAGGAAAAAATGCATCAAACCTTGGTAAGAAAAAAATTGAGCTAAACATTTGGTGCAATTAGCCAAACAACTACATCCTTTGATTTGGTTTTTATTCTGCCATTTACATTTACAAAACTCCCCAAAACTAAAATTAGATACTGACCTCATTAGAAGAAAAAAGTATAACTTAAGTCCCATAAAATAACTAAGCTTTCAGCACGTGCCTGATACACAGTAACTACAGGACAGACCAGTGGTTCTCAAACCTCTTAACGCTGCGCCCTTTAACATAGTTCTTCATGTTGTGGTGACCATAAAATTCTTTTCATTGCTACTTCCTAACTAATTTTCCTACTTTTATGAATTAAAATGTAAATATCTACGTTTTCCAATGGTTTTAGGGACCTCTTATGATCCACAGGTTGAATACCATTGGGCTGGAGAATTTCAACTTTTATAAGATAGTCAGGAAAACCATTCTGTAAATAGAAGAGTGTATGATAGTGTTTTCTCCTGTCAAATTTTGTCATTAGCAACATCATAATCTTTCCTTGAAGAAAAAAATGTATTTTTCCTAAACAACACAACTAATTTAAGAAAAGTAATTTTTTAAACATTTAAGAACCAGCCCCCAAAAGAATACTAATTTTTCCTACATGTTGCCATGGTTACCAAACTAGTGAAGAACAATAGACAGTATCAAGGAAATTACTACATTTTTTTAAAAAAGTATTACTCTATTACACTAAACCAAAAAGAAAAAAACTATAGAAACAAGGAATACATGAAAGAATTTAGTGTTTCTTAGGAGATACTTTCATGGGGACCTCTTTCATAGAAGAAACGATAAAAGGCTTTTTGTTTGTTTTGTGATGTTTGTATGTGTCATTTTGTTTTGTTTTTCTTTTTTTGAGACAGGTTCTACTTTGTAATATAAACTTTCCTTGAACTTACTATGTAGCCTAGGCCAGCCTCCAAATTCCAATCCTCCTGCCTCAGCCTCCCAAGTGCTAGGATTACAGGCATAAAATATATCTAGTTTCCAAAAAAAAATTCACCATTACAGTTAACTATCCACAAGCCTAGTTCCAGACCCACCTAAGATCCCTCTTTGTCCAGAAACTATGTTTATAAGGAAGTAGCCTCTTCCCTTTCCCATCCCCCATTTTTACCCTTTGGTCTGTAGCCATCTTCATGCCCACAGGCTGACCTCCAGATCAGTGACCTGCTTTCTGGACAGCCATTTTTGACTGGCGATACACTCCTTTGCTCTACCATCTGTCTTTGCTCATCCCTCTCTGTCTGATGCCATCTCCACACCCAAAGCGCTAGCTCCAGACCAGTGGTCTAGAGACATCTTTGCAAGGTCAATTAAACAGGTTATCTACTACCTTCACCTGGCCTAACTCAGATTGGCCAGATTATCGCATAAGACACAAAAATAAAGAAAGAAGTCTACATGTTCAACTCAAATCGCAAATACAAAACCAACATGAATGGCCAAGACAGCACATCTTTCTTCAAACCCACTAGAACTATGTAAGTGCTCCCTAGATGAACTCCACAACACAGAATTTAAAATGATAACCATAAATTTTACAAAAGGGTTTGAAAAAAATTAAGAAGATACAAACATACACTTCTTTGCCCTCCAAAAAGGTTAACAAGAACGCTTGAGTGATGTCTTAAGAAAATCCAAATACTCGCTGGATGAGATGACAAAGATAATTTAGGATTGGGAAATGGAATGCAACAAAGAGGTGGAATTAAACACAACACAAGCTAAAATGAAGATGGAACTGAAAGATTTAATATGCCAATTAGAAAACTCTGTGGAAAACCTTAGAAGAAGAAATGAATCAAACAGAAGAAAGAATATCAGGACTTTATAGACGATTTGGATGAAATAAGAATATAAAAAAAATACAAGCATAAAAAAAAGAACATGCAGGAAACGTTTGCCACTATCAAAATAAGCCTTTGAGCTACAGGTGTAGATGAGGGAATACTAGGTCAGTGCCATAACCAGTTAATAAGATCAAGAGGAGAACATTTCAAAGATATATCCATACAGCTACAGGAAACACACAGAATCCCAACTAGACAAGACCAAAAAGAAAATTTCCATGGCATAAACAGCTCCTTACTGAATGATGAATGGGTCAAAGAAGAAATCAAAATATTCCTGAAACTAAATAAAAATAAAAACAGAGCACAACAAAAGCTCTGGACACATTAAAAGCAGTCCTAAGAAGAAGTTTACAGCCCTGAGTGTCTGCATTAGAGTGAATAAATAAATGTCTTCATGACTCCACTCAAAAAATTAGAAAAGCCAACTCAAAGCCAGTAGATGGCAAGAAATAATAAAAATCAAACAGAAAAAAAGAAAGCAATACATAGGATCAAGGAATCCAAGAGCTAGTTCTCTGAGAAGACACATCAACGCCTTCTTCGTCTAATTAACCACATACACAAAGTGGGGGTGAAATTAACATTAAAAAATGAACAGGGAAACATCATGACACAAAGAAACACAGATTATTATAAAGGAATTTAAAAACCTGCACTCCACTGAGTTAAAAAAAATCAGAGAAGCAAACTACCAAAGTTAAACCAAGAAGAGATCACCAACATAAACAGACTCATAACCAAGGAGGAGATTGGAACTAATAAAGTGCTTTCCAACTTAAAAAAAAAAAAAATCCAGGTCTAGATGGTGTCACAACAGAGTTCTACCAAAGTTTCAACAAAGAACTACAACCAATAATTCTTTTTTGTCTTTCTAAATAAGAAGAATCACTCCAAACTTGTTCTATGAAGCCAGTATTACTCTTAACACTCAAACTAGGAAAGATACAACAACAACAAAAACCTA
This sequence comes from Mastomys natalensis, assembly GCA_021653895.1. Taxonomy (NCBI): domain Eukaryota; kingdom Metazoa; phylum Chordata; class Mammalia; order Rodentia; family Muridae; genus Mastomys; species Mastomys natalensis. Next base: position 905,032 of record JAJTUV010001108.1, read on the forward strand.
AAAAAGCACAGGCCAATGCACCTGATGAACACAGATACGAAATTCCTCAATAAAATACTAGCAAACCAAATACAGGCACATTATCAAGAAGGTCATCCACCATGATCATGTTGGTTTTATCTAGAAATGCAAGTTTGGAGAGAACAACATATGTAAGTTAATAAACACAAGTCATATAAATGACTTAAGAGCAAAAATCATATGATCATCTCAAAAGATGAAGAAAAAGCCTTTGACAAAACCCAACACAGTTTCATGATAAAAGTCCTAGAGACTGTAGAACTAGAAGAGATATACTTTCTAAATACAGGGTGGATATGACAAGCCGGAAATGAACATTATCATAAGTGGAGACAAACTTGAAGTGATCCCATAAAAATCAGGAATACAACAGGGCTGTTCATTTACCCTCACTCCTTTTTAAGACAGTGGTGGAACACCATCCTAAACAACGCAAGAGAAAGAAATTAAAGTGATACAAATAAGAAAAGAAGTCAAGTATCCCTATTTGCAGATAATACAATGCTGTATATAAGAGATCCCAAAAATTTGACCAGAAAACTTTTACAACTAATTTTAGCAAAGTGACAAGGTACTTAATCAATTTATAAAAATCAGTAGCCTTTCTACACACCAACAACAAACATACTGAGAAAGAGGTCATGAATACATGCCCATTTACATTATCATAACAATAAAATATCTTGGAACAAACCTAACAAGAAGGTAACAGACCTCCACAACAAAATCTTCAAATCTCTGAATGAGACGGAGACACTGGAACATGGAAAGGCACCATGCTCATATATAATACTAATGAATAGCCATTATTAAACATTTACAGATTAATAAGTGAAATAGCCATCCTATTAAAAACAGTTTACAGATCCAATAATAACAATCCCAATCAAAATATCCACAGCATTTTTCACAGAAATAGGAAAAAAAATCCTAAAATTCATACAGAACCAGAGAACATCCTGGATAGCCAAAGCAATCATGAGCAAAAAGAGTAACACTGAGTGGACTGCCATTCCAGACTTTAGGATATAGCACAGAGCTATAGTAATAAAAGCAATATGATAATAACACAAAACAGATATACAGGCAGAAGCAAGTGGATCTCTGATAGTTTAAGGTCATCCTGGTCTACATCGTTAGATCCAGGACAGCCAAGGCTACATAGAGAACCTGCTTCAAAAAACAAAAACAGCAAAAAACTAAAAAGTTCTGTACAGCTAAGAAAAACAAGTCACACAAAAAAGGAAGCAAAATGCTTAAAGAGTATCTCCAAAGAGTCCCTCATCCTCAGCAATTAGAGAAAGACACATTTAAAACAAGTCTTGAGATCTCACCTCGTCCCATTCAGAATGACTAAGACCAACAAAACAGACAAATGCTAGCAAGACTGTGGAGAAAGAGGAACCCTCATTATTCACTGTTGGTGGGAATGGAAATTTGTCGATGCAGCCACTTTGAAAAGCAGTATGGAAAATCCTCAAAAAGACAGAAATAAATCTATCCTATGATCCAACCTTATCCTTCCTTGGCCTATGCCCACAAGACGTGACATGGTGCTCTGCAGATACTTGCTGAGCCATGCTCTCTGCTGCCCTATTCACAAGAGCCAGGAGATGAAACAACCCAAATGTCCTTTGACTGATGAATGGATAATGAAAATGTGACACTATGATAAAGGAATACTATTCAGCTGTAAAAACTAAAATCAAATCATGACATTTGCAAGTAAATATAGAAAAGATTATAATTCAAGACTGAAAGCCAGGTTCTCTCATCTGCCATTCCTGGAATACATAAAACATACCTCTAATCTTGAGGTATGAGTTTATAAACACAGAATCTCTGAAGAAAATCAGCAGAGTATAATGAAACCATGGGGTGGGGTCGGGGAGGGGAGCTCTAGAGAGGAAATAACACATGATAGGGAGAGGAAAATAAAAGTAGAGGAGGAGGGGCTCCAAGTGGGAATGGGGAGGGATATCAATACAGAAGAAAAGGGAGAGAAGATAAAAACACCAAGGTCTGATAAAAGCTTCAAGGAACCATATTACCTTATATTTATCTACAATTATGTGCATAACATCTGTTTGTATGCATGTGTATATGTGTGTGTATATATGTACATATCTATACATACTTGATCTTCTCTCTTAGAGAGGGGAGAGACAGAGAGAGCGAGCAAGCAAGAGAGCATGAGGTCCTGTGAGGTTGGTTAGGGTAATTCAAGTGAATCCCAAATTTGCTACTGCCCCCTGCTGCCTCTTACTGGTCAAAGGTAAGCCCTGATTGCTGAAGATACCACCTAGGGCAGCAAAGTCTGCAAACTAGCAATGAAGGGGCACACAGGCAGGTGGGTTTCTGGAGCTCTCCAGCCAGCCAGTCTAGCCAAAACATGAACTCCAGGCCCATGAGAGACTTTATCACAAAACTAAGGTGGAAAATGAAAGAAAAAGACCTGATGTCAACCTGTGGACTCCCCATGCATGTGCATGCAAGCACACATGCACACACATACAAAGCTAAGCAGTACCCTCACCATTTTGAGGGAAGCTACACCACAAGGTTAAAGAAGAACGCAGTAAGAGATGTGGTGAGTTACAGAGAAGACTGAGCTACTCAAGCGAAGCGCCAAAGCAGATGAGAACAGAGCAGGCTCCCAGCTACAGCGGTCTGTCCTCCTCATGTCTACTACAGCACCCACTGCTGTACACTTACACAGGTAGCCTATGCTGTGATTTAACTGTAGTACCAATGCTTACTAAACCTCTTTTAAAAACTAATCTGTAGACTTTATAACCCCAACAGGCTGTGAATAGGTTTTATTAGTTAAAGGAATCAAATTTGCGGTCCTGTTTAATTTAACCAGAGTTTAAATACTAATTTTAAAACCAGATTTAGATACACACCAAAGAAACCAGGCTGCCACTAACTTGCCTTTGTGTCTTTGGTACTTAGTACAGTAACTAGTATAAAACAGCACATCAAAGAGATTTTCTCCTCTTGCTTCACTTTCATAAATAAAATGAACCTAAACTTCGGATGAGTTGTTACTTTGGGAGGTAGGGCCACTCCTTACCTGAATTTCCAGGAAGTATAAGCTGCTTGACTATGGGAGGCCGCACTGGTGTTGAGGATGGAGAGTTGAAGCCACTGCTGTAAGGGCTACTGGCATTTGGACTATACGGACTTGAATAACTCATAGAGTTGAAAGGATTATTGTATAAATTTTGCCTCTTGAGAGCTGTATTAATGAAAAGGGAGAAAATCAAATTTAGTAACTGGGAAAAGGTTACATTTCAAAAAGTTTTCTTATTACAGATTCATGAGGTCAGGACATGATGTCCCATTAAAAGCCTTTTATATAACTGTGTTTGTGTCCACAGATTAGTGCTGCTGTCAGCTTAGGTAGGGAATTTCACAGGAGTCAGCAATAACTAGACTTGTAACTGGTCCAAATGCTGAGAATAAGTGACTGTTGAGTGGGAAGCGACAGATGTGACACCTCTATCCCTCCACCAGAGCTTAAGGAGCACAGTAGCTAGCTGGCCTTAGTGTTGGGTCTAAAACAGCAAGTGAACCCCCCTCCCCACACACCCACACGTGCATCAATCCTTAAATGGATATCTCTTCCTTCTATTACACAACATTTTAAATACTTACAAAGAAGCTAAATCCTAGAGAGCATATAGACATGGGCTGCAGAGAGAGCTATCTTAAAAATAGCAAGTGCTCAAGGAAGAGCAGCCTACAGTGGTAAAGGATAGGAAGAAGCAGCTTAGGAGAAGTAGGGAGTAAGATGTGGTCCCAGCATTTGGGAAGCAGAGGCAGGTGGATCTTTTTTGATTTTGAAGGCAGCCTAGTCTATATAGTGAGTTCCAGGTCAGTCAGGACTACATAGTGAGACCCCATTTCTCACCTCCCCTCACCTAAGAAAGCAGACGTAATAGAAGTCCTGATACACTATGCCCAGAAGCATGAAATCTATTCTATAGCAAGTTAAAAGTTTTAGGGTTCTTTTTTCTTGGGGGGGGGGGAGGATGGGGGATGGGTTTTTTGTTATTATTGTTGTTTTGAGCAAAGAGCACTGTGCTACAATCATATCAGACAGAAAATCTAATAAATAGACTAGGTAATAAACAGTGATTAGAAAATTAATTTTAAAAAGGAACAGACATTAAAAACTGGAAGATGGCCAGGCAGTGGTGGCGCACGCCTTTAATCCCAGCACTTGGGAGGCAGAGGCAGGTGGATTTCTGAGTTAGAGGCCAGCCTGGTCTACAGAGTGAGTTCCAGGACAGCCTGGGCTACACAGAGAAACCATATCTCAAAAAACCGAAAAACAAAACAAAAAAAACCCTGGAAGATGAATAAAGAAAAATAAATCTGATGGCTGAAGTTCTGGTTTGCCTACTGACAGAACAGTGGGTGGTTTAGGGAGGAGGAAGAATAAACATTTTTTTTTTTTTATCTAGTTAGACCATGTAATTGTATACATATTCTAGGTGAGATAGCACAATCTATACATATTTGTGATGTATTGCTTTGTAGCATGATCACAGAAATGTCAACCTGAGCAGAAGTACAATTGCTAATTTCAATCTCCTCTCGTTTGTTATATTTGCTTACTAATCACCAGCATGCCTCTTCTGTGTTCTTCTTCACAACATTAATGACCATCAATATGCCAAAGACTCCCATTATTTGTTTTCAGTCCCAAATTTTCTTCCTCTGAGCATTAATGTCAATATTTCCTCACTGGTATGGCCAATGTGTCCTAGAGTCAACATACCAAATCCAACTTACAATCTTTCTGATAAAATCAATTTCTCCTACAGGACCTAGGGGAGATCCCTCATTTAGATTGGTGTGGTGGCTTGAATAATGGCCTCTACATATTCCTATGTTTGGATACTTGATCCTAGTTAGTGGAACTGTTTGGGAAGGATTAGGAGCTGTGGCCTTGTTGGAAAGGTGTGTCACTGAGCATGGGCTTTGAGGTTTCAAAAGCCCACGTCATCCCAGCTGCTTCTCTCTTTCTGCCTTGACCTTTCAGGTAATGCTTCAAGCTCTCAGCTACTGCTCCTGGACTATGCCTGCCTCCATTGCTCCCAACCATGAAGGTCACGATGGACTAACTGTCTGAAACTGTAAGCAAGACCCCAGTGAAATGCTTTCTTTTATAAGTTGCTTTAGTCACAGCGCCTCTTCACAGCAACAGAGTAACTGAAACAACTGGTAACATGTCCTGCCACACAAATGGAAAATGCAGAAATTACTCCTGGTGCTTCCTTGCATTTCTTCATATTTCGTTTATCCCTTTTATTACTCATAGTCCCTCAGGATGTTAAATATAGTCTGACTTTATAAATAGTTCTTACCTTATAAATCACCTCCCAGCTCAAGAGACAGAAGTCAGATTTTGTCTTCCTCTAGGTCAGTCTAGAAATTCTAATATTTCCCTCCCTTTCTGTCATGGAGCTCGCTACAAAGAAAATATTTTTTCACCTATGTTATCTGATAGATTACGATCCTTATTTCAGACGAGTTCTTGCTGGCTTCCCTAACAGTTGATCATATCCTTTGACACAGTTGTCCATGCTCCAATCAGGCTTTTGCAATTAAGTCTCCATTAAAAACTCGAAGGAGACACCAGGGAAGTGCTGGCTCAGTTGGTAAAGGGCTGGCTGTGCAAGCATGAGTCTGGAGTTTGGATGCTTAGCATCCATGTAAATGTGACAAGTGTGTTGGCCCGCTTGTAACCCCAGCTGGAAAAGTGAACACGGACCCCAGAACAAGGTGACTATAATAATCTCTCAAATTTCTACCTAAGTTTTGCCTTATCAAAAATTCTATTTGAAAATTTTTTCTTGAAAACAGGAGAGTTCAATATTACAAAGTTCAAACTTGCAACTGGTTATTTTTTCCATTAAAAAGTTAAAAGTGGCTTGGCATGGTAACACACAAATTTGATCCCTACACTTATGAAGCAGAAGCAGGTGAAACACTCTGAGTTCAAGGCCAACCTGGTCTACAAGGTGAGTTTTAAGCAGCAAAAGCTACACAGTGAGACATTACCTCAAAAAGATTTACATATATATTTTAAATATATACATTACATACATACTTCAAATAATACATTATACCTATGTAATTTGGTAATTTGTTTTGCGCACGTAGCTATAATTTAAACACTGTTAACAGATATAGTACTTGATAGTATGTGGTTCTGGTTAAGAATACTGTCTTTACATACCTCTACAATTAAAACATTATTTATATGTATGGGTATTTTGTCTGCATGTATGTCAGTGAACCATGTGCATGCCTGGTGCCCTTGGAGGTCAGAAGAGGAATTCAGATCCTCTGAGTTACAGTCAATTGTGAGCTGCCATGTGGGTGACAGAAATCAAACCCAGGTCTTCTGGAAAAGTAGTCAAAGTTCTTAATCACCGAGCCATCTCCAGCCCCTTCAATTTCTGTTTTCTTTCTTCCCCTCCCCATCCCCAGTTTGTTGTTTCCTTGTGAGAGCAGTGGTCCTTAGTGAACTTATAAAGAGTGAATGAAGGTGTGAATGAATATGTATTGTTTGACAGGAGCACTGCCAGGTCAACAACCAATGCCTCAGACACAAAGGAATGGCTAAGAGTGAATGTTGACACTGTATTTAAGTGTGACTGTTTAGGAATGATTGACCAGTTGGTCAATGATTCACAAAACTGGTACTACAACTACCTTCTCCCTGATGTTTACAGCCCAAGACTGTGCATCTACACAGACCTCCTACCAAGACTAGCTAGCCCCTTCCCTCACTGTACATGGTATAAGCTGAGGTTCCAGGCTTTCATACAGTTGATATGGCTCCATCAGCCCACCTGACCCTAGCTTTTCTCTATGTGTGTCTGTATGTTTGTCCTTTCTTCATCCCCTCACTGCCCTAGTCAGGTTTCTGGGCTTGTTTAGAGTTGACATATAATCCAGTATGGCTTTGAACTCAATCTACTTTACCCCATACTAGAACTGCAGACACATATCACCCATACCACCCACCTCCCAGTTCTTAGTCTTAAATACCATTGTTATAATAAAACACAGAATTTTTCATTCAAAATTGTTGATTTTGAGATACAACAGCCTTACTTTTATCTCGCAAATCTACGTTGGTAGGTAGTCCCTATTATGTTTTAAACCAAGAACTGGAGAACCAAACATAACTTGCAAGCCAAATCCAGGCCACTCCCTATTTTAAAATCAAGTGGTGCTCAAACAGTGTAGACCATTGTCTCAGTCAAGGTTTGTATTCCTGAACAAAACATCATGACCAAGAATTGAGCTGGAGAGGAAAGGGTTTTTTCAGCTTCTACTTCCACATTACTGTTCATCACCAAAGGAATTCACATCAGGACAGGAACTCACACAGGGCAGGAACCTGGAGGCAGGAGCTGATGCAGAGACCATTGGAGGGGTGCTGCTAACTGGATCACTTCTCCTGCCTTGCTCAGCTTGCTTTCTTATAGAACCCAGGACTACCAGCCCAGGGACAGCACCACCCACAATGGGCCCTCCCTCCCTTGATTGATCACCAATTGAGAGAATACCTTACAGCTGGATCTCATGGAGGCATTTCCTCAAGGGAGGCTCCTTTCTCTGCGATAACTCCAGCCTGTGTCAAGTTGGCACACAAAACCAGCTAGTACACATACTGTCTACATGTGCCTGGGTGCTGTGTACCTGTATGTGTTCTATGTAGATATGTGTGCATATGCAGAGGGCTAACGAGGAAAAGGGATGTTCTATCACCTTCTGCCTTATTTCCTTGAGATGGGGTCTCTCACTGAACCTGAAGCTATGCGGGCAGCCAGCAAACCCTAGAAATCCTCCTGCCTCCATCTCACAGCTCTGACTTCAGGCACATCCATGGTACACTTTTTACAGGGGTAATGGGAATTTTAACTCAAATCTACATGCAGAACATGTTCTTACATCTCACCATCTTTCTAGAAATACTCTGAATGTCTAATAATACCATCTGACTAAAATTATTTCACACTGTCTAAAGATTTATAACAATCTATCTTACTCAATCACAGGCCAAACATAACAGAAATCAAGGTCCAGAGTATCATTCTAAAAGAGAATTCATACTGAGACAAAATCTCTTTGAAACTCATATAAAGGCTTTGTTTTTCCAAAGGGGGTTTTTACAGAGATGAAAAGACCCTGACTCAGCAGCTCTCTAATCACTCCCTGTAAGTTATCTGCACATGATAACCATCACTTAGAGCAAGCCAGCTTAACTGTTTAGTCTTCCCTCTGCTTTCTCAACCACTTGCAGCTTAAACTCTAACCAAAGAACCCACATGTTTATAATAAACCCAAAGCAGAAAAACTTACACACACAGCTGTAAAGCAACATAAAGTCTAAAAACAATGAGTTACAGGCTGGAGCGATGGCTCGGTGGTTAAGAAGACTTGCTGCTCTTGCAGAGAACCCAGGTTCAGTTCCCAGTACCCACATGATGGCTCATAACCATCCGTAACTTAAGTCAGAGGTTCTGATGCCCTTTTCTGACTTCTGTGAGCCCTACACATGCACAAAAATACACACAGGAAAATACTCATACACATAAATGATTTCTTTGATTTTTAAGTGTCTACAGGCACAAAGACCTGAGTTCAGCCCCCCCAGCACTCACATAGAAGGCTAAGCACAACAGTACACATCAAATGCAATGCTGGAGCAGGGGAATAGGCTTGTTTAAACACATGAGTCTATGGGGGCCACAGTAGAATGCAAAATACATTTAGTCCACCTTCAAAAGTCACAGAGTCTATCACAGGTTCAACGACCTTAAAGTTCAAAGTCTCTTCTGAGATTTATAGTCTCTTAACTGTAATCCTCTATAAAATCAATATCAAAAAGCAGATCACATACTTCCAATATATCATGGCATAGGATATATATTACGATTCCAAAATGTCATAATGAAGAAATACTGGACCAAAGCAAGACCAAAATTCAGCTGGGCAAACTCCAAACTGCAGTTTCATGACTGATGTCCAACTCCTTGCACATTGATGACTGAAATACACTTCTTTCTCTTGGGCTGGTTCCAACCCCTGTCAGCACCTTTCATCGGCAGGTGTCCTACAGCTCAGGCATCTCTAACGCCTTTGAATATCCAAGGCAACATGAACCTTACAGCTTCTTGTTCCAGTGTCTAGGATCCAAAGATGATCTTCTGGGCTCCTCCAAAGAGCTTGGGTCACTTCTCCAGTTCTGCCCTCTGGAGCACTCTAGGCTCTAGTTGACTCCTCTACACTGCTGCTGCTGTTCTTGCTGGTCATCCTATGGTACTAGCATCTCCAATATACTGGAGTCTTCCACTGAATCAACTAGGCTTCACCAATAGCTCTCACACGTTTTCTTCATGGTGCCGAGCCTCAACTTCTTATATTTTTGGTTGTGAGCCTAGCCTTTAACGGCTGAGCCATCTCTCCAGCCCGAGCCTCAACTTCTTTACATGACCCCTTCAGTCCTGGGCTATCAACTGCCAAATGAGGCTGCACCTTCACCAATGGCCTTTCTTGGCCTCTCACAGTTCAAGGCCTCAGCTGTTCTCCATTGCCTTCAAAACCAGTACCATCTGGGTGACTCTAACACATTATCAAGTATAATTACACAATACCAGATACAGCCTGAGGTACAAGCTTGGTTATCTCTTTGTGATCTCAGAACACACTTCCCAGAAGATTTCACCTCAGTAACGTTGGTCGCCTCTTAGTCACCATTAATTTCTTAGCTCCAGCTAACTACCATCAATTGTCCTAGTAACCCCTTCTACTCTTGACCCTAAAGTCTGAGCCACATGGCCAAAGCTGCTGAGTTCTGCTGCTAGCTGGGACTGGAACTCGGTCCCCTTGTTCGACTACATTATCCCCAGCTTTCTGTTCTCCAATGGTTTCCTTCACTGGCTAAGCTTGGCCTTTCTGGAAATGAACTCAGAAATCTGCATGCCTCTGTCTCCTGAGTTCTGGGATTAACACTGTATACTGCCACACCTGAACCTAAGCTTTTCTTTACCTGAAACTTGCTCTGTACCAAGCTCCTGTACACCGAGATCTACTTGTCTCGGTCTCTTGGGATTAAAATCATGCACCACCATGCCTGGAACTAAGCTTCTCATAGCTAACATGTAACATGATATAACTATTCCTTATTCCACTGCAAACACATAAACAATAAGCTTGGCTGGGTGGGATTTGCCCCAAGGTCACCATTCCTTTAATTCCATTTAATATCACTGAATACAGAATTTAGCTTCATTTCATTCTTGGTGCCCCCATTCTCTCTAAACCATACATTTTATATTTTCTTCTTTCTCAGGTTGCTACTCTTGATCAAAATCTCTTCATAAGAGTGAACCACAGGGCAAAGTCTAAACTAGGCTTTTTGGAGACTTCTTTGTCAGTGTAATTAATCTAAATCTCTTCACTTTAGCCTTAGAAAGACTCTTCAGACAAGGGCAAAAAGCAGCTACATTCTTCACCAAAATATCACAAGAACAGTCTGTAGGCCACATACTAAAATTCTTTTCCACTGAAACCTCTGGAGTTAGTGCCCCATAGTTCAAAATACCCTCAGTTACACCGTCTTCCATATGCTTCTACTAATATGGCCCATTAAGCCCCATTTAAAGCATTCCATTGCTTTCAAAATCTCAAAATCCATATTCCTCCAAACAAAAGCATAGTCAGGCCTATCACAGCAATACCCCACTTCTGGTGACAACTTCTTTCTGTCTTAGTTTGGGTTTTATTGGTGTGAACAGACACCATGACCAAGGCAACTTTTATCAAGAACAACATTTAACTGGGTCTGGTTTACAGTGTCAGAGATTCTGTTCATTATCATCATGGCAGGAAGCATGGCAGCCTGCAGGTAGACATGGTCCTGGAAAAGGAACTGAGAGTTTACATCTTGATCCGAAGGTAGCCAGGAAGAGGCTCCCATCCACACTGGGTAGAGCTTGAGCACTAGAAGCCCTCAAAGGCCACCTACACAGTGACATATTTCCTCCAACAAGGCCACACCTCCTAACAGTGTCACTCCCATGGCCAAGCATATTCAAACCACCACAGAGCTCCATGGCCAGCCAATCTCTAGCTGTATCAGTGAGTGCCTAGTTTCAGTGGGGAAACCATCTCAAAAATATAAAGTAGGAAGCAATTGAGAAAGATACATGTACTTGCTAGTCAACTTGACACAGGCTAGAGTCATTTGGAATTAGAAAATCTCCAATGAGAAAGTGCCCCCACCAGACTGGCTTATGGTGCAGTGTCTTGGCTAATGACTGATGCAGGAGGCAGCACCAGCTCACTGCGGAGAATGCTACCCCCAGGCTGATTCTCCTAGGTGCTGTAAGAAAGAAGGCTGAGCAAGCCAGTAACCAACACTCCTTAATGGCCTCTGTATCAACTCCTCTGCCTCCAGGTTCCTGCCCTGTCTTCCCGCAGTGATGGGTAACTATAAACTGAAATAAACACCCTCCTCCCCAAGTTGCTTTTGCTCATGGGGTTTAACCACAGCAATAGAAACACTAACTAAGCAAACACCCAATGTCAACTTTTGGCTTCCATATGCACATATACACATAACATATATATATGTACCTGTACCAACATAGGTATGTGCATACACCCTCATGAACACTACTACATAGATACCATACCTAAAAAAGCCTATTCATAATTACTCATCATGCTTCATAACATATTTCATAAACTGTATGTTTTAAAAGACAGAGAAATGCAAAGAAAGACTACTTTTCCTATAGTCCTTCCCACACTGGCATGTTACATTAAATGGCACAAATACAACCAGGAACATGTTTTGCAAGCTTTGTGAATGCTGTTAAACAAAAGGACATTAAAGCAATTTAAAATGTCAAGTAGAAAAAAAGAAAAGGAAGAAAACTCTGAGAAGGAAGAAAAGTGAGTAAGGGGCACCTTCTATGAGCCAGAAGCCACGCTAGGCTCTTTGACATCCTGACATCGGTCACTGTTCCCTCATCCTGATGAGGAATCCGAGCTCAGCTCGAGGAGCCAAAGAACATGAAGAAGACAAGGAACAAGCAAGTTCTTGAGAGGCCATGGTGCCTCTCGGCTCTTCACCCATATTCTCCAGCACATCTCCAATGACCAAAGTGTGGTATGTGGGATAAATTTTGATGACTTGAGACAAACATTTTTCATTTTTAGGAACTGTTTTAGGTCATTATTAGAAAAATTAAAATTCATAATTTCATAGATATAATCCACTAAAGTGAGACTAAGATTTTTTAAAACTGTTATTACATGAATCTAGCCTTCATGATGAATACAGTGAAATTCAGAAAGGCTATCAAGCAAGAACTGCCTGCCTAAATATGCACATTCAAGGTATACACTTTCAGGTCAAAGAAAATTAAAGAATTCACAATTAAAGTTATAGACATACCTGACATAGTTTGATCAAGTTTGTGGATAAGGGACTTTTTTGCACACTCCACATCAGGACTTGGGTAATCCAAAACTTGCCTGCACCAAACTAATGGACTAACAGATTTCTGCATTGGTGTGAGTTTTTTCTTTGGTGATGAGTACAACCTAGAAGAAAACAAACACAAACGGGCACAGTCATTACTGAGCACAGGCCTATACAGTAGGGTCTTCCTGTATAGGCTTGAGAAGATGGTGACTGATGATGGGGTATGCTTAGTCATAACTACTTACCGTGCAAGAAAATGATACTGCAGCAGCATAACCCCCAAATCTCAACCACAAAATGAACCCAAAGGAAGATTTTCAAAATCAATTCTACTTTGCTCCTGTGATTAGAGCTACAAAGAAACACTTTGAAACAATTTACGATGTTTTCAGCAGGACATCACTAACCTAATCTAACCGCCTCCTGCTTCCCTTTCTACCAAACATATGTACACTGTGCCAGATTCGTTACTTACTGGGTAGTCTCCTCAAGCACTAGTGTGTCTGAGAAGACCAGCACTTCAAATCAAACCACACAGAGATTGCTTTGTTGTTGACAAGCTCCTGAAGAGGCAGAGGGAAAGGTGGGAAGAAGTGTGCTGGTTGTTAATAATCCTATCAGGTGTAATTCCTTGTGAAAAATGTAGATACTTGATTTTTAACAAGGACTGTTTGTGCATTAATGAAGTGGGATTTACGGAGGGAACACATTTTGCTTATGTATATTTACACAGATGTCTCAGTAAGAAGCTGACACACTTGCATTTTACTTTAATCAAATTAAGCCAATAGTATGAAGTGATGTTCTGGTAAAATATTTAAATAAACATTTTTCTACAATATGACATTGTTTTTACAATTAAACAAACTACTTTCAAGAGCAACACAAAATTTCCATTCCCTCTCTCTTTTTCTCTATCTGTAGTTTATGTCTGGTACTACCATTTTGCTTTGACAAAGATAATCAAGACCATATAGGGTAAATGACTCTTGTAGTACAATTTTTAAAAAGCTGTAGGTTCATTCTCTTTCCAAATATCCATATTGGCATCTCTGCTTTAAAAATTATGACAACTATTGCACATTGACTCTCTTAGTTCAACCTCTGTAATTGAATAACTATCACTTACACAACTTTTTTTTTTTAAATGACATGCCACACTGTTTTCCAGGCAAGGTTTCATTCTGTAGTCCTAGCTAGCCTGGAACTCACTATGCAGACAATACTGGCTTCAAACTCAGAGATCTGCCTTGCTTCTGCCTGGGATTAAAGGTGTGTGACGACTTTGCCTGGTTAAGGATTAATTTGTTTATAAAAATATGTGAGAATTTGCCTGTATATTAGTCAGGGTTTTACTGCTGTGAACAGACACCATGACCAAGGCAACTCTTATAAGGACAACATTTAATTGGTGGCTTACAGGTTCAGAGGTTCAGTCCATTATCATCAAGGCAGGAACATGGCAGTGCCCAGGCAGGCATGGTGCAGGAGGAGCTGAGAGTTCTACACCTTCATCTGAAGGCTGCTGGGAGAAGACTGTCTCCCACGTGGTTCTCACTGCCCAACCCCACAGTGACACACTTCCTTCAAAGAGACCACACCTACAAGGCCATACTTCCTAATAGTGCATATTCAAACACTCAAACCACCACAGCCTGCATGTATGTGTATGCATGTCTGGAGCTCTCAGAGACCAGAAAGAGTATCAGACACAGACAGCTGTGAGATGTCATGGGGGTGCTGGGAACCAAACATGCATTCTCTGCAAGGGCAGCAGCTCTATTTCACCACTTCTAATATCTAAGGTTTTACTGGTTTCATATAACTTACCCACACATCTCACATGACGATCTTGGTATATAATTTGTCTGTGGTTGGCTATAGAACTCATGATAAAATAACTCAAGGAACAAGAACAAACCCATATTCTCAGTAAAAGAAGACAAACTCATACATCACACACTGACATGTTGTAATATTCCATTCCCATTAACAGAAAATGCCTAAGGAAAGACAAAGAGCACAAAGTACCTCAGTGCTTGTCTAGGGTTAGAGGTGGTGTTAGGTTCCTTTCTTTTAGATGGGACTCAGTTGTGGCGATGGCTTCATGGTTGTAAATAGACTACATTCATTGAACTGTACAATTAATTCTCAGAATTTTATGGTATCTAAACTACATAAGCATGGGTAAACTTTATGGTATGATAAATCATATTTTACTTTTAAAATATTTTAGAAAGTTGAAAGGTGTTTAGTTACATTCAAACACAGCAACTACTATAAATTAAATGAACCAAACTTCAGTAATTAAAGCCCAACTGAATGAAAGCATCAGCACCCTGCTCACTGCTACCCTACACCCATATCTTCCTGTTTCTACAATGGTGCTATGCAGCACAAGTGACAGGCCTCTCCATCTCCTGCCTGTTTCAATTTCACTAGCCCTCCTCCCCTTAGAAACTGCCTTGCCTTGCTTCCCTATGGGAAGTGACTGTTCCTTCCTCCATTAGCAGATAGGAGTTCATAGAATACCTTTTCCAAGTCCAGGGAGACCAAAGGGATGACCCTCCATGCTCACACCCACTGCCTATCACCCAGTCTCTTACTCTCAGTCCCTGACACCACTCCAAGGCTAGAAATAGAAGTCTATAGGACATTGACACAAAATTATCCTTTGGCTCGGGAACTTTTAATTGATTTTTCAATTATAAATAAATAAATAAACTGGAGTGTCTCACATATCTGGATCTTCTCTTAGGAAGACAAAGAGAAAAAAAAAATCAAGCAGGACATGATGGCACATGCTTATTATAATCCCATCACTTGGAAGGCAGAAGCAAGCAGATCTCTGTAAGTTCAAGTCCAACCTGTTCTACGAAGTAAGGTCCAGATCAGCCAGGGCCACACAGTGAGACCTTGTCTCAACAACAACTACCACCACCACAACAAAGAGAAAAAAAACGAGAGAAAAGAAAGCCTAATAAAAGCACTTGTAACAAATATACATTTCATTTGCTCGTTTCTTAGAAGCATGGAGACCTCTTAAAAGTAAAAACTTTTGTCTATTAACATTTAATTTACACTTTCAATTTTTTAAAGTCAAAATATATGACTTAGTGAGGAAGAGAAAAGGTAGGAAGAGCAGGGGAGAAAGAACAGGACTCCGGAAGCTGAGGGTTTCTGGTAGACACTCAGTTTCATGAGTAATGCAGCCAAGGAAAAATTAAGATATGCCACCAGGTTTCATCTGATGAAAGACTCGTATATTACCTTCAAGGGTTTGCTAGATAGGACAGAACCTAAATTAACAAAATGCCCCCACCAGATTGGCCTCAAGGCAAGCCTGTGTTGTGTGGGCATTTTCTTAGTGAGTGATAGGAAAGGGCCCAGCCCATTATGGTTCAAGTGCCAACACTGGGCCTATAGTCCTGAATGAAATTAAATTTTTAAAAAATTGGCTGAGCAACAGTAAGCAGCACTCCTCCATGGCCTCTGTATCAGTTTCTATCCCCCAGGTTCTTGCCTTGAGTTCCTTCCCTGACTTCCTTGAATGATGGGCTACATATTATAGGATGAAGTAAACCCTTTTCCTGCCCAGGTTGATTTTGATCATGGTGTTTTCTCACAGCAATAGAAACCTTAACCAAGACACCTCCCTTGTCCTATTCAAATTAAGTCACAGAGGTCCAATGAGGAGCTGAGCCTCACTCACAAAAACAAGGCTCCAAGGAGCAGGGCATGTTATCTCAGAGCCTCTCTAGCTCCCTAACGTCCATGAAGCCCATGGGAAACTGCTCTTGCACACTGTTTATAAGGAGGTGGTGTAAGCCAGTGTTGCATTTGGCTGAAGTAGGACAGGTCAATCCTTGGGGCTCACTGGACAGACACCCTAGCCTACTTGGCAAGTTCCAGGCCATTGAGCAGAAAACAAAACACAAACAAACAGGATAGATGGGGTCTGTGGGATGATGACACACTTCTGTCAGAGGTCATTATTGTTCCTGTTACAGATGGCAGTGGAAGACTGAGCTTGGTATCATCCTTGCCACCTCAACCAGGCAGAGAAGGAAGTACTAGCTGCTGAGGGCTTCTGAATATCTTTTTTCCTTTTTGTTTGCTGAGACTGTGTAACATTGGCTGGCTTCATAGAGATCCACCTGCCTCTGTCTCCTGAGTGCTGGGCTTGATTAAAGGTCAGAGCCACCACTCTTGCCTTCCAAATATCTTCCTGTTGTTAAAAAGCCCATCCTCTGTTCTCTACATCTTTGATTTTGCTACCTTTAATTCCTCCTGTCAGACAATGATAGATCAACAATCTTCAGTTCATTTGCTTTATAGTATTGGCAATTTAAGTATTCCACAGCACTGGTATTAAGAGTTAGCTGGTTGCAGTGGGTGATGGCCACAGACCCCCTTCCAAGGTAGGGATGACTGACTTTCTTCACATCTCTACGGTTGTTTTAATATCAAGGCTGATGCTGAACAAGGACTTGGGATCACTGCTGGTAGATTAAAACACTGTCATTATAGTCTGCATCAGTGGTTCCCAATCTGTGGGTTACAACCCCTTTGGGGGCGTGCTGAACTGAAGGATCCTTTCACTGCGGTCGCCTAACACCATCGGAAAACAAAGATGTTTATTTATGATTCACAATCCTAGCAAAATTACAGTTATGAAATAGCAACAAAAATAATTTTATATTTTTGAGTCACCTCAAAGTGAGGAACTATATTAAAGGGTCAAAGCGTTAGGAAGGTTGAGAAGCACTGATGTACATGGAGGGCCTTATAGTCTTTTTGTTTTCTTTTTTTTAATAATTTACAGACTTGAATTGTACAAAATTCAGTTGACAAATAATAAAAAATACATTGAAAGGGTACATAACTGTAAGTTAGAAATTTACTTTTGAGCAGTTTCCAAATTAGTATTTTATCACATGACCACTTGCATAAAATATATTCAACTAAAGATATAGAATATGAAAACTGTATTTTTAGAATGTATTTATTTTATGTATATGAGTGTAATATATTCATGTACACCTACAAGAGGGCATAAGATCACATTATAGATAGTTATGAACCACCATGTGGTTGCTGGGGATTGAACTCAGGACCTCT
Source organism: Mastomys natalensis (assembly GCA_021653895.1). Classification (NCBI taxonomy): domain Eukaryota; kingdom Metazoa; phylum Chordata; class Mammalia; order Rodentia; family Muridae; genus Mastomys; species Mastomys natalensis. Next base: position 922,700 of record JAJTUV010001108.1, read on the forward strand.
GGAAGAGCAGACAGTGTTATTAACCCCTGAGCCATCTCTCCAGCCCCATAAACTATATTTTTACATGACTGGTATTTGAAAATATATTTTGTGGGCTTATATGGTGAGGGATTTTTTTTTCTTGAACAGAATTTTTACATTGTTTAGTAGAACCAGTTTTAAACATGTGTTTTAAGAAGTTCACAGAGTTTTTATTTTGAAAGTTCTACTTACCAAATATATAGATTTTTTAAGCATAAGAATTTAATATCTCACTATGAAAACTGTGAGGCATGTCCAACATATGGATATTTTGATAGAGGTTGCCATGTAAAGTTTATAGTTAAGAACTAAGGAATGGTGTTATAAATCACACAAAAAAAATCTCAGTGTTTTTACTATGTTGAGTTTGTAGGCATTCACAACTCTCCCAGAGTGCATGCAGCTTGTACAACATGAATAAAAGCAACAGTAAGATATTAGGAAATAAATATACTAGTAGTTAATACTTATTCTTGGTTATTCTGATACTAATTTAAATTCACTGACTTTCCATTTATTGGTATTACTCTCCTACAGGTCACTTGACACTATGCAGAAGTACTTCCCCTTTCATCTGTCATCTGAGCACTCATACCATGCTTGATCGATCCCCTCCATCTCTGCCTATCCGAGCCATGGTGCACAGTGTGCTCAATGTCCATTTCTTTTTTCTTTTTATTCTTCTCTCATGTATTATATTCCAACTGCAGTTTCTCTTCCCTCTCCCCTTCATTCTTTCTCTCTCTCTCCCCCCTTCTCTTTCTCTCTCTTTCACCTCGCCCCCTCCTCGAGGTCCCCTTAGAGAAGAGCAGGCCTCCCTTGGACATCAATCAAATACTTGTTATTATTTGCAAAACAAGCTCCCATAGACCAGGCACATACCATCACATGGCTGGCCAAGGCAACCAGCAGGAGGAAAAGGGTCAGAAACAGCCTCCCGCCCCCATTGTTGGGATTCCTGAAAGAACACCAAGCTACTCTGCCATAACATACATGCAGAGAACCTACGTTTGACCAATGCAGGCTCTCTGATCTGTGAGCCCCTTGAGTCCAGTTAGTTGGTTCTGTGGGCTGAGTTCTCCGGATGTATCCCTGACCCCTCCCTTCTGGTTCCTCCAATCCTTCCTCAGCATCCTCTCTGCAGGACTTCCCCAGCTCCACCTAATGCTCTGCTCTGGGACTCTGCTGCATCTGTTCCCATCAGTTGCTGGAGAAAGTCTTTCTGGTCTCTTTGGTGATGATTCTGCTAGGCTCTGCTCCCAGAACAGCCTGCAGGCAGGATAATCTATAGGTCAAAAACTGAGGCCTTGCCTGGTCACAGAATGAGCCTTACACTCTTGTTCCCTTTCCAGTTGGTGCCCTGGCAATCTTGCTTTGAAGCGGAGTATGTTCTCCAATGATCTCATCAATGTTTCCAGACCTTCGATAGTTATTTCTCTTCCATTTTCTGCAATGTGTTTACCTAATTCACCCTGGTTTCAAAAGGTTTTATCTAGTTTTTCAGTTTGTTTTCTTGTGTTAAAGAAACAGACAATCAGTTACAGAAAAAAATGTTGATGGCTCCCATAGCCAACCAACTTTTAAAAATATAAATCTGACTAAATAATACTCACTCCTCTGTTAAAACTTCCGTGCCAGTTTCCTTCTGCCTTTAGGATAGCTTCTTCCAAAATTGGTGCCCTTGAGATGTGACTGGTGATCTACCTACCTAGCTACATCACCCCCACCCCCTCCTATGGGGACCAGAGATTACCTTCAAGTGTCTTCACCAAGTGCCATCTATTTTTTTTTAAAGCAGCAGCCTCTCTTGGGTTGGAACTCACTGTGTAGGCTAATCTGGCTTGTCATGAAGCCCCAAGGATCCCTCTCTGCTTCTGCAGTGCTGATACTGCAAACACATATAACTACAGCCTGGGGGAGATTTCAGGTCCTCATGATTTTATGACACACATTCTACTGACTGAGCAATCTCCCCAGCACTGAATATAATTGTTTTGTTTTGTTTTTTAAATTGCAAAGCCTTTTAGAATATAGAAGTCTGCAGATATAAGAATAACAACAGCTTTTTCCTTGCTGAAATTAACCCCCATATTACTTTACATTTTGGATTATCTGACTCTTCTATGCATACACATATTGTTAGATGATGGAAAAAAGACCATAACTGATCGGTTAAATTTATAACTATAGTAATCATTTCTTACTTTTCTGCACTTTAGACAACTAAAAATAGGCTACCAAAGCTAAGGGCAACACAGATTTAACTCTATTTAATGTAAAAACAACAACTAGTGAAACACTTATTGAAATATATTTCTTGGGGCATGGGGGAAAAAGATATTTCTTGAGACTGCTATGGAAAAATTTTTACAGATGAAGGAAAATATCACTTTTATATAGCTTAAAACAATGGTTTTCTACCTATTTAAGGAGCTGAAAGCAAAAGAATAATGGAGGCTTTATCTTCAAAGTTCAGTACACTATTATGCATATTTTATATTAAATATGTGCTTCTGAATTTACCCCTCTAAAAAACAGAACAATGGTTAATTTAAATGTATAACCAGCGATAAAATCAAGTAAGATCAAAATGGTCATTCTGAGACTTTAAAAAAATAATAATTTCATAGTTTAAAAACTTTAAGGCTAGGGAGCCAGCTCAGCGGGAGGAGCTCCTGCTGGACAACTGTGAAGGATCACAGTTCAGATCCTTAGGAGCCATGGAAAATGCTGGGTGGGCAAGGCAATCTGCTTACAATCCAGCACTTGGGAGGAGACACAGAATCCCTGCTTACACTGGCTAACTAGACTAGCTGAATCACCAAGCTCCAGGTTCAAATGAGAGACCCTGTCTCAAATATGAGGTGGAAGTGATGGAGCAGGCACAAAACCACCACCTCTGGTCTCTATATTCATAGGCACACACGAGCACAGAAACATCTACACCCACATGTGAACATGCACCCACAGAAAATTTCCACTAATAAAAGTATTTTTGGTTTTATCCATACCTCGGCACAATAATTCTAAACCACTTAATACACTGCTTCATGTGAAATAGCAGTTTCTTAGTTGATGTATTAACAGCGGTTACTATTTTACACTGTATCAAAAGCTTACCAAACATTACACTGTTTCAGTGAACACACAGTTGTGGCTGGTGAGGAGCCTCAATGGGTAAAGTACTTGCCCCTGAGCCTGATGACCTCAGTTTATTTCTCAGAAGCTGCATGGCAGAGGGAGAGAACTGACTTCTACCAGTTGTCCTGTCCTCTAGTCATATGCTATGGTGTGCACTCTGCCCTCCCTACCCACTCACCAGTAAAATGTAATAAATAACAGCTTTTTAAATCTTCATAACCACCCTAGGAAACAGCTATCACAGTACTCATTTTATGATGAAGTCTCTGAGACAGTGAGATAACAGCCTGTCCAAGGAAGCACAGCTCCAAAGTTGAAGAGCCAGCACTGATGTGAACCCATGGCTCTGAAACATTACATTTAGCTGCCTAACAACATTGCCAAAAGCAATGCAAAAGAGAACTAAATCTAAGAAAAGATTTTAATATAGTAATCATCTTCACAGGCCACCTTTTCCTAAGCCTTACCTACTATAAAATATAACTTGTAATTAAGCTCAAGATTAGATTTAAAAACTCACAACTCAACCAAAAAATTGTTAATGTATATCCATAGTAAACACTCCCTTTGAAGTTTAGATTGATCACAGTACATTACCTATTATTATATTTGCCCTACTGAGTAAAGGATATAAAATACTTATAGTTATGATACACCCTTCTAAGGTTTAGATGAGTACAGTATTATTGATAAGAATGTTTATTATGGGCTCAGTGGTTAAGAGCACTGGCTGCTCTTGCTGAGGTCCTGAGTTCAATTCCCAGCAACCACATGGTATCTCACAACCATCTGTAATGGGATCTGATGCCCTCTTCTGGAGTGTCTGAAGACAGCTACAGTGTACTCATATAAAAAAATAAATCTTAAAAAAGAAGGTTTACTATTAACAGGGAAACTCAAAAAGAGCAGAATAGTTTTTATCACTAAAGACCATTTAACTTTCATGGTAAAATATATAATCTACAATGAAAGTGGTATATGACAGGACACAAAAAGGATACAAAGAACCATAAAAACAAACAAAACAAAACAAACAAACAAAAAAAACAGCAACACAAGCAGAGTGACAAAAAAAGACAACACTAAAAGTCACAAATCCCAAACTTTTAGACATGGCATTGAATGCTCCCATTTCATTTCACAGCTCACTTTAGTCCCCTTCTAGCACGCAGAAGTTTTAGAGAAAGCATTTCTGATGTTCCTAAAGTTCCTAAGACTAAGGATGAAATTAATTTCTTAGATTCGAGGTGTTTGTATTACCGGGATGCAGGATCTACAGTAAGTCCAACCTAGAAGGCAGCAGCAGCCAGAAACGTTCCTGCTTTTAGAGACAAGACATGAAAAAGAGCTAAACCAGCTCTGCAGTGGCAGCAGCTAATACAGCATTCCAACTACACAGTAGGAGAGAGGAGTTCCTGGGACCAGCTTGGGGGCTACCCACGCCACAGTGGTTGTTTAGACGTCAGATCACATGGGCGAGTTTGCTCTCTCCTACCACGTAGGTCCCAGGAACTAAACCGAGGTCACCAGGTTTGACAATAAGTGCCTTTACCTGCTAAGCTACCTATCTCATCAACCCCAAACCATAATGTTTTAATCCTCAGAAAAGGATCATGAGCATATACATCTATGTATACATAAAACACCCTCATATATATTACATATGTGTAATACGCACTGATTCTTCCAGAGAATCTTGGATTTTGTAGAAGTCATGGCAGTTAGTTTCTGGACAAAAATGTCGTAACTTTTAACAAATATTTCCTTTGAATCCTACTATGTACCACTATTACAACTTTCAATGGTTTATCATCCAAGATCATTTGTTAAGAACATTTCCAAAATTCAAAAGCCTCCTAGGTTTCATAATATGTTTTCCAACCCAGTAATTGAGATTTATTTTAAAAGTTATTTACCTTTGTTTGATATACATTTATTGTATTTTCAACTGTGTTTCTCATTAGTTCTGAAACTTTACTCCAGTTAAGTGTATTTATAGGCCACTCCTCTATCTTATTCAAATATTCATGCTTTTCCCTGTATTTTTTGATTTTGACAGACAGACATATCCTTCCATCTGAGAGGGTTTCTCTGTGCAGTCCTGGCTGTTCTGGAACTCACTCTGTAAACCTGGCTTGCCTTGAACGCAGAGATTCTCTACCAGTGTTTACCAATTGCTGGGATTAGAGACATGCATGCACCACCAAACCCTGCTTATTTTATTGTCTTAATTAGACTTATTTTACATGTGAGCATTTTGCCTTACATGTTCCGTGCACCATGTGTGTGATTCGTGTCATGGAGTCAAAGAGGGCATTGGATCCCTAGAACTGGCATTACATGTGTTCGTAAGGCACCATGTGGGTTCTAGGAATCAGGCAGGTCCTCTGTAAGAACAAGTGCTTTTAGTTGAACTTTCTCTCTCTCTCCAGCCTCCGGGTTTTGATTTTAATCCTCTTCAAATCAGCCTTAGACAAAGATATCCAAGGATAACCCGAAATTTCTTAATGAAAACCAACACAGATCCATTGTCCTATTAGAAGGAAAAGGACATCCACAACTCAAAGACACCCACATTCATGTTCTAAGATCACTAAAAGGTGGACCTTTTTAAAGCTACTACTGAGGTACTAATAAAGAAATCCTATCTTTTAAAAAACACCCAGCAATCTGCCATCTAATCTAACCATCATGAGATGGCTAAAAAACGTTAATAGTGATTGGTACCAAACCCACAGCAAGGACCTCTTCATTACCTTGACAGCTCCTATTAAACCCCATTCCTCAGCCTGATCCATTACTAGTTTTTACTCACCCTTTCCAGAGAAGAGACTTCTCCACAGTCGCCATGACTGGAGAGATGGGCAGAAATGACTCTTTAGTAGCCAGAAGGCAGGGTGGAGAGCTTTCCTTCTAGTAAACTGGACACAGGAGGCAGCTGACTCACCCTCATCATGCACATCTAAATTTCAAGGGAGCACTCCTACTTCATCTTCACAAGTTTCATACTGATATCAAAATGCTGTGCTACTGTGTATCGATTATTCCTCATGCTTCATGGAGACTATTACTTGAATCGCTCCACTGGTTTTTACTTATTAAGATAGAGGTTCACTATGTAACAATGGTTGGTCTAGGACTACGTACAGAGATCCACCTGCATCTTGAGCGTTATATTAAAAATATACCACCTCACCCAGTCTTTAAGAAAGTCTATAGTCATTCTTAAAATAAATTTTTATTATTTTATTTATGTGCATGTGTAAGTGCTTGTCACATGTATACATGTGCTCTGTACACATGTGGCCAGAAGACAGTATTAGATTGCATGGAGTTGGAATAGCATGCAGTTGCGAGCCAAACTGGAGTCCTCTGCAAGAGCAGCACACACTCTTACTACTGAGCCACGTCTCCGGCCCAAATATGTTCTTCTAGCCTCCAGCCCAGCCCTAATATGTTCTTCTAATAACCTTCAGAAAAGTCCAAATTTTATTTTAGAATTGAGGCTTTTCTCAAATCAAAACTTTTTTTTTCAGTTTTGTTTACATTTTTTGAGCCTTTCCTAGTTGGCACCTCATAAATTATTATTATTATTATTATTTGTTGTTGTTAAAGTATAATTCTATTATTATTATTATTATTATTATTACTAAAGTATAATTCTATTTACTAGTTAATTCTGCTACTTGATCTACAAACTATCTCTTTTTTAAAACCACATGAAAAATCACATTATTTGTGGATATAGTTATAAATGTATTCCTATTAAGATGGCAAGGAGACAGGGTATTGGTTTTTTTGTTTGTTTGTTTTTCGAGGCAGGGTTAGGAAACAGGGTTTTAATGAGAGTATACACGGTGAAGATGGACCCCTTGGAATATAGCAGAGCATTAGCCAGGTCCCTTGGCCCTACACAAAGGGATTTACATGAAGCACAATCCCAACCGGAGCTGAGCGTTAGTAACACCGGTGATTACGTACAAGAGTAAGTTTACTAGTGTTCTCATCTAGATACCACAGGAAATTCTCCATCTGTTACTATTATAATGGTCATGGAAGAATTCAGTCTCATTTTCTACAGCTTTACCTTATTTTAGCCCAGTATATTGCTCAGACTAACTCAAACTAGTTTACTATAACTGAATTTTTACTACATACAAGATGTTGTGTTTTATCTAGAAATATAAATGTGAATATGATGGTGCTCATAACCCAGACTAGAGACACACAGCAAAGCACTGCTGTGCTAAGTATACTCCCAAACAGACACTCATCAGTGATGAGGTAACATATAAAAGAACGGCAGAAAGGTGAGGAGAATTTGTCAAGAGAGAAAGTTGAGCTGAGACTAGGATTTTGGCAAGAGGATTCAAAGGAAGTGCATGCAAAATGAACATCAGAAGCTCCAAGGCCTGACTACTCAGGAGCTGCTCTCTGGCGGAAGGTGAATCAGTCACTCAGAACTCCTGTGTCTTGCTAATGCCTGCCTGACCTACTATGCATAATAAAGGCTTTTAAGAACGTTTACATTCCTTACCTTCCCTCAGTAGGAAAGGAATTGGCTATTACTAAGGATATTCAAGAAAGACCTGAAAATAATCCACACTTCCATTGCAACAAACTTCTCTATTTAAGTTTCTTCTTTTATGGAGACTGCAGTGTTGTTTTGTTCTGTTACCACAAAAACAGAATTACAAGCACTTAAAGTAACTACTTCATTAACAGGCCCAGTCTGCAGTCTTAGGAAGGATTTCCAATGATTTGGAAGGCAGTCTGGAGGCCCAAGAACAACTCCACTAAAAAAGTCTTCAGCTGGAAGGCAGAGGAATTATATCTCTTAGTTTGAGGCCCACTGGTTTACAGAGCAAGTTCTAGGGCAGCAAGGCTACACAAGAGAAAATCTGTCTCGAAAAACAAAACAAAAAATCCTTAACATTATATAAAAAATTATGCAACTTTAGTCTATGCCATTTTTAAGAGACAGCATCTAAATCAAACGTGATCATCAACCCTTCTTCCTCAACCCACATGTCTAGAACTAAATAAACCAAAGCCAATTACTTTTTCCATAGATGGCTTTCAGGCTTGCCTAAGTTCCAATTCCCCCTACTTATCAGCTAGGGGACTCTGGGTCTACCTTCCTTTACTATAAAAGGAATGACATACACAAGTCAAAATAGATTAAACTTTGAAGGCATAATGTTAAATAAAACAAGCCAAAACAAATGTGACTTGATTCCATCTATATTTCCTTCTCTCAAACAGCTTACAGAGGAAGAGAATCGTCCTGGTTCAGCCTCAGAAGGTCTCAGTACATACACCACAATATGAAAAGCATGTTAATAGCAAGACAGTCACATAGGAGCAGCTGGACATATGGTGGCAGACTACTGAGCAGAATGATGAAGGGCTATAACCATCTATTGCCACTCTTAATAATCCTCCTCTACCAGTTAGGTCTTACCTCCTAAAGCCTCCACAAACCCCCAAAATAGCCCCCCAGCTGCAGAACACTACAAAAGAGACTGTGGAGGACACTGCAGATTCAAAACGTAATTGTAAGCTACCTGGCATAATCAAATTTATAGACACAGAAAGCAGAATGGTGGCTGTTGGAGCTTGGGTTATGGAAGAGAATTATCGTTTAACTGGTTCAGTCTTCACCTGGGAGGAACAGTTACCGAGTTAAGACGATGTAGCTCATCCCTCTAATTACAGCCCTGGAGAAGCTGTCTTGGGCTTACCAGGTTTGAGAAGAAGTTCACAGAGCACATCTCAGTCTACTTCTGATCTCAGTTTTCTACAATTTTGTAATATACGCAAGTTCCTGGCATCTCTGCAAAAAACATGACGACTCATATGTTTTTCTTAGAAACTCTTATCTTCAATCTACAGTCTGTAAGTGGATTTAGGGGGTTCTGTCAGTAATAAGAGTAATCTTAAAAGTAAGGAGAAAGAAAGCTAAAACCCTGTCTTTGGGTGCTAACAACCAGTCGGCTAACCCTGACTAAGCAGTGCAGCCCCTACAGGGGCTATGCTATACTGCCCTCTCACCTATTTTAGGGCAGCACAGTAAGCAGAGATGCAACATAAACTCATTTAGACACTTCTTCAAATACCTTCTCCCTTTTGCTCATGAACAAATTCTTTTTTCTATTAGCACAATTCATAGTAATGAGCAACATTAGCTGAGTTCAGGAGATGACAGCTCTTAACCTTCTTCACAATAATGAATACTCAATTTATTCTAGACAGCTGCAGAGTTTATATATATATATTATATTATATATTATATTATATTATTTATATATATGCTATAGTTCAGTTTTTTTCCAAAAGCATTAAATTATAAATGTAAAATAAGAATGGCATTGTGGGTGTTGATTTCAAGCCAGCAGGCCAAAGACAGGTATGAATAAAGCTGTCCGTGTAGGAAGTTTCCACCTTAGTACAAAGGATACAGCTATGACAGTGACACAAGCCACTACGTGCTCAGATACCTACTAAAAACATCACCTGCATGGAAAAAAGAAAACCTAAGAGATCCTTTGTTTACCTCAATAGTTTACATCAGAACCAATGGCTGAGGGGAAATAAGAACTCTGACTGCCACAACCTAAGGACACATAAATGATCAAAACACAGATGCACAGCCAAGTGTGGACAACAGAAGGATATCTCCTGAACAAGTCAATATCATGACTTGGGAGGGCCTCCTCAGAAGTTAATTTGCTTGCCATACACACAACAGAAGTCTTCCATTCCCAGAACCCATGGAAATGCTGGGTGAGCAGCATGGCAGCTCACCTATAATGTCAGTCTCTGAAGGAGACCTCCACAACCAGCCCCATTTGCCCAACCCTAGCAAGCTGATCGGACTAGCCATTTGATCAGTGAGCTCTGGGTTTGACTGAGAGACTCTAATTCATGAATAAAGTAGAAGAGCTATCAAGGTAGATTTCTGACACATTAAACTTAGACACATACACACACACACACACACTTTCAGGCATCCTTGCCCATAGACTTGAATATGTGCCTATATACATAAGCACAGCACACACCAAAGACAGCAAAGGGAATTGTCCATCAAATCCACTCCTGAATACTCAGAAGTGCAGACACTCAGATAGCTGTACCATCAGTCAGAGCACTATTCACCATTGCCATAATGTAAAAGCAATGTTTTCGATCAATGAAAGAAGAAAGCATGACATATACAATACAATAATGAAATATCACCTAGCCTTAACAAAGAAGGAAATCCTGTCAAATGCTATGCCATAAATAAAGCCTGAGTAACTTATGCTAAGTAAAACAACCAAGTGGCAAACAACAGATATAATTCCACTTGTATAAGGAGCCTAGAGTAGCACAGACACTGAAGTGGAATGCTGCGTGTCAGGCAGGGAAACACTATTGTTTAGTAACTAGGCAGTTTCCATTGAGGAATACAGAAATGGCCTGCAGATGGACACAGATATGAATGTACTTAATGTCAATGCCACTGAACTGCTTATTTGTGTTTAACAGCTAGGAGTGGTGGCCCATGCCTGTAATCAACATTTGGAAGGCTGAGGGAAAATGATTATTGCAAGTTCCAGAACAACCTGGGCAACCTAGTGAGTTATAAGCAAGGAGAGGGAGACCCTGTATAAATAAAACAAACAGGCAGCAGAGATGGCTTAAATGGAAAACATAAAGTGCTTACAGCAAGCAGAGAATTTTGAGTTTGATCCCAAGAAACCATGGGGTGGGGGTTGGAGAGTCATATATGAAAGTGTGTGCTTTTAATCCCAGTACTGGAAGACAGAGACAGGGAGATGGTTGGGCTCCCTGGCCTGGCAGCCTCGCCTACTTGGTGAGTTCAAATTCAGTGAGAAAAAAGGGAGACAGCACCCAAAGAATTTCCTCTCGCCTCCATGGTCACCCACACACACAGGCATCTACACAAATATGAACATAAACACACACCAGCAAAAAAGAATGGTGAACAAGGTTACATTTATATTATTTTACTTCAAATAAATCCTGAAGAATACAAAGACCTAAAAGACATCTCAAAAAGCTAAATAATAAATCTACTATATGACCCAGCTATCCCATTCTTTGACATAGGCCCAAAGGACTCAGCATCCTTGACACAGATAACTTTCTCAGCTGTGTTCACTGCTACTCTACTCACAGCTAGGAAACAGAAGCAATCTAAACGTCCTTCAGCTGATGAATGGATGATGCAAATGTAGTATATGTGTGCTAAGACTACTCCAGCTGTAAAGAAAATCTAAATCACAAAATGTGCAGGTAAATGGATGGAACTAGAAAAAAAGCATACTGACTGAGGTATCACAGACCAGAAAGACAAATGTAGCCATGTTCTCTCTCAACAGAGACTCCTAGCTCCAGATCTTCAGATACCTATCCTGGAGTCATCCCAGAACCCAGGAAAGTGAAGAGGGGTCACAGAGGGGTGGGGAACAGTGTGGGACGGCAGGACACAAGTGATATGAAGGAGGAGACAGGAAAGTTGGAGAGACGGTAATTGGGGAGGGAGATGGCAGGACAATATAGAAGGAAAAGGAAGATGTTTGAAAACATGACAGGGATTCTTATTTTATATTCATCTAACATTACATAATTGTTGCGGGGGGGAGATGAAGTTGCCACTTGGATAATGCTCCCCCAGCCCCAAACTTTCAACAACAACAACAACAACAATCCAGTATATGAACTACACACATACATAAACATTTGAGTTGTTGGTGGGATAGTCTAAGAGACTCTCAAAATAACGCAGACTATTGCTGTTGCCCTTGGCTGTCCCCTAGAAGTTGATGGTATGTATGTCCCTATTGCTGAAGACACTATGAACTTTGGACACAGGACTCTCAGGAACTATCCTTTATAGTGGCAGGAAGTGCTCTGTGTGCTGCTAAGGGAGCCAAGCAGTCACTAGTCCTAGCCAGTGGTGATACCTATGAACCACATAATGATCACGAAGAGATCCCTAAAATGCAACACTGCCACTTAGATCTTCCGCAGTAACCAACAGCTGTCTAGATTCTCAGGGACCACTAAGCAGGAGAGAAATCATGCCCAGTTCTGAACACCTAGCCCACTACCCAGACTATTGAGGTCTTGGATCTTAGAGGAAAATGTACTACTGCCACTCCTAAACCAGCAAATTCCTAACTGCATTCTTCTCACCTCTTGCTAAAGCAGTTTCTTTACGCTGCGGATGGAGGATATTACAGGAAGTCACAACTGGTCAAAATGCTCGGCCCCAGTTGATATATCTACAACACAACACCTGCATCAACGGCTCAAAAAACGTTGGGGGCAGAGCTATAGAGCCAAAGGATCAGGAAGTCTTCTGAGAGATTGTCCTATCTAGTTACTACAGGAAGCTACACCCATGAAATCTCAACAACATGGCTGCCTAATCAATACCTAAACAATGACAACACCAGCTGACATACATGGATGGGGGAAATGTCATCGGGCTGTACCCCTAGACAAAGTGCTACAGGCAATTAATAATGCTGAGAGAAGGAGAACTGCAGACTGTATTTGTATGTTTATTCATGTAAGTGTAACAATAATTAAAGAAAGAGGTCATACATTTAAGAGGAAGCAAGGTTTGGGAGAGCATATGGGAAGTGATAGAGAAAGAGGAGGGAAATAATGTAATAATAGTTTAATTAAAAAAATAAAAGAAATTGCTGTGTGCAGTAGCGCACACTTTTAATCTTAGTATTCTAGAGGCAGAGGCAGGGCCATCTCTGTGAGTTTGAAGCCAGCCTGTTCTATATAAGAGAGTTTCAGGTCAGATAGTAGACCCAAAGATGAAAGAAAGAAAGAAAGAAAGAAAGAAAGAAAGAAAGAAAGAAAGAAGAAAGAAAGAAAGAAGAAAGAGAGAAAGAGAGAGAGAGAGAAAGACAGAGAGAGAGAGAGAAAGAAAGAAAGAAAGAGAGAGAGAGAAAGAAAGACAGAAAGAAAGAAAGAGAGAGAGAAGAAAGAAAGAGAGAAAGAGAGAGAGAGAGAGAAAGAAAGAAAGAAAGAGAGAGAGAGAGAGAAAGAAAGAGAGAAGAAAGAAAGAGAGAGAGAGAAAGAAAGAAAGAGAGAAAGAAAGGAGAAAGGGAGAAAGGGAGAGAGAGAGAGAGAGAGAAAGAGAGGAAAGAGGGAGGGAGGAGAAAAAGGGAGGGAAGGGAAAGAAAGGAGAAAAGAAAGGAGGGAGGGAAGGAAGGAGGAGGGATGGAGGGAGGGAAAGAAATTTAAAAAATAAAATCAGCCAGGTGTGTGTCACATGCCTTTAATCCCAGCACTCAGGAGGCAGAAGCAGGTAGATCTCTGTGAGTTCGAGGCTAGCCTGGTCTACAGAGTGAGTTCCAGGATACCTGGCTACGTAGAGAGTCCTTGTCTCAAAAACAAATCAGAACTGTAAAGATAAAAAGTAAAAAATCATAATTTTAAGAGTTAGAATTAAGCTTAGAGTGATGACACACGCCCATAACCAAGCCTTCAGTGGTGGGCGGTGAACAAGAGTGTGTGATTAAATGTCACCGCACATTACTTACAATAGCCAGTGATGGAAACATGACAAAGCCCACCTACAAAGGAATGGACACATACATTCCAGAACAATACCAGTGACAAGCAACTAAGGCAGAACAGATAAACTGCTCCTCACTATTAAAACTTTTGTGCATCAAAGATTCTTCCAAGAAAATGAGAACACATGGTATATAGAGAGAATATGTATAAGCCATGCACACCCAGAATCTACTCTTACAGCTTACAGTATAAAGGACAAATAATCCAATCGGAAAAGTGACAAGTGGAGCCAGTGACATAGTTCAGTGGTAGAATGCTCACCTAGCATACCCAAGACACTAGTACAATCCCTAATACAGAAAAAAAGAGTTTAAATAGACATTTTTCAAAATGAATTAACACAAATGGCCAAGAAATACAGGAAAAAGATGTTCAACATCACTAACCAATAGAGAAATGTAAATCAGAACCAAAATTACATTGACAGAAGTTTACAATTAAAGGTGGACCTAACAAGTCTGACGAAGACGCAGAAGAATCAGAACTCTTATATACGGCTTGTGATAATGAGAGTGGTACAGCTACTGTGAAAAACAGTTCGGCAGTTTCTCAAAAATTAAGCATGGTGATGCCATTTGGAGTAATTTCACTCATAGGCACACGCCCAAAGTGGGGGAGGGAGAAAACATATGTTCATCCAAAAATGTGTAAATCAATGTCATAGCAGCATTATTTATAAGAGCCAGTTGGGGGAAACAATCCAAATGCCCACCTACAAAGGAATGGATACAGAACCTGGCAAAGTCACACGACAGAATGTTGCTGAGGCACATAGAAGGAGGAGAGGATAAAGGTAACATTATGTATGACATGTGCTACTACAACATGAACAGACCTTGGAAGAATTATGCTAGATGAAAGACAGACACAAGGGCCGTGCTATAATTCATCTACATGAAGGGTCCAGCATGCAATCAAACAGGCGAAGTAGACAAAGGGAACAAGGGGAGAGGAAAACGGAGTGACTGCTGTAAGTCAGTACCCATCAGTGTAGAGGAAATGTGCCTGAGACAGAGGTGACGGCTGCACAGCCTTGTCTGTACTAGAAGTCACTCTCCTGGAGGCTTTAAAACAAGCCTATGGGGCCAGAGAGCTCAGCGAGTAAACGCCCTGCCTGCCGCCAAGCCTTCCTACCTAAACTCAATCCCTGGGACCCAGGAGGCATAAGCTGAATCGACTCCATGTGCCCACTTGTGATATGAACGCCCTCCACATGAGTAAATAAATTTAAAAATAAAACATGCATTATAAAAATGTGTGTTAATTAAATGGAGTATCATATACTATAAAATTAAACTGCAACAAAGAAAAACTTGAAAAACAACTACAGTAACATCGGTAGAAAGAAGCAACAGTCCCAGTCACAACCAAAATACGTCCAGACACTGGATAGCTAAGACAAAATATTTCTGTCATCAGTTTGTTTGGCTGGAAAAGGGAGAAGATTCTTCAGAGAGAATCAGTGCTCAAAGAAACGATTAAGCTCAAAGAGCTACTAAGCCAAATGTAGTTAAAATGCGCTTAGCCCTACCACTCTAAACCATAAAAAATAACAAAAATGTTATCATAAAATCACTGTGGATCAGAGACATGAAGGAAAAAGTTATAACCAAAGGTGGTAATTTTTAAAGAGAATAATAAGCAGTATCTAGAAATTCCAGAGCAAACTGAAAATAAGATTAAACAATGTTTATGAAATTAAGAAAGGATTGATTTCATAATGAGTAGACTCATAACCATATCAAACCAAATTCATTCCAATTTCCACTTTAAGGGAGTTATTTCACTGCAGGTAAGAAACATGCAGGCTCATTATAGCTTAATTACAGGGTGGCATTTGCCAAAATCTTTCACAACATTCACAGAAAACCAATGTCATATGGACCTGACAATAGAAAAAAATTAAAAGCCATTGAATAACCATAATGGGCACTAATGGACTGGTGTTACTGGAGGGAGTCAAGGTGAGCGGCATACTTCCGAGTAATTTATCTGTCACTTAGATTTTCTGTCAACAATCTGAACAAATGCAGCTGGAGAGCTGGCTCAGTGGTTAAGATCGCTGACTATTCTTCCAAAGGACCTGGGTTCAGTTCCTAATACCCATGCGGCACAACTGTCTATAACTCCACTTCTCTAACTATGCCTAGTTACAAACATACATGCAGGCAAAAACACCAATGTGTACACACACATACACACAATCTGAACAAAGATCTACAACAAATGTCTACTAAATATAAAGATACAAAAAAGGTTAGACAATAGGTAGTAAATGCCTAAGTCAAGACTAAATATGAAATGTAAACGCCTTGTCTTTAAACTCGAAAAACATTCTCACAAAAAAAAAATTATGAAGACATAGTTTAACATAATTTACTAGAAAACACATGGTAGATAGAGTAAGTCATACTACCAGCACCTATTAAACTGAATAACAGAAGTTGAAACTGTTAATGACTAACAGTTTAAAATACAATAGCAGGGCACATCTGTAACATCTGTAATCCCAATACTTGGAAGGCTGATAACTGTCAAGAGTGTCAGCCTGGGCTACACCATGAGACATCTCTAAATTAATTAATCCGTGAATTTGATTACTTTTTTTCTTTTCTTTCTTTTTTTGTTCTTGTTTTTGTTTGGTTTTTCAAGACAGGGCTTCTTTGTATAGCCCTGGCTGTCCTGGAAATCACAGAGATCCACTTCCTGAGTACTGGGATTAAAAGCACGAACCACCACTGCCCAGTCATTATTATGACTTAAAAATAGTTCTTAGTTCAAGAGATGTATACACACACTCTGGTTACCTTAAAAATGGGAATATAATTCTGGATACCATGTCTAATAATGAGCAACTAGAGAAAATAAAGAAAAAACAAGTGTGCTGGTTCACGCCTTTGATCCCAACATTTGGCAGACAGAGGCAGGCAGATCTCTAAGTCTGAGGCCAGCCTGGCCTACATAGTTCTAGGACAGCCAGAGCGACATAGTTAGACCCTGTCTCAATATTAATACTCTACCACTATTATTATTATAGCGAATTATGTCATCTAAGAAATTATTCATAAACTGAAATTGACTCTGAAGAAAATGTTCAGCATATGGTGGGAAAAGGGGCACCGGGGACACACTAGTAGTCTTCAAATACATGTACCACCATACATAAAAGGGCAGTTCGTGTAGGAAGCTGATGTTGTATTTGGAAAATGCAAAACAATGGGAATATCATAAATGTTAATGTATGAAGAGCTGAATTCTAAGCTTAGTGTCACTGTTTACTGCGTGTTATTTGATGCCAAGATAAAGTTTCCTTACACCGAAATTGATACCTACCTCATAAATATATAAGTTAAATATAATTAAATGCAAAAATGTTTTAATCCCCACCCCCACCCCTGTATCACTTAATACACTATGATACCTAATCATCTTAATTCTCTTTCCTGGACTTTTCTGAGTTATTCAAGAGCAACGTTTTTTTCAGACTGAAAGTTGCAACCCACCTGTCAGGCCTAGTAGTAACTAGTATTTTCCTCATAATGAAATACAACAGAATAGAAAGTACTAAAGTGCACCACTCACAGGAAAGTATCCACTGTTCCTCATAGGTTACTCAAAGGTTGTGTACTTGTATCATGACGCTGAGCCAGCCTCCTCCACTACTGCCTAAGTGTGCCTACGAGACGGTGGCCAGCTCCTTGGGAGCTCAGCTCAGTTTAGGAAACAAGCACAATGCCTGGAGCATTGACTATGGCCAACACAGAGCTGCATCTCCGAGAAGCCCAGCGTGAAAGAGACCTGTTACTTTTGATAGTCCCTGTTTCCCTTACCTTTATACCAGAAGCCAGTTGTTTTCCATAGAATGCCTACTCCTACCTTCTACATTTTGTGGCATATGCTAGGGGCAACAATTTCTCTCGATGAAAATGATATGCAATAGAAAGACTATGTATGGAAGGTAGATCTCTGACTTGCTGAGGAAGCAAACTGTACTATGAACTCCTCAGCCACTGAGAACCACACCCGACCACTGCTCAGACACACCCCAAGGCATTTTCATTCTTATTTCTCCAACTCTCCCCTCACCTATCACAGCTAAAATCAAACTCAGACCAGATTTTAATTCTCCATAAGCCTTTCAGGAAAAAGCATAAGATATCTACAGCACCAAGACACGAACCCAGGTGAAACAGAGTAAGCAGGAATCACGTGGTCAAACAAACTCCTGGCACGCTCACCTAAGGATACTTGCTTTATCTTGACAAATCCACGCTCAGAAACCAAAGCAGCAGAAGACTTGCTTGGTGCCTGGTGGAGTCACTGTGCTCCACCAATCCATCTAAACCGCTGCTGCGTGCGGCCAATGCCCATTACCATAAGCATTGGTCTCATCATCACTTGGAAGGGCTCTGATGGTACTTGGATGACTCTTGATTCTTTCCAAGTGTAGACATACACAAGATCCCTTCAGGGACAGGGCCACTGACATCAACATCCTAACTACTACACTCCGCTCTACTAACACTGACCATCTCTTGGCAACGACATAAGAAGCAATGCCTGTCGTTCATATGGTCCTCCGTCCAGTTACAAATACTTCTTGTAGTTTTTACATGCAAAATGCTGGAATGTTCCTAGTTGCCACTCTCAGACTTCTACCTTCTCCTGAAAGTTTGCCCCAGTATGTGGACTAAGGTGCTAGTGTCTGCAGTCAGCATTCCTGTTCTATAACTCTGCCCTCACCTCACTGTATATACATCCTATCTTGTTTAACTGCCCAAGACTTAGCTCTCAATATGACTGCCAGGGCCTCACACCCACGCATCAGCACTTAAGAATCTTTAGAATCTCCCTCAGCAGGGATCACATGTGAACTCACCAATCAGTGTTGATTTAAATAGCCAGGCTTAAGGCTAATAGTGCCCAGTCCTGGAGACTTTATTGTATGCCAAGCCCAGTGCTAAAAGTACACGTGGATTATCTGACTTAATCTTCAGAACTCTACACAAGAATGAGAATTTTCCTCTGAGGAAAAAAGGAAGCTCAAAGTAACTTCTCCAAGGTCATAAACCTTTAAGTGGTAAATCTAGGGCCTGCATCCAGGCAGCGCTTAGAATTCTTCAAAGTTGGAGGCCTGGATACCAGTCCATGAGAGATTTCCACTTCAGAGAAGTTTTAACGTCGACAGCATATAAAAGTTCTAGCTAAAAGTTAGGACTTCAAAAACGGATGAATTATGAGAATTTCCAGCAGGTATTTTTAAACCAAAAATAAAACTAGAGGGAAAGCTTCTATGGCCTAAAGAAAGTGTGACTTTAAGGTGTGGGGTCACGAGCTCATCAAGAGGTGCCTCATGACAATTTACCGCTTTGGTTTAGATTTTTAAATAGGACCCTTTCTCTGCCTACAGGATGGCACGGCAATGACAGTCGGCTTTGATAACTATTGCTTCACGGCGCCGAAATTATGTCAGGCGCAATTCTTGTTTTCAAAAAATAAAATTCAGGGTTCCCGGTCCACCGCCGACTTCACACAAAGCAGCCCCATCCCTCCACGGCCCTCCTCACACAAAGCAAAAGCTTTACCCTCACGACCCAAAGGGGAATGACGTTCACCCGGCCTCTCCACTAACAGACCCAGCTCACTCCGGTCCAAAGCACTGACTGCTACTCCGTAGGTCCCCGCACCCGGTGTTACCCCTTGAAGCAGACCCCTCCCTATATCCGAAACGCCCAGAACACCATCCGAGAGCCCGTCTTTCACACAAAGCAGGATCCCTTCCTATGAAGCAGCTTGGTACCTCTGAGTGCTCTCAGAGTGCGGGCCCGCGGGGACTGTGCCAAGCCACAGATGCCATCTGGGTCCAGCACCTAGAGGTTCCACGACCCAGAGAACTAGGTACAGACCCGTTTCCAAGGCACGCCTCGAACCCCCAACTCCAGCCGACCTACCCGCAGCAGAAGCAGGCAAAGCCAGTGTCCCCACGGCAGCCGAGCCCACCCTGCTTCCCTAGGGACACCCCTCCCCCCCCAGGCCCACCCGACCCGGCGCCCCGCACTCACCAGCTCTCCTCTTCCTCCTCCCAGCCTGACAAGCGCTCCAGCTCTTCGGGCCGCAGCGGCTCTACCTCGTCCAGCAAACCGCCCTCGCTGGCCGCCAGCAAGGAGGTGGCGTCCCGCAGGTCCTCGCTGCTGGTCCGTCGCGGGCCGGAGCCCGCCCCGCCGCTCGCTTTGGCGCCCAGGCCCAGCGGGAAGCCCCGAGGGGACGCCGCGCCCGAGGAAGGGGTGGACACGCCGGCCCGAGCAGGGCTGCCCGGCCCGAGGAGGCCTGCACCCTGCACGGCTCCTGAGCGGCTCCTCAGCTGCTCGTTCTGCTTCTCCAGCTTCTTCACCAGCTCCTGCAGCTTCCGCACCTCCTGGTCCGCGTTCACATTGGAGTTAACGTCCTCCATGCCGGCCGCGCCGCCCGCTCCGACTCCCAAGCCGCAGGGGAAGCGCGGGGAAGAGAGGCGTTACCGCCACCGCTCACGCTAGCCGAGGCGCCGGCATAGAGCAGGGCCAGGCCCCACCGCCAGGGTCCCCCCGGCTCGGGTTGCGAAGCGCCGCTGGCCCCAGCCGAGCCGCCTCATCTGCGCCGGCTCCGCGACTGGGGGAGGCGGCGCCAATATCCGGCCTCGGCAGCCATCTTCCCTCCGTCCCTCCGCCCCCTGCCGGCCAGCCGGGTCGGTGACCTCAGAGCGTCGGGGGAGGACGTGGCCGCCCCGGGCTGAAAGAACGAAGCGCCCGGCTCGCGGTGGGGGGGGCTGGAGGCGGG
Source organism: Mastomys natalensis (assembly GCA_021653895.1). NCBI lineage: Eukaryota > Metazoa > Chordata > Mammalia > Rodentia > Muridae > Mastomys > Mastomys natalensis. Next base: position 943,289 of record JAJTUV010001108.1, read on the forward strand.
GCTTGTAAACGGGAACGGGCATGGAGGGGCGGGGCCATTGTTGGGGGCGGGGTCCCAGCCGGAAGGGGTGTGGTGGGCGCCGGCGAAGGTGGGCTGGGCCCAGTTAGCTCTGGAGTTTTGCCCTGGCCGCCTATTCTGCCCAAGGCGAGTCGCGGACGGGAGTGAGACCGAGAGCCGGGCTCAGGCTCCGGCTCCGGCACGGGTTCAACCCCGCCCTAGGCGTCTGTGGTGAGGGGCGGATGCTGAGAACTCGCAGATCGGCGGCCCCCCGCCTGGTCGCCTGGACGGTTCCCTTGGTTTATTTGGCAATACTGAGTTGGTTCCTGCTTGAAACCGGAGACTGTCGGAGCTGGCAGCAACTCCGGAGACCATCTGTGACCGGGTCCATCCCCTGAAAATGAGAATCCAAATCCCGTGTGGTTGAGAGCTCGGAAGTCAAAGTAATAACCATAATTTGTTGAGTGGTTCCTATGAGCCAGACACTGCGCTAAGCACTTTTAAAGGCATTATTTCACGCGTTAAAAACACGTAGGCGGGGTTTGGTTTGGTTTGGTTTGTTGACTTAAGGTTTACAGCTCTGAGACAAGAGGATGACTGAAAACACTTCTGTGCTAATCTTTCAGCGGTAATTAATGCGCATTTTATTCCTTGGATTCTCCCTCCGCCCCAAAAGAGTTTTTAATAGTGTGTGTCTTGACTTTTGGGTTTTTCGAGGCAAGGTTTCTCTGTGTAGTCCTGGCTGTCCTTAGAATCGCTCTGTAGACCAGGCTGGCCTTGAAAACTCAACATCAGAACTCCTTTCAAAAGCCGGCATCAAAGGCGCATGCCCCTTGATTTTTTTTTTTTTTTTTTAAGTTGTACAAGAAAAGTATTCAAGCAACCCGTTGACAGGTAATGAGAATGTTGAGGGGTGGTAAATGTAAAAGTCTGCCCTTGGTGGCATCTGTTTATAATGCGTGCTGGTGGCAGTGACTGCAAAACAAAACTTAAATGCTTTGTTCCTGTCATGTTGGCTCACTGTTCCACAGTTGTGTAAGTTGAGCTGCTTGGTTTACTTATACACGCGTCTGGTCTCTCAACTTTTTGGCTGATGTTTGCAGTTGACTCCAATTGCCTCCTCCACCCTCGAACCAGTCTCAATACACCTGGGCGTGGACTCACATAAAGACTTAAACCCTTTTGCCTTCTCATGGTGTATCTTCCTTGCCTAGTCTATCCTACCTACCATATTTGATGCCTCTTTGGAAAAACTCCCGAAGGACTTACTGTCTTTGCGCTGAAATCACCTCAATAGTTGACTGCAGATAATTGTAATTTTTAATTACATTTTTCCTAGCAAGTCTTTGGTTTGATCTGTATAGTTGATTAAAAGTAATCATTCCATTTGCCTTGCTTACGAGGCTGACAAAGTGCACACTCAATGCCTTGTTTTGCTGAAATTAAACGGAAGATACGTTTCGATAGTCCAACCCCCCCAGACAAACACCAAAAATAAATTCTCTGAGTACACTAAAGTTTGCTGTCAAGTATTTTCCTAGCTATGCAGACCTGTTAAAAGGATGCCTTTGCTTGATAACAGAATTTCGTAAAACAAAATGGATTATCTGTGTGATGCACATTAAATGCTACGATTGTGCCTGACATATCTAATCTCCTTGTTGAAGGGCTCAGCACCAAGACAAGGTCACACAGCACAGTAATTCACTTACACTAACAGCTTATGACAGGAGTCCAACTTCATGTCAGCCAAGTTTCTAATGAACTCTTTAAACATATTCCTTGAAAAATTCAGTTAACATTATGAAGTTAGTATCAGCATTCTTTTTTTTTGTTTGGTTGGTTTTTTTCGAGACAGGGTTTCTCTGTGTAGCCCTGGCTGTCCTGGAACTCACTCTGTAGACTAGACCAGGCTGGCCTCGAACTCAGAAATCCGCCTGCCTCTGCCTCCCAAGTGCTGGGATTAAAGGCGTGCGCCACCACCACCCGGCCATTTTTATTGTTTAATGAATATCTCCCCCCAGGAGAATGTGAACTGCAGAAATTTCCCCTTAGTCCATAAAACAATGCCTGGTACAAAGTAAGTGCCGACTAACTATTTGTCAAATGAATACATTTAGGTCAAAGGAAGCCTCCTAAAATAGAATTTCCGATAGATATGTTGGTTGTGTCTTGAAACATTAAACTAGAAAATCCTTCTCATTTTGAACGGTTGGTTTTTTTTAATCTACATTTTCCTCTTCCAAAAGAGCAGCATGCCATACCACATATATCATCTTTAAAACTAGGTCATACTCCACCTCCCGAGAGCCAGCAGCCCTGCAGAATTGCAGAAGGTAGCCCTGGGTTCTCCCTGAGAAGAGTGGAGATTCGACTACTTTCTTTCCATCTAAAACATTGCAACAGCCTTCCTTTTCTGGCGACTCAGAAGTGTTGATGCAAGTCCAAGGTCACTTTTTAAAAAGCAGACAGGGTCTCATCTCCCCCACAGTAGCCTCAAATATCCTATGTAGCTGTCAATTGCCTTGAATTCCTAATGCTGTCTCCACCTCCTGTGATTATAGGTGATCAATACAATGCCCAGTTTTATGTGGTGCTGGGGATAGAATCCAGGGCTTCACACGCCTGCTAGGTAAGCGCTCTACAACTTAGCAGCTTACTGAGAAAAAGTCCATCTTCAAGTGACTCTTGGTAGATAGGAGTAGAGCCAGTAGGTGTCTGACACTGCACTCCCAACTGGATTTTCAGGTGTCACCTCCCGTGACAAGTTGGCTTTGTTTGGGAATGAAGGAGCTGCTGTTTTCTAAGCAGGTGTGGACCTTTCTGTGACTTGCTCCTACTTGCAGGTGTGCTTCCCTGAAAGCCCTGACAAAGTGGAAATCATTACAAACCACCGCAAGTATGCAGAGTGAAAACCATGACTCAATGGCTTAAAGGCATTTCAAAGTCCTAAATCAAGGTCCGTCGTAGGGACACATACTCAAAAGTGGTCCGGAAACTGCTGTGCACTTACAGAAATATCTGTGCTTCTTTTCAAACCTGTTTGGGGAGGCAGAAGGAGGAGGATCTCTGAGTTCAAGGCCAGCCAGGACTACATAGTAAGAGATCATGTCTCAAGAAAACAAAAACAAAAAAAAACCCTCCCTCCCAAATATTTTGGCATAGCCTTTACTATCCATGGTCTCTACTTTATCTTCATTGCACACACTTGGTCAGTCATTTCCTCCTGTCCTCTTGCATCTGTTCCTCACCAGTGTCCTTCCTCCAGATGTGCCTCCCTTTAGTCTATCAGGAGCCTCTTTGGAAAAAATATGTTTAAAAAAAGAATCCCAGGAACTAACTTCTCTCTGTCTGTCTCTGTCTCTCTGTCTCTCTCTCTGTCTCTCTCTTTCTCTCTCTCTCTTATTCATTTAAGTATTTTGAGACAGGGCCTCACTGTATGGCCCTAAATGGCGGCTTCAAACTCTTTTTGTACACCAAACTGGCCTTGAACTCACAGAGATCCACTTGCCTTTATCTCTAGAGTACTGGGATTAAAGGCATGTACCACCAAGCCCAATCCCCCAGAAGTCTCACCCTCCAGACCTGGCTGGCCTGTAGCTCACTGGCTTTGAGCTCAAATAAATATGCCTCCTGAGTGCTGGAATTAAATGTCTGAACTGTCTTCCCAGAATTCCAGGAACTTTCAAAGTTAATCATATGACAGACTCAAAATCATGGGCCCCAAATGAAGGGACCAAAAATGTGGATCTAGAGTTTCCCCAGTGAGCATCAGTCAGGTCTTACAGTTATGGGGTACCTCAAAAGTAGTTATAATGGCATGTATCACACACACTAGGGAGGGCCTTTGGCCAACAATTGGTCCCCTATTACACTTGGTGGAGGGTGTACATGTATATTATCTTGATGGAGGAGTAAGACGCTTATGATCAAACAGAAGTGATTCTGATCTTGCCCAGCTGGAAGCTGCTGTGTTCACTGGGAATGAAACCAAAGCTTATTACCTACCCATCCCCTTTTCAGCAGCAAGTGGAAAGATAAAGCGTTAAATAACAGTCGTCTTTCTTTCTCTGATAAGGAGGTAGTATTTCAGCAGGGTAGTGAGTTTGAAAAGTGCCCTGAGGGACAAGCCTGACTGCATAGGGGTTGATGTCAAAGGTATCCCGTCTCCAGGAAAAAGACATCGGGATGGGTATGGCCCTCATGCCTCACTGGATAACAACAGGAGGACCGGAGCCATTACAAGGTCCCCTTCAATTATTGGGTCAGGCCTCTATCCCCGCCTTCACAAGAATAGAATCACCAAGGCCCTTCTATACTTAGAGAAGGGAGGAGATGTCAGGGGCAGCCCTGCATATACACTAAAGGCCTAAAATCAGCCATAGGCCTAAAATCAGCAATAGGCCTGACATACATACATGCTAACACCAAGTCTTGGGTCTCTGTGGAAAAACACTGAAACAGAAGGCTATAAGCTATTATAAACAGGCAGCTTCTGTGGAAATTTACCAGCCTGAGTAGTCATAGTTCCTGTAAATAGGTAGCCTCGGCGGACAGTACCAACTTAGATAAGGACAAGTGAATCATAGGCAGAGTCATAGTGACCTGTTACCTGAACCTTCACCCAGCTGATGCCCTGTTCTGAATGGTATCAGTACTCCCCCTGAACACCTATGCTCAGGTGTCACTCCTGTCCCCACATCCTGCCTTTTTGTGTTTATAACCCCTGTGTGAATAAGTAAATTATGGTGTGATTTAAATAATTAAATAAATTAATTAAACAAAAAAAAAAAAGAAAAGAAAAAAGAAAAGTGCCCTGTGAACCAGTATCCTAGATGTTCTAGAGAACCATGAAGATGGGAGAAACTTGTCTGGAGTTCGCTGATCCCCAAGGATAAGGTGAATTTGAGAAATCTGACCTAGGATTTAAAATGTAAAAGTGAACTTTGGTTTAGGAATGTGATAGATTCGTTGTTAAAATGAAGAACCAGAGCTTTCCCAGGAAGCCATAACAGTTAGCAACAAGGCTGGATCTGAACTCAGTAGTCTGGTTTCCAAATCCACATTCATAATCCCTGGTGACCAGTATCTGTGATAGGTTTACCATTCTTACTTAGAAAACGACTCATAGCTCCGTTACCATCTGATGTGGGTTTGGGGGGACAATATTGAGAACTTCAGAGTTAATGACTGTAATATCCCCAAACTCAGTCTTCTGGCTTGCCAAGTTTCAATTATCAGCACCTCAGAGATCTAACACACTGTAACAATCAAGGCCTTAAGAGAGGAAGGCAGTCCCTCTGCCTCTTAGTCATAAGAAGTCCTAGAGGGCTATTGACTGGGGCTACACTTCTGGCACTTGAAAGATGGGAAGGCTAGACAACCGGCCTGTCAGTTGTTTGCTAAAATGAGGCTTTAACAACAGATCCTCACTGGAAAGGCTAATGAGTGAGCCTAGCCTGTAATGAGTATGTAGGACAGATATTACCCAGAGCAACAGCAGCCTGTCAGTAAGCAAAGTAAGATGATGGAGATGAAAGGGTCCTAGGTCTATAGACCAGAAAATGAAAACTTGAATAGATCATGGTCTGAGACAGATTATAAGCAGATATCAAAAGCCAAAGCATCACGCCAGGGAAGGCTGTGCTGAGGAATGCTACGGCTCAATACTGGATAATGCTTAGTTCTTGGTGAATGCCAAAACCAAATGGTTGCAGTCGGCTGTCTGTTGTAGAAAGAATTGTGGAAAAGACCGTTTCATTGAAGGGGTCAGGATATTGTTCCCTGGCAAGGTAGTTTCTAGCACTGGGAAAAATTAGTCCCGATCTGCTGGACTAGGGCCCAACAATCTGCAAAGCTGCCTGAGTCCAAACAAATTTCCTTCTTCTCCTAGCTCCCAGAAATCAGGTAGCCTTCATACCTGCACACTTCTGTGGAGAGATGACAGGGTTGGGCAGGGAAGACATAAATTGTAGACTGTGGCACAGGTGGGTACCCTTTGTTTAGCATTTGCTTTACTTCAGGTTGGCAACCTAAAGTAGTAGCCCATAGTCCAAACAGATCTATGTGTTGGTCAAGTGGCCTACCAGTATCATGGAAGTACTTGGCTCCTTTCATCTCACAGGATACTAATGAATCTTTGAGCTTTTCCTACTGCCTGTTTTTCCAGCTAGGATAGAGAAGTCAGGCATCTGATCAACCTTGAGTCAGACACAGCTCTCAACAGTTCTGCCATAAGAATCCCCTGAGTTTGAGCTTTCTACCCACATCTTGGTATACAGATAGCTCTTTAGCCAACCAGCAAAATATTGCTGTGCACTGGCAGCAGAGTTTATCATGGTGGCAACTGTGGGCACCCTAGCAGGGAAGAGGCCATATACTACAGGAGAGCTGGAAGTGTGTCTTGCTTTCAAAAGATGGAGTTGCTATGTGGAGCGGCATTGAATCCCCCATCCTCCCCAACAGGCAGAATAAAGATGCTGTTCTATTTCTTCACCTCTGATGCACCACCCAGAACATCACCCTAGTGTTGCACAAGATCCTTTCAAAAGTGGCATGCCCTGTCAGAGTGAAGCATGACCACATAACAAACATCTCCTCCACATCCTCCCAGTCAAAAGGCTAACAGAGAGCACTAGAGCAGCAGTGGAAATTCTGAGCAGAACAATGTGATTGCCATGTCTTCCATGCAGCTACAGCGATGGGTTTGACTCTGAATGTTACATTTGAGGAAGCACATGAAACACCCCTGAAGGGCCATTCAGGATTGAGGCTATGAGAAGACCTTGGCAGCACTGTCTACAAGGATCCAAAACGAGGCTCGTTGCGAGAGTAAGGTAGCTTTAAAAAAGGTTCAAGGTTCAGAAAGCCCTGTCATCAACTGAAGAAACAAATAATAAACCTCACTCATTTTTTTCCCTAGTAATTTCCTATAGTTTTCTTTATAATTGTGATATTTTTATATCCAGCTTTTATTCATTTTAAAGATTTATTTATTTTTATTTATATGAGTACGCTGTAGCTGTCTTCAGACACACACCAGAAGAGTTCATCAGATTCCATTACAGATGGTTGTGAGTCACTATGTGGTTGCTGGGAATTGACCTCAGGACCTCTGGAAGGAAGAGCAGTCAGTGCTTTTAACCACTGAGCCATCTTTCCAGCCCTGCAGCTCTTTTATATATACCCTTTGTGTGTGTGTGTGTGTGTGTGTGTGTGTGTGTGTGTGTGTGTATGTGTGTTACAGGAGGCATTGCATGGACACTTTTTAGGGATACTGCATGTTCTAGATGAACTGCTGTGTGTATTCATTCCATCAGTAGTTACTAGTTCAAGGTAGGAGCTGCACTCTTCTGGGCCAGAGATGATAAAGGTCATAGGAATATGTTTCATCATCTGCATTGGCCCATTGTCCATTTAGGAAGATACATGCAGAGTGATTTACATACAAACCAACAGTCAAAAACAGACATAAGCAATATGAAAGAGAAAAAAAAAATACAAAACTTTTGGGGGAAGGGAGACATCATGGGACTAGAAATCAATTTCTTCTGCCTGAAATAAGAATTTTTCTTTAAAAAAAAAAAAAAAAGTTTTTCTTAAAGTATGATTTAAAATTGATCCACAAGGAGAGTTAATGATCATAACCATCATTTAGTTAGAACTAACAGAAACTCTCCTTAATCATCTCAAGTTACAAAAGAATGGTAACACACACCTTTAACTCCAGTATTTGGGAGGCAGAGGCAGACAAATTTCTGTGAGTTTGAAGCCAGCTTGATCTACACAGCAAGTCCAAGGCTAGGCAGAGCTACACAGTGAGACCTTGGCTCCACAAACAAGGATAAAAGAAAAAGACTGCATAGTGAAACCCTATGTCAAATAAGGAAATGAGGATGAATGAATGGGTTGTTATTCAGAAAGCTTAAGGCCAGGACATCATTCAAAAAATAGATCATTACAGAGAATGGCCTTATCTGACATCAATGGGAGGGGAAAAAGACAAAGAGCAGTGCAAAGCCATCAGTGTGAGCTACTAGTGAAGAAGTCATGCTCTCCCACACAAGGGAGGACTATGAAAAGAGAGACCTGTGAGCCTGTCCTGGATGGCTGCTCAAAGCGGTGCCTGTAGGGTGCCTGCCCTTTAGATCAGAAGCAGAAGGGAGCTGGGTATGGTAGAGCACCCCCTTAACCGAGTACTCAGGAGGTAGAGGCAGGCAGAAGGTGAGTTCAAGGGTAGCCTGGTCTAGTGAGTACCAGGCCAGCCGGGGATATGGGGAGAGACCTGTCTGAAAAAATAGGAGGGGAAACTAAAAAATACACATAGACATTTATGTTTGTAAAACAAGACAACGGAAGAATATACCCAAAGTCTGTAAACGTCAGGACCAAATGGGGAAAATGGGACATAAAGGGCACAGAGACGATGCTATGAATACATCAGGGGCGGTAGATAAATGGTAGTAAAGGCCTCTCTGTAAGCAGAGGCAGTCAGTACCAGAGATATAACACAGGGCCTCTCTCAGGCTAAGAAGGTATCCTACCACTGAACCATACCTCCGGCTTCCACCGGAACACAGTGTTGGAGATGAGGAAGCAAGTTTTATGGGTCAATGGGGAAGGGGCCACCAGCATTATATCAGACCCAAAGTCCTCCGCCAATAATGTGTTCTCCTAAAGGAAAAGTGAGGTTCACCTGGCTAACCTGCTGTAGGAGGGAATGGAGTTAGGCAGACGAAAGGGAAGATTCGCTGGCTGTTGGTAACACACATCTTTCATGCCAGCATTAAGGAGGCAGGGGCCGGCGGATCTCTGAGTTCAAGGCCACCCTGGTCCACAGAAATGAGTTTCAGGATAGCCAGGCCTACATAGAGAAACCCTGTCTCAAAAAGAAGCAGAGCCAAAAAAATGAAAAATAAAAAAGGATAATTCTATGGACCCCCTCAGGCAGTCGACAATGCAGATGAAGAAGCAAGATTCTAAGGTTGCTTTAACACACCCTGATTTACGTTTTGACGAGATTCCCCTCTTTGCTTCTTGTGTTTAACATTTGCCCTGTTCTCCTTTCTTCCATCTCCAGCCCTCTGCTCACTTCACGACTGTGTGTTCTCTTGCTAACATCAGCTTGCCTGTGGCTTTTGGTTTGGTGTTACAGCAAGTGTTGACATTTCGGCTCATGTGCCTACTGTGACCTAATCGCTTAGCCATCCAGTGTTCTAATTCCAGATTCCTGGGTGACATAATATTAGCCTCAAGTGTGAGTCGACCAAGTAATATTAGTGCACTGTGGTATCATAAACTGAAGCCAGACTCAAAAGTAAGCAGAAACTGCAACGTTTCCCCGAGGAAGTAAGGGTAGGTAAAGAGTACCAAGCAGGTCTGCTTCATCAGGTATTCGCATCTTTCTCAATAATACATGACAGTTAATAACTCCAGCATATACATGTAACCTACCACTCTGCACCGTCATGCTCGGTGACCACCTAAGGGTGACAGGAATGGTGGAGGACTCTGGCTTTATATTATTATATTATTTACAAAAATGATGGCTTTATTATCACTTCCCTGTCTACTGTCTAAGATCAAGATTAATTATGGCTTTATAGTAAAAACACAGCTCTAAAGCTATCTGTGGTAAGGTCCAGTTTTCTTATTTTTATTGCCTTTCTACAGATGAATGATAGTTCTTAAAAAATATATTAAGGCCGGGCGGTGGTGGTGCACGCCTTTAATCCCAGCACTTGGGAGGCAGAGGCAGGCGGATTTCTGAGTTCGAGGCCAGCCTGGTCTACAGAGTGAGTTCCAGGACAGCCAGGGCTACACAGAGAAACCCTGTTTCGAAAAAACCAAAAAAAAAAAAAAAAAAAAAAAAAAAGAAAAAAGAAAAAAAAATATATATTTAAAACGAGGTCCCCCCAAAATAAATTTCAAAATAGATGTAAAATGGACTTGACTGTTTTATTCTTAATTTTGATAGTGTATCAGTTTACATAATGCTTTACATATTGCTGGAATGAATTACTTGGGGAAGGACGGCTTTGACCTACAGTTTGGGTGAACTGTCCATCACAGTGGGCCAGTCACAATGCAGGAGCTGGAGGCAGCTGGTCCCAGGAAGCAGCAGTCAGGAAGGAAGGAGCAGTGAATTCTGGTGCTCACAGGCTCATGTTTTACTCAGTCCAGGATCTCCGCCAGAGGAATGGTGCCACCTGTGTGGCGCCACACAATTAGGGTGGGCCATCCCCCTTCAGTTAGCCCAGTCTAGATACATCCTCACAGATATGCCCAGCGGCTTCTCTCCATGGTATTCTAAATCCCATAAAGTTTTCAATCAAAATCAACTATTGCAGATGAAGAAATAATGCCCTATCCAATCCCAGTACTAAATGTGTAGGCTCGGTTTCTGCATTCATTGCACTGTGCTAAAGCACACCACCCCAATACTTTTATATAAAATTTTATAGCATTGATAACAGGGTAATGGCATTTCATGTTCTGAACACGCATAGTAAAGAACAGGATGTTGTGATGTCGTTATATTTTAATCACGAGTATCTTGTGTAGTCCAAATGGGAGTGTGTGGAAAGAACCTGTTTCTTCCTTGAAAAGTAGTTGAAACTTGTTCTATTTACATTCTCAATGATAGATGGGCTCTCCTGCCAAGTCTGGCTAAAATATAAAATAGCTCCTGGCTTTTTAGGAGGTTAGAAACAGATAAGGAAGAAAACAAACAAAAAAACAAAAAGTGAAAAACAAAAACAAACCACCAAAGGAGGTATCTTCCTTAAATTTCCAGGACAGGAAGACAAAGAAAAAAGCATCAGTTCTCATTGATCCGGATGAGACGTCTAAATACACAGCTTTTGCTGAGCTCTTCCGTCCTGGATCCTTGACGGATCCGTGATGGATAGGGAGCCCTCTTCCTAAAGCAGCAAGCATTTGGGAGCTTAACTGCTACCCTAAAATCTCTATAAAGGGAATTACCTGATCCAGGTCTATAAGTTAAGGTCTCACCACAACACACTGCAAGACTGCCTGAAGAATGAATGAGTAACTGACTTGTTTACAAAGTCTTCGGCTGCCACAATGAGTCAGAAAGCTTATAGTTTATCCTGGTGACCTTGACCTCTGTTTTGTCTTGTAAAAAACCCTGGCTCAGCAGAAACTCAAATTCACAGTCTACACAGCATCTGCTGTCAGGTAGAGTGTTCAGTCCTTAGAGTTCCAAGTTTTGCTTTTACCATCAGAATCAAAATACCCCAGAGTTCTCCATTCAGGAAAAACATGAGGTCCACCCCTTGGCACTTTGCTGAACATACTTTTTGAAAATCAAACTGAAAAATAAAAAAGCCAAGAAACTATTTTTAGCAATTATTTCAAAGTCATCCTTGCCAAGAATTTAAATTGTTCTCCGTGAGGTCGTGTGGAAACACATGCATGCTGTTTTCAGAATTACCTTCTCGAGAGTCATCAAGAAAAGTAGAGATAGCCAGGAGTGGTGACGCATGCCTTCCATTTCAGCCCTTGGGAGGCAGAGGCTTGTGGATCTCATGATTTCTATGAGTTCCAGGACAGCCTGGTCTTCATAGTGAGCCTAGGCTAGCCAAGGCTACATAGTGAGACCTTGTCTGAATGAATGAATGAATGAATGTAGCTGTAAAGAAGTGAAGATTTGGTAAGATTCAAATTGACAAACAGTCCATGAATTCATTAGAGCGTGGACCTCGCTGCTACAGCCATTCGAGAAGCTACCACAGCTGCTACCACCAGCTTGTTGTTGCTCTGGCTGCTGAATCCTGTGGCTAAATAGCACATGGGTCAGAGCACTCTAGTTTTCGTAAGAAAGCAATCTAAAGCAGAGTAAACGGATAGGTAACTTGTTTGTTCTTTATTTTTGAAACAAAGTTTCACTCTTTGGCCTTGACTCGACTGCAACTCCCTTTGTAGATCAAATTAGTCTGGAACGGGTAGAGCTCCTCCTGCCCGAATCTCCACAGTGCTGGGATTAAAGACATGCCAAACCACAGCCTGCCCACAGTTGCAAATATGGGAAAGTGTTATAAACAAACAACCACCACAGAAAACAAGATTTGAAACTAACAAGGAAGATTCGCTGTGATGTCTTAGCTCAGTGGTAGAGGTTTGCCTAGCCTGTGAATTGCCTTTGAGTCCAGTCTCCAGCATCAAAATACATACACATGCATACACACAGGAACACGCACACAGTAAAGCTACTTATGGTAGAGTCGGAAAAGGAAATGACCTTGAGGAGACATTTGTAAACTATAATGTAGGGCTTGTGGCATGGCTCAGTGGGTTAGGGCACTTGCTACCCAGCCCAGGTCACTAAGTTCAATCCCTAGAGTCCAAATGATGGAAGGACAAAAACCAACTGCCAAAAGTCATCCACTAACTTTTACATGCATGCCATGGCATCACAGACAGACAGACAGACAGACAGACACACACACACACACACACACACTCATACTCTGTGGAGGATGGAGAACATACCTGAAAGTGTAGGACAGTAACAGGTGAGCAGTCATTGCTTTGTCTAGAAAAGAGTAGAAAGGGCCTGAGATCTTGTGGTGGGGATGAAGAAGGTGGTGACTTCCATGCTGAGGAAATGACGCTCTGTGTGTGTATGTGTGTGTGTGTGTGTGTGTGTGCAAGCCTGCCTGTGCGATGGGGGGGTCTACAGACCCTTTTAAGTTCTGTGTAGTCAGTCCATTGAGTAGACCACTATGTATCCATTCTATTGTTAATATAATGCATAAACCAATAATACTGAGCGCATCCTTGTGCACATGTGCAGGAGTTTCTCCAGTATCAATACCTATACTGAATGCCGCGAGGGTACCATGTCATTTGGATCTTCAAATTAACCAGACAGTCCCAATTATTCTCCAAAATGATTATACCCTTTATATTAGAGGAATCAGTTTTTAGAAATTCTGATGCAGCCGGGCAGTGGTGGTGCACGCCTTTAATCCCAGCACTTGGGAGGCAGAGGCAGGCGGATTTCTGAGTTTGAGGCCAGCCTGGTCTACAGAGTGAGTTCCAGGACAGCCAGGGCTATACAGAGAAACCCTGTCTCGAAAAAGTAAAAGTAAAAAAAAAAAAAGAAATTCTGATGCTTATGATTATTATATATGAAATACTCAAATATTAGAAGAAAATGCCAAAAAAGTTAATGTTTTTTTAAATAGGTATTAAAACACATGTAAACTAAGCCAAACCTGCTATTTATGAATTCTCTCTTAAAGACATGAGTGAATATGAACTGTCTCATTCTTCTATCTTCAGCTGTTCTTTCCTTTAAATTCCCAGATCCTCTCCAAAAAGCAAAAAAATGTGACATAAACGTTTCTATAAACATTGACATCTCAATTTTTTTCCTGAGGTGTGAATCACGTTTAGCTGGCATTCCTTCACAATCTAGGATTTCGTTTGATCCCAGCTATGGTTCAGATGTAAGTTGTCCCCACAGGACCTTGTGTTTGAACATTTGGTCCTCACCAAGTGTCACTGTTTTGAAAGGTTGAGGAACCTTTGGGAGGTGGGACCGAGCTGTAGGAAGTGGGTCTTGAGGGATGGACCATAGTGTTTGTAGCTTGTCTTTAAAGAGATATAAACAAGCAGCCTCAAACGAGGATTACAAGAGAACTTATGAGAGAACTCATAAATAGCAGGTTTGGCTTACTTTACGTGTGTTTTAACTCTTTAAAAAAAGAAAAAAAAAAAACAATAACTTTCTTGGCATTTTCTTCTCTCTAATATTTGAGTATTTCATAAATAATAATCATGAACTTTCTACAGACAAACTTTCTGCAGCCTTGAGTGGCTCCCACCACCATACCATACCTGCCACGCAGACGGCATCTTCCAACCATGGTCCAGTAAATCCCACCCTCTCTTGGCTGGTCTTCCTTAGGTGTTTGGTCACAGTCCTGAGAAATGTAGCTAATTTTTTTTTTGCATTAATATCACTGTACGTTACTTCCTTACTAGCTTGATATGTGCTGTCTTATTTTCACTCTCAGCAAAAGAATATGAGGACTTCAAACTCTCTGTTTCATCTAGATACTCATGTACAGCACATAGGCACACATATAAACCTGAAGTATTCTCACTGGAAACTTGTAGTCTGCTAGAGTGAACTAGTAAGAAAACAAGTCTAGCATATGAAGTTTTACTCCAGTTGTTAGATTATGGAGGTGAATCTACATACATATAGATCTAAGTACATATGAAAATTAGGATTAATAAAATGGTGAGCTAGGGGGCGGTGAGACTGCTTGGTGTTTAAGAACACTTGTTGTTCTTCCAGAGGACCCAAGTTCCGGTCCTGACCCACATGTTGCAAGGCTAACTGTCTGTAACTCCAATTGTTATTGACTCCAACATTCTCATCTGGCCTCTATGAACGCACACAGGCACACACAGAAAAACATACACAGGAGAGGGAAAAGGAGACAGATAGATAGAGGGACAGAGACAGACAGAGAGAGAAAGAGATAGAGGCATTTGAAGGTGCGCTGGCTCGTTTTCACGTCAACTCAATACAGCTGGAATGATTTTGGAAGAGAGGCGCTCAATTGAGAAGATTCCCCCACCAGTCAGAACTGTGGGTAAGCCTGTGGTACATTTTCTCACTTGGTGATTGATGGGGGAGAGCCTAGTTCACTGTGGCCAGTGCCACCTCCTGGGCTGGTGGTCCTGGGTAATACAAGGAAGTAGGCTGAGCAGGCCATGGAGCAAGCCAGTTATGTAGCACGCCTCCATGGCCTCTGCATCAGCTCCTGGTTCAGGCCTTGAGTTCCTGCCCTGACTTCCTTCAGTGATGGACTGTGGTACGGAAGCCTGGGTGAAGTAGACCCTCTCCTTCCCAAGTTGCTTTTGGTCACAGTGTTTTTGCTTTTTTGGTTTTTTTTTTTTTTTTTTAGCACAACAATAGAAACCCCCACAAAGACAGAAGGTAAATATTATTTTTGAGGTATTTTACCTTTTGACTTCTTTCAGAAGCCCTTTCTCCTATGCATTTAAAGTGGAGCTGAAGGCAGCTTCCTTTATAGCCTGGAACACTGTATTTACCTCCTCTGAGCTCGGAGGGGCTGGGCTGTGAATGACAGCCTGCAGATGCAGACATGGGTGCAGACTGGCAGAGGTGGATCAGTCAAGGGGCCAATTACCGGCACTTCTGAAATGCAAGCCCAGAGGGTACTGTGAACATGGCGCTCCTCTTGCCTGGCAGACGTTAGCCCTTTTGTGTGCTGCCCATCTTCCCTGTATCCTACACTGCCCTCCTTTCTCCTGTGTGTGTCTACTTTCATCTGCCTTTCTTCCTTTTGTCCCTCTGTAGCTGGAAAGGATTTATAACGCACACATATGTCCTTCTTGTGACACCCCTCACACCCCATCCCTAAAGAGGATATGTTTTTTAACCTATGGGTATTTTTAGTCCTTTTTGGTGTGCTTTCTGGAGCAAGGATGAAACAACTTGTGTTCAAACCACCAGCTGGGGTCAAGGAGAAGTGGAGTGGTGTTCTATAAAATGGATGACTCTGGTTGACTCTTATGGTGAAGAAGTGGGGTTCCAATGTTGCTCTGTGTGTGTGCTTGGCTCTATGCGCATTTTGTGTGAGTGTGTGTGTGTGTGTTTGCTTGTCTGTATGTGCATCTTGTGTGTGTGTCTGTTTGTATGTATATGCACTGAGAGTGTGTGTGCGTGCCCACAGAGGTCAGAGGAAGGCATTGGACCTCCTAAAGCAGGCATAACAGGTGACTGTGAGTCATCTGTGATGTGTGTGCTGGGAACCAAGCCCAGGACCTCTGCAAGAACAGCAAGTGCTCTTAACTGCTGAACTATTTCTTCAGCACACTGTGGTTTTTTGTTTGTTTGTTTGTTTGTTTGTTTGTTTTCAACCTGGACATGCAGGTTTTCAAGAGTGGCTCTCCACTCTTGGGTGTAAGAATGTATCCAATTTAATAAACAGTAACCTGGTGCAAGTCACAGAAGTTAGGAGGTGGCATATGGCCTGGGAGGTACACTTTTACTGAGAATTGTGGTCAATTTGATTCTCAGACTTGCAGAATTCATGATGCAGCGTTGGGAACATGAGAAGGAGTAACAAGATCTGGGAGGTGAAACAAAGAAGGAAAGACCCAGCCAGTCACTGTAAGATGACATTGATAACAGTGAGCCAGGGTGGTGAGGGCCTTGGTGGGGGTGGGGTGATAAAAGGAAAAGAACTACAGGCACTGGACAGTCCATGATGGGGGTAGGGCATGGGGGTAGGAGCCTTCGTGCAGTGGAGGAGTGTAGAGAAGGAAGAATAGTATAGCTCAGAAATGGAATTCTCCTTAATGCTCACCAGAGGAATTAAGGACGAGAGCTTTTCCAAATTAGTTTGGGGCGCTCTGGAGAGGTGGCTCAGTGTTAAGCATGCTTGCCACTCTTCTAGGGGACCCCAGTACAGTTCCAAGAACCTGTGATAGCTCACAACTACCTGTAACTCTAGGACCAAGGAATCTGGCCTCCAAGGACACACACACACACACACACACACACACACACACACACACGACATTTAGTCCCATGGACAGTAACAATAAAAATCTTTAAAAATATATATATATTGCTTAGGAGGCTGAGGCAGGAGGATTGCCTTGAATCTGAGGCCAGATTGGACTACAGTGTGAGAACTTGTCTTGGAAAATAAATAAGATTTTTGGAAGATGCAAAATTGGGCTCTTAAAATGTGGTTGGAGGGGCTGAAGAGATGGCTCAGCAGTTAAGAGAACTGGCTAATCTTTCAGAGGACTGGGATTCCAGCATCCACATGGCATCTCATAACTGTCTGTAACTCTAGTCTCACAGGATCTGACCCCCTCTTCTGTCCTCCATAGGCAATGCACACACAGGGGGCACAGGCACACATGCAGGCAGAATACCCCTACACATAAAGAAAATAAAAATGAAACTGTGATTCCCTATGGACGCTGTGTCACTGTGGGTCCCGGGGACTCATGGGAACAGGATTCTCAGTAACAGGCTCTTGAAACAGCTAGAGAATCTATAACAGGAATGGGTGACTGGAAGGATCTTGGGTACATCAGAGTTATTAGGAGAATTACAGGGGAGACTCAGAAAGTGAACAAGAACTGGGAGGACTGAGAAGTCCACAGCGCAGGCAGGTCACTCAACTGGAACATTCTTCTAATCTTGTCACTACACAATGCACACTGTCACCCTGACTCAGCTCTCCTTGTGTTACTTCACTGGATGGAGAATAATACGACCAGCCGCCAGGGAACCAACGCTGTGCAACACTGTTGCCACTTTGTATCAAGGCTCAAAGCCCTGAGTGGGACGATTCTAAGGATAACCTTGGGTCATGTGCCTGTTCCCTCACTGTGAGGCATCTGGGGGACAAGTGTTTGCTATTTTTAGCTTCCTTCGTGGGAGGTAAAACCTGCCTCCTGCCAAAAGTCTTGAACTAGGGAGTTCCTCCAACAGGAGGTTGTTTGTATTGTCCAGCATGCAGCTACCACAGAACCTCAGGAGAGATAAGGCCCAGAGGTAAGGATGGCAGGCAATGGCCAGCGCCTGTCAGAATAATACATGCTCTTGTGGGCAACAATAAACGACTCTAAAAGACCAGGTGCTTACATCCACTGAGGTGTATTTCAGGTCATGTCATCTGCATATTTTGAATATTGACTTCACTCTAGGTGCTTATAGAAGCCTCTAGAATAATACTGATCTCATAAGAGTAAAAAAAAAAAAAAAGAAAAGAAAGGGAAGGAGAACGAGGCACTGTAAGTCACACTCCTGTTTTGAACTATCTACTTGGAAGTGATGAACATAACTTCTTGCGTTCTACTGCTCGAAATAAACCACATGGCCAGTGTGATTTCTGAGTCACCAGGAAACATCACACCAAGAAACCATTTGTATTTTAAGTAATAATAAGAGTAGGGAAATTATGTTTGTAAAAAAAATAAGAATACACATGTGTGCGTGTGCATGTGTGCGTGTGCATGTGCGTGTGTGTGTGCGCGTACACGTGTGCTTTGAAACAAGTCTCACAAATCTCAACTTGTACTCATTATGTAGCCGAGGCTTGAATGCCTGATTCTCATTCTTACCTCTCCAAGTGCTAGGATTACGGACAAGTACCAGCATGCCCAGTAGAATAAGAATATTTTGCATAGACACTATTATAACACAGGCATCATCAAGGAGAGAGTGGGGTGTGCTGGGTAGTGGGATTGAGGAACTCAGAGGCTAGAGATGGGCCGGTGCGTGAGTCTGCTCATGGAGCTTAATGCTGTGGGTAGGGCTAAGAAACAACAAAGCTAGCCGTCAGGGAATGGTTGTGACACTGTGTGTTCAGAAGAATAAGCTCGGTTGTCATTCTATGGGCAATGAGGCATCACACGGGCATGTAGAATGGGTCACAGGGCTATTTGTGCTTTAGACAGATCCCCCTGGGTGAAGGATGGACTTGAGGGTTATTTGTGGAAAGCTCTGTGTTTATTTGAGTGAGAATGACTCCAACAAGCTAATAAGAGAGAAGAGGCAGTAGTCCTGGGGGGAGGGGTGTAGGGGGAGGGGGCGGAGTGACTGGCCTTGTTCACTAACCAGATGGGCTGGGTGAGAAGGATGCCAGAGCATCCAGCCTGAGCCATTTAATTTCTGTCTTCTTCCCACCTAGTGACAGAATTGAATGCCAGCAGCACCCTGGATAGCACTTTACAGTCCAAGAGCTCCAGCTTCCTCAGATGTGTGCACAAAACAAGGTCAAAGTTCTCCAAGACAATCAGGACAGGCAAATAGCCTGACCGCATCTTTCACATTCAGTGACAGAAATCAGAAACGAAAGCCGGCGCTCAGGTGACAAGGTAGCCTGGCGTGTCCTCTCACCCTGCCCCCATTCCATGATTCTTCTTACCTCATCTGTGGATGTGCAGTGATGTTGATACAAGAAAGGTTGAGGCAAGTGTGAATTCTAGCAAACTCTTCCCAGAGCGCTTTGCTCCAAGAGTTCCGCAGTCCTCAAAGATGTAGGAGGCACCATATCTGGGATCCATGCAAGTATTTCTTGATGTGGAAAAAATATATGTCTTAGTTAGGGTATTACTGCTGTGAACAGACACCATAACCAAGGCAACTCTTATAAGGACAACATTTAATTGGGGATGGATTACAGGTTCAGAGATTCAATCCATTATCATCAAGTTGGGAGCATGGCAGAATCCAGGCAGGCATGGTGCAGGCAGAGCTGAGAGGTCTACATCTTCATCTGAAGGCCTCTAAGAGAAGACTCGCTTCCAGGCAGCTAGGATTAGGGTATTAAAGCCCATGACCACAGTGACACACCAATTCCAACAAGGCCACACCTCCTAATAGTGCCACTCCCTGTCCCAAGCATATGCAAACTATCACAGTACATAATATATATATATATTATATATATGTGTGTGTGTGTGTGTGTGTGTGTGTTTGCCTCAGCAAACCTCACAATATTAAACAACAGGAAATAACCTTCATGTTAAAAAAAAATCCATACCTTATTAAATTGGGACACATCTATGCTTTCTTAATTTATGATCTGAAATAATGGACTGGAAGAATGTTTCTGTTCTTGTTAAGAAAAAGCGAAACATAAAGGTATATACTATCATAAAGACAAAGTTTACTTTATGAAAGTAAAAGAAACTGTGGTGCTGTAGCCCCAGCTATGATGAGATATGTGTGTAATCCCAGCACACTGGAAGCTAAAAGCAAGAGCATCAAGAATGTGGGGTTTGTCTAGGTTACATACCAAGCATCTTTCTCTCAAAAACAAACAAAAGCATAGAATAAACAGGAACAAATCACATCAAAGAGCTATGACAGTAGGGGTGATTTCTGTTTATTCTAATAAGATTATATGTATGGGTGTTTTGCCTGCATGGATGTCTGTATACCATGTGCATGCAGTGCCAGAGGAGGCCAGAAGAGGGCGTCAGATTGCCAGGAACTGGAGTGACAACTGCTTCTACTGATCCTCTGGAAGAGTGCTAGTGCTCTTGACTGCTGAGTCATTTCTCCAATTTTTAACAAATTCATAGAATATTTTTTTTTCAGGATGTAAAGGAAAGGTCACTCTGCTGTACCAACCTCCACTTCTTAGATCAACTCTAAGATGATAAAGTAAGGTTCTTGACAGTGCAAGACAGTTAACCTGCACAATTCATTTGGACTTCTGGGCCAGTTCCCTCAACAAAGTACAGCATCAACCCAGTGATACCAGAAGGAAGGCTTCAGACTTTAAATCTAGTTCCTGGGCCCTCTAAGTCATTAATAAAAAGACACCAAGGATGGTCTAAGGAAGGCGATTATTAACTATGGATAATCAGATTCTTAAGAACTGGTTATCATCAGCCAAAAGGCGTGAAAGGGATGGGGTGGGGGTGGGGAAATACTGTATTAAAACCTGCCAATTGCATCAGTGATCAGCAAGATCTGGTCAGATTCCCTTAGTCACATGATACTATAGAAAGAGCTTTCAAGAAATGTTCTATGTGTTCAGAAAGGAAAGGGGAGGAAGCCACGTGACAAAGAGATCACCTGGGATTAGGGACATACAGAACTGGGCTGGTAGGTTAAGTAGGTCTGGGCCTGAGACAGTAGTAACCTGAGTCTGTGGCTTGGTGGCTTCTGCCAAGAAGGTGGCTCATGAAAAAAAAAAAAAATAAGGTGACTCATTTGACCTAGATACTGGTTGGAGTAAACAAATCTATGTTGAAATAAACATAAAAAAGATGGTGGAAGACAAGCTACTCAGTGTTGCCGAAGGGCATATAGATGAAGAGAGAGGCCAGGATCGCCGTTATAGGCTTGCTGTGAAATCCTGGTTTACAATGTTGCAGATGTTGGCTGTGTATAGGTATGGTATGGATGGGCTTGGGGGTCTGTTTGACAAGAGTGCCTGGAAACAGTGGCATCTTGGTAATAGTGAGTTCGCCTCACACCAGTTTGGTATCTAAAGTAATGGACTGAAAGGAACCAGACCTCACTGGAGAAGTTTCCGATTCCAGGTTGCCGAGGAAGACACAAGATAAGATAAACATCATTTTGCACTGAGAGTAGGGAAAGTCTCAGGTATACTCCAGACATGTTAAAGAGGGGCCCCGCTTGCCAAATTTGGGAGATTAGCACCAAAATAAATATTAGTAGTGGATTCTAAGCCACAGAGTAAAATGGAAGATGGCATATATTGACCTGAAGAAGTGAATGAATGCGTAAATGATCGTCTACATTATAGTACCATGTCAGCTAGGTAAGGTAAAAGAAACAACCGAGCCAGAAGGCAGCAGCCCGTAACAGGTGAAGAAACAGTTGGTCAAAGTTTCACTAGAAAGAGGATGTGTGTATGGTTCCGAAAAGTATCCCAACAGAACACTGCTTTGTTGTTGTTGTTTGTTTGTTTTTATCTAGTAGCCTGAAACATTATTTATTCACTCAGCAATGGAGAAACAAAATAATTGACCGTTAAGAGACAAGTTGACCTTGTGTGCCTCCTGATTTTGTACCGATAAAAGAAAAAATGAATGAGGGATGGAGGGAATATAGATGATTGAGGATGGATGAATGGACGGACAGACAGACAATGTTAAAGTACCATTAAGCACTGAATCTGATTCCTAGATGAAGACTATATAATTTCTTTAGACTCATGTTTGATGATTTTGAATTTTCTCCCCCAATTTTTTGTTTGTTTTTTGTTTTTTTCGAGACAGGGTTTCTCTGTGTAGCCCTGGCAGTCCTTGAACTTACCCTATGGACCAGGCTGGCCTTGAACTCAGAAATCCACCTGCCTCTGCCTCCCAAGTGCTGGGATTAAAGGCGTGCACCACCACCGCCCAGCTCTCCCCCAAATTTAAAGGAAACTCCATATCTTAAAATATATTTCTTAGAAAAATACCATTGACACAGTATGAGTGAGTAAATTGGCTAGGAGCGACAGTAAGAATTAGACGTGTGAGATGCAAGATGCGAGATGTGAGGTGCGATCTTGGCCACCACCAGGATCCCGATTACAATCCTGGTAACATTTTGGAGGCTAGTACCCACACACGTCAAAGTAAACAGGCAATGCAGCGCAGTAACAGAAAGGCAACGCAGTAATCTCGCCAAAAGCCAGGAAGCGCCACCTAGTGACACGAAGGAGTCTTTACTATGGAATTCAAACTGTGGGACCAATTTAGGCTCCTATCAGCAGGGTGTCAGAATCCCCAGGGTTACTCTATCTTCAGCTAGCTTGATCACGTCAAATTTACCAAGTAATCTTAATGATTACTGAAGAGGTTTTTTTCTCCTGCCATTCAAGCACTGTGGCATAGCTACGTCTCCACCCACTAGTGTAACAATTGGCTGAGCCACTTGTATTGGCGATGATATAAAGACATTCATCAGATTTATTACAAGCGCTTGCATTCTAATCTGAGCCCAGGCCCTTCATGCTTTGGGGTGCAGGATTTGAACCGATACTTTAAATCCACAGCCCCCAAAAGCACATCATCAAAGACAAAGCCTTTATGCAACTTAAACACCACCACCACCTTACTAGTGACAACTGACTAGTGTAAGAGTAGAGAAATCTTGGGAAGTCCTTTCAAATCAAACTGTCACTGGGCACTGAGGGATGGGGAGGATGGTCACCTGACTGAGACAGTCCTGGAGACAAGTGTTCCTCCATCTTAGTTGGAGTTTACCATCACATCAGAATGTTATCCTAGGGACAAAATTAACTCTATCAATGACCCCGAGCCCCACGGACTGCTCCTGTGAGTCTTGCTTTTTTACTGCTTGTAGCAGCAAATAGTGTCTTCTCTATTAGTTGCCTAACTGAAATTATTTTCATCATTAACTATGTCAGATATACCGAAAATGATATTGTAATCCCTTGCCTATTACATGAATTTAAATGCTGTTGACAGTTTGCCATCTTTAGCTCAGATGTTTTAAAAAATAAATGTGTATAATATATATATGTATATGTATATGTATATGTATATGTATATGTATATGTATATGTATATGTATGTATGTATAAAATGCTATGAATTTATCTAAAGCTATGCTTCCATTAGAGAGCCATTCCAATCCATTGCATGGATTTTGCTTTGACCATATATGTATACACATACATATACATTATTTTGTGTATGTAAAATTATTTGCACATCTTAGCATGTTTAATGTAGTCTGTTGAGATCTGCTTTCATTTGACTTAATATAACATTTTTAAAATTTGTCCTATGAGCTATATGTACATATGATTTACTCACTTTAATTATAGATGGAGAGTTAGTGTTTTATTAAACTTTTAGGTTATATTTTTATTTAAGTATATGCATTGGGTATGTGGCTTTATGCCATAGCATGCTTGGGAAGACCAGGGGACAAGTTTCAGGAGCTGGTTTTCTCCTTATGGGTCCTAGGGATTGAACTTAGGTCATCAGACTTGGCAGCAAGCCTCTCTGCCTGCTGAGACATCTTTGTTGTCCTAGAATGCTATTGTATTGTTCCTTCTTCTTCATTGTTCTGATGTAGTAAAAACTCCCCGGCTAGTCTTCCTTGTGCCTATGTGGGCAAGTTTCTCTGCAAAAAAAATCACCAAGTAATGGCACAATGACACCCTTAACTTTATAAAGTATGGCCGACTTTATTCATAATGCCTACACCCGACACTCTCAACAGAAAGTTGCATCCTCTCCTAGGACAGTATTGACAGCCTTTCCAGTCGAAAGGATGTCAAGTATTATCTCTTTACTGCTTCAGTTTGTAATTTGCACTTGTAATTACCAGCAGGCAGAACTTGTGTTTGTGTGTTTTATGGTTAGGCTTTCTTTTGAGATGCACCTGTTTATGTTCTTGGCTCATTTCTGTAGGTGTTATTTTCTCTTTCATCTGTCTGACTTCTATTTATTATGGATTTTGCCATTTTTTCCCCCTGGGCATTATGAACATGTTCTCTCACATATTATCTGGTGACTTTATTGTGTGTTTGATAAACAGAATTGTTAAATGCAACGTAATGAAAGTTCCGACCTACCTCATTTAGTTTGTTTTGTTTCTTGAAGGTGAAGCAGGCGGTCCTCCTGAGAGAAAGCACCTATTCGGCCTTATTGTCTATCACCTGGTTCTCTGTCCCGACTGATGCTCATGGGAACAGAAAAATACTAGACGGATTCTTAAAAATTGAACCTGAGTGTGTAGCAGAGTAGCTCTGATGCTTTGATTAAATCGAAAATCTGTGTGCACTGTGCACTGATGCTGAAGATCCTTGTCCCCAATTGATTTTTGATCGATCAATAAAGGTGGCAGTGGCCAATGGCTGGGAATAGGGAGATCGGGTCGGACCGTTAGAGTTGCGCAGGCTAAGAGGTGGGGGGAGAGACGGAACAGACTCAGAGCTGCAGGGAAAAATCATCCAAAATATAGGCGGAAATGGAAAGCGACCCATGGGAGGGCTACCTGGTTGCATCTTGGGCAGCAAAGACCAATGGGTATCACAGAAGGTAACTGGGCAGCAAAATTAAAGGTAGATTTGGAAGGGGTTTAGCCATGAGTACTAAGGGGAAGGCTTAGAAGTGCCCAGTCAAGCCGGGCAGTGGTGGCGCACGCCTTTCATCCCAGCACTTGGGAGGCAGAGGCAGAGGCAGGCAGATTTCTGAGTTCGAGGCCAGCCTGGTCTACAGAGTGAGTTCCAGGACAGCCAGGGCTACACAGAGAAACCCTGTCTCGAAACAAACAAACAAACAAACAAACAAACAAAAAGAAGTACCCAGCCATTGAGCCAGCAAGGCATGTTAAAGATAAGCTAATATGTGTGCGTCTTTCATCCTCGGATCCAAAGAGACCCTGGGTGGGTAGCTGGTAGCTCGGCCAGCCCAGGAGCATAAAGGTGGGTAGCTAAAAACCACACACTACCTAAGTGGACCACTCAAGACTGTCCATAAGAAAATAAGGTTTTAGACGAAGGTTTTCCCTGGCCAAATGGAAGAACTTCACCCCAAATCAAAGTTTCAGCATTTGTTTTGTTTCCTTTGGAGAGAGCAGAGGCTGAACTAGGCAGAGTGGTGTTTTTTTTTTTTTTTTTTCTTCCATGCTTAATAATTACTGCTATTCACATTTGTTCGTAGGAATGGAGGGTGTGGTGTTTGCTTAGTATGTGTGAGGTCTTGTTTTCTACCAGCAGCGTCACCATCAAGAGATATGGGGGGGCAGCATCACCCTCAAAGAGTTATGGGGGGGGCAGGGAGAGATGGAGAATGAGAAGGCGGGCGGCAGGGGTTGGGGGAGAGTGTGGAGAGATAATTAAATTGTGTTTTGGATGGAAATAGAGATCACCTATAAAAAGATAGTAAGTAGCGACTCACGTTGTTGGTAGAATTTGCCAAGGTATTTCTCACAGCAATCTGTAAGTCGTGTGGATGCCAGCTGGGATTTTGTAACACATGATGCCTCACGCTTGGACATATGTTAAGAAATTGCTTTTCCTGGAAGGATTCCTGGCCACGTTTTGTATGCAACGTGAAACAGCTCACACCCAACTCCACCTTGAACAATAGCTGATGTGGTCATTACTACTTCCCACCAAGGGGAAAAAAAAAAGCAGCGCAGGCTATTCTTCTTAATAACTGTGAGAACAGGAAAAGATACATTCCCCGTAAGACTACGTAGCTGAATCAGCCCGAGCTTGAGAGTCATCTATGAGGTTGACATTATCCTCATTATGCACATTGTTTTAAAGCAAAATTAAGAAGCAGCCTATTCATCGTTGGTAATACCAAACATGTGGCTCCTGCTTCTGATGCGTCTCTCCCATGTGTGTAGTTATTCATTTTAACCAAAGATGATGTAATAAAGTCCATCTGCTTTATACAGCTTTCTGTGCCATTTTTGCTCTAGCATATCTCTATATCACTACGTACTCCGCTAAAACAGCACTATATGAAAAACATATGGCTCATGGGTAAAGGGCTTTGCTGCCAAGCCTGATGACCTGAATTGGGTCCTGGAACCCATGTGACATGGTGGGAGAGGATCAACTACTACAAGTTGTCCTTTATTCTCCACAAGTGTGCTGAGGTATGTGTGCCTTCCCACCCCAACAAACAACTAAATTAATACACATAAACAATTAAAACAAAAGTTTGTGCAGTATATGCATGCAAAAGCAGTTTCACTGGTATTTTTACTCTTGCAAACAAGGTGTTAGATTTACTGCTCTACTTGGCAGATAATAAATGTCAGGCTTACTAATGTTTTCAATATCCAATGGGATCCATTAGTGGCCATTTACTAGAGTGCTATTCAGCAGACATCGCCACCATATGTTAGGTAGCCATTAATCTCAGAGCCATTTCTAGAACTGCATGCAGTGAAATGAATTAAAAAAACCTATGCGTTGTTTCAACATGAATTTAAATGAATACTTACTTTCAGAAATTCATGTGCCAAAAGAATAAGTTTATACACATACATACACACACACACACACACACACACACACACACACACACACACACATTCTACTCAAATACACACACCTCTTTGACTCGAATCATTATTTTTATATCCATACCATAAATATTTTGGAAATTGTTACTTTTGAAATGCATGTAGTTTGCAACTGTGAGTTATCAAATATTTAGATAAACTCATGGCTAGTTGAGTTTAGGCAGTAAAGTATGATTTCAGAGAACGTTTTTCCATGGACTAGATCCATTACCCTACATAATGGAGTCACCTGACTGCAAATGAAATTTATTGTTTTCTAATACCCTTACATTCACCCCTGAAACAAACATTTGAATACCTACCTGGGACAGGTTTTTAAAGATATTTAGTTTTCTTTTGCTTGTTTGTTTGTTTTGTTTTTTTAATAAGCCAGCAGTTCTTAATCTGTGGGCCATGACCCTTTGGAGAGCTACCTTTCACAGGGGTAGCATATCAGATATCCTGCATATCAGATATTTACATTATGATTCATAACACTGGCAAAATTACAGTTATGAAGTAGCAATGAAAACAAATGGTGGGGTCACCACATCATGAAGAAGTGTATTAAAGGGTTACAGCATCAGGGAGGTGAAAAACCTCTGCTTATAAGCCGTCTTCTGTTGTCAGTTTAAGGGTCTATATAGCAACATCTTAGAATTCTGTGACTACTAAGTTTTGAAAGAATGTAGATACGTTAACTCTTTGATATACATGTATACAAACTATGGTTGATAAATGACCTCAGGGACCCAGTTTCTCTCACAGTCACCTTGTACGGGGAGAAAGCAATAGAAGGAAGAGGGCCCCCCTCCTAGATGGGGTCAGCTCAATGTGCTCACTTGACAGGAGTGTGTCTCTTTTTAAAATGTATGGAGACTACCTGCCCACTTTAGAGTCCTTCAATGGCTGTACCTCAGCCCCATGGAAAGTTGGGATTTGGCAGGTCCCAACATTTTCTTGTAGACTTCTGGACTCCCCTGTACCTTGGTGGGATGGCCATACTTTCAAGCATGCTCAGCCTGACCGCTTCTTATCTGTCCTAGGACTCTAACCCTTCCTGACAGGAGGCACTCCATTTCCAAGAATGGTTTCCCACCCAGTGCCTCTCACAGCCATGCATAAGGGTGTGCAGAAGCTGGCTGTGTCTTTATTATGTTTTTAGATTTGCTTCTTTTGGCTGTGTATGTTTGCCTGCACATATGTATGGTTGCTACATGTATGCCTTGTGCCCATAGAGGTCAAAAGAGAGTATCAGAACTTCTACCGCTGGAGCTATCAATGGCTATAGGTTACCATGTGTGTGCTGGGAACAGAACCTGGGTCCTCTGGAAGACTAGCGCATGCTCTAACCATGGAGTCATCTCTCCTGGCCCCGGTTGGTGTCTTGATTTTCACATTCAGAACTAGACATCGCTGACCCTATCTAGATGGTAGACCTCTTTGTTTCACAGCCCCCAAGGGACACCAGGTCATTATAGTGTGGGGGAATAAAAGACATGACAATGTCACAAAGATATTTCAGCATACCTCATCTGAGTATAATGTCTTACATGAAGACATAGTTCTGTCCTAGTCAGTGAAAAGGACAGGAAAATGAATTTTATACTATGAACAAAGCCATACAAAACGAAAGCACCTACACAGACAATCAGAGAGAAAGCATAGCACTCCAGTGCCCATCATATGTATGTAGCCTGGTGGATTATGGGTGCGATTTTTATCTCTGGGTTTTCTAAAATGCCTGTAATCACCCTCATAAGTAGGGGGAAATGGATTTAGTGCGACAAACAGAGAAATCATTCATGGTCTGTTAATACATTTCCTTGAATAGACTTAGAGGGAAAAAAAAGTAACTTTGACATTTATAAAGAGCCCATTTGTGGTAAGCCATTCTAGCGGTTTAATAACTGTCTTGTCAGGGAGTGTTTCTGTCATTAACTCTCTTATGCTCTCTTTTAATGTCTTTAATTTCTGGCCAAAGTCTTAACTGGTTATTTTACCAATGTTATAACTGTGGTTAACCACTGGGGAAAGAATCTTTATGTATTGTAGCAAACAACATGTTGGCTAAAGTGTCACATGCTCTTTGGAAGTATGACAGATAATATAAACTCCTGTCATTGTAAGATGCGGCGATATCCATGAATGGAACTGTTTGCTTTCACTGTCTTAGTGTCTATTACTTCCTTTTCTTTTTGCTACCGTATTTCTTAAGCTTATAGGTTCATTACTCAGTTATTACATTTTATGATTTTTAATTGGTTTTACTGATCATTTCCTATTAATCTGAATGATTTGAAATAGCTGGAATTTTGACTTATTTTATGTGAATTGGTATTTTGTTTGCAGGTGTGAGGGTGTCAGATTCCCTGGAACTGGAGTTGCAGACAGTTGTTAGCTGCCATGCAGGTGCTGGGAATTGAACCTAGGTCTTCAGGAAGAGCAGCCAGTGCTCTTAACTGCTAAGTCATCTTCCCAGACCCTAGCCAGAGTTTTGAAAAGTCTCTGCCTTAAAATCTAGATCAGGACTTGTGGTATTAATTATTTTTATAATTATATTTAATATTATCTTTATTTATAATTTATACTATACTTATAATTTATGAATATAATTAATGTTATAATTTTTAATAAAATATTAATTATTTTAATCTAATTTTTATATGCATATATGTGCACTTTGTGCATTTAGAAGTTAGAAGAGAGCATTGGATTCCCTGGAACTGGAGTGACAGATGACTGTGAGTCACCTGGTGGGTGCTGGGAGTGGAACCTGGATCCCTTGTCAGGGCAACAAGGACTTCTAATTACTGAGCCATCTTTCCAGCCTCTTTTGAAGTCAAAATCATTAGATGATCAATTAGATGATTTTTGTCTGCAGTATATTTAACCCCTCCGTTGATAAAAGTGTATCATTCTATGGGTTTATGATTCCCGACTCACAAATGGCAAAATGTCAGAACACAGTATTCGTACCCTGTGCCGACTATCCTGATTATACTAGACCTATGCCATCAAAGGCCAACAGAGCTGCACAGCCATGTGGACCAGTTCAGATAGCAGAGCTGTGTGACAGTTCTTGCTCAAGATGACAGAGTGTGTGCTATTTTTATAGAGTGGAGATAATGGGAAAACCAACTCTATGCTTTAAATAGTCTTTTCCACACTCCATATTGACTTTACACACAGTCTGAAAGAAAATCGAATTCAGCTATAGTAGATATACTCCGGGGGCAGTTAGCTGACAACCAGGCACTTAGAAAGCTTGAGTTCTAAGAATTTATTAGGAGAAAAAGAGGAAAGTGGGGCCCGTTCTCTAAGTCAGCAGTCTTCAGCATACTGTGCAGAGTGTTGTGTAGTTTCAGGAATGCTGGAAGGGAGTGAGAGGCTGGCTGGCTCAGACTTCTGTGTGTGCACTCTGGGATGTCCCAGTTTGAGGAATCTGGTCTGGGACAAGGTTTGAGGTTTTCCAACTTCTGTCTGAAGTCGTGTGGGGTGGCTTTAGGGTTCATAAAGGGATCTCATGAAATATAAGAATGAGTAGAAATTCTGTCAGGTCCCAGCTGAGCCGCTGGAAGCTACAGTGGTAGTGGCTTCCAAGGTGAAACACGTTTCCCAAACACGTGATTCGAAGGGTGTGACTGCCCCACCCACTTTTCGGAGACATGAATATTACAGCATATGGTAGGTCCACATTGTTCAGCGTGGTCCTGATACGAGTCACGGTTCTCTAGAAGAACACGAGCAATAATGTATATAATTTATCAGAAAGGATTTATTATTGACTTACATGATTGGAGGCTGAATAGTCCCTACAGTGGCCACCAGTAGGGAGAAGATCTAGAGAAATTCCAGTTCTAAAAACTGGAAGCCTCAGAAAAAAAAAACCAAAAACCAAAAACCAAAAACCAAAAAACAAAAAAAACCAAAAATAACAACAACAGACCTGAGATGCAGCCGGAGGCAAAAGCTGGGGTGTAAGCATCTCTGGAGGACTACAGGTCCAAGTTACTGTTGTCAGTACACCAAAACTACAGCCGCTCAAGAACCTCCCAGTGCGAGCACACCTGTTGTTCCCTCCTACTTTTCTGTTCTATTAGAGGATGCCACCGCATTGAAGGTGGAGAGAGCGTGGAAGGGATGCTCTTGGATGCTTCCAAACGTTCGGAAACCCTCAGAGACTGAAAGGGTAGTGTACACGAGGTCCAGTGGTCCCTCCCTCCCAGTTCTGCCATAAGTTGAAAAACCCAGGCAGCAAACGTGTTCCTACAGAACTAGGAGAAACCTGGCGGGTGACAGTGATAAGCTATCGGAGTTCAATCCGTTCTATCTGGAAGCGCACCTGTCCCTCACCTCCAGCTTTGAGCGGGTGAACACAGTACTGCCAGCGACTGCCCAGGTGAGGGTGAATTCTTTAGTGGGAAAGTTATCCCAGGAGCCCTCTTTCCATCAGGATGCGGTCCTAGCTTTGACTCTCTGGCAGCTCGGGTCTGGGCAACTCCACACAGCAGAACAGTGGACCCTGTTGAGGGTCCTCCCATTTTCTTGAAAGTTACTTCCTGTGGCACCAGCAAGCATCATAAATTACATCATAAATTGCATCATGTTGGCAAAATAATGAAAATAGTAGTAGCAGTACTAATACTAATAATACTAATTCATGGGCTTGAGAGACATTTCACTGGTTAAGAACATTGGTTTCTTTTTCAGGGGGCAGGAGTTCAATTCTCAGCACCTACAGGACAGCTCACGAAACTGTCGATAACTTCCAGGGGATCCAATACCCTCTTCTTGTCTCAGAGGGTACCCAGAACTCATGTGGTACACAAATTTCCATTCAAGCAAAACACTCATACACATTAAAAAACAAACAAACATTGGAATAAATTAGGTTAAATGTGATAATCAGGCTCATAATATGTTTGCCTGTTCCTTTTTACTTTTTCGTGGCATTTGTAGCCTGCATCTGTGTCTCCTTAACTTTTTTCTATCAAACCCTTGTGCTCTGAACTGACTGTATTGGAAGGTTTCCATTCATCACAATTTCATTCTCATGGCATCCTGGGAGTTCGGCCTGCGACCACTTGAAAAGGCTCTAAGCAGGTAAAAAGTGAGGAGAATCTGTCTACCTGATGGCCTACAGCAGGCACAGGGCTGGTTGTGACTGGGCAGAAGCTAAGACAGATAAACTAGTAGAGGAGAATGGCAAACCTTTGCCCTTGCAGTGTTTCTATTAAGTGGATTAATTCAAGCGAGTAAATTAAAAAACACAATAGTAAGGTCAGAGTGTCTACGTAAGAGTGGCGACTGAAATTTGTGTTAACAATGTGACTGTTTACTCAAGATTTTTTTTAACAGAGCCATTCATATATATTAATGTGCTGGCCGTTGTCAGCTCCAAAGGAAACTCCAGGTTCACAAGTACAAAAGGCTGTATCCGCAACTACATCCAGAGATGAGGTGAATCTGGACTGTAGGAGAATTTCTGGTGGTTAGATAAAAACCAGCATTCCTCAGGAAGTTGCAAAACCAGCTCCCATCTTCCAGAAGGAGTCATTTCCCTTACCTCTGGCAGAAGAGACACATAAAGACCCATGGCACTTATTAACATCAAAGAACTCGGAGGCTCCAGGCTCCCTCAGTATCACAAGTACCTGTTACACATTTCAAAGTCCATGCCACAGGTTGGCTTTGTTCTCTTTGTTTCTCCACTGAAGCCATCCTGCCCCAGAAGCTTTTTTGGAGGATTTTAAATTATGCATTACATTCCTTAATGGTTACAGGGCTTTCTGGCATATGTATTTCATATTGACTGAGTTGTAATTCGGGATTTAAAAAAAAAAAAAAAAAAAGACCAGTTTTACATAAATCGTCATGTTGATGTACGTAGAGTTATTTGTACCATCCCATTATTCTTCTGATTCCCAGAAGATCTAGGGCACAGGAATAGTCCATTTCTGCCATTTAAAGGATTAAAAGGCAGGGAGATGTTCGGGAGTCCCAAGGAAGCCATACCTGAGAAATAAAGATTCCTTCTTTGGGTTTTTAGTCTCATTAATAAAAGAATTTAAGGCACAGGCACAAAGGTAATTTTGAGGACAATTTCTCAGAATTTAGTAGAAAGAGCCCACGGTGGGCAGGTTGTGACTGAGCACGGAGGGAGGAGCACGGAGAGGAGAAGGCACCTCAAGAGCCTAGGCTGCTTGAGATGCGTCATGGAGGCAGCCACCAGCCACACCAGGAAAGGGGAGGGTTAATAAGAGAAAGGAAACCCTAAACGTCAGTTAGGGTGTTTAAAACAACACTCATGCTCTGGCCACCGTCTGAAAGAAAAAGGCAGAAGAAAAGGAAATATATTCATGTTTCTGACTTAGGTCTTAGGAAGGGGGTGGGGGTGGGGGCAAACCCAGCCGGTCTCATAGCAATTCAGCTGCTGGGGATTGCGCTGGGGACAAGAATTCTGGGAAGAAAGAGTGCTGTGTTTTAAGGTGTAGGGGTAGTCTCCTAGCCAGGTCCCTGACCTGTCCCCATGGGTTATCCCTTATACGAGGAGACCCAGGGCGGGCACATCTCCACCATTCCTTATAGTAATGCAGCCTAGCTCAGTTCTGGTCTTAGTTTTCATCTTACTGTGAGTCTTGTTAGATGGTTTTCATTGCTAGCCAGGTTCTCTCTCTCTCTCTCTCTCTCTCTCTCTCTCTCTCTCTCTCTCTCTCTCTCTCTCCTCCCTTCCTCCCTCCCTCCCTCCCTCCCTCCCTCCCTCCCTCCCTCCCTCCCTCCCTCCCTCTCATACACACACACTATTAATTTAAAAAAAAAAAAAGGACCATGAATTTGAATTTGAAAGATTTAGGGGGTACATGGAAGATCTTGGAGGTCGAAAAGGGAAGGAATGTAATTATACTATTAAAGAAATAAAAATAAATATTTTTACAAAGCTATTTTTTTCGCTGACACTTGCTCCTCGGTCTCTGATTTTGTCTTTATTATTTCCTGTCATTAGCTTTGATTTCTCTCTTCTCTCTCTCTCTCTCTCTCTCTCTCTCTCTCTCTGCTAGATTCTTATAAAAGAGCTTACATTATCAGTTTGAGATGTGATTCTTTCCTAATACATGCACAGACTGCTATAAAATTGTCCTTCATTGCCATTTATTTGTGTGAATGCTGTATTTTATTTTATTTTATTTTGGTTTTTTGAGACAGGGTTTCTCTGTATAGCCCTGGCTGTCCTGGAACTCACTCTATGGACCAGGCTGGCCTCGAACTCAGAAATCTGCCTGCCTCTGCCTCCCAAGTGCTGGGATTAAAGAAAGGCGTGCGCCACCACTGCCCGGCAGTGAATGCTGTATTTTGATTTTTATTTATTTATGGTTTTTGCTTTCTCTTGAGATCTCTATGAACTTTGGCTTATTAACAAGTACATTATTTAGTTCCAAATATTGCTTGGGGGATATTTCCATTATTAATCTAACTAATTAATTAATTAATTAATTAATTTTTGGAGACAGAGTCATCCAATGTAGCCATGGTTGGCCTAGAATTTAATATATAGACCAGGTTTCCCTCACACTGAGTTCTATCTGCCTCTACCTCTGGAGTGCTGGCATTAAATGCATATACCACCATATTCCGCTCTCTTATTAATTTTTGTTATTGTATTATATATTTGGGTTTGAAGGTTTTTTATTTTTTGTTTGTTTTTGAATGATCAGAAAAGATAGCATGTATGGTTGCAGTTATTTACAGTTTTGTGGTGGTTTGATTTTTGACCTAGTTGTAGTTTGACTTGGTATAGTTTGTGGTGACCCAGTTTTGGTCTGTCTTGATGCAGTTTGTGGTGGTGACCCAGCTCTGGTCTGTTTTGTTATATGATTCATAGACACTTGAGGAACACA
The DNA here is from genome assembly GCA_021653895.1 of Mastomys natalensis. Lineage (NCBI taxonomy): Eukaryota > Metazoa > Chordata > Mammalia > Rodentia > Muridae > Mastomys > Mastomys natalensis. The sequence continues at coordinate 977,744 of JAJTUV010001108.1, forward strand.
TATGTTTTGCTGTGTTCTGATTCCCTGGGATTAGTTACAGATGCTTGTGAGCCACCATGTGAATGCAGGTCTTCTGGAGGAGCAGCCAATTCTCTTAATGGCTGAGCTATCTCTTTAGACTGTTTGTATAGCTTTTTAGGAGCCACGTCAGGCTTTACATTATTTTTGCAACTTCTATTGATGTCACTGTTTTTCTCCAGTTAAGGAAGTATGGATGTTTTAGCCCTTGTATGGACCTTGTATGGACCCACCCATGTAGGAGCCTATGGATCCATTTCCATCGACTCCATATTACAATCTTTGTCTCAGTTCACCATTACAGATTAGAAAGAACAGTAGAGAATTAAGGAGCTGTGTGGGTACCCCTTCTCCTCGGGGGGTCCTTGGCCACTGGCCCACCAGGGTGGAGGCGAAGTGAGCAGGATTCTGGTGGCCTAAATGGCAGAAGGGCTTCTGGAGACGGCTTCAGTGAGACTGCTCTACTTTATTGCTTAGAGGGTAGGGTATATAAGGGTTTGTTGGGTTATGGGTGGGTGGGAAGGTTAACTGGTCCTAACTCAGTACATAATTATCATATGTTGGGAAGGGCTGAGTGGAACTTGCGTGCTGAATCATGTAGCACTTGCAGAAAGCTCTCTGCAGGCTCATCCTCCAGATAAGGTCTGGCACCTGTGCTCAGAGGCAGTCTCCAGATAAGGTCAGTGAGGAAGGGGAAGCCTTGCTGGAAAGGAAGTCCTCCATTTTGCTGCAAGCTCTAAGAGCTATTAGGAGACGGTGGATGGTGACCTTAATAGCAGTGTCTTCTCACAGAGCTGCCTGTGTTTGTTCTTCTTTCCTGATATCCCAGGATTCCTTTCTTGATCAATTCTTTTCTGTTTTTAGGTCTTCCTTTTGACTTTCTTTCAGGGTAGATCAGCTAATGATAAATGTCTTTTGTTTGTTTCGTTTTATTCAACACAGGGTTTCTCTGTGTACTTCTTGCTGTCCTGGAACATACTCTGTAGACCAGGCTGGCCTTGAACTCAGAGTACTGGGATTAAAGGTGTGCACCTGCACTGCCCAGCAAAGATTCGTTTTCTTAATTTTCTTTTATTTAAGAATACCTTGCATTGTCTTTCATGTTTTGAAGGTCATTTCTGGTTATTTGTAGAATTCTGGACTGACTGACAGTTACTGTCTTTCAGCTCTCTGGAAATTTCTCCCATTCCCCTCTGCCAGGCTTCCCATGAGGAATCAGCTATCACTGGAGTTGTTTTCTCATCTAAGGCTATGTGTTTCTCTGCTTTCAAGAGAACTACAAAGTTCAGCTGTAGTGCGTCTTACCATGAATTTCTTTGTATCTACCGGGCATGAGGTTTGTTCAACTTCCTACTCAGCAGCTTTACGTCATTTGCCAAATGTGGAAAGTTTTGGTCATTATTTCTTTGAACATTGTGTCAGCTCTGTCCTCTTCCTCCTCTGAGATTCTGATGTTGTAAATGATAAATTGTTTGTTGTAGCCTCTAATAATGACTTCCTTCCTTTCCTTCCTTCCTTCCTTCCTTCCTTCCTTCCTTCCTTCCTTCTTCCCTCCCTCCTTCCCTTCTTCCTTCCATCATTCCTTCTGTCCACCCCGTATCCATCACTGCTGTTCAGATTAGGTTATTATTAGAACAAGCAGCTCACTGATTCTTCCTTTTAGCCTGTGCATCACTATAGCGCATTCATGGAGTTTCTGTTAGCATTACTGCATTATTGGCACCACCATTTTTCACTTACGGCCTTCCCCTTCCCCTTCTGCATCTTATACTTCTTTACCTGAACTTCCATCTTCTTTCCTGCATCCCTCCTTCTCTTTCTATCTTTCTTAGACTATTTGTCCCAAGCATGTGTGCAATTGTACTTCAAAGCAGTTTCGTGGTGACTGATTTAAAGTCTTCATCAGACAGTCCTACGCCCTTGCATCTGAGTGTTGGGGTTTATACATGGTCTTTTCATTTAATTCAAGTCTTTGCTGTTGTTTTTGTACAGTGAGCTAGTTACTTTTGGGTTTATACCTGGATTCCACTTTAATATAGACTTTTTGCTTTGAGCCCTTCACTGAGACGGCCTTGTCACAGGAAAGAGAGGTACACAGTTTGTCTTCACTGTCTACGTCAGGTGCGATTCAGAGCCCAAGTTTCCCACTCTGCCTTAATTTAAAAGGGATTGAGGCACTTGAGAGATTGAGGCAGGATTAAAATTCACAGCTAGCCTTCTCAAAATGAAAATAAATGAAGACGACGAGTCTTGAGGAACACTGGTATGTATGGATGACTATCTGGATTAATGACTTCATCATGAGCCCAAGAATGTTCACACTCCTGTAGGCTCTGTAGTCTACGTGGAAAGATAGAAGGAGCAGGGGTGCTGACCCTACAGTGAATGCACAGCCCAACAGCCTAATATTGTCTCCCTCGCTTTTTCATTAAAGATTTATTTTATTATTATTATGTGTGTTTATTTATGTGTGTGTGTCCACAAAGATGAAGAAAATAAAGGCTATAAGATTTGGGCATGGTGTCAATCTGGACATCTAGAATGATTATTTATTTATTTATTTATTTATTTATTTATTATTTTTGGAAGCAGGGTCTCATCTATCCTAGACTGGCTTCAAATTCTCTATAAAGTCAAAGATGACCTTAAACTTCTGGTCTTCAAGCCTCCCTCCAAGAACTGGAACTACAAACATGTGCTGCTGAGTTTATGCAGTGCTGAGAACTGACACTAAAGCCTTCCGCATGCTAACAAGCACTCTTCTAAGGAGCTATATATTCTTAGCCATGTACGCTTGTCTTTGTTCTACTCAGCCTCTGTTTCTACCTATCCTGTTTCTATCTATCTATCTATCTATCTATCTATCTATCTATCTATCTATCTATCATCCATCCATCCATCCATCCATCTATCATCTCTATATACTGGGGATTGAACCCAGCATCTTGTATATGTTAGGTTAACATTCTACCATTGAGCTACACCTTCAGTCCATAAAAGAAACACATTTATTTATGTGTGGTGTATATGTGCGGGCACACATGTGTCATGATGTGTGTGGAGATCAGAGGACAACATGTAGTAGTCAGTTCCCTCCTTCTGCCTAGGGAACCCTGGGTATGGAACTCAGGTCGACTGTGAGCCTGGGAAACGAGTGGAGTGCCTTTACTTGGCGAACCAGTTTACCTGTCCCTCCAGTCCTCATTTCCTGAGACACAGTGCACTAGGGAGCCCAGGCTGACCTGGAACTCATGATTCTCCTGATTCTGCTTCCCAAGTGCTGGGTTTATAGGACATACTACCATACTCGGTAATATGATGCTTTTGTAGACATAGATTGTATATGGAATTTTAAAATTTCTTCTGAATTATTTATTTAGCAGTTATTATATTCTAAAAATAATTTTTAAGGTGTATATTCCTACACCTAGCAAATTTTTTTTTGTTTATATTGGTGTTTTGCCTGGATGGATGTCTGTATGCCACATGCATGTAGTACTACCAGAGCCAGGAGGGGGCATCAGACCTTCTGGAACTAGAGTTACAGTGGGTTGTAAGCCATCATAAGGGTGCTAAGACTCAGACCTGGATCCCCTGAAAGAACATCTAGTGCTCTTAACTGCGTAGCCATTTCTCCAGCTTAGCAACTGTTGTTGGTAGCATAATTAGTAACTTTGTGTCTAGCATTCAATATTTTTTCCTTTCTTTTATGTATTGAGTTCCAAAGAAGTAGCTACTTTTGACCCACATTGGAAAAAGGCAGATAATGACAAGACTGATAACATCTGTATTATTGTCATCATTGTTATCACTTATTCATTCAATGAACACATGGTCAGGTGATGGGCAGATTCCTTAGATAGGTGAAAGGTCACAACAGGGAGGCAGAGACTTCCAACCAGAAGTGTCAGACACTTCAATGTCAGAAATTCCAAAAACAAACATGCTTCATCTACAAACCTTTAGGCAGATTCTGTATGTTTCTTATGTACCATGTGAAAAAGGGCTAAACAGAGGTATTTTCTTCTCTCAAGAAACAGAAATTATTCCAATCTATTATTTAGCATTTAAGTATATACAATTTTATAGATGTTATGGCACTACCCAACAAGAAGAGAGACCACAGACTCCGAGAAATGTATATAAATGCCCATCTTATATTCAACTTTATTAACATTAAGAAAGTATCAATGGTGACTCTCCTTTGAGTTTAGAGGCAAGGGGAGAGATCCTAAATCCATGACTATATATATATATCCCTTTTTTTTTGTTAGAGTTACAAGAATCTGCTCTTTGTATTCTGTTTCATGTAAGAAATAAGAAAATAATAAATAATATATATATGCACACACAGACACATGTACAGTATATGTGTTGTGTTTAAATGTATATATGCATATATGAATACACAGACACATGATAAACACTGGTAAATGTGTTGTATTTAAATGTATATGTGTCACTCTATGTATAATGTCAGAAGACATCGGGTTTCAGTCTTTGCTTTTCACCATGAGACAGTGTCTCATGGTGTACAGAGTATCTCATTGTGTGTGTACAGCTGTGTATATCAGTTGACTCTTGAGTTTCTAGAGAGTCTCCTGTCTCCACCTCCCATTTTGTCACGAGAACGCTGGAATTACAGATGCCAGTGAACTGTGTCCAGCTTACATGTAGGATCTGACTCCAGTCATCAAGCTTACACCAAGCAGACTCTGAGTTCAGTTTTCACATGTTTCCATTGATGGAGTTGAAGATCTCTGCTGGTCTCTGTCTCTTCTCTCTCTTTATCAATACCCTGCTGCGGTATATGGCCGCAACACCTTTTTGAGCTGTTTGATTGACAGCAGAACGAATGCTTTCTGCAGGAAACCATCTCGATTATTGTTAAGCTATTTGGATCCAGGAGTTTTGCTGACTGGTGTGTCCTCTCTTGTTTTCCTTGAAATTAAAGGAGAACAATAGAATATTTTGCCTTTTAAGTTTAAGCTTTAGGAAGGAGGCATCAGAAGATCTTTTATTTAAATTTCATGACCACCAAAAGTCTCATTTCCATCTAGTTGAGAATATGACATAAGGGTCACCCAGGGCCAGCAGTCCATGTGCCAGGAAAACAGTTGTAAGCATCATAGTATCAGGTCCTTTAAAGTGGTGTCAATTTGATAAGCTTCCGAGTCTACACACACACACACACACACACACACACACACAATCACTGCAGTACCGTGGCCATAACTTGCTCTCTGCACACAACACATGGGCCTCTACTCTTTTACATACAGTTTCACAGATCCAAGCCTCTGCTCCCCAAGGACATCTCTCTGCATGGCAGGAAAAATAAGCCCTTGAAGGGAATGAAAGGCAGGAGAGAAAAGGGAAGGTTCCCTCTGAGCACGGCTCATCACGCTGAAGGCCTTCCCTGGAGGAGAGGAATTAGAGTCTCAAATCATTGGTTCAGTTCTGTGTTCTCCTCCCATTCCCTGCTCCTTCCTAATTATATGACTTCAGGCAAGTCCTTTAAACTGCTCTTAGTTCTTTCCCTGTCAAATAGAATCTTGTCAGATGACTTCTCCGGTCATTAGGATGATCACAGGAGAAACAGCCCAGGAGGGCAGTGCTTTTAAGTCCCGAGCGGATGTTACTGCACACGTGATCCCGAGAGTCAGTCTTCAGGTTGGCTGCCTGATTGGCTGTTCAGGACCCAGCTCCACGCATTTCTCCTTTGAGAAGTCCCCCTTCCTCATCACTCTCTCTTTCATTACCCCAATTTATTTCAGTCAAGACATTCCTCATCTGTGAAATGGATTTTTTGCTTACCAGTATATTGGTTTTCTCCCTAGGTAAAAGCTCCACTGTGGAGGTCAGAGGTTAAGTGTCTTTCTCCATTGCTCTCTACCAAATTATTTGAGATAAAGTCTCTCATGGAACCTGGAGCTGGCCTGTTGGGCTAGACTGGCTGGTCAGCAAATATACAGCTATGCTTCGTTTCTGCCTCCAGTTCTGGAGTACAGGTGGAAAATAGCTTCCTTCCTTCCTTCCTTCCTTCCTTCCTTCCTTCCTTCCTTCCTTCCTTCCTTTCTTTTTTCTTTCTTCCTTTCTTTCAAATTATGAGTTCTACTTGATCAACCTGTGCTTACAGAGCAAGCATTTTACAAAATAATTTATCTCTCCATCCCAAAGGCTTTCGAAGGACTGAGCTCAGTCTTTTATTCCCAGGGACTATTCATGAACATTACAGTCCTATCCTGTGTCTCTCTCCCTCTGAGACGTCCTCATATCCCCGCCCTGGCTGGCCTGAAACCACACTATGTAGACCAGACTGGCCTCAAATGCATAGAAATGGGTTTGCCTTGGCCTCCCAACCACTGGAATTAAATAGGTGGGTCACCATGCCCGTCTGACAGTATAGGTTGGATGAGTTCAGATTACAGTGGCTAAGAGTCAAGACTGCCATCAAAGACAACTTAGACGTGAAGGTAGGGAATCAAACCCAGGGCCTTGTGCCTGTTAAGCAAACATTGTACCACTAATCTACAGCCCCAGCTTTTCAAGGCCAGCTTCCCAATTAGCTAGCTAGCTAGGTGACAATAGGCGTGTTCTTTCCCCGTGTCTAAGAGCTTCACAGTATTTAAAGTGAACAACTTGAAGGTTGTTTTCATTATTGATGTAGCAACACTAGTAAATGTAAGTGACCCTACGCTAGGCTCTGAGGCTTCAGGCTTGTCAGTCAATGTAAGTGACCCTACGCTAGGCTATGAGGCTTCAGGCTTGTCAGTCAAATGACCCGACCCGTTCTTTTATCACCTCAGAGCACAGCATCATCCGGTTTGCCCGCGAGGGGCTAAGCGGAAGTGGAGGTCGGTTCTTAGTTCCCACAGGGTTCTCAGCCACCCACAGGTGCCAATGCTAACAGCTCTCCGAGCCGGAGACGGAGGAGCATTTTTCTGGATGGTTCTCTTAGAATGGGAAGTCCGGACTTAGAGAGACCCCACGCCACGTCTGTGTGGATAAGGGACGCTCCCTGGAACTCCGGCCGTAGGACCGTGGGCTCGGACTCTAGTCTTCGGCTTTGAAATCGCGGAAGGAAGGTGGGAACTGGCGACCGTGGGCAGGGGAGGGCAGAGGCGGCGCGGCAAGGGGGCGGGGCTAGGGAGGAGCCAGGCGATGGGCGTGACCATGGGCTCGGTCAGCGCTTGCCAAGCTCTTGGCTCCGCAGTTTGGACGTCGCTCTGTCCTGGCTTGTCTCGGCACCCGCTCCAACAAGGTAGGGACCCAGGGACTCTCGGGAGGATCGGAGAGGTGCGCGCTCACGGAGTGGGATTAGGAAGGATTTTTCTACCCTTCCCATGGAGGTGAGAGCGGGCTCTCTGCGTCAGGTCAGAGGCCCGTCCCCCTTGGGCCAGGAAGAAGGGACAGGTGCGCGCCCCTGATGGCCGCGCCTTCCCCGGTGGCTGCAGATCTCAGCCCTTTTGGACTTGGAATCTGGACCTAAAGCGCTCACGCTTGAGTTCATTTCCCAGTCGAGCGGCGGGGGTGGGGTGGGGGTTCTCCTCTCCGCTTGTCCCGTGGTAAAGTTAGAATCCAGGAAGATGGCCCACAGTTGCTTGTTGCCGAGCAGGTGCACTTATTTCTTTAGTTATTTTTCCCTTCTGGAAAGTGGTATCTGGATCTTGATAAACAGGGCCTTGAGGAATCAATGTGGGAAAAACGACGTGGACTTTGTCCTGAGACGGTGCAATTTTCCCTGGATCTAACATTTCTTAACTTTTTCCTGTCGTTGGCGAATGACTGATAAGTTTCTGTGTACCAGGTCCCACTTCGGGCCGATCTTTGGAAACGGGAATATTTGATCAGAAGAGTTGATCTCAGTGTTAAATTGGGACGACAGGGTGGCTGGCTTGGTTAAGTCGGTTTGAAGCCTATCCAGGGTAGTTGTATGCTTTAAGCAGATGCCTTACATTTTTCCAGTGAGTGCCCATTTTCCTCTTAGGAAACTCTGACAACCTATTCCCTTCTAGATAATTCTCATTTACAGAGCTGGGGAGTGGTAGGAGGAAGCATCAACTTATCAGCAAGTCTCCCAAGTAAGATTTGGGATTTAATAGTTGAGTGAACGACACTGGTAGCTCTGTGGTCTGCAAGACTCAAAATAAGGAACAGTTTGATTTCCACGGGAGGGTGGAGAGGGTGGGGAGGTGGGGGGGGAAGAGGTGGGGGTAAAGCTGTGGCTAAACTTACACATTAAGTATTTGAAAGCAGTCTTTTTGTCCAGTTATATTTCATTGTTTAAGAAAGGTTTATCTTTTCTCCATCCACTTACTAATCCGATCACAATTTCTATCCTTGCCAGCTCAGGGTGCTTTCTGTAGTGTGCTTATGTTAATCACCTTCATTCTTCCCACAAGGGTGTGTGCATTTGGGTTTGTGGAACTGTGTGGGACAAGTATGGTAAACACATGCAAATCATTTCAGAGCTCTAGTTGGCAATACCTTTGCCCTACATGGATCTTTGGCCTAGAACTTTCCTCTCTTCCTAAATAGGAAAGAATCTATGGTATGGATGCATGGTTTAGCATTGCCACACTATTTCCTTGCTTCCCTTACTTGAAGGTGGTCTTGTTTACAAAGCAGAGCAGGGGCTATGTTTCATCCACACCTGTAATGCTCAGTAGATGGGAACCTCCCTCTCTACAGCTGATCCTTAAAGGAGGATGGAGAGACTGTGGACAATTACTGGCCCATTTGTATTCTTGAAGAAGAATGCCTGGCCTTCTTGCCTGTCCCCAGGCACCCAGGGCCTCTAACCACACCTCTGCCCACAGGTTCTCCAGGCTGCCCTGGTTGGTGCTTCTCTTCCTTGCCCTGCACCTGTTCTACTAGATTTTGGCATTTACTTCACCCCTCCTGGGTCTCCACTCCCATCTGAGGAAGATCACTTGGTGTCTACACATCCATCATTAAGGGCTTCGATGCTCAGCTTGCTGATGGCTCCCCTGCAGATTCTCAGTGTCTGTGGACATTGTCCCTGCTCAGAGCCCTTACGAAGCTAGCTCTCATCTTATCCAGTGAACAGCAGGTGAAGCAGACTCTTTGAAGTTGAATTCATACCAAGAGTTTTGGGAGGCAGCTGTTTTGTTTGGATTAAGGTCCTAAGTGGGGCATCCAAGTCTGTAAGAAAGGAATGAAGTTGACTTCTGACCATGGGCAGTGGGAGAATGATCTTACTCCATGTGATTATGCTATTAGAAGAGATTTGTTGGAAGAAACAACCAGAAGCAACCTAGAGCAGAGGGTGGAGAAGTTATCTTTATCTCCATGCTTGTCTCCACCTAGGTTTGCCTTTTAATCTCTGCCTGGGTCAGCCAGTCCTTACTTGGCTCAGATTGTAACTATTAATTTTCTCTGCACGTTTGACTGCTCGGAGCTCAGATGACCAAAGCTACCATGAAACAGAGGTTGAAAAGTAATTATATTTCCAGTTTAAAGAGGGGGAAAAAGGAATTAAAACAACAACAACAACCAAAACCCCACCAATAGGTTGCTATTGGGGAAACAGAAGGAGCCAACAAATGTAAATAAATGTAAGCACAGAATTTGGGCTCAGAAATGGCTAGGTCAAGATAAGCCACAATATTTACGGCTAGGTCAATATTCACAGCTAAGCTAAGCACGCATTTTTGTGTTCCTTGAAATCAGTAATTGTTTGGCGTGTGTGTATGTGTGTGTGTATACTTCTCATTAATTCAGTCTGCGACCCTTGACTGATTTTCCAAGCCTTCCCTTAAAGGAATCAGGTTTTTTGTTTACTTTATTTGCCCCAGGAAGCAGAACCTGAACCTCCTGGCTTGCCATTCTCTTGGAGAGGTGGACTTTTATTTATGGCATGCAACTGTCACCCAGAGGCTGCTCTGTCACTAGCATCCTGGGAATCCCCGTCATCTCTTTCCTGTGTTCCATCTCTGGTATTTACTTAGCTTCCTCTATTTTTGGTGAACTCTCCGAAGCTTCCTAGAAAAGGATGTACGGGATATCAATCTTTCTAAGATCAAGAATAACTAAAGTTATCTATTTTCTCCTCAAAATTTGTAGATTGAGTGTGGAATCCTAGGATGGAAATGTCAAAGGCACTGTTTCAGTACATTCTAGGTTATGAACTTCTGGCTTCTTAATCTCTGCACAGCTGGTGTAGAGTCCCCAGCCCTGCTGGGCTCCTTCTGTGAGGTTATGAATTATTATTCTCTTCTGTCCCACAATCTCTTAAGTTTCCTGCTGCTGTGCACTGGTGGGTCTTTGTTCTTATCAGTGTGCGGGCTTTTGCACGTGGGAGTTTGCATTTTTAGTTCAGGGAAATTTTCTTGGGTTACTTCACTGGTATTTTTGTCCAAATTTTCTGTAATGTTTCTTTAAGGAATTTGTTATTTAGATATTAGGTATTTTGGATCAATCCTCTCATGTTGTGCCTTTCATAAATTTGTCTTGTTATATTTCCCAAGTCTTTTAGGAAAGTTTTCTCAGTATTAGTAGTATCAGAGTTTAACATTGGGGTTTTTCCAATGTCTTTAACATTATAATTATTGTCCTTATTACTGAGACAGGGTCTTGCTATGTAGTTCATGCCAGCCTAGAATTCACTGTGTAGCTCAGGCTGCCTTGCAGTCCACTTTCCTCCTGCTTCAACCTCACCAGTGATAGAGTCACAGGTGTGTCACCATATCTGGTTCTAATCATGTTTTTAGCATTATTAATTTATAAGCACTCTCCCCTCTTGTTCTCCAAGTCTGTACACATGTGTGTTCATTTGACTCTGTGTATATGTGTGTGTGGTTTTGTGTCTATATGCTTCTTGTTTTTTTAATCTTGTGGTTCCTGGGTCTTATCTCTCTGGGGAAACTACTGGCCTTTTTGACTAGAAGTGTTCGTCGCCCCCTCTGCCCCCACCTCAGTGTGCAGAAGTGAAGTGTGTTGGAAGTGTTCCTTCTGGTCTGGCTACCTGCTTAATTTTGGAGGTGGGGGGCGCAGTTAACAAGCAGAAGGCATGGGTGGGCTTGTTGGCCTTAGCTTCCTCTTAGGCTGATCCAGCTAGGCCTCCCATTTGAGGGTGATCTCTGAGATCATTGCTGGTCTAGTGAGAGTGATCAGGGAGGGCTCTTCTGGCCTTCTAGAGGCTGGAGGAGTGTCTGGCTGCCGGTGATCTGTTGCTGGTTGGTACAGAGGCTCAGAACCCTTTTATGCTGTTTGTCCAAGCTTGACTGGCAGGAAGAAGTTAACTTCTCCAAGTGGCTGAACGGGTATTGGATGGTCCAGCTGGCTTTTCTCTTGTAGTGTTGGGGAATGAACCCAGAGCTTTGAACACATTAGATATTCTCTGCCTCACCCTCACTGAATCCAGCTTTCTAGAGACTCTAGTTAGTCCCCTTGCTTTGTAGCTCAGTCATCTAAGAGCTATCCATCTCACCGTTGTCTTTGCACCCCACCACTGTGTCTAGTGTGATCTCTCGGTTCTCTCTGTCTTTGCTGATTTAGCCATCAGAGGAAAAGACTTTGTCATTTTGTTTCCTGGGATTTCAGCAGGGGAAGAATGCCTTTATAGTACAGGAATGTAGATTTCCTCAGCAGCCTCTACCCAGGCTCCAGTGGCTCGGTCTGGGTGATGTGCTGTCAGTCTCTCTGCCTGTACCACAAGTACATGTTTTCTAATCAGCCTAGTCCAGAGAGTCTCACTGGTCTGGTTCAGAATGCCTTCAGCTGGCTCTCCCTGGTCAACCACTAGCTGATCGGAGTTGTTGCAGGAAGCCAAGTACGTGTATAAAACAGGCTCAGACCTGTGCTTTCTCGTGTTTGGGTCATGGTCCTATTTCTCCAGTCCAGGTTGTCTTCAAAGACTCTGTCGCTTGAGCCACTATATGTCTTGCCCACCGGTAAAACACTGCTTCTTTATATGTGTTCAACATCTCACTTTGAAGGATGGTTGTTGGTGGCTTTGTGGCCTCAGGAGCAAGACGGTTTCTTTAGAGACCAGCTGACTTCCCAGAATCCTCTCTTCCTGCTCTCAAGTGTGTGCCCTTCTTGGAATGTGTACCAAGTTCCTGTTTCTGGCTTGCTGAACAGGGATACTGACTTACCCTGTCTATAGCAACTTTCCAGGTCCCAGCTTACCAGCTGAGTCACCGCCTTAGTCTTCCTTCTTGAATCATGACCTCCAGCATTTTCTTCCAAGAGCCTCATGGCATCAGCGTTCTCAGTGGTGACACACAGAGGAATGGCCCCAAGCATCAGCCTCCACAGAAGCAGGAAGAGCATTCTTACCGGGTCATTTCACATGAAGGCTGGGCGGAGTTCTGTACTCTTAGATGGCAGGGGCGCGTGCGCCAAGGGAAGAGGAGGAGCGCAAGCAGTGGGCATGGCTGCAAAATAGCCGGTGCTGACGAGACTGTGGTGGCTGAGAGAAAAGGACAGATATCAGCAAAGAGTCATGTTGCTGTTCCCCAGTGGGTACCTACATGAATGAATGGTTGGCTGGGAGATGGCTATACACACATTGGTCTATCATCATCATCATCATCATCATCATCATCATTATCATCATTAATATTATTATTGTTATTATTATACTCTGTCATCATGATTGGCTCTCTCTATGTAGCCCAGGTTGGTCTTGAACTTGTGATCCTTTTATTTTAAATTTAGGTGTGTTGAAATTACAGGTATGTACCACCATGTCTACTGGGCCTTTTTTTTCCCAAAGGAATGTTGTGTATGTGTTATCTGTCTGTCCATCTATCTATCCATCAATGTGTGTGTTATCTGTCTGTCCATTTATACATCGGTCCCTCGACCTGTTACCTATTTTTTGTTTTGTTTTGGGACGGGGTCTCTCTTTGTAGCCCTGGCTATCCTGCAACTCACTATGTAGAGTAGGCTGGCTTCAAACTCAGAGATCCTTCTGCCTCTGTCTCCCAAGTGCTAGGATTAAAGGTTTGCATCATCACATTGGGCTTTTTTTTTTTTTTTTTCTCAGAGAGTCATGGCTTTCCTAAGCACGCACTGGCCTGGAACTCACCCAGAGTAGCTGAGGTTAGCCTGATACATATCGGCATGCTTAAAAAGACTGAAGCTGTCCGAGCCCCATTTGCACATCAATCGTTTTCTCCGTAGGCTTATTCATCCCGCACGAACTGGTTTTCTCAGTGGTATCATATACACTCTTGTAGAAAAAGTACAATATTAAAACGCTCAGATGACTTTTCCCAGGTAATTGTAGACACTTTGCAGTTAAGAAAGATTTTGTTACAATTAACCATGCTCTGTCCAGTTGTCAAAATTCCCCGTATCCCTGACTTCAGTTTCGCATTGGCTGTATAGACGGAAGCAGAGAATATTTGTGTTCTTCCTGGTGTATTGTTTCTTACATTAGTTAGAAATAGTCTTCATAGAAATGCACTGTTATTGTTTATATTTCCCATCTACGCTTTTCCTTAGCGTCGTATCAGACATTGTCTTGGCTTCTGTGGTAAAGCCAACAACTTGGTAGGGGTGGGGAAGTGCGAGTGGGTAGATGGTTTATGGTGAAGGAGGCAGACCTTTGATTTCAGCAATATATATATATATATTCTTCTCCTATAACTAGATCCTTCCCTCCCAAGGTTAAATGCTTTTGACATGCTTAGCTACTGAGTATCAAAGTCACAGGCTTTAAATCCCCATTTATTGTGTAAGATGCAAATCCCGCAGGCTTCTGTGATATCCCACTCCCTTTTAACCTGCCTCGGTGGTCAGCGGCTTTACCTCTTCCCCTTTATCCGGCACACACTTCTAACCAGGAGTCTGGTACTGTTTCCTTAGAGAGTCCCCGCTTCCTCATGTGGTCTCCAATATTAGGTTTCAGACACAACCTGTGACATTTCCACCAAGAATGGACTGGACCTTCTAATTTTTTATCTTTTCTACACAGAAATGATTTCTATAGGTCCCAGGCTTTCTTCTCCCCTTCCGGGACTGTTTTTCATAGCAGCAAACCTGGGAATGAAGTGCTTCTAATTTCCATTAGTGGCTGTCGGAGGAACACAGGCATAATCAGGAAGGAAAGCTCACCAGCTGTTTATGCTCACATCTGTCTTTCCCTTTCCTCCTTTTGGTCCTCTGGGATTGACAGACTCCCCTGTGTGGAGGCCCAGTAGGTTTAGCTGGATTGCTTGTCGCCGTGTTTTCAGTCATTGGGTTGCAGGTCAGAAGCAGCTGGCAGAGCCGGGTGTGGTGGTGGCGCACACCTTTAATCCCAGCACTTGGGAGGCAGAGTGAAGAGGGGCTCCTCCGTGGGATGGGGGCCAGCCTGGTCTAGATAGTGAGTTCTAGGATAGTCAGGGCTGCATAGTGAGACACTGACTCGAAAAAAAAAAAAGAAAGAAAAGAAAAGAAAAGAAAAGAAAGAGAGAGCAAGAGAGTGAGAGCGTGAGAGTGAGAGAGAGCGAGAGCGAGAGAGTGAGAGCAAGAGAGAAAGAGAGAGAGAGAGAGAGAGGAGAGTAGTAGCAGGTGTCTTGGGTATACAGTTTGTTTAGACTTTTGGTAGTTTCCAAGGATCATTTTTTTTTATTTTTATTTTTTATTGGATATTTTATTTATTTACATTTCAGATATTATCCCCTTTCCCCATCTCCAAGCGTCATTAACAAGGTAAGCTTCCCACCCATTCCCTAGTCCTCTACTGGGCAAGTAGGTCCTGCTCAGTAAAGCATGCAGGCCACCTGCTATCTTGTTCCCATGTTTAAAGCCTTGACTGTGTTTCTAAGTCAACTATTAACTGGAATTGTGTCCCCATGCTTCAGCCTTTCCATCTATTAAACAAAACATAATGACACATAATTAATAACCCACTTCAGAAAGGTACACAGCCGAATGCTTGTTAAAACAAAACAAAACAAAACAACTTTGAGCTATTCTGAGAGTGTTTTATACACATTCATGAGCAATGAGGTGGCTTCTCTGTTTAGCAAAGGACACCTGTCGTGTGCTCATTTTACAGACAGGAAAACTGAGTCTTCGAGGGATGACGTCCTGCTGAGGATCAGAGGGTAAATGTAACATAATGTTTGTGGAATTTTTCTCAGACTTGTTAGAACAAATAAAATATAAAGTTCTCCCTCCTGGTCGCAGTGTGTGTACACGTGTGCTTGTGTGGCACATGTATGTGCTTTAACCAAATTCACCATTTGGGGGATTCTGTGACTACATTTTAACTTCATTACTTCTCCTTCATTAAAAAAATTATGCTTGAAAAGTATATTAATTTTTTTTCTCTTAAAAAAGGCTTTGGGTTGGATGGATGGCTCAGTGGTTAAGAGCACTGACTGTTCTTCCAGAGGTCCTGAGTTCAATTCCCAGCAACCACATGGTGGCTCACAACCATCTGTAATGGGATCTGATGCCCTCTTCTGGTGTGTGTCTGAAGAGATGGACAGTGTACTCACATCCATAAAATTAATAAATATAAAAAGAAAGATTTTTGGGCGGGGCAGTGGTGGCGCACGTCCTTAATCCCAGCACTTGGGAGGCAGAGGCAGATGGATTTCTGAGTTTGAGGCCAGCCTGGTCTACAGAGTGAGTTCCAGGACAGCCAGAGCTATACAGAGAAACCCTGTCTCGAAAAACAAAGCAAAAAAACAAACAAAAGGCTTACTATTTTTAGGTACATGTGTCTGTGTGAGTTTATGCACACCATGTGCTTGTGGGTACCTACAGAGACCGGCAAGTATCACATCTCCAGAACTGGAATTAGAGACAGTTGTGACCCACCTGCTGTGGGTCCTGGGTTGAACCCAGGTCTTCTGACAGAGCAGTGAATGCTCTTAACTGCTGGGCCATCGCTTGAGCCCCTCGTTAGTTTTCTTAAAGCAAATTAAGGCATTCAGGGAAACAGAGATTCTCTTTCAGAGTGATTTTGGAACTGTTCTACACAAAGGTAATATACGGAATCAATGGGAGTTTGGCAGACATGTTTAGAAAATGAATAGTCAGGAGAACTGAAGTAGCAAAGCATGGGACACTTCTTAGGATACAGGCGTGATCTAGCTAGTCTGATGATCATTTTAAAAATAGACGATGTACAAGAGGTGGGTCCTGTCCCATCGCTGTGACAAAATGCCTGACGGAAACAAGGGGAGAAGCATTTATTTTGGCTCACGGTTTCAGAGAGATTTCAGTCTGTCATAGCAGAAGGAAGGAGCCTTATCATAGACAGGAAATGAAAGCACGCATGGAAGGAGTGGGGCGGAGAGAGAGAATTTTATGTTTCAGTTGTTCTAGTGAGCGTGAGAAAACTCCATGGATACGGAGTTAAATTTGACCCTGCTCACCCCCAGCAAGACACTGACTCCTGTAGGACTCACTTTTCCTTTCTGGAACCTCTATCATGGCCGCTCCGTCTGTGGTGCTGGGAGTGTGACACGGTAGCATGTTCACATGGTGGCAGACAGGAGAGGGAGCGCTGGACTGGAAACGGAAGGCACCCTCCCAGTGACCTGCTTCTGCCAGTCCCACCTCCTAAATATTCCTGGCCTTCAAAATAGTTCCACTAGCCGGGAACCAAGTGTTCAGAACACAACTCTTTGGGGGATATTTTGGATTCTACCATATTAGGTGGTTAGTGTACTCCATAATACGTCATTTCCCTTATTTTTTCTTTCTTTCTTTCTTTTTTTTTAAAGATTTATTTATTGTGTGTGTGTGTGTGTGTGTGTGTGTATGAGTACACTATAGCTGTCTTCAGACACACCAGAAGAGAGCATCAGATCCCATTACAGATGGTTGTAAGCCACCATGTGGCTGCTGGGAATTGAACTCAGGACCCCTGGAAGAGCAGTCAGTGCTCTTAAACCGCTGAGCCATCTCTCCAGCCCCTCCCTCATTTTTTTTTTTTTTTTTTAAGTTTTCATTGATGCATCTTGAAAACATAGTGGACCCAGAGAAGTCGATTCATCCGTGGGGTAGAAGACTGAGAAAAAAAATCTTCTCAGCACACTCTTCTATCTAGATCGGCAAAGAGATGAGTGGCCAGCATCTCATAAACTGAGCCAGCTACTTCAGAGAGGTCTTGTGTGCTTGATAGTTTTATGTCAACTTGGCACAAGCTAGAGTTATCTGAGAGAAGGGAACCTCTATTGAAAAAAATGCTAGCCGGGCGGTGGTGGCGCACGCCTTTAATCCCAGCACTTGGGAGGCAGAGGCAGGCGGATTTCTGAGTTTGAGGCCAGCCTGGTCTACAGAGTGAGTTCCAGAACAGCCAGAGCTACACAGAGAAACCCTGTCTCGAAAAACCAAAAAGAAAAAAAAAAAAAAAAAAAAAAAAGAAAAAAAAAAAGAAAAAAATGCTTTCATAAGATCAGTCTGCAGGCAAGCCTGTAGGCAGCATTTTCTTAGGTAGTGATTGATGGGGGAGGGCCCAGCCCATTATGGGTGGGGCCATCTCTGGGCTGGTGGTCCTGGGATCTATTAGAAAGCAGTCTGAGCAGGCCAGGAGGAGCACACGGGTAAGCAGCACCTCTCCATGGCCTCTGCATCAGCTCCTGCCTCCAAGTTTCTGCCCTGTTTGAGTTTTGGTCTTGACTTCTTCAGTGATGGACTGTTTCCTGGAAGTGTAAGCCAAATAAACCCTTTCCTCCCCAACTTGCTTTTGGTCATGGTGTTTCATCGAAGCAATAGAAACCCTCAGGAAGACACCCCTCAGCTGAGTGAGTGCTCCATATTCCTCAACAGAAAACGTTTCAAGTGTTTATTGGGGCTATACAGTATGCCGCGTCCTATGCTAAAATCCACACATGGCTTGTGGTATAGTGCTCTTTAACTCTCAAGTGAGTAAGGTTACCTTTTGTATTTTGTAGACGAAGAGACTGAAGTTCAGTGAGGTTCTGTTATCCTCGTAAGTGTTGTCTGAGCCTCTGGCTCTCTCCTCTGTGCTCCGCTGAGCCCCATTCACCGAACTTTTGCTTTTCTTCGGCCATGGACTTTTCTCATATCATATACAAAGATCTGCTTCTTACACAATTGAAAGCAGTCAGGTTCTTCAGGTGTCGCTTCAGACCTTTGACCCGGCGTGGGTCCTGAGAATGCATCACAGCAACAAACGGATCCACTCCGTGAATCGCATCGGCTCGACCATTTCTAACTGCTGGAGGTGTGCTGCAGCTCAGTGGCTGAATGTTCACCCGAGGCGTGCAAAGCCTTGGGTTTGATCTCTAGCCTCCATCCATAGAGGGATGCAGTCTAGTAACTAGTGCATTACTACTACGTCTAGTAACTGCATTGAAAAAGAGAAAGGCGAGTGAAATTAACTTTCATAGGATACTCCGTGTAACCCAATATTTAAAATACTGTAATTCTCTTATATAAAGGTACAGCAAATTACTAATGAGAAGGAGTTTGGGACAGTGCAAGCTAATGAACACAGTCCAACAGAAGGCAGTGTGGTTTAATGCAGTGTCTCGTGTATGGCAGTGGGTAGTGAAGTCTCCTTCCAAACTGCGGAGTTGTTGTTCACAGGAAGATACCTTATACTGCTTCAGTTTTAGACTGGAATTTCTGCAGTGGGAAGGCTTTGCTCTCCCCAGTGCCGAGAAGGCAGGTGTGCCGAGTAATGGCTGCGTTGACAGCGGCACAGATGCAGAGCAAAAGGTCCCCTGTCCCCAAAGGCCTATGACTCAGGTTATATCCCTCCTTCATTCAGTCTTGTTCACCTGCTAGTGTCTAAGGCTGCCAAGCACAGTGGTGCGGGTTATTGCAACATCAAGGGCTGCCTTTACATCAGAGACTTAGTGGGTCTGCTTACTTTCCACAACAGAGTTTAGAGAGGAGAAGAGGTAACAATTTTAAGGGAAGGCATTTTGCCTCCTAACTTACGCAGAGGCATTTCTTGGAAGAGGCTGAGTAGCTGTAGTCTCTGTGTCTTCTGAGTGAGCCCAACTGCTGCTGTATCATCATCTTCATCATCATCATCATCTACACTTTTTTTTTTTTAATGCTTAACGGGGTCCCATCCCCTCTGCCAGTGACTGGAAGTACAGAATCAGTTTTAGTCTCCTCCAGCAGCAAGTGTGCCCAGAGGCGCATGGCTCTTCACACTGTTGTACTTTTGGAGCCCCTAAATGTGTCTTCCTTGTGATTGCATTCCCAGATGCTTAACACATTTCTTGATGGGAATTGTCACCTGGCTTTAACCCCTGGGCCTCTGGCTTGTGTCCTGAGTCGCTCTAATGATCTTTGACCCTAGACTGACTGATGTGAATGCTGACATGGCTTTTCTTTCACGGAGTCCCCGCTCACCCTTCATGTGGTACAGGTCTTCTCATGACACTCGTTGTCATCATGGTTGCTTCTAATTATAGGAACGGGCTCTTGATTGCTTGTAGCAGGCATCGTGCGGAGCTGTTTACGCCTGTCATTTAATTTAGTCCTTGTAAACATCTCCAGGATGCTTGCACTATATCCCATTTTTTTTTTTTTTAACAGGAAAATTGAGGCACTGAGAAATGAAGTATTTTATCTGAGGCCGTACAGCCAATGAGAATCAGAGGGTCTTGATAGCCTGCCCCCCTGACTTCAAAGCTCTTCTGTGTTGCCATGACTGGGGTTGGGCGTCTGCCTTTGGTCCCTGGGTCCTTAGGAACAGGAGCATACCATAGTAGACTTACTGTTTGTTTCTTCTTTTGGGGTGGGGGGACTGGAGTTCATGTGGTTTGGGTAGGATAGCTAGAACCCTGGTGGTCACGTGACTTAGCTCTGGTTAATCTAAGGAGTCCTTCCATCACTCGGGCCATGTGATTGGTTCAGGAGTTGGTATTTGATCCAGGCTGTCTCCCTGGCTCCCTTTAAGGAAGGAGGTTTTCTCTGACTCAGGAGAGTGAGTTGTCACATGGGGAGAAGAGCTGTGGGGAGAACGGAGACAGCCACCTTGGAAGCTCTGCGTCCAGCTGTGTTCCATGTGTCCAGGACTTGAGACTTCCGTGAGCCAGGATGTTTGTGTCGCTGTTGGCTTAAATCTCCGTATTTACACTTGACAGACTCCTTGCAAATTCTGAAAAATGCAGCTTTGGCTTCCCTATGGCCGTGTTCTGTCTCTGGGTGAGAGCAGGCATTCTGGAGTCTTGTTATGTACTTGGGACCCAGATATTTTGGATCCCTGCAGACGTTGGGTCCCATCACGCTGTA
Organism: Mastomys natalensis; assembly: GCA_021653895.1. Classification (NCBI taxonomy): domain Eukaryota; kingdom Metazoa; phylum Chordata; class Mammalia; order Rodentia; family Muridae; genus Mastomys; species Mastomys natalensis. Next base: position 997,958 of record JAJTUV010001108.1, read on the forward strand.
TACTCTCCTTGTAGGCTGTTACCCCTTTCCCTAGTGAAAGGAGATACCACAGCCAACCACTCCCTAGCACCCCACACTTCCCAACGGGTAGCCCACACACATGGATATGGGTGGGGTGAACACTGAACCGTGAATAGAATACTAGAAAACTCTGTACTTCATAGACACTGGGGAATTACCAGTGTGATCACCATCCCACTCTTTGAATGCTGATCAAAGACTCCTGAGCACGGAACCCATCTGGCCCTGGACACTGGCTCCCAGCCAGCTTGGGTCAAAGCTTGGCTCTCAGCCCCACTTGCCCTGACTTCCAGCCTTTCTGCTCTGCTGTTTGCCTGTGATCTCTCACTCCTGCCCGTGATTCTGTCCTCCATTCTTCTGCTGGCTTCCCTCCCACATCTTTCCGAAGCCCTCCGAGAGAGAGCGAGAGAGCGAGTGCATTGTTCTATTGTGAATCAACAATCCCACACAGAGACGGAACACTCCCTTCTCCGCAGCTCTATGGGAGGGTTCCCTTAGCTATTCACAGGGCACCCCTTTCTGCCCTTCTCCTTTAGAGTTCAAGCCATTGTTGCACACACCCTCTTGGTTCTCCCTCCTACCAGCCAGCCTGTTGTTAGTCATTCTCCCTGATTTGATGGCTTCTGTTCTCTCCCAACCCTGCTTCTTGCCTTCATGTGTACAGCTAACTGTATATTTGCAGTAATGTATGGTCGCTTGCCTGTGGGGGTCTGTAATGGAAGTGGTTAGTCGTGCGAAAGGGGGATTTCATAAGAGATAACCTGTAATCAAGACCTAGAGAAGTGACTAGGATTGCTGTAGATAGATCAAGAGTGGAAGAGCTGTCCAGGCAGAGCTAACAGCTTGGGCAGGAGCCTGGAGATACAAAAAGTCTTGCTGGGATACTAATGGTACCAGAGGAAGAGAGAACCCAGTTTGATGAGGCATGGTTGTATTTGTTTACAATTAAGGGATGAGTCAGAGAGGAGAAAGAGTGAGATTGTGTTGTGAAGAACAGGATGAGAACTTGGTTGGAGATTTTTGTGAAGGAGGACCAGTGCAGATTTAAGACATTCATGCTAAGACTTGTGATGGAGAGAAAGATAGTGAATACGTTTGGGGAACTCACTTGTTCACGAGGGAGCTGGGAGTAAGGTCGGGGAATGAGGCTGGGACCTTGCTGCTTTAGGAGCTTGGCAAGAGCGAGGCCCTGCGGGGGGATGAGAGACGTACAAGTGTTCTGGGTTGCTAGGAGACAGCATCTGTATACTAGCTAGGAATCAAAGTTCTTAGCCCTTTAATTACCTTGTGCATTAAAAGTAAGATGACTTCCTTCATGAGAGTAAAAATGACCTACACTATATAAGCTTGTGATGTTTCTCAAAGCATGTTTTATAGAATGCTACAACCCTGAGAGGTGTTAATAAGGTTCAAGAGAAATACAATGGGTTTCGTGACCAAATAAAGTTGGGAAACCCTGCAGCTGGTGTGATTCATAGAGCATGCTCACATATTAAACCCTTCCAGAAATGTACACAGGAATCAGGCTTGATGTTGTTGAAGACAGGTTTTTCCTAATATATTCATTTATTCATCCATTCCCCTATCCAGCAAGCATGTAGGAAGTGCACAGTGTAGTGTCGTGGCTATGACATGCTGGCCCCTGTGTCTTGCAGTAGAGAATGTTGGCAGCCCATGCCCCTCCTCTTATGAGAATCTGCTCAGGCATAAGTATCTGTGGTCATCTGACACGTCCTACTGTGGTGAGAAGCCTGACGTGGCAAAGCCTGTGTGAAGGTTGTTTAAACGTTCCCATTTGTACTCTGGAGTAGAGCCATGTGGAGTTATTGATTGTCTATCAGCCCATCCCTCTGGCCTCACATCTCTGCCTTCATCAGTCTCTCCACCTTTTCACAGAGTGGTTCCTGTCCCGCCTGCTCTGCACGGCCAGCGTACATGGCAAGGGAACTTTCAGGTCTGAGAAGCTGGTGACTCGCCTATGGTTACCCAACTGGTTGCAGGAGAAGAGCCAGAACCTAACCCAGCTGGTTCTAAGTTCCAATCTCATTGCATTCTTGTTGGGAAGGGATAACTTGAAATGATTAAAAATGGGGGGGGGGCACATTTAAGTGGACATAACAGGTTGAGTGAGGCCCTGTGGACAGTGACAGTTTAATCAGTATAGTATAAGATCTCCATCGCTGCCCTTGATGTCCAGTGATGATTTGACCATGTGCCTGGCCAAGTACTTTCTATGCATTTCTTTAATTTCTCAGCCCTGTGAGGTAGTAATTGCTACCTCATCTCATAAATGAGGAAGGAAGCTCAGAGCCGAAGTACGGTGTCCATTTTACACAGTTTGTAAGGGCAGAGCCATGCTTCTATTTTAGGCTGTTTTGAGCCCATTCTGTGCGACAGGAAATGGTTTTTTTCAGGTTCAAACTGGCAGAGTCCATGTGTCTTTTCTCCTCTCCTTTCACCTTTGTGAAAGCTGACTTTTAGCCAAATGCTTGCACACGACTCTCATCTCAGCTCTCAGGAGGCTAAGAGGAGCATTGCAAGTTCAAGGCTAGGCAGGGCTACTTTGTGACTGGTCTCAACAAAATGAAACAAAGACAACCATGCAGACAAAGAAAAAGACAGAAAGACACCACCCGCGCATGCACGCACAAGCCTGTGTGCACAGCCTACACGCACACAGGGACACAAATAAAACATGCAAAATGCAACCGTCTCTCAAAAGGGATCTGATCCACTCACTGAACAACTAAGCCGGGGAGATCTCCCACGGCCCTTAGGAGTGCCTAGCTAGGTGAAGGAGCTCTAGGAGCTGAGGATTTAGAAGTGGACACACATTCTTGGATATTATTCTTGTGAACCTTAACAGCCAGTTGCAAGAGGATACAGTAAAAGACACAGACTCCAGAAAAAAAAATGCCACAATGATAACTATAATGCTAAGAATGTAAATGAAACAGAATGAAATAGACTGGGTGTTTTATTTTTTTCAGCTATAAGGATTTTTTTATTTTTGTTTATTTATTTAAATATTTATTTTTATTTTATGTGTCTGGGGATCTTGGCTTGCATGTATGTATGTGCATCACATGAATGCCTGGTGGGTGGAGTATCGGATCTAGAAGTAGAGTTAAGGACAGTTGTGAACCATCAGGTGGGTGCTGGGAATTGAACCCAGGACCTCTGGTAGTGCATTTAACCTCTGAGACAGCTCTCAGTTCCCACTGATTTTTTTTTTAGATAGGGTCTTACTGGATAGCCTTTGTTGGACTTGATGTTGCAACTCTCCCACTTCAGCTTGCCCAGTGCTGGGACTATAGGCTTGTATCCAGCTAGTCTGTCTCTTTTAGATCTGGTATTGCATGAGTTACCTCTCTTGTTGCTGTGACTAAAGCAACACAGGGAAGCGTTTATGTCGTGCTCACAGTTTGAGAGTCCAGCTCATCACAGCAGGAAATGCCTGGTGGCAGGAGCTGGGGGCCACTGCTCACATTGCATCCCCAGTCAGGAGGCAGAGATCAGATGTTGCATGCTGGTCCTCATCTCATTAGCATGCACTTTATTCATTCCGGGGGGGGGGCTCCAGCCAGGGTGATGGTGTAACCCACAAAGTGGGTCTTCCCACCTCATTTAACATAATCTAGATCTTTCCTCAGAGGCGTGGCCAAACGCTTGTCTCCTAGGTGAGGATAGTTCTGTTGTTGGTCAATATTGCAGGTAGTCAAAGCAATGCCTTTTTGTGAAAGTGACATGCAAAGTAACATTCAAATTAGAAGGAGTAGATTGGGTGGGGAGGAGAGGGGAAGAAAGAGATAAAGAGATAGGTAGATAGATAGATAGATAGATAGATAGATAGATAGATAGATAGGGAACATTCTTAGGAAGAAAGACCATCATTTACAATGATCCTGCCCATGGGTTTCTCTGTTGGAAGAACAAGAGGAAGGACAGTGTCCTTATGATGGGTCATTGTGGGGGGTACACGAAATACAGTTGGAGTTGGAGGGAGACTAGGTTAAAGTGGCTGTTAGTGTAAGCATATAAACAGGGATGACAACATGGTCATGATTCATGCTTTAGAAGATTGTGTTGACTGGTGAATGGAGAAACTATTACGAGGAGATAAGGAAGTAGTGCGATCCGCTGGGGATATTGCAGGAGTTTTGATAAGATTATAGTTTTATCAGTTACCACCGCAGTAATGCTGTATAAGACACACCCCATAAACTCAGCAGCATAACAACAACAATCCATTGTTGCTTAGGAGTTTGTGGACTGTTTGTATCGTTTTTTCTGTTCTGAGCCAGGCTCTGTTGTTCCTGACTAAACTAGCCTGTGTACCCGTGATAGCTGTGGATGAGGTAAGTAGCTTTGCCATGCTGCCTGGGTTCTTCACTGTGTTGGGTTGAGAAGGACTGGATGTCATCTGCTTTAGGATGACTTTGCTGGGATGGCTCTGATCTTTCCTGTAAGTCCCTGATACTTCTCTAGGAGCCCAGCTTGGGCTTCTTCTCAGTCACATTTTTAATGGCTGTGGCAAAGGACCAAGGATGGAGGTATAACAAGCAAATGCATCTTAAGATCGTACCTTTGGTTAAGTTTGCTTCTATCCTATTTGTCAAAGCAGGTTGTTTGAGGGTCTTCATAGTCAGTGTGGGAGGGTGTAGCAAGAGGCCGGCACTCAGGTGTGAGGAGGATTCCAGAAATCAAGGCCACGAGTGTGATTACTGATGGAGGAGAGTGAAAGAGAGGGTCCAATAGACTCAGAAGGTGTTTTGTATTTATAGTTCAAAGAACATGCTGAGCAGTTGGATTTAAGATCCGAGAGGTTGTGTATGTTGTCGAGAATCAAAGGAAGCTCCCAGCTTTGAGGCGTTTACTCAGATGTCAAGGACGGGGGCAGGACAGGTTTGACAGGGTCCCTGGAGTTCTAAGATATCTGATAGGAACTGAGATGAAGGGGTGAGGGTTGTGGTTGATGTAGAAGATGAATTCTTGAGGAATTAAGGGCTGAGCAAGTAGATTTCAGAGGCATCACTAGAGACTGTATTTGAAGCCATGGCATGACATGAGGCTAACCATAAAGGGAATGTCTAGGTGTGGAAATGAATCAGGCAGAAGAGGGAGTCTAGTAGCCTCAGAGTAAAACAGAAAAGTGGAATCCAGCAAAGAGGCTGTCTTACTCCATATTCTATTGCTGTGAAGGAACACCATGATCAAGGCAACTCTTCTGATATAAAAGAAAGCATTTCTGGGGCCCAGCTTACAGTTTCAGAGGGTTAATCCAATATCATCATGGTGGAAAGTATGATGTCACACAGGTAGGCAAGGTGCTGGGGAAGTAACCGAGAGCGTTTACCTCTTGATCTCTAGACGGCATGCAGGAGAGAGAGGGAGAGAGGGAACAGAGAGACACAGAAAGACAGAGACAGAGAGACAGATAGAGACAGAGACACAGAGACAGAAGCAGACAGACACTGGGCCTAGCATGGGCTTTTGAAAACCCACCCTTAGTGACACACTTCCTCCAACAAGACCATGCCTCCTCCAACAGATCCTTCTAATCTGTCTCATGTAATTCACCAACTGAGGACCAAGCCTGCAAATATATGAGCCTATGGGGCCAATCCCATTCAAACCAGCACAGAGGCTGAGAAGCGGCAGCATCTAAAACCAAAGGAATAGAGGGACTGTCTGTGTCACGGGAGCTGGAGAGGCTGAGCACCTACGTGTGTTGAGTGCAGCCGGTAGGATGTGGATTAAGAAGCAGGGTCTGGTCACGTGGACATCCTTAGTGAGTGACAGGCACAGTCTTGGTAGAGTGACAGACAGAAACCTAATGGGCAGAGTTGGAAGAGAAAGCCTGTGAGGAGAGGCAGATGGACAGGAACCATAATCCCGTGCGTTCAAGAATGTTTCAGGAATAACTTGATACTTGGAAGTGCAGGTGGATCAAGCTGGTGGCTTCTTTAGGGGATTGTAAATGATGCACTGTGCCGGGACATGAGTCACAGAGATGGTGGGGTGTACTGAAGACAGGGTACTACGTGAGATGCCAGAGAGGATAGACTGAAAATTCAGAATACACTTTATTCAATGTCTGACCTTCAGGTGTATTTCTACCATATACTTTATGGTTAATTTGGAGTGAAAGGGTTATGGCCACTGTTGGAACAGTTTCTTCTGGGTCGTCTGGGCAGTTTTCTTGAGTGTGCCTTAGGCCCAGCCAACACGCACGCACACCCACTTACACAGTTACGCTCACATATACATTCACGAACTTTTCCTTTCCTGTTTTGCTTGTTTGAGTACTGGGGCCCAAACTCAGGACAAACACCACACCACTGTGCTGTGTCACTCAAAGACCTTTTCACAGTAGTGATGGTTCCTGTGGTGTGTTGAATGAGAATGGCCCTTTGAAGGCTCATATTTGAATGTTCCCAGATGGACTGTTTAGGAGAGATTAGATGCTGTCTTGTTGGAGGTGTGGCCTTGTAGGAGGAGGTTAGGTCTGTGTCTCTATCTCTCTTCATCTCCGTCTCTTTGTCTCTGTGTCTCACCCTCTCTCTGTCCTTCTGCCTGTCTCTCTGTCTCCCTCTCCTTCCGCACTGTTCTTCCTATCCTCTCCTTCTGCCTTTGGATCAAATGTAACCTCTCAGCTACTGCCTCAGTGTCCTGACTGTCTGTCTGCCATGATACTTCTTCCCACCACAGCAATCACGGACTAACCCTCCGAATTTGAATTGTGCTTGAATTCACAAATTTGGAATGTGCTATGGAAACTCTAAGAAAGCTCCAATCAAATGATTCCTCTTCTAAGACACCCTTGTCGTGGTGTCTATTCACAACCGTAGTCACCCTAAGTGAGACATCGTCATAGGTTGTTCTCAGTGTGTCTTGCAGTGATGACCGATGCTGGTACATTCAATGTCTTAGGTTTGGATGTGGATGACAAGTTTGGCAGATCCCAGGCAGAGGTAGAGAGGGAGGATGAATCTATGTGCTACATTCTTATCCAGGGTCTTAGACCAGCATGGCTTGATTTCCCTTTTTGATTGATAGATGAGGAACCAGTTGCATCTGGCAATGCAAAGATTCCCATTTATTCATAGACTGGATGACAGCAGCCTGCAACTCGGTGGATCCTGGAGACGCACACATTCCAGAATTCCAGCTGAGCCACGACTTTTTGTGTTTTTTAAGCCAATGTAACTGGACTTTTGAAGTGTCAAGTAGGAACTGGAGAGATGGCTCAGTGGGTAAGAGTGCAGCCTAAGTGTGTGGATCCGAGTTCGAATCCCTAGAACCCATGTAAATCCAAAAATGGTAGCATATGTGTGTGTGTGTGTGTGTGTGTGTGTGTGTGTAATAACAGATGAAGGGGAGGAGACAGGGGAGTCCCCAGAAGTGCATGGGCCAATGGGCTTGCATAGCAACAAAGCAACAGAAGAGGCTATCTCAAACAAGGTAGACAGTGCAGGCTAACACCTGAGGTGGTCCTCTCTTCTCCACATGTGTGCCGTGGCCTATTGTCCTGTGTCCATACATGCATCCTACACACCCATCACACATATACTCAAAGATTTCAAAAAGTGTACCGCAGATATTTCACAGACTGCAAATTTGAAATGTGCTTTGGTTGGGGACAAGCACAGATTCACCTATTACTTAAGCACCTGTGTTTGTGAGCCCTCTGGGAGTTTGTCGGAGTTTAGTAATGACCTTGGAGAAGTTTTGTTTCGTGGCCTCAATAATTTGTTTCACTAATTTAAAATACTATTGTCTTCTTATTTGTGAACTGGAAACCATGCCTCTGTCAGCCTGCCTCCTTGATTGTCTTGCCTTGCCTTGCCTCCCTCCCTCCCTCCGTCCCTCCCTCCCTCTGTCCCTCCCTCCCTCCCTTTCTTTCTCCTTCCCTCCCTCTCTTTCTCCCTCCCTCTCTTTCTCCCTCCCTCCCTCCCTCCTTCTTCTCCTCCCTCCTCCTCCCTCCCTCCTCCCTCCCTCCCTCCCTCTCTTTCTCCCTCCTTCCTTCCCTCCCTCCCTTCCTTCCTTCTTTCATAATTTGAAAGATCTATTTTTTTATTTTATGTGTATAAAATAAAAATGATATATATGTATGTACATATATCATATGTGTGTCTTGTGTGTCTAATGTCCTCAGAGGTCAGAAGAAAGCACTGACTTCTATAAAACTGGAGTTATGAGTGGTTGTGAGTTATGTGGAACCTGGGAATCGAACCTGGGTCCTCTATAAAAACATGAAGTGCTCTTAACCACTGAGCATCTTTCCAGACCCCCAGAGCTTTCTGTTTTGCCAGAAGTAGTACTGAAAAGAATACCTGCTGGGGTCTTAAGATTCTTACCCATAATAATCAGAGCTATCCTAGTTCAGTGTTAGTGAGAAGGAACATAAATGATATCAAGAAACAGGGCTTAAATCAGATGTTTTTTTTTTTTAACCAGGCTGGGTGGCTCAGACCAGTAATCCTTCCTTGTGATGCTGATGCAGGAAGAGGAGTTCAAGGTGCCACAGTATGTTCAGAGACAGCCTGGACAAAGTTGTGAAACCTTGTCTCAATATAGAGAACCTTCAAAAAGACCCAAGCATGTACCTCTCAGTGGTGGACAGCTTGCCTAGCCAGAGGTTCAATCATCGGTACCTCAGTCAGTCCGTCAGTCAGTCAGTCCATCAATCAGATGATGTAATGTGCGAATGCTTCCACTATGGAGCTGTGGTTGTGTGAGACTGTGCCTTTTCCATTACAGAGACTCATTCAGCCAGCCACATTATAATAGACCTAGACCACCATAAAGGCTCATGGGAGCCTTTCCCCAATTGATGGACATGATGTTTAATTGACACTGTTATTATCAGTGTATGACTTACTTTCCTGTCACACAGGGAGGAAACCTTGAACTGCTTCTCATTCAACTCTTGTCAAGAGTAAAATTGGGATAATACATAATATTTCTAGACCAAAAGTCCTATTACCCGTTACCTATTTTTTTTTTTTAAATGTTTTATTGTGATTTCTGAGTTAACCAGAGAGTGATCTACTTTGCTCAGCCAGCATGGAACTGCCTTTCCCAAGGCTTAACTAACTAAGCCATTATCAACTGTTAAACTAAGCCATTATCAACAATTAATATCCAAAGTAGCCTGGTGGGGAATGCTTTTGTTATTTCTGGCCAAACCTTACTGAAAATATCAGGCACCAGTTTGAGTTTTTGTTCTGTCCCCATCAGCAGATTTCCCCTTGGTATTCAGTAATGGGAAGTTTGTCTTTTGATAAATTGTTATCATAAAAATAAGATCACCAGTTTACGAGGCACACGGCTGTCTTTCCCCGCACCCTGGGAAGTTCCAGTTTCAACAATTGAAGTTCTGAGTTCTGACTATCAGGGTGGAGCAGCATTGTTGCTTGTGTGAACGGGAGTGAAGGGAATTCCACTCTGTGGGCCAGAGAGAGAGAGAGAGGAAAAGAGACAGAGACAGAGACAGAGAGAGAGAGACAGAGAGCGGCTGGTTCCATGACCCATTCCTGTGGGTGGGTGAATGCCCTAGAGCTCACGGCCTGTGCACTCTCCTCCCTCTCCCGGCCTGCCACTCCCCAGTTAGCTGGCAAGGCTTCACATCTGTGTCTGCTGATGCCAGGAGCGAGTGTAGTGGTTAAAGGCAAATGCCTTTTCAGGAAGACTGCCTCCAAAGCCCAGTGCAGTAATTAGGTAGAGTGAAACCAAGAAAATGAACCCGTGCTTTTCTCTGGGCTACCTTATTTGAAGAAATAAAAAATGGGTGGAGGGAAAATGGGGAAAGGGGATCACATCTGAAATGTAAATAAAATATCCAATAAAAAATAAAAAAAAAAACAAAAAAAAAAGTCTTCCTTTTCTCTACTCTCTCTTCTGCCCTCAGGTTGTCTCTTTCCTTCTTGACTCTGGGCTTGGCGATTTGACTGGCTTTGACCAGTGTGACACAAGCACGCATGGAAAGTCTCAGAGGCATGGGTGTGTGTGCCTTGGATCTTGGTCTCTGCTCTGGGAACCTGAGCCTACAGGGCTGGGTGAAGAGGCCACACATGTTCCAGCTATGGCCTTAAGGTGCCAGGCCAGGACGGCTTGTCCTGTTGAATCAAGATAATAATATATTCGAACTGTTTGATGCTAATTGTAGTTTATTTACTCTTTAAATGTAACTGAGAGTGTGTATGTGTGAGGAATGTGATGGACTGCGGTGTAGCTGTGGAGGTCAGAGGACAACTTGAAGGTGTTGGTTCTCTCCTACTATGTGGGTCCTGGGGATGGAACTCAGATTATGGTGCTTGGAAGCAAAAGCCTTTAACTACTGATTCATCTTGCCAGGTCCATGTTCTTAATATTGTATTTTTGACAGTTACACACATGTACAGAATGTGTTGTATCGTATTGGTCACCATTACCCTTTCTCATTCCATTCTTGCTGACTTCTCTTCTTCCCAAATAGTCCCCCTTCTACTCCTATGGTGTGTGTGCGTGCGTGTGTGTGTGCATGTGTGTGTGTGTGTCTTATGCAGGTAGTCACAGACACTGTGTTTTATTATTGCAATGGCCGTGTCGTATCCAGAAGTTATTATTTCGTAGTGTCTCTATCCTCTGTCTCTCACTGTCTTCCCATCCCTTCTCCGTGAGAGTTCCTGGCCCTCGGAAGCTGTCAGTAAGTCTTGTTTAGGGTTACACACTCAGCAGTCACTTCTGCTCTGTACTTTGACCAGTTGTTAGACTCTTCACTAACGGTCATCCTCAAAACAAAAAGAGCCCTCTCTGACCCAGGCTGAGGGCAGCACAGGTCTGTGGGCATGGCTTTTGGTTTTTGCTCTTACGAAAAGCTGGTAGAATTTCCAGTAGCTTCTGGACACTTTTGCTTATGCCGTGCGCTTACTCTGGAGATGGAGCATCTGTCTCCGCTGAGTCTGTGACTCCTGCGAAACCAGGCAGGGCTCATTTTCCTACATTCTGACTTACCATGTATACAGAGAGCGCACAAGCTCCACTCCATTTTCTTCTTGCTTGTTTGATTTCTAACTCTTTTCCTTTTAGTTCTTATCAATACGTTGTTTATATGTTATATACATGTTTTTCTTTTCCTTAAGATTCTTTCCTGGAGAATAAATTCAGTTGCATGCAACACACTATTTATGTCACTTGAAAGGGTGCAGTGGCCTTGAGTCTGTCTGTCCTGTGCAGCAGCCATCACTATTATCCACATTGTAAAGACCTGTTGTTACCTGATCCCCAAACATACACCTTCCCCTCAAATATCCCTTCTTCCCTTCTAATCAGTACTTTGTTTTCTGCTGGTGTGGATTTACATTTTCTGGGCATTTCATATAAACAGCATCAGCAGTCTGTGGTCTTTTGTGTCTTGCTTCTATTACATAGAGTTTCCGAGGTACAAGCTGTGTCAGGATTTATTCCTTTCCATGGTGTGGTACTATTCCATCACATAGCTACACGCCTCTTTGCTTGTCTCCTCAGCAGTTGATAGCCCTCTGGGATGTTCCCACTTTTCAGCTATAATCGGCAGTGCTACTCTGAGCATCTGCACACAGTTTTTGTATGAATATGTTTCCAATTCTCTTAAGTAGCTATCTGAGTCATACGGTAACTCTGTACTTCAGCATTTGAGGAACTGTTGGCTGTCTGGGCCACTTTACATTTCCAGCAGCAGCATGGGGTGGGGGTGGGGTTCTGACTTCTCTGCGCTTGTGTAGATTCAGTCTGTTTCTAGTTTCTGTTTTAGCCGTTGTCACGTCTGAAGTGGGATTCTGTGGCTTTGATTTGCATCTCCCTACTGACAAATGATGCTGAACATCATTTCGTTGCTATTGGTCACCTGTGAGTAATCTTGGGAGAAACGTCTGCTTGAGCGCTTTGCCCATTGTACTGTGTTCATTTGCTTTGAGGTAGGGTCTCATTGCTTTCCCTAGGTCAGCCTCGAGCTCTTGGGCTCCAGCACTCTCCTGTCTTTGCCTCCCATGTGCTGGGATGTTTGGTGTGTGCTACTGTGCTTCACTCCACTGATTACTGTTACATTGGTTTGTTTGTCCTTTTCTTTTCCTTTCCCCTCCCCTTCTCTCCTCTCCCCTCCTCTCTTCTCCTTCTTCTTTCTTTTATTTTGGTGCTAAGCCTTGAACATGCTAGAACATGCCTTGAACAGGCCTTGTGCATGCTAGGCTATACCCTGGTGCTGTGGTCCTAGTCCTCTCAAATACTTATGTTTTCATTTAGAATGTCTTTTACTGATTTCTTTTTTATGACAACGTCTCCCTCCCCCCCCATGGAGTCCAGTTAGTGCTGCCTGATGGAATAATGCCTGTTCCTGTTGGCTTGACCTTGTGTCGGTAATCGAACCTTAGTGACATATGAACACAATGGCCATGCCATGTCCTGAAGACTGCACTAAACAGTGGTCCTCCTCCTAACTCCTAAGTCTTTCTTCCTCTTCTGTTTCCTGAGCACAGGGATGGGGTGGGTGGGGGTGATATAGATGTCTCAGTAAGGACTGAGCAAGCATTGTGTGTGGTGTGTGTGGTGTGTGTGTGTGGTGTGTGTGGGTGTGTGTGTGGTGTGTGCGTGTGGGGTGTGTGTGTATGTTTGTATGTGTATGTGTGTGGTATGTGTATGTATGGTGTGTGTGATGTGTACATGTGTGTGATGTGTAGTGTGTGTAGTATGTGTGTGTATGTGTGTGTGTGGAGAGAGAGAGACAGAGACAGAGACAGAGACAGAGACGAGTCAGAGTCAGTCAGTCAGGGTCTCACTGAGTTGTGTCGGTTGGTCTCTAGTTCTAATTCTCCTGCCTCAGCCTCCCCCATATCTGGCTTACAGGCCTTTGCCATCAAGCCCAGTGAAGTTTGTCTTTTGATTGTTCAACTGTAAGTTATATTATCTGTGTTCTGTACTCTCTTAATTAGATATTTCATTTGCAAATACTTTCTCCTGTTTTTAGTTATAAAAATGAAGATTTATTTATATGTATGAGTGTTTTGTTTGCATGTATATATGTACACCATGTGCATGGCAGGTGTCTGAGAAGGTCAGAAGAGGATGTCAGATCCCCTGAAGCTGGAGTTATGGATAGCTATAGGCTATGTGTGCTGGGAACTGAACCTGGGTCCTCTGCCAGAGCAACAAGTACTCTTAACCGCAGAGCTATTTCTCCAGCCCCTTGGCTTAACTTTTCTTTTTGATAATAAAATACAAAAGCTTTTAAGTTATATGAAACACAACTTATTTTTTTTTCTTCTGTTACTTATGCTCACATTTAAGAAACCCTTGTTAGCTGAGCAGTGGTGGTGCACGCCTTCAATCCCAGCACTGAGGAAGCAGAGGCCAGCCTGGTTTACGAAGAGAGTTCCAGGGCAGCTAGGGTAACACTGAGAAACCCCACCCCCAAAACAAATGAACAAAACAACAACAACAAACCCATCCCAACCAACCACAACCAACCAAACAAACAAACAAACAACAAAAAATCCTGTGTTTAGTCTAAGCTCAGATATGTATATTTATGCTCCTTTTAAGAGTTTTGTAATTTTATTGCTTTCATTTCTTGAGTAAAGTAGGGATTCAATTTCATTTATAGCCAACTGTCTCTGTGTGATTTATTAGAAACATTATTCTAGTCAAAAATTAGTTGGCCACAGATAGGTTTATTTCTGTACCACCAGTTTTTTTATTGTTGAGAATATGTGGTGGTATTGATAGTATTATGTTGGTTATATTGTCTTTGCTTGTGTTTATTCACATTGCTGTCTTCCTGAGCGTCTCAGTAATTTATAGTAATACTCCAGAAATTAAGATACAAGGGTAACGCAAATAGCAATCGCATGTCTAAGTGTTTTATATTCACTAGCTCAGTTAATAAAACTGAACTCTGAATATGATATAGCTTTGTGGTAATGTGTGTATGTGTGAAATTCTTCCCTTTCTTAATGATTATTTTGAGAAAATACCCATAATATTTTCAATTCTCAAAAAATATGATGAGTGGTATAATATCCCCTTTTCACATCAATCTAGGTTTAAAAAAGATGTAGACATAGGAGGACTGTTTGGGAATAGGAAGTCTAACAGAGGGAGGGAGATAAGCTAAGAATGGGCACAAATGTGAGAAAACCATCAGAAAAATGTCCCAGGGCAGCCCATTAGTCTGTACAATCAATCCCAGGGCAGCCTATCAGTCTGTACAATCAACCCCAGGGCAGCCCATCGGCTGTACAATTAATCCCAAGGCAGCTCATCAGCTGTACAATCAATCCCAGGGCAGCCTATCAGTCCACACAATCAATCTCAGAGCAGCCCATCAGTCTGTACAATTAATCCCAGGACAGCCTATCAGTCTGTACAATTGATACATGGCAAAATGAATGCAAAAGCAGTTAAGCAGTTAGTCATAGTATTGATGAAGAGAGAGAGGGAGGTGATGTTAATGTCTCTCAGTAGAGAAATTGAATCTGGTGACTTTGGGTCTGCACACAGCTAGACCTCACAGTCTGGTTTTTAGGTGCTATACCTCACCGTCACATGCAGTAGCAACATAGAAGTAAGCTGCAAGGGAGTCCACCAAGGCATCACATCAAAACCCAGTGGGGTATAAGCCCAGCGAAGAGGAGGCCTTCCCTTGTGCATTTGTGTCTTTCACAGTGCCTGATGTTGAGTGCAGCTGCAATGAAGCATTTATGGAAACTCCTAGGAACAAGTAAAGCCAGCGTTATAAAGGACTCGTTTGGATTTTGGTTTCAATGGTGGAAATAGTTTTCTCTCCCTCAGGACTATTTATACGTGAGTGAGAGCGGAGGAGATAGAGGAGCCTTGAAATGGGACATTTTTAAATTAGTGCAAGCTGTTTTTACTGCTTGTGTTTCCTTAACCACTGTACATTTCTCGGTGCTCAGCCCTTGGCCCGACGTAGGCCCTGTTCTATTTTATTCCATGGGCGATGACTTATTAGGTTTTCTAAGCTCAACCCACCAGGTACCACTGTTTTTTGTGTTTATGAGAGAAACTTGCCATATAACCCAGACTGACCTGAAACTCACTGTGTAGCCCAGGCTGGCCTTGAACTCTTACTTGGCAGTCCTCCTGCCTCCTTCCCTGCAGTGCTAGGAATTAAAATGTACACCAGCACTCCCAGCTCCCTGGCATCCCCTTACTGTTGATCATGTGCCTCAGCAGAAGCCATCTGTGGTCTAGCACATGGTAAATAAATTGCTAGCTTTGCTGTGTCTGCTCTTTTTACTAGGCTGAGTGGCTTAATCTAATGGTACTATCTATTTTGTTTTCAAGAGCCTTGAGAACATATCTAGCACTTACCAGATGTTCAGTTAGCAGTTACTGAGTGTGTACATGTGAACCAGTTCAGAATAAAGATACAGCAAGAGCCAACTTAGCGATATTTCCCCTGGCCATTTGCGTATGTCTAAGAAGTTGTGTGCCATCTTGTTTGTTCCTGTGATAGTCCATTGAGGTTGGTACCACCATCCTCAGTCTCATGAACAGCGCAAAAGCACCTAAGGAGTTAGTTAACTACCTGAAGCTCTGTGACAATAAGGTCCGAGTCACTTTCCGTTCCAGTTCTTTCTAATCACCTTGCCTCTTAGACAGTTCACTCTGAGTAACTGGCAGAGTGAGGTAATGCCGGCCAGTACCAGGAAAACCATCTTCAAGATAATGCTTAGACAACTATTACTTCATCAGGAGATGTGTTAAAAGTTGTTTCTTTTAGAAACCAGGTCACCAGGTTACATATCCATAGTCTTAGCCACCTTGGAGACTGAGGCAGGAGGATAGCTAATCCTACAAGTTCATAGTCAGCCTGAGCAACAGAGAGACCCTTATTTGGAAAAAAAAAAAAAAAGCCTTTTTGATCTTTTCTTATATGACAAGGCACATGCTTGCCTCCTAGACAGTAATTTTCCTGTTTAAACTAGTAGCTCTTTGATGTGCCAGTAGATGTCTAGCATAGTGAGTTAGAATAATTGGTTTTTAAAATAATAGGACTTTAAAGGCAATGTTGGAGATCTTCGCTTCAGTTTGTCAATCTTACAGAGAATGTCACAGAACCCTCAGAATTTGAGCTCTGGCCTCTGTTTTCTTGCTTATCCAGTACAGAGGGGTCTTCTCTCCCCTATGAGGCTCCACATGCGTGTTAAAAGCCTCTCAGAGCAGTATTGAGCACAGAATGCTCCCATTTAAAGAGACTGTAAGGGATTAGCGAGAGTCATGTCTCTCATAAGGGATGTTGGCACAGTGTGGGCCCGTCTGGTGAACAAGCGCTGGATCTCCGGTTCTGTCAGGAAAGGATCTGTGCAGATCTGGTTCCCAGGTGCATCAGAGAAGGGGCAGGTCCTGCTGGCTGCCTGTCAATGATTCCTGGACACTGACTGAAAATGCAGATGGGTATTTGCTATACAAAGATCACCAGCTTATAGTGAGGATCTTGTGATATTTAACTTTATAAAAGATGTGTTTTCTTTTACACCTGTCCAATGACAGTAGGAGACGATGAAAATGGGAAGGCTACCAAGTAGACACTTTGGTTACCTCTGACGTTTTGATTCTAAAGTGATACAGTGAGGGCCTTATACGAATTACCTACGAAATGGCTCTCTCATTCCAGGCAAGGTTCTGACTGACAGGTAATGCTAATTACATATTCTTTTGCTTGATTTATATAAGATCAAGTAGTCAGACTTGAAAATATATTTTTGAGAAACTGGTGTGGGACCAAATGAAAGCTTATATATATGACATATATACATCCATTCCTTTTTATTGCAATTTTTCATACAATATATTTCAGTTAGTTTCCCTCACCCAATTTCTCCCAGATCCTCAGTACTTCCCACCCACTCAACTCCCTACCCTTGTTTATCTCTCTTTAGAAACAGGCAAACAAAACCCCAAACAAACCAGAATTAAAAACAAAACTAAAGAAAAAATACAAGAAACACACACACACACTATAAAAACAAAACAAAAAAAATGGAAACCATAATATACAAACAAAAGACCAGTTACTCACAAAACAAAACACAACAACATTAAAACCCAAAATGCTTAAAGAAAGCAAGCACTGTGAGACAAAGTCTATAAAAATACCATTGAGGTCATTTTATGTTGATCAACTACTGCTGGAATAGAGCCTACATTTAAGTATGGTTTCTATACACACTGAAATTCTATTGGAAAAAACGACGTTTTCCTTTGCAAGCACATGTCAGTTGGAAATAACTGGTTAGGGATTCGAGTTCCTGTCCACTTCCCCCCTCAATTCTGGGACCACATCTGAACCTGCGCATGCTGCCACCCTCTGTGAATCCATGTCAGTCCTGTTGTGTCTGGAGGTCACTGCTTCCTTGGAGTCACCCACAACCTGTGGCTCTTACAATCATCCTGCCTCCACTTCAGCAGAGCTCCCTGAGCCCTGAGAGGAGGGCTGGATGAAGACATCTCGTTTAGGACTGAGTGTTCTGAGGTCTCTGACGGAACATTCCCAATCGTGGCTCTCTCTGTGTTAGTTCCCGTCTGCCTGGGCTTCTAAGGATTTCATAGTGTACTGTAAATTACACTATGTTAACTATTTATGTAATTAATTATTACACTAGTTAGGCATTGATTTATTTTATGGACTCTGTGGTAAGTCCTCATGACATTCCAGGCTATGTTGGCAGAATGTAATTGAGATTTAGTTTAGGTAATATAAAAAAGGAAAAGTGCCCAGCTTGAGGACTAGTGTGTCTTAGCAGATGTTATGAGTGATAGAGCTTTGATTTGGGGATGACAGTGAAGGTTCTGGAGTGGTGATAAATGGAAAGTCCCAGAAAGCATGAGAGCTGCTCAAACCTTTGCACCGTCCCACAGGTTCTGTGGGTCCGCCTTAGCTCTCTAATATCTAGAATGTCCTGGGCCTCCTTCCTTCTTTCTCAGCATTTGTCTCATGTGTGTTGAATTTTGTTTTTCTCCATGGGAATGCATTTGGTCATAGAATTAAATCCAAGTGGAAAAAACAGATGTCTTCTAGTCAGTTTAATTTCAGCCATAGGCTTGGGCTGCCTCTAGTTTAGAAAGTGAAAACTACATCTAATTAATCTCTTGTGTTTTCTTGAGTGTAGTTAATTTCTGTAGGTTGGAGTTTTCCTTATAGCATCTTCTGTAGGGCTGAATTTGTGGATGTTGTTTAGATTTGACTTTGTTATGAAATATCTTGTTTTCTCCATCTATGGTGATGGAAAGTTGAGCTGGATATAACAGTTTGGGTTGACTAATTAGAGTCTGTAAGATAATCTGTCCAGACCTTTCTGGCTTTTAGAGTCTCTGCTGAGAAATCAGCTGTAATTCTGATAGGTCTGCCTTTATATGTTACTTGGCCTTTTCCCCTTCCAGATTTTAATGTTCTTTGTTTATTCTGTACATTTAGTGTTTTATTATGTAGCAGGAAGATTTTTTTCTTTTCTGGTCCAATCTGTTTGGTGTTCTGTAAGCATCTTGTATATTAATAGGCATCTCTTTCTAAAGGTTAGGGAACTTTTCTTCTATGATGTTGAAAATATTTTCTGGGCCTTTGAGCTGGCAATCTTCTTCTATTCTTATTATTCTTAGGTTTGGTCTTTTCATAGTGTCCCAGATTTCCCGGATGTTTTGCCAGGAACTTTCCAGATTTAACATTTTCTTTGATGTATCAATTTCTTCCATTGCATCTTTGGCACCTGAGATTCTCTCTTCCATCTCTTGAATTATATGGGTGATGCTTGTGTCTGTAGTTCCTGTTCTCTTTCCTAGGTTTTCCATCTCTAGAATTCCCTCAGTTTGTGTTTTCTTTATTGCTTCTATTTTCATTTTCAGGTCTTGAACAGTTATATTCATGTCCTTCATCTGTTTGATTGTATTTTCTTGTATTTCTTTAAAGGATTTATGCATTTCCTCTTTAAAGACTTCTGCATTCTTCATAAGATTGGATGGATTGTCATTTTCTTGTGCTTCAGCTGGGTTGGAATATCCAGGGCTTGTTGTAGTAGGATAGCTGAGCTGCCATATTGCTCTGACTGTTGTTGATTGTGTTCTTATGCTGACATCTAATCATCTCGATTTGGGGGTTATTATAGGTTTAGGGTTAATTTCTAAGTTTTATCTTTTCAGATGGGTAGTTTTTTTTTTTTTTTTTTTTTTTTTTTTTGGATTTTTTTCCCTTGGTTTCTGTTTCTTTTCTGTCTTCTGGCCTGAGTGTCCTGGGTTTCTGGTGACTAGTGAGTCTTCAGGTTCAGTGTGGTGTCTACTGTGGGGTTTTTGCTACCTGCATGACCTACATGGGGTTTTGGATGACAACATTGCTGCTAGGGTCCCTAGTGTCAGCGTGGCCTGCTGTGTCTGGGGCCAGTGTGGCCTTGGGTAAAGCAGGTGGAGTTGTGGGCTGGAAAATGGAATCCAAGGAACATGGCACATTATATGGCTGTTAGGTGTTCTTTAAGGGGAGTTGGCAGGCATAGGGCATGGAGTCTTACCTGGTGTCTCTGGTGCCAGGGTGGCCTCTGGGAAAGCAGGTGGAGTTGACATATTTAAATTATCACAATTAAAAGAATTGTTTAGGTAAGGTTCTTGTTTTTCTTCATTCATATAGTAATACAATACTAAAAAATAAATACTCATCCCAGAGTCTAAATATCTAACATTAAAACTAAGAAAAATTCTCTATCAAACATTTGAAAATGAAATAGTAAAAACATGCCTTTTCTCTGTGTGATTCTGACTGAAACTGGACAATCGTTAGAAGAAACTTCTATGTCAGGATGTGTCCATCAAGATCTGAACATTGACATCTACTTTATCCGCCTGTTGATGTGTCTCTAACCTTCTGCCACATTCTGCTAATATGGCATTTCCTCACGGAAGCTAATATGACATTTCCTCACGGAAGCAATTAATTATACTCTGAAAGGGGGCAATGGTTTTGGTGACCACAGCCTGTAGAACATTTTGGGTTAGTACTAATTCCAATATATTTCATGTAGATCACTTTTATAGCCCTTCACAAATCCCGGTATCCTTTCTTCTTGATTGTTTTTCTCATTGCACAGATCATGGCTTGTTCGTTTTTGTAACCACCTGCATGTCTCATGAGTAGTTCATCGTCATGCCAGATATGCAATAAATGTCAGAATGAATGATTATATTCATGTCTGAAACCATTCCTGTGAACAGATTGGCTCATATACTGAGCTCAGAGGAAAGGTGGATGAGTGAAGAAGAGGGTAGCTGGGGAAGGAAGGAGGTTGGCAGGGGTTCAAGGTGAGCAAAACAAGAATGGCAAGATCCGGAAAGGCCAGTGTGTTCTAGTTATCTGAGGCCGGGTGAGAATGTGTATTCTAGTTATCTGAGGCTAGGTGAGAACATGTGTTCTAGTTATCTGAGGCTAGGTGAGAACTGACCCCAAATACTGCAGGGGAAGTAAAAGCAACTGTCTCACTCATGGCTTCTGTGGGTAACAGCTGGTCAGCACACAGGGGGCAGGGGGACGCCAGTCTCTGGTCATCCTGTGCTTGAGCGGATGGATGATGGTCTGCGGTGTGGTAATGTTGGGACGTAAGGCCTTGGGGAGGTAGGGCTAAGAGGTCATTAGGATTAAACTAGTTTTTATTGTTCTCCTGAGGCTGTTATAAAAGCCAGAGCCTACTCTTATCCTGCTCTTTGGTTTCCAACATAAAAATGCCATCCCTTGCCTCACGTGCTCTCCTATTGTATCACAGTGTGATTCAGCCGAGAGAACCACAGAACTAAACCCATGTAGGCGTCAGCTCTAGACCCTCCAAAGCTGTGGCCTAAATGAACCGTTTTTGTTTATAAAGTTAGCCACTTTAGGTACTACTTCATTATAGCAATGGCGAGCTGAACAGTATACCCATAAACTTCGATATCATCAATATAATTTACTATCCAGTTGACACGTTGACAAGTCATGCTTGAATATCACCATTGAAAACGAGTCCACCTAACGTCCCAGTAAAACAAAACAAAGTCAGTGTCATTCTGGCATATTCTGAAAAATAAATGTGTTTTGATTTTTATCTCATGTTTAGCACCTAACAAAGGATATTTTTACCTTTTTCCCACAATTTTTCTGTATAAATACATGCTCAAAAACTTCTTTCATTTTACATTTGGATTTGTTAGCACTATTTTAAAGAAAGAAAACTTGTTCTTATTTTTTTTTCCTTCGATATCATTAGATTTCTTTCTTAGCCTTTACAAAGGCTTTTCTATTAGGAAGGAAAAATGATAAACCACTATAATGAAGAAAGTATGACATGTTCTATTTTGATGACTTAAAGAATTCTTTCATAATTTCATACGTACATGCACGCATATATAATACTTTCATCATATTCCCTCTCCTATGCTCTCTTATCCTCATCCCCACGTCACCAGGCTCCTTCTTTCCAGAAAGTTCCACTCCTATTCCCTCCCCCCATATGTCTTTTCCACTACATTTAATTAGGGTTGCTTGTATGAACAAGGGTCAAGGGGTTATTTACCAGAGCAAGGGCATCTAACCACTGAGCACACCACAGAGGAACATTACTCCTCCTCCCCAGTAACTGTTAACTGCCTATATGTCCTCAGGGAGGAGTGGGGCCTAATGGTCCCCATCTGTGCTGCCGTGTCAGTGGACCCCAGTCCTTCTGCAGGTCTTGTGCCATGCCCACTGATGCTGACTTTGTAGCTGTACCATGTGACAGAGCTTTACAGTGCTCCATGCTCCTGAGTCTGGCAGGGGCTGTTCTAGATGCTCGACTTGAGGCTGAGACTTAACAGTTACTTCTCTGCACTTTGCTATTCATGAGTCTGCGTTTATCATCGCCCGCTGCAAACAGAAGCTTCTTTGCCCAACGGAGAGAACAGCATCAACTGACGTGTAAATGTCTAAAATCAGATAGAAGTTGCTTTTCTCCTGCCTTTTGCCTGCCTTCCGGATGGGCTGCCCCAGGAGCCACTTGATTTTTAAAGCTTATTCTTTTCAGGTGGAGTCTTTCATGATCAGTGAGGTTCTAAGATCTGTTCGCTGCAATTGCTGGATCACGAAACTCAAGCATTCGTCTTGCCCTCAGATTGTGCAGTGGACAGAGAATATAACTCTGGTGGCTTGAATTTGTCACTACTGAAATGGTGACATTATTTCTCTGTTGTCTGCCTCAGGACATTTATGTTCAAAGTCTGATAATGTCTGTTTTAAGCTTTTAATAGGAGCCAAGGTAAAGGGTAAAGTTATCTTTAGCTCTAGTGAGACATAGAAAAGGGGCATTTCATTTGGCAGTTTTTATACAAAGCCACTATTGGCAGCCAGGTGTGGCAGCACATACCTGCAAACCCAGCGCTTAGGTGGCCGAGTTCCAGGCCAGCCTGGGCAACATAATGACAGTTTTTCTGTCCCTTAGAGAAACTAAGGAAGATAGTTTTAATCCAGAGTCACATAATGTCTAGGAGATGGGTCTGAAATATTTGAGGATACTCTTACTTTCAACCCCTCCCCCAAATACAAATATGATATTTGTATATTTCAAAGGCTGTAGAATCTAGACCAACACAGGGAAGGAAGCTGGAGACAGATTGTCATAGAAATTGTCATCCGTGTCCCAGCACCTGTGAAATCCACAGGGGTCAGCAGACCACAGGAGAACAACCCTTCACACTGAAAATCAATGTGCTTGATTCTTTATTCAAAGAAGCCTGCTCCCTTTAGTTGTGGAGATTGAAAGGTTCCTTTTCAGTCATAGGCTGTCTCTGTGGCTGTCTAGAAGATGAACAGATGATTTTAATAATATTCCTAATGAAGCCGCTCAGAGAGGCAGCTTGATAGCCTTTCCTTACCCTCTGCCTTTCTTTCCTGGCTAGTGTAGAGTGTGGGATTGGAGTGTAGCTGCAGCCGGGATGAAGGCTTGGGTCTTGTTCTCAGTCTGTGACTAGTGTGTAGGCCCATGCTTCAGAGAAACCATTGAGGGAATGGAATGACACAATGTATCTGGGGGCTTAGTAGTTGGGACTGTGTCAGCCATGCCAGGTGTGGTGCTATGTGCCTGTACTGCCAGTCATGTAGGAGGCTGAGTTGAGAGGTTCTCTTGAGGCCTGGGAGTTCAAGACCAGCCTAGGCATCATAGGGGAGAACTTATATCACAAAGCAGGTAAAAGTTAATCATGATGTTTGTAATTTTAATGTATTTTCTATGTAAAGGGCCATTTTTCTGTGGTCTGCTCGCTCTTCTGGATTTCACAGGTACCTTTGAAAGGTCACTGGGGCTGACCTTTCAGGACATGGATGAATGTTTCTAGGGAAATCTGGCTTCAGTTTCCTTCCTTGTGTTGATCTAGATTCCATACTGTTTGATAGATAAGGATATCACAGTTTGTGTTTTTCTAGATTTTTCTTTTACATCAACAGTGAGATGATCTGCCTTTGGCTTTAATAGTTTAGGGAAGAAGAGCGAGTGCTCCCCCCGTTTTCTCATGTTTTCTGACTCTTAGAGATGATCATTTTTATTTTGTCAAACTTTTTAGGACCCATATCTTTTTTTAAACAAAAATCATGAGAAGCTGTGGTTTTTGTCTTAGCTTCTGTTCTAGGCTCCAACAGACCAGACTAAGAAAATCAAAATGGAGTCACTCGTGCTACAGCGCCACATAATGAACACACAGACTGAGTGCATGAGCACGCAGACCCCTAAGCTGGCTATGAAAACAGGAGAGCTTAGTCTGAGAAAGTGTCCTCTTTGCTTTAAATCTTATTTAAAAAATTAATCACAACAAGTGAGATTTCCGTGTCCTAGTTTAAGATCTATTGGTTGGCTTCTGTGTCTCATGGCCCTAAGCCCACTGTTCTGTCAATTTCCGAGGGAGTTCTCATCCTAGAGTAGACTTTGCCCTGTTTATCAGTTTCACAGAAAAGCCAAGTTTATCTATGTAATCTTGGTGTAATTTTATCTCTTGATAATCTCTAAGTCGCACGCTTGCTTCTATTACTTGATATTTCAAATTTAGGTTCTATTTTACTTCCTCTTCTGCCTGTCACTACTGGAGAGAGTGAGACTCTCTTGCACAACTTACCCTCCCACCCACACAGAAAAACACTTCCTGCCCTCCAAAAACATTTATAATAGCAGCAAGATTATTACTTACTACTTACGTTATTTTGATGCTAGCCAGGCTCAGGATGTGCTGTGGGTGCTTCTGTATGGCTTTTCTGTATGCGTTTTTATTTTCCCTGGAATTAACTTGTTTCATTTTTATATCTACAATGTTTAGCTAACTTATTAGAAGCTTCCCCATACATTCAGGTTTCTCTTCTACAAGAATTCTTCCCAGGAACTGTCTTAACTTAATCTTTTGGACAGGTTGTCCTCTTTGCTTGCTGCTGTCTATCATTTTTCTCAGAATTTCCCTTCATCATGGTGAGAGATTGGGAGGTCTTTTTGTCTTTTTGTTTTTCCTTTTTTTTAAAAAAATGTTTTATTGGTTCTTTGTGAATTTCACATCATGCACCCCAATCCCATTCATCTCTCCCTCTTCTGTACCTGCTCTTCAC
This sequence comes from Mastomys natalensis, assembly GCA_021653895.1. Lineage (NCBI taxonomy): Eukaryota > Metazoa > Chordata > Mammalia > Rodentia > Muridae > Mastomys > Mastomys natalensis. The sequence continues at coordinate 1,022,586 of JAJTUV010001108.1, forward strand.
CCTTGCAACCTCCTCCCCCCAACAGAGAGAGAAAAAAAGTCTCATTATGGAAGCTGCAGTGTGTCACAGTGTGTCTCACAGTACACTCTTTTGTTTATACTTTTTTGCTTGCAAATGTTCATTGAAATGACTTGTTGGTCTGGGACTAGGCCTCTGACTTCTGCTACTCTGTGAATACTGGGACCTCTCTGGAACTCCTCTTGGATATCACATTATTGCCCTGTGTCATGGAAAGCCTATAGTTTTGGATCTGTAGGACTGGCCTGCTCATCAATGGGGTAGATGTTGGGGTAGGCCAATTCAGAGCCCTGGATCTTCTGAGAAGTTAGTCTGCTGGCTCTCCTGCTCTCAGACCCTCTGGGCCAGCTTACCTGCAAACCCCCACATCTAGGGCCAACTCTACTGTGCTGCCCAGGTGGGGTGCAGGGCCTGCTCTCCCAAGTGCTGCAGCAGATGAGAGGCAGGACAAGCTTTCTTGCTCTCATGACCACCTTAGAGCAGACAAGAGGAAGGGCCAACTCTCTCACACTCACACCTTGGGCGTCAGCTTACCCATATCCTGCACACCCAGGGTCAGCTCTACTGTGCTGCCCAGGTGAGGTTCAGGGCCTGCTCTCCCAATTGCTACATCAAGTGAGGAGCAGAGCCAGCTCTCCTGACCTGATGACCTCGGGGCCAGCTCTCCTGTCTGCCATAAGTAGTAAGTGTTGGAGGAGGGGGCCATTTCTCTTATGTCCATGTCACTGCCCAGCAGACAAATAGTGGAGACAACTGTTCATCACTCATTCCCTCAGGCTGGCCTGCCTGCTGCCCGCACCACCAGGGTCAGCTCTACTGTGCTGTTCAGGTGAGGGGCAGGGCCAGCTCACCTGCTCTCATGATCTCAGGGCTAGGTCTCTTGCTTGCCACTGGTGATGAGGATTGAGGGGTGAGGAGGGTATTTCTCCCTTGTCCACGATGCCACATGGGAGATGAGTGATAGGGCCAGCTCTCTCACAACTTACCCACAACTTCTGCAATGTGCAGCCTGCTCTCCTGAGTATTGAAGCTGGCTAGGTGTGGGGTCCGCTCTCTTGCTCTTATGTTCCCAAAGCCAGCTCTCCAATGATGCCCAGGTGAGGGGTGGGGCTAGTTCTGCACAGTCCTCAGACATCAACACGTCCCCAAGTGGCAGCCCAGACCAAGGATGTCCACTTGACCTTTGGTAGTAACAGACCCCTGCTGCTATAGGGCTACAAATTCAGATGTGCCCCCCTGATGGCAGCACAGGCTAGGACCCCACCATGGCCCCCATGTGACATCATCAGTTACTCACATCAGGCTATTCTCTGCTATCCTCTGGTCTCCGGTTCTGCCTCTCTTCGTTGTGACCACATCTTTCTGTTTCTCACCATTCACTTGTTCCTCTTAGATGGTGCCTGGGGTCTCTGAGTGTCTGGGGTTGTCTCAGGAGTGTTCTCTGGAGTATTATACCCGCTCGTGCATAATGGTGTCAGACAAGGGTCATCTCAGGCATGGTGTGTTTCCCCCATTCCCTCTAGGCCTGTGAGGTGCCAGAGGTGGTTATCTCTCAGACTTGCTCCCTGTCTGGCACAAGTAGCCCCTTGTGAGGGTATCTGAATTGGGCTCACTCCTGCCTGGAATTCAGGCAAGATTCTTCTAGTCTCCATCTTGCTCCCCATCCTGGAGCCCATCTGGGCTTGCCTGGAGCCAGACTGGTGGTCATCTCAGGCTAGCTCCCTGTATGGAGTGGGAAGGTGGATTGGTTATCTCAGGCTCACTTTTTTCAGAGAATGTTATGCTACTAATCATTCAGATGTTCATAGGTCACACATGAATGTTGTATTTATGATCCTATACCCAGATTGACATTCTGCTGAGTATAGAATTTAAGTTAGCGGTCTACTGTCTTCTGGTGGCTCTCCCTGCATTTTCTCAGTTCTCAGTTTCTCCTGGGGGAAACCCTCTGCTTCTGAGCTGCCAGTATTGCTACGGTGATCACCATTCTGAAGTTTGATCTTTTCTATTGTTATTAGCTTTTAAGCCTTTTGAACCTTCTGTCTCTTCCCATAATTTTGAAATTTCATAAGATGTGCCTTGACTTGGTTATATTTTAATCTGGATATAACCTTTATTTTGGCAAAAACATGCCTAATTTTTTGTTTTATTTCTTCCCATTGTTTTGTTTGGTTTTGTTCTAGAACTCTCGAATTTCATTCTCTAGGCTTCTGTGTGGGCCTCTAATGCTATTGTGTTTTCTTCCCAATTCATTGTTTGTTTGACTTTCTGTTTTAATTTGTGGAGACTTCCTCAGCTTGCATTCTAACTCTCCTGAGTTTTTGATTTCTTCCATCTTGATTCCAGTGTCCACACCCCACCTCCTTTGAGTCTTTATTGTTTATTTTGTCCGTGCCACAGCCTTGTGTCATGTGTGTTTGATATTAAGATCTTCCTGGATTCTTTGGTAATCCTAAGCCTTCTTTCATTTTGTATTTAGGGTTGGGCCTTTCTGGCCTCTTTTTGTGCCTGGTGATCTGGATCACATGGCATGAAGGAGCTTACATGTGCTCAGACCCTTTCACATCAGTTCCCTCTGCAGGGCGGTACCCCTGCCTCAGCTCTTCATTTTTCCCAGGATAGATCCTGTCTTAAGTTTCATGAAACAACATCAACAACAATGACACCCCCCTCCCCCCCCAAAAAAAACCAAACAAACAAAACTTTAGTTTCCCCCACCATTGAGAATAGCTACCTATGACACAGAAGAGAGGAGTATGTTTTGCTTAATTCTTATTCTATCTAGAAGTTTTATGGTATAAAATGGTTGCTTTCCAAGTGTCTATTTCCTGCCTCTGTCAGACCTAGCGTGTATTTGTCTTCTGGTTTCCAGACTTTTGTCTTTTAAATCTTTTTTCTATTTTCTACTTTTAAAAATGTATGTTGATTTCTAAACATTTGATTATTATTTTAAATTATGTGTGTTTGTGTGGGGTATGTACATGTGCGTGCAGGTGCCCGTGGATTCCCTGGAACCACAATATGGGTACTGGGAACCAAACCTGGGTCATTGACAAGAATAGTGCATGCTCTTAACTGCTGAGCCCTCTCTTCAGTCTTTCTGAGAGTTAATTTCTTAATAATAACAAGTAAATGAAATAGCTATTTTGGATGGACTTCCAGGAAGGAAGTGGGTGTGTATTTTTAGCCCTTCATCTTTAGCTGAACTTTTCTATAAGAAGTGTACTTCCGTTATACCCTTCAAAGGACAATGGCTTTCGTTGGCTACAATTTTCCATTGACTAATGACTTATAAGAAGGCAGTGTATTTGTTTGGGAAGAGATCTTCATTTGGAACCAGGAGGAATTTTTTTTTTTTCTGATCTTGGTCTACATTACTTTGGGCAAGATGCCTTAATGATGTTTAACCTAACCTGAGCCTTTTAATTTGTGAGACAAAGGAGATGATGGGTAAGATCCCATCCAGCTCCCATGGTTCGACACTCTATAAGACTATTAGTCTTTCAATAAATCAGATTGGATGATTCCTCCTCACCCTGAAGTCATTAAACAGACATTTTTCCTATCTCTGGTGTCTGGACTTTTGCTTCTAGAACTGCAGTTAGGACATGCTGTAGCCAGTGCCTTCCAAAGTGCCTGTGTATCGTGTGGCAACATTGGAGCTGCTTCCTGGATGAGAACGACATGTTCTATACACATGTGTCTAGAGCCTAGCTTGTTTCGCCCTTGGTAACCTTTCCTAAGTAGCCATTTTCTTTCCTTCCTGAAAATGTCTTTCTATAAAGATTTCTAAGGAAGTAGAATTTGCATACCAACAGTTTCTCAGGAAAACAAAATAGAGTACATCTATCTATCTATCTATCTATCTATCTACCTACCTATCTGTTTTTGAGACAGGCTATTATTATGTAGCTTATCTATCTATCTATCTATCTATCTATCTACCTACCTACCTACCTATCTGTTTTTGAGACAGGCTATTATTATGTAGCCTAGGTTTGGTTTGAGTCTTATGATCCTTTTACCTCAGCCTCCTGGTTATGGTTTACTACTACACACCAAAATGCACAGGCCCAAACTGTAATATAGCAAGAGGACCAACTTAGTTGCAAAAAGAATCAATTTTCTTTGATTGCTCCGTTATGATCCATGCGGAGTAATGGGTCCAGATTGCAAATGTTTATCAAGAGGCTGGGTGGTAGGAAGAGGCACAAGACTTCAAGCTCTTCCTTAAGAGAGTGGTGCACAGTTCCACTTATGTGTAGAATTAGGATGTCCAGGCCCTGCTGTAAACCTAGAAAATATTGAAGAAAAATGGAAGCAGAGCCTAGATACTCGTATTTTAAAACATTATTTGGGTGATACTAATGTACACCTTGGTAGATTAACTGCTAGGTGAGAAGTTATGTTGAGTACATTAATTTTTAGACATGGAAGAATTCAATGGACTTGGTGAATGAGAGAGATTACGGGCACAGGTATTGGCAGATATTCATTAACCAGAGCCAGAGACGGGTCGTGCCAAGGAGGGGAGTTCTGAGTTGCTGGAGTTTTCATGGTGGAGAGAGAGGATTGGGGAGACTGGTGGAGACCAGAGGATGAATACCGCGAGGAGGGGTGGCCCTGCACTTCCGGGGTTTATTTTGAGGAATGTTTGGATTGATGGGGGAAGAGTTGGAGTGGATATTGACATCCAATTGCAACTGGATTGTGAACATCTCCGGGGTCGGTCTAAGTTTTGGCTTTATCCTGCAGGTGTCAGAAAACACTGAGGATGTTTGAAGAATGAAATGACCGGATGGAACTTTGAAGGCTGAGTCAAGGGCAGAAGAGGTATGTGGTAGTTCAAGTTAAATGGGGCAAGAGTGTGGGTAATGGGAGAGCAGTCAGGGAGGTGCTGCCATTGTCCAGCTATGAGCCTAGGATGTTGTGAGCTAGGGAAATGACAGTGGAACTCAATGTAGCCATAACAGACGCTTGGATACCACGGCCACAGTAAGTTTATTATCTACATTTCATTTAAACCCAACACTAACCATGTATACCCCAACATACCTTCTAAATCAAAAGGTGGCTATTTAGAGGTTATGCTGTTAAAGAGACCCTCATAAAAATCAGGGAGCTCGAGTGGTTGGTGGTCACAGAGAAAGAGAAGAACACAAAGTCACCAGACTGGAAGGAAGCATGGCGGAGTTCCTTAGTAGCTCAGTGCTAAATGTGCTTCCAGAAACTCCTTTTATTTCTGTGGTTTGATATGTAGTTGGTTCCTGAAAGGGCATGGAGCAGTCAAGGGAAGGAAAGCTACCTTTAATTCAGCTTGCCTCAGGGAAGAGTCTACAGGTCTCTTCTGTGTACCTTTGGGTTTTCAAGTGGTTGAGAATTAAATATGGTTGAATTTTACTTCCCTTCCTCCCCTTCTCTTCTTACCTCTTTCTCTCTCTCTCTCTCTCTCTCTCTCTCTCTCTCTCTCTCTCTTTACTTTCTCTCTCTCTCTTTCTTCCTTTTTTCTCCCCATCTCTCCTTCTCTTCCTCTTTCTTTTCATACACCATGGTGGTCAGAAAGACATTATAGGAATTGTCTCCCCACTTTCCATCACGGGGTTTCTGGGGTTGAACTCGGGTCATCAGATTTGGTAACAAGCACCTCTACCCATTAAGTCATCTTGTCAGTTCTTGTTTACATTTTAAAAGGCTCTAGGTACAGGACTAGGGTCTTTGTATCCAGGCAAGTTGCCTTGAGGAGGGTTCTTTTCTCTTGTGGTCTGGATAGCATATATGGATCATGATGGTGTATTTGTCAGGGGACTTCCCTGCAGCAACAGCTTTCCTATGGCACCATGATGATACTGGATCAAGATGACATCTTCACTGAGTTACAGATGAGTGAACTGTATCCACTTCCATTCGTGCTCATTCATCGTTTAAATCAATGATGCTGTTTTGCATACCACGATCTCGAGGTCTAAATCGACAACACAGGCAATGGAATGCACTTTGCCATCTGAAATATTTGTTCTCTGAAGTCAAATAACAGAAGGCAGTAGAGAGCTGAGGGATACTGGGAGAGACAGAGGCAAGCATACATCATCATCATAAGGAATCTTGATTAGATTTTCCTAGGAAATGGCAGGGCAGGATAAAGGCTGATGTAAGAGAAGAGCTCTTTGCCTTGAACAATTTGCATTAGGAAATAGGACATTACAAATTAGGAAATGCAATAGCATTAGGAAGTTAACACCATATCCTCACTGTTTATTTTCTTACCATAGAATCCTGGGATCTTCAATGGCAGGAGAAGGAGCCACCAGAAGACCGAGATGAATTTTAACACTATCCTCGAAGAGATTCTTATTAAGAGGTCCCAGCAGAAAAAGAAGACATCACCCTTAAACTACAAAGAGAGACTTTTTGTACTTACAAAATCCATGTTAACCTACTATGAGGGTCGAGCGGAGGTAGGAGACAATCTCAGTCTACTCTGTCGTTTTCAGTGTTGACACTGCTGCTCTCTGTTGAGTTAATGGACTTGAGGTCACAATATTCTGACACTTAGGCTTGAAAGTTGAGATTTAGCATGTGGTAGAACTCAGCACAAGCCTGTCATTGTAGTTTAAGGTATGTAGCTATCCATTTGGTGGCAACCCCCTGAACGAATTAATCTGCCAGAGAAAATCCATTCCGGTATTTTATAGGTCCTTATAGAATTAATTAGGCATATTAAGCATATGGCTTTTCCCCACAAACCACCATATTATGTATCAAAGCCCAAGCTGCTTCGCGTGAACATTTTTTCACCACCTACAGCTGATCAGTTATTTGGTTGAACCATTTATTGAAGTTGATCTACAGGGAAATACTTCATCTCTTGATGTTCAGCATCTATTGCAGTGGTTTTTTTTTTTGGGGGGGGGAAGGGGGGTTAGGGAGATTAAAGAACCATGTGTCTAGTGAGTCCCTGCTGTGGGGTGATGTACAGTGGGGAAGACAGTGTTTCTTGGGCAGGCTTCTGGCTTTCCGCAAGGAATGTGAGTGAATGGCTGTCTCTGTCTGACCCAACTTCAAATCCTGCCATGGCGAACATGATGTTTTCTACTACTGCCATAGTCTTTTCTGTTAGAAATAATTTTAGGTTGTAGAGAATGGCTGGGAACCGGATTTCTCTCAACAGTGTGCTGTAGCAAACGTGGGCATGGTGAATGCCTGCTATCCTGATACATGATACGTGTGACTCTTCCTAGGGCATCTTTATCAGCTGCTGATTTACTTGTTTTGTGATTGTTTTGGTTCTCTTGATTGACACAGAGTGGCATTGTTTCTCCTGAACCATCTTTATTTCTCCTGTTATTTCTTCTGTGGTATATCACTATGACCAGTGCCGATCTTCAGGTTAACACACCATAGGACTGTATTCCCTTAACTATAAACCCCGCCCTCCAAATGCTGAAAATCAAAGCTTCAACACTTTTAATTGTAAAGCTAGAGCTAAGTCAAGGCCAAGCTCACTCGTCATTCTACCCACGTTCAATACAGATGTATGCATACCCAGAACTATTAACGTGACTAGTTACGTCGGGTGCCTATTGAGAACTGTCATATTATATGATATGTCTGCTATGTTTTCTTGTTATCTGAGAAGTTCAGAAACCCAGATAAGAACTGTTAGCAGAAATAAAGATTATTTAAAACTTGCAAACAGATGTGGAGGGAAAGATTAGTTTTTGCTTTGTGGCAATAATTTGTTATAACTGGAATTTACGATAGTAAATCCAGGAAAATAGAAATATGGTGACAGAAGTGGTAAAAGGTGGTAACAAGTGATAAAAAGGTACTAACCCCCAAACCTGTAGAAACCTACACTGTCAACTTAGGAATATGGAGTGATACCATTAAAACATGACACAGCAAGGGCCGAGAGATGGCTCCGAGGTTAACAGCACTGGCTGTTCTTTCAGAGGACCTGTGTTTGATTCTCTGCATCCACATGGATGCTCACATCCACAAGGAGCCTGATTCCCTGTTCTTCGGGAGCAGCACGCATGAGGTGCACAGATGCACATACAGGCAGAACACCATACGCATAAAGAGAAAATGTAGCACACTGGTCACTCAGTATGAAGATCCTTCGTATATGATTGGCCCTTGATATCTGTGAGAGATATCCTCTCGCCACCACCTCATATGCTAAAATCTTTACATAAAATAGTGAAGCATTTGCACGTAACCTGTATACAACCTCTTGTGCATTTTAAATTACCCTTATATTGCTTATAATATCAGATATACTATTGATGCTTATATTGCTTATAGTATCAGTTGTAGTATTGAAGACTACTCATTCTGTCTTGCTTAGGAAATAACACGAGAAAGGCTGTATACGTTTGAACAGATGCGATTTTCCCTCCATGTACTTTCCAGAGTTGGTTGATTCATTGGTTCAGAACCTATACAGGTGTGGAAGGCTAACTGTGCAAAGTTAAAAGTTTCCTGACTGTTTAAGCAGAGAAAAGACAGGAGAGCCCCTCGTATTTCAGATCCCAGTCCACTGTCTGAGTGTGAAGTGGCTTCAGTGGTTGTAAGAAGTGGAAAGGGTTGAATGAGGTGGTTGTCCAACACGTAGAAATCCCTTTTCAAACCCTTATGCAGTGTCCTTGTTTTTTTCTGGCTAGCTAGCTCACTGGCCCCATGACCCTAGCCACTAGCTGAGTTCCTTTCCTGACGCTCTACTTCTCTAATGTGTGGAGCAGTGTTTTGATTGTTCATGCTTTCTGCTGTCGTGGATGGTCTGCCATTCATTAGTGACTTGCTTCTTGAGCTGATCATGGGTTTGTTGCTTCTCACAGTAAGAGGTAGTCACCAGGGGTAGGGATGCCGTAGCTAAGTGGTAGAGTGTGTGCTTAGTGTGCACTTAGCATGTACCTAGCCATTGATTAGATCCACACACCTGAAACAACAAATACTTGCTTCTATTGAATTATCATTTAAAGATAAGAATCAGAATTCTTGAAATAACGGTACTTCTAACAACACGGGGCAGGTTTCTGAATGACTCCTCTCTGCCTATTACCTAGAAAATCCAAGAAGCACTTCACAATGGAGTTGCTTCCCTGTTTGGGTGTGTGTGTGTTCGGTTCCTGTTTGCAGGGGTGGGTCTTCTGCTTTTTGTCTCTCTGTTCTTGGAATCATTACTCAAAAAGCCTAGCGAGGCGGGGAGCCCATGAGAATGTTGGGTTACAAAGTAAGATTCTAGTGCTGGGCTGAAAACCACTGGGACCATTTGAGAGATTTAAATCGTCTGTAGTTCTTTTGTTTTCAAAACAAACAAATAAACAAACAAACCAAAACTAACAAACAGTGAAGAGGCTGCCTCTTGCTTTAGTGGTCCCCATGCTTAGTTCCCTCATGGCCATGGAATGCTTCGAATGGCCACTCTTTCTTTAGTTTCTGTACCCAGCTCTTGCAACATGGTGGCCAAAGCCTCTCTTCAATCTATACCTTGCTAACCCACTCACTATGCTTTTCAAAGTGTACTGAGAAATTTTGTTTTAGATAGATCTTCAGACATTCAGTTGAACTATCCAGTGAAGTCTCACATTGAGAAGCTGTCGGGCCATTGGTTTCTTCAGGTTGCCTCTCCTCTCTTCTGGTGACCAGTTAAGTTGGTTCACATCTGTGCATGTTCCAAGGAGCTGTGGAAACAAAGATCTTGACAGTTTATGTTGCACAATCTTACAATAACACAGGCCACGGTAAGTGGTGCTGCTGTCTTCTTAGGGAGCTAAATGACAGATGAGACAGGCCCCTTGATTTTCCTGGGGAGGCTCCATTCGTTACAGGGACAGGAATCAGGCAAGCACAAGACTGGAGTTTGTTGAAAAAGCAAACAAACAACCACCCCCCCCCACACACCCAATGACAATAATAGAAACAGCAATATCAAACAGCAACAAATCCTGCTGAATAATGGTAAAGAAAAAATGTTGAGCTGTTGAATAAAAGAAACCAAGTACTATGTGAATTTTGCAACAATGATTAGGTCAGAAAGCAGGGGACTTTAGGTTGGACAGCGGCTGGTTTGCTGTCTGCAATACTGTCTGATTCAGCATGGACACTCCACAGAGTCTACAAAGTCAAAGGGGGCTGAGCAGTATGACAAGCCATGTCCCTTCCCTCCTTTCCTCCCAGTACCACCCTTCCACCTGGTTTCCCCCATTCTGCCCTCTCTTCATCTCAGAGAAGGGTAGGCTCTCAACCCTGGGTACCAACCCTCCCTGGCACATCAGGACTAAGTGCATCCTCTCCCACTGAGACCACACAAGGCATCCCAGCTAGGGGAAAGGGATCCAAAGACAGGCAACAGAGTCAGAGACAGCTCCCTCTCCAGTTGTTAGGGGACCCACATGAAGACCAAGCTGCACATTTGTTACCTATGTGTAGGGGGCCTAGGTCCAGCTCATGCATAAACAGGACTTTCTTAGCATTCTCAGGCACACAGGTTTTAACAATGGTATAACTTTTGAAACACCAACTACATGCTAGACATAATACTCAGTACTTTACACGCTCAGACTTATTTGGTTTCATTTCAGAATGAGGAACCAAGGCAAAGAAAGATAAAAGGCCTTGCATAAAGTCTGCCATACTAGAAGTTGCGTATTCTTACAAGAAACTGCAGGGTTGTTTCTTCAAAGCCTATCTTTGAAACCATCTTGCTACTCCAGGAAAAATTAGAGGAGAGAGAAAGAGACTGAGGAAGGGAGGGAGGGAGGGAGGGAGGGAGGAAAGGAGGGAGGAAGAGAGACAGAGAGAGAGAGAGAGAGCGCGCATGAGAGAGCTGTAATGCAGATAAAATTTTATTTGAAGGTATTTTATTATTCTCAGTTACAACAGTTGTGAAATTTTTCTGTATTAAAAAAAAAAGATTCACACTGAGCAGGACTGTTTTTTTAGTCCTGTCTGCCTCTAATTGGATGTTCTAAAATAACATTTTCAGAGTTTAAAATTATTTTATGTAGATTGTGTCTTTTTATATGCTTAAATTTATTTTCATCTCCATTTTGACAGCAGCACAGATCTGAAATGAAGGGCTCAAAGTCTTCCAGAGTGGTAGACAGGAACGGGCTCCGGGGCCAGGTGGATGGTGTCATATCACCAGGTTCGGAGGTGACAGGGACTCTGGGGTTGGCACTCCTAGTCCACACCTATGTATCTATCATTTTTAGTCGGTTGTTCATTTGTTGTAAGTCAGTAGTAACAGGATTGCCTGGTAAATTCTAGAAAGTTCTCAAGCTTCAAGAAGCAGTTGTAGGAAGTTGTGGTTTGGAATGCAGTCAAACAGAAGTTCCCAATAACCTGGAGACCCACTCACCGGGCTGAATCCTTTACCTGTGTGTGTTAGCTCTGGCAGTTTGTAAATGTTGCAGCTCTGAAGGGGTATTCCTTAGGGCTGTCCCTCAAGAAGCCGGTTCCCTAACAGAAGCTCTGCTTCTGCTGCAGAGGCTGGTTTTCCCAATGCAAGTGTTAACTGCTTGAGCGGGAGAGGTGGTTTCCCCGGTGACAGTTCTGCTCTGCAGGGGTAGGGTTTCCCCAGTGAAAGTGTATCAGTTCTGCTCTGGCAAGGGGAGGTTTCCTCAGTACAAACTCTGCTTGGGCAAAAGTTTTAGAGCTCTGTTCAGAGAGTATCTTTTTTTTTCTTTTCTTTCTTTCTTTCTTTATTTATTTTTTATTGGATATTTTATTTACATTTCAGATATTCTCCCATTACCCCATTTCCCCCTCCCTTCCAGGAACCCCCTATCCCATCCCCCCTCTCCTGCTTCTATGAGGGTGTGCCCCCACCTACTCCCCCACACCTCACCTCCCCACCCTCGAATTCCCCCACACATGAGGTCCAGCCTTCATGGGACCAAGGATCTCTTCTCCCACCCATACCTGACAGGACCATCGTCCCTTGCATATACGGCTAGAGCCTTGGGTCCCTCCCTAAGCGCTCCCAGGCTGGTGGTTTAGACTCTGGGGTCTTTGGTTAGTTGGTATTGTTGCTCTCCTCATGGGGTCACGAACTGTTTCAACTCCTTCAGTCTTCACTCTAACTCCTCTATTGGGAACCCCATGATCAATTTAATGGTGAGCTGTGAGCATCTGCCTTTGAATATGTCAGACTCTTGCAAACTTCTAAGAAGACAGCTATGTCAGGCTCCTGTCAGCATGCACCTCCTGACATCCACATCAGCATCTACCTTTGGTGACTGCACATGGAATGGATACTCAGGTGGAATGGTCTGTAGACAGCCCCTCCTTCAGTTTCTGTCCTGCACTTTGTATCCATATTTGCTTCCTTGAGTATTTTGCTTCTCCTTCTAAGAAGGACTGAAGCACCCACACTTGGTCTTCATTCTTCATGAGCTTTATGTGGTCTGTGAGTTGAATCTTGGGTATTTCAAGCTTCTGGGCTAAAATCCAATAAGTGAATACCATGTGTGTTCTTTTGTGATTGGGTTACTTCACTCAGGATGATATTTTCTAGTTCCATCCATTTATATAAGAATTTCTCGAATTCATTGTTTTTAGTAGCTGAGTAATATTCCATAGTGTAAATGAACCACATTTTTTGTATCCATTCCTCTGTTGAAGGACATCTGGGTTCTTTCCAGCTTCTGGCTATATAAAGCTGCTATGAACATAGTGGAGCATATGTCCTTGTTATATGTTGGAGCATCTTCTGGGTATATGCCCAGGAGTGGTATAGCTGGGTCCTCAGGTAATGATATGTCCAATTTTCAGAGAGTATCCTTAACAATCAGGAGCCAAGGGATACCGCAAAACCATACTACACAGCAAAGCTCACATCAGAGATTTATTGGGAGGGAAAAACCCAGAAGAGGAGCTGCCTCTGCTGGGGGAGAAGGCACAAAGAACTGAGCAGAAGGCAGGGCTTATATAGGATTTCTTGGGGACGAGGGATTTTCCAGGTTGACGATTTCCAGGGTGAGGACTGGTGGGATTTAAATTCCTGAGCCTGGGCAAACTCAGGGATTGTTGGGTTTTCCTGTTTGGGGATTGGTGGGTTTCTGTTTCTTGGCCCGTTTCTCTGGCTTGGGGTCAAGTCAAGGTCAGGGTGTTTTTCCTTTGCCCTTTGACCCTACACAGTTTCAGAACTGAGTATTAAAAATTGTAGGTCATCCAGTTGGTGTCTAGTTAGTGAGGCTAACCGCAGGTCAGATTCTCATTCTTGTACGTTTCTAGTATGATACGAAGTGTTAGAGGTATTGGGATAATGAAAAAGAAAGGTGTTTTGTTTTTTGTTGTTGTTTTTTGTTCTTTGTCTCTTTTCAGCTTTCTGAGAGCTGGGGACAGGGATCATGGCTCACCCATCTTTTTACTGCTGAGGGCTTTGCACACGTGGATGATCACGTGATGCATTGTTAAGTGATGAGGATCGCAGAGGAGCTAGGGAGACCTTTACTCAAGAAGCAGGTAGAGTGGGATTATCCATGACCACCAGATGTCTGGCTCCATCTTTCATGGAGATTCCCTGACAGGAAATGAAAGCAATTAGTTACAGTTATGATGTCACAGACTGCTGAACACCTTGGAAAGCGTTTACACACCTTGGAAAGTTTTACATTCTAGAGGGCGTCCCGGGTCGTATGAGGGTTGTTTTCTTTAACTAGGCTTGGAAAACTAGAAGCTCTTTCTTAGTATTATAGGGATAAGAGCCACCAAGATGGAATGCTTCTTCCTTGTAGATTAGTTCATCGCCAAGTGGAAACCTCAGGTATAGGCCTTAGTCTCTCTCCAAAGGTTTGTATCTCGAATCACCTCATTGCATGCTGGGAAGTTGGTGTGGCTGGGATAATAATTCGTTTTTACTGCAGAGCTCTTGGAAGCATTTGCATCACACTGTAGAGTTACTGCTGTAGATGTCAGAGCCACCCTCTCATCCAGGGTTGCAGCAAACACTTGAAAGGGTACGCCTGAACTCATGAACGGAACCGTCCCTTAGTTCGCCACCTATACATACATATTTCTGATAAGGCTTAATGTAAATTTTATATATAGAAAGAGATTACTAATATTTGATAGCAAACAGAAGAATCAGCTATATCATTACATGAAAACTCATTTTCTTATTGGCATTTCAGCCTCTCTGTTTCTGAAATAAAGTGGCGTTATACCCAACTTCTCGTTTATATTTTACTTCCCTTTCTTCTGTCTCTTCTTCCATTTTTGACTTTTGTTTGTTGTCTTCTCCTTGATACCTGATCTTCTGCTTCATTAATCATTTGAAAATGCCAAGATATTAGGTCAGAAGTCTAAAGATCTGACACTATCTTAATTTGCTAAATTAATTATCTTCATTGGATAACATTCACCCTTTTTCCTTAGGACGTTGAGGCCTTTTTAAAAGGGTTTATCTTATTTTATTTTATTTAAATGGGTGTTTTGTGTGCATGTATGTGTGTGTAGCGTGTGTGCTTGGTGCCTGAGGAGGTCAGAAGATGGTGTCAGATCCCCTAGAACTGGAGTTAAGGGTAACTGTGAACTACCATGTAGGTGTTGGGTATTGAACCTGGGTCCTCTGTAAGAACAACACGTGCTCTTAAGCACTGAGCCGTCTCTCCACCCCCAAGATGGACATCTTTTTATAGCTACAGAACAATGGTACAGAGATCAATATGCAAACATTGTGGGAAAGTCCGTACTCACGCATCGTTCAGGTGCCCCAACGTCTTTACAGCTGCTTCTCTCCCTTCTTCCTTCCCCACCCAAAGTCCAGGATATAATTCATTAATACACATTGACTTAGTTGGCCAAGAAATAGTTTTCTGAAGCTCCTGGTGAAGGAAAAGAAACATCTGTAAAACACAAGTATATCAAAAGCTCCCAGTGAGTACATGTAACAGGTCCCAGCAAGAAATCATCTTAGGTTCTCTTGCTCTTGAAAGAGTCAAAGATTCATTTATTTTTTTTTTTCAGTTGTTGTGTAAATGCTTGTGTAAGATCCTGTCCATTAAGTGTATAGCTCCCCGTGGAGAACAGAGGACACAGGGTTCCCTGGAGCTGGAATTACCCATGTCCTGTACAAGAACTGCAGGTGCTCTTAAGCCCCAAGTCATCTCAACACCCCCAGATGCTCTTATGCTCCTCCATGCCTCAGAGGATGTATTATTTCAAATGTACTATTTGAAGTTAATGTATTATTTCAGCATGGTCTGCTAGGGTGTTAAAAAAAAAATCAGTTGTTATTTATCTTTCGCCAATTTCCTTAACTTTTTATTATTTTGTGGAGCATGAAAGGCTTTGTATAAAGAAGAATATAGTGCCCGCAACACCTAACCAAGCAAAAAGGGAACTTAATCAGAATTTAATCCTCTTGGATTAATCCTAGGGACAATAACAAAAATATCTGAGACCTGGTTGTGGTGGCTGTGCTTTATTGGTTATGTGCAGTATAAGAGAGACAAGGGCTATAAGAAAGATCAGCATTTTCGCTCAGAAGTGGTATTGTCTGCTTTAATTTATTTATACAACTTAGCTCTCAGCAGTGCTTAGTGATATCAACAAGACAATTTCCATAAAAGTTTTCTTCATTGAATTTTCACAAGCCTTAGCTCTCAGCAATTTTTAGCGGTAATCAAAAGTCAAGCTTGCATCAAAGTTTTATTTAGTCCCTTTTCCCCCGACTGAATATATTCAACAGACTGTGCTGAAGGGACCGAAGGCAGTTATAAAAAGTTGGCTTCCAGAGAGCTTGGGAAGTATTGTAGTTGAAGTCAGCTGGTCCTTTCCACCTCTCTCTTCCCATCTGTCTGCTTTGAAGTGACTGACTTGTCTTTGCCACACTGTAGTCAGCTTCTTGTAGAAGTTTCTTCCAAAGCATTCTGATGTCACAGTTTATATCATGAGCATTTTGGCTCTGTTGACCAGGAACTTCTGGGCTTAGAGATCCTTAGAGCCTGGAGTTGCTTCCTTGAGATTCCATTTTCCTCTAAATGTTGGATGATAAGAACAAGAATGATGCTGGGAGGTAAGGACTGCACACACACACACACATGCCCTGTCCTCCAACACACACACACACACTCACACAACACACACACACACACTCACACACACACACAACCTATCTTCCCAACACACACACACACCAACACCCTACTTTCCACCAGCATGCTACACGTACTTCAACACCAACACACCACCATCCCCTAACACACATACATAACACACAGCTTATTCCTCATAAAACACAGCATCTCAACACTCATACACATACTCTATCCCCAAAACACACATATATGAGAGAGAGAGAGACAGAGCAACAGAGCAGAGAGAGAGAGAGAGAGAGAGAGAGAGAGAGAGAGAGAGAGAGAGAGAAAGAACACAAAGAATAGGAATGGTTGATCTTACTGGGAGACTATTTAAAAAGACATCAAATTTTGGGAATGTAATATGCTTTAGTTGCAAACACAGAAATTGTGATTATACACACACACACACACTTTACAACCTAATATTGACCCTTCCTTTCCTCCCAGTAACCCTCATGCAAGTCCTCCCCCCTCATTCCACCTTCTTCTTCTCTTTTGAGAAAGAAAAGCCCCCTCTGGGTGTCACCCATTCCCACTAACACCCCCCTTCCCCAACACTTTTCTTGGATGTATAGGGGTTGGGAAAGATCATAAAGGTTTCTGATGACTTTCCAAGCACATGAGAAAAGTTAAGCAGAAAGAAGTCGCTCTGTGCAGAGGGGATAGCATGTGCAAAGGCCCTGAGAATAAAACTGGTCTTAGTGAGTCTGGAACTTTTATGGTCCCAGACCTGTGTGGATGTATATAATCAGTAGTCACTCATACGGAGGGATTGCTGGTTTTTCATAATGAATACATTTTAAGAGCTTGAAGAGACTTTCTAGAATGACCTCCAGGTGTTCCAGTTTGGGAAACTGAGGATAAAGAGATGATTTGCTTTCAGGTCACCAGTTAACTGATTTCCCAGCCTGGGCAATGCGGGGGAAACGATGCCCCACGCGCGGGCGTGTTGGTTCATTGTGTCGGGCTGGGTTGTGGGTCCTGTACATCTTCTGCTTGCCTCCGGAGAGCAACAGAAGCGTGGGATTTTTGACTGGTCCTCTTCCACGCGGTGCTGGGACGCTGGGCTGTGAGAAGCCACAGGGGCGCCCCCAGGCGGGAGCGAACTCAGTCTGAAGTTCTGCAGCTCTCCAGTGGACACCTCTGGGAGGCTAGACGGAACGGAGACAAGGGGCATGCGGGCGCACCGGGCCTGCATGAGGGAGGGAGAGGGAGAGCTCTGGACCGTGCCCGCAGAAGAGGGATTCTTTGGTTACTCGCTTGGTTAGCTTGAACAGGCAGATCTTGGTCTGAAGTGTGGGGCCCCTAAAAGACACGAGGAGTCCGTAGGTTTTTCAGGCTTTATTTTCATGCGGGATGTAGATGGTCTGGCGGTACCCTCACTTAGGTCGGGGGTTGGGGGGACCTGACTTAAATAGGGAGGAGGGGAAGAAGGGTCTGGAAAAGAATACTTAATTAGCTACGCCCTTTGGTCTTTAGGCATCTCATTAATATGGAAATCTTTCCAGGCTGAGGCCTGTAGTGACGCCCTCTACCTGTGGAGGGGCTGGTAGGAGCATTACCTATGTGAATGAACAGCATAGATCAAATGGAGGTCTTAGATTGCGTGTCAGGGTCTGGAATCTGGGGTGTGGTGAGGTATGTGTCGGTCCCTCACAGGCAATGGATACCTGTTGGGTTTCCGGCTATCTCTAAGCCAGTGCTCTACCGGAAACCAAACCATCCTTTCACAGTCCCACAAAAAACTCATTTTCTGATTACACCACCTCAGTTCTGGAGAGGATGTGTGTGGGTCGTGCAAACAAGTGAGAACACTCTACCATATCAGATAACTCAGCCATGTGAAGTTAGAGCAGATCCCAGCATCTCACTCGGGGAAGAACAAGCGAGTCCTGGGGCTGCGGGTTCAAGCCCAGCTCCAGGTAGGAGGGTGTGTACCGGCGACAGCCTGATTGATGACTGGTCAGATATGGTTGCCTGAGAAATGTGTTGGCCTCCTCCCTTTAAAGCCTTGTGCCTCTTAAGCATCTCAGTTTCCTCTTTGGTTATCCTGATCCTGGCACAAGTCATCTCAGAGAATGTTTTAGACATTCCCTTGGCAAACGCCTCACACTGCTGCATGTCTGAACATCTCATTCCTGTGTTCTTAGTGACCCTGCTTTCCCTGACCAACTAGCAGTATATAAGTGTTTTCCCAAACTGTTGTTTAGTCGGGTGGTGGTGGCGCACGTCTTTAATCCCAGCACTTGGGAGGCAGAGACAGGCTGATTTCTGAGTTCTGAGGCCAGCCTGGTCTACAGAGTGAGTTCCAGGACAGCCGGGCTACACAGAGAAACCCTGTCTCGAAAAACCAAAAAAAAAAAACCAAACCAAACTGTTGTTTAATAATTTAAGCTTGTCACAGAGTAAGTACGTCACACTTTTAACTCAGGACAGTTTCTGCTGTTTGTGATTGTACTGCTGTGATCAGAAAGTATGTAGGGAGGGAGAGCTGAAATATCTCTAGACACCAGCACATAGTTGCCGTTTTCATTTAGGTTTTTTGTTTTTTTTTTATTATTTTGAGAACATCTATTATTAAAATTTAGAAAGTTTTTTAAAAAGCATTTACTGATGCTAATCTCTCCCAGAGTAAAAAGCGGACATTGTTCGTATAGACCAGGAGATATCACATGACAATTTGAAAAAGCAGAACTACCCTTTGAATTGCTTCTCACAAGTAGCAAAGTATAATCAGAGGGGAATTTAGAAGCATGCATGTCACACGCAGTGACCTCAGTGGAATGGACTGTTTTAATTGTGTCAGGAAAATCCTAACACTGCTAGCCTTGGGCTTTGTGAATAGACTGTACGTCCGAGATAAATGTTGAAGTTTAATAATTACCAGTGACAACTGTTACCTATTTCTTAGACCAACTTTATGTTTGTCTTTTTGATTTTTAATTTTTCAGTTCTTTTCTTTTTACGGAGCCCAGAGATATCTCGAACTCACTTTGTAGCTCAGGCTGGCCTTGAACCACCCCTTCCTTGCTGGTTTAAAGGCATGAAATACTAATCTTAGCTTAACCTTTCTCTTTTTTCATTTTAGAAAACAGTCGCTAAGATTTGCAAATTCGTTTGTAAGTTTCCCCAGAGAAAAATTGTTCAGAATGTGACAATATAGTTGTTTAAGACACTTTTAGACTCTCTAGTGCTTTGTAGTCAGTTGTGGAGATGGCATTTCCCCCATTATACAATAGGAGAAAACAACAACACTTCCCAACAACGCTTCCTATTCCGTCTTCATTCCAAGATCTTCTGTGCAGAGCCCCCTGCACTCACTGATGCAGAAGAAGTGTGAACGAGGCCTTTCCTAGCTGTCCAGACTGCAGTCTGCACCCCTTGATCCTCACTGAGGGTTGGGGTACAACCTACTGGTAGCACATCATGTGCTTTCCTTTGTAATATAGGGATTCAGCTCATTTGCTGAGCACGGAGGAGGGCCAGTCAGTTGGTACAGAACTGGGGAAGCAGAGTTCTTGGAGAACCTAATCTCTGACCTAGCTCAGCTCACAGTCTGACTGTGCCCCACTAATATCTCTGTGGGCTCCTGCTAGTTTCTCTTGTTGTCTGGGCTCTGTGGGGAAGGCCACCTGGCCTCCTCTCCTGCAGTTCCTGTTCCCTGTCTTTGTCAACAGTGTTATTTGCAGATGTTGTGGCTTGCTGATTAGGCTGGATTCTTAGCTTTCCAGATGTGCTATGGTGCCATTGTGCCAACAGAAGGGGTTCAGGGTTCCCTTGTATCTATAAATTGGATATGGAGATCGATGGAGATACAAAGGTTCTGCGTATGTACCCGTGTGGCTCCATCTTATCAGCTTTCCCATAAATTATGCCTGTAAATTGCCCACAGCTTTGTCACTCGCTGTTTCATAAGTGAAGAAAGAGCCCAGGGACAGCCAAGTCAGGTGCACCCTCATTTGATCTCATGGTTCAGGATGTCATATCTCTCTGGCTAGCACCCTGACTGTTAAACCACATTGTGCTACTTTCCACCCAAGGGGACTTCCATACACACCTTCACTGACCACCTTGGTGCATGTGCTTCCTTCCACGTCACTTCCCTTGGCTCAATTTATTTATTTGTTTGGTGTGTGTGTATATGTGTGTGTGCGCGCGCCCAAATGTACAGGTACACAGTTCTTCCTGTGGTGAACTAGGCGTAACCTAAATTTACTATTGTAACCATTTGTAGGAATGAGCTAGTGACTTAACAGGAATGAGTTATACAAAAGCCACAAGAATTTAGCTTCAGAACATTTTCATCAGCCCAAACAGACTTGTCCCTATTTTAAAACAACAACAACAAACCAAACTCAATTCTCCACTTCTCCTGCCTCCTAGCAACTATCAGCTTGCTTCCTGTCAGGAAGGGATTGTACTCACTTGATTATGTAAATAGGATTACACAAGTCATCTTTGTTCCTGGCTGCATTCACTAAGCATGATAGTGTCAAGGCCCATTCATGTTGTAGTGTGTGTTTATATTTCATTCCTTCTTCTGGCTTCATAGTACTCCTCGGTATGGATGTACCACATTCTATTGATGCATATGGATAGGTAGCTGTTAAGATGCCTGCTCCATTTTGGCTATTGTAAACTGCTGCTATGAATATTCAAGTTTTTGTGTAGACAAAGCTTTCGCTTCTCTTGTATATAGAGGTTACACTGCTCTGCCTTTGAGAAGCTGTGTTTATTTGTATTTATTTATTTATTTATTTATTTATTTATTTATTTATTTTTTGGTGCTAGGCTGGCTTTGAACTCGTGACCCTTCTTCTTCTGCATTTTGAGTGCTTGCGTTACATCTGTGCGTAGTGAGTCCTCCACCACTCTTGTTGCTCTAGTGTACTCCTGGCATTCCCCGTGGCCATGCAGTGGTGTCTCACTGTGGTGTTGCCTGGGGCTGACTTTGTTGAGAGTCTTTTCACATACCTTAATTAAAAAAATGTAGATAATAGCTTGTCTGGCAGGACCAATGCTCTCCCACCCTCAAAGGAGGTATGCTAATCAATGTTTAGCACCTGGAGGCCCTGGGTTCTGGCTTTGTGAAATTCTGTTGGAGTAAGTATTCCCACGATGTCTGCTGTCTGATGTCCAGCATGATACTGAGGACAGAGCTAGGTAAGGCTGTTCTCATCAGTAGCTCCAGTGTAACAGTGGAGGGGAGGGGAGGGTGAACAGAGCTCTGTTGAGCTGCCTGGTTGTGCATGTATGGCAGTGCAAAGCCACAAGGGTACCATTCACAGGTTAGTCGGAAGAGAAAAGGAGTTAATATGTATTATCGACCCCTAATCTTTAAACACTGTCTTTTGAGGCATGCCGTACTCTCCTAAGAGTCATCTAAAGACTTAAATAACCAGCTCACTGGCTCCCAGCTGATTAGTGTCAGGATTTAAATAACCCAGGTCTTCATTACAGCAGGGCTCTCTTCTTTTCATCAAGTATTATAGGCTGGAGTTTTCTTAGTCCACTCTCCCTCAGACTTGAAGATTTGCAGATTCACAAGATTTAGCACATTGCTGTGTTTAGAACTGTCATTTGTTAAGTGAAAAGAGGCAGAGCCACGTGAAGAAAAAGGGAAAAAGGCTCACACAGTGAAGTCGGCTAGGAACCCTGGTGCCAGCTTCCAAAAGTCCTCTTCCAGGGGAGTCAACTCCCAGCATGCTTAATTAACCCCAGCAGTGACCATGGAACTCACTGTACCCGTCTGTACCTTTTTCATTGTTTGCCTTCAATTCTACATTTCCAGGGGGAAAAAAGTAGGCGTTCAGCAAAACTTTTGTTGTTATGAACTGAGCCCAGTGAGTCACTCAGAGCTGAGAATATGACAGCGTCCCTAAGCCTTCTCAAGAATAGCTGCCCACCTCAGTGTGTTGTTTTCTGCCCAGGGACCAGATTCAGAAGGGGTGAAATGGCAAGAGGAGGGAGCAGGTCTTGGTTGCCATCTGTAGAAAACTGGATATTGTACGGCTTCCTAAACCCGCCTGCCCACGTGAACAGCTGTGCGCGCATGCGCAGCCCCTCTTGTATGGAATGTGGCGGCCGCTGAGCTTGGTAGTTTCTGTGGCGTTCCTCCCAAGTGAAATGAGTTCTGACTGCCCAATGCAGATGGCTCCGAGTGGCTTCACGAGCCTGTGTCTGGAATCTTGGTGACTTTCTTTTTTCCTCCCTTGAGAAGACTTTTTACCAGAACAGCTGAGCTCTGCAGTCTGTGTTCCAGAACCCCAGACACCGAATCCTCTGATTCACATTTTGCACTGCTGAGGTTAGACGAGAAGCATTTTCCTCTGCCTGGCTTCCTCTGTGTCTGGGTCATGTGCGGAGGCGACTGAGGTGTTTGTGGGTGTCCAGTTGTCTCTGCACATTCCAAGAACTCTTCTGGGGAGGAGCTGTTCTGGGGGAGGAGTCAGTCAGCCATTGTGTCTGGAGGCTGCTCCCTCTGCTGAGTTACCCTCGCCAACTGAGGGAAAGGACAACTGCCTGCTTACTTACTACCTGCCTCTCAGTTCTCAAGTCAAGGGAAGAGTTTTGGGTTATTTTTTTGTTTTTTTCCTGCTGCGTATTTTCTTGGTTTCTGCTCCTTTGACTCCATTGGGTGTGAAGGCTGGAAGGAGTCTTTGTGAGTTGGGCAGAGCAGGGGTTTTTTTTGGCTGACTTACAAAGCACTGGTCTTGAAATCCAGTGGTCCGTCACACTTACTGTTTTACCTGACAGTAAAATGCATCGGTGCCCTCGTTCGAGAAATGGAGATGATGACAGTTACAACCTCGTTGGGGGGTTGTACATCCAACGCTAACCAAGTGTAGAGCAGCCTGGCTTGCGTGAGCCTTGAAGGAAAGTCATTGCTGTTGTGAGGTCTCAGGGTGCCTGAACCCACTTTAGTTGTGAGCGCTTGTTTTGATTTGAGACAACAAAACGCCCCGCCTTCTCCATTCTATTCCTTTAAAAGTTTCATGATGCTTAGCTGAAATTTACTGCATAGTATTTTTAATCAGTAATGAATATTTTAAGGTTACTGTTTGAAAGGAGTTTCAGGGTGTGTGTGTGTGTGTGTGTGTGTGTGTGTGTGTGTGTGTGTGTGTATGTGTGTTGTGGGGGGGGTGGGAAAGGAAAGTCTGTCCACTTTCAACAAACCACTCTGGGGCTCCTTCCAACCAGAGCTCATATTGGCTCAGTGAGCTGAACACTTGGTTTGAGGAGGTCAGACACACACGAATAATTTTCTTTGCTTCTCCTACCACAAGGACCACCCACAGTCTGCATTCACCTCGTCTTTGCAGGTAGAGGCCAGAGTCATAACAACTGATTTAGATGCATTCCTGGGCTCCCTAAAAAGACTTCTGTTCAGCTTGGGTTTATGTTGTAGAAATTGAAATTTTAGCCAGTCTTTAATTTTGTTATTTTCTTGATACATATAAGAATACATTAGGTCTTCCTGTCTTGTGCTTTACAAACAACAACAACAACAACAAAAACCCCCAAAACCCCATACTTTTTTCTTATTGCTCAAGACAAATTTTCACTCTTGTTTGTAGTCTAGGCTAGCCTTGAAGTTGCTTCAGTTTCCAGAAAGCTAGGAATCCAAGTATGTGCCACCATCTCTGACTCAAAACCATTGCTCTTAAGAACTTTGTCTTTGCATACTTTCTGCTAATTCTTTACTTAGTAACTTTCAAACCCCCAAACAAACTTATTATATACCCCCTAAACCCTCACTGAGGGTTTCCTTAGAAATTAGAATTAGAGCACTGAGTTTCCTTATCCCTTTACCCCCTTTTGGGGGTTGGTAGGCAGGGTCTTATTATGTAGCCCTGGCTGGCCTGGAACCCTGTATGTGGACCAGACTTACCTCAAACTCACCTACTGCTGCTTCCCAGGTGCTGGTATTAAAGCCATTGCCACCACACATGGCCCTGTCCCTTTATCCACGTTCTCCAGCTGCCTTGAGGCTCTCTGGGTCCCACCTCCATTACTTTCAGCACAGCTGGACCTCCTTGATGGCCCTGGCTCTTTGTGCAGTGAGTGACTGGCAGTGTCTGCCCACGGGAGTCCCATGGCTCTTGTTCTGGTGGCTCCTTTTCTCTTTCAAAGCCTCCTTCTCCAGCATGCCTCTCAAGTGTGCCCATTGCTCACTGTCTCTTCCCACTTGGCGTTTGGCATAGGATGCACTGTCTTTTCCATGGCTTCTGCTAGGGTCTTGTCCTAATTTGTTTCCATATTCCTGTGTCTCAACTCCATGTATTCTGAGGTCCGAACTCATTTACTTTCTGTCTATAGCCCAGTGCTGCCATTTGCCCTTATCTTCCCCCACCTCCACCCCAATCCAGGCCACCACCGGCTTCTTGGGTGGATACACTAACCTCTGTCTGTATCAGGACTGCATTACCTGTTCTCACGAGATCCCTGAAAACCACAATGTAGAAACTGTTTTCCCTCTATCAGTGTAGTTATGGAGAGGAAAGCCCGGAGGCAGCTCTTCAGGACTCTTCAGGGCTGGCTCCAAACTAAAGAACCCGATTCGTGCCTTTCTTGCCATCATCCTCCTTTACGTTCTTGACCATGGCCCAAGATGGCAACTTGTACTTTAGCCGTCTTATTCGAGTGAAAGTTTCAAGAGGCAAGAGAGGCAGGCGGGAGGAGGAGCCATCTCCCACCAGAGCCAGCTCCCTTTAGCAACCTTCCCTTGTGTTTCACACAAAGCCTTTCATCAACCATATTGGTGGGAACTTAGCCATGTGATCTGATTGAGGTACAAACTCTTTTATTCTCGACAGCTGCATACCTCTCCCAGGGTGGGTGCCATTAGTAAGAAAATGGGTATTGTGGTAGACAATTAGCCATCGCTGTACATCCATCTCCTCCAGTCTGCTGTGCACAGTGGCCCTGATCAGTGATTAATAGACAAATAGAATCATGTGCTTCCCTAAGACTTGTTAGCAACATCACACGATTCCCGTCTGCATCCCTGAAGGGAAGCCACTGCCTACCCCGTTCACAGGGATCTGTATCCCGTCTTCTGTTCGCTCTCTCATCCCCTCTGCCCTTCTGAGTTCTGCTCCTTGAAGGCATCCGTGCCTCCCACTATGGAGTCTAAGCATTGACTGCGCCCTCTTTCTAGAACACACGTCCCTCACTTGACTGACTCAGTGCTGTTCATTTCAAGACTCAGCTCAGTGGTCCCATCTTCGCTCATTCCACTCCACTCTCCCTGCTTCGGTTGGGTTTCCCTGTGTGGAACTGGATGTAGCTCATTGCAGCGGATGCGCCAGCATGCTGCAGGCCCTAGGTTCAATCTTTAGGTACCAACTGAAACAACAACTCAACACCCAACATATATATCTCCCTGTATAATGGCATTTTCCATGTTTACTTTGTTTCTTGTCTCTTTTAACACATGAGTAGGTTTTAGTTTATTATCAGCATGGCTATATTACCCTCTTTCTCTGGTGAATGTGGGATTCAGGACTGAGGGGGGCCTGTGGGAAGACTACTTTTGTGTCATGTCTCCAGAAGGGAGGATGGGAGAGAGATGCCTTGCCAGGTCTCAATTCATCAGAGATACAGAGCAGGACTCAGGGCCATATTTAGAGCCATCCTACCATGCTCACTTGGTGCTCCCTGTTCTTAGGAGGTGGCTCCCCAAAGGTACAAGTTCTAAGCTTTGGAGCCAGGCAGCTATGCCTGTAGCAGTTGTGACAATAGGCTTTGGATCCAACTCCAGTCTCAATTTCCCCACATGCCATGGAGCAAATACCCTCTCTGCAAGGTTTTATGTATGTATACACCTGTTGGAACATTCCAGATTCCTCTCAGTGTGGCTTAGAAGACAGGGTGGAAACAGACGGTGGTGAGCAGCCTTCCCTCTGTCAAATACTTATGCAGCATGTAGAGGAGGGGAAAATTCTCTTCTTCTCTGCTTATTTTAGTTTTTTTCTGGCAGAGGCCCTAGAAATTAGACTACCAAAAGATAAGCAGTACTTCTTCCCAGTGCGTGGGAATCTCCGTAGGAAAAGGAAGATGTAAAGATGTCAGTAAAAGTTAAATGCTTATGTTCTGGGTAACAAGCTGTAAAACTGTGACAAGTAGAGGGCTTTGGCTAGCTCAAGAAGCAAAGATAGATACAGATGACCTGCACAGGGCTTGCATGTTTACGAATTGCTTTTGTGTTGTGTCAGAATACCTGACAGAGAAGCTCAGGAGAGGAAAGAGTAACTTCAACTTATAGTTTTAGTCCGCTGTGGTAGGGAAAGCTGCTCTCTGGTGGAGGGAGTACGTGGTAGACAGAGCTCTTCACAGCAGCCAGACCAGGAAAGCCGAGAGCAGTATCTGAAACAGGGCCCAAGACATGACTCCCATGATCCACCATCACTAGCAGGGCCCAGTGGTTGATCTACAGCTGTGGTTCTCAACCTCTGAGTCATGACGCCCACAGGGGTCACATATCAGATATCCTGGGTCTCAGGTGTTTATATCATAATTCATGTCAGCAGCAAAATTACAGTGAGGAAGTAGCATAGTCCTGTGCCTCCATGTCTACTGGGGGTAATACTCCGTGTGAAAATATGCTTTGTAAGTAGACTCCTGTGAGGTAAACACACTATGCCTGTTTTACAGAAGAGGAAAGGAACGAAGAGAAAGGTCAAAGACCTTGCCCAGTGTCCTAGACTGTGCGACAGAATCAGGAGTGGAGCACAGGCAGGGTGATCCCAGAGTTGCCACACCAATAGTTCTCAACCTGTGGGTCTGGGCCCCTTTGGGAGTTGCGTATCAGGTATCCTGCATGTCAAACATTTATATTACGATTCATACCAGTAGCATAAGAACAGTTAGGAAGTATCAACAAGATCATTTTATGACTGGGGGTCAGCATAACATGAGGAAATGTATTAAAGGGTCACAAAAGGTTGGGAACCACTGCTCTGTGCTATGTCACCCCTGGCTAAGTCTCTGATCCCTTTTGGCTGGCCAAATGTGCATTCACACAGGAGTCTAACATGCACTAATGTTGAGCTTTGCTAGCATCTGAGGCCATCCTTAGAGCCTGTCTGACTGGTATGTGTGGAGAAGCTTTAGCCAAAGGTGTCCCCTGCTTTTGTTCACAAAGTGCTCAGGGCCCCTGGATGAGTCAGTCCCCGCTCTGGTTTCATACTGTAAGTGAGACAGAGTTTAAATAGCTCAAAGGCTAAAAATAGCCCAGTCACATGAAGTGTCAGTCATCTTTTTAGAAAAGATTTGCAAAACCCGAGGAAGTCAAGGTAAGCTGTTTGGTTGAAAACAACAGATGTTGAAGCCAGACACGTTGCACAGGCCTGCCATCCCAGAACCTGGGAAGCAGATGTAGGAGGATTGCTGTGAGTTCGAGTCTAGTCTGATCTACACAGTTTTCAGGACAGTCAAGACTTTATAGCTAGACCCTGTGTCAGAAAAACAAAAAGAAGAAGAGGAGGAGGAAGAGGAGGAGGAAGAGGAGGAGGAAGAGGAGGAGGAAGAGGAGGAGGAAAAGGAGGAAGAGAATACATGTTAGTGGACAGTGGTCATTTCTGTTTCCTCTTAAAATCTTAGAGAGCTTACTTTATCCCTCATGCCCCAAACCAGACTCTCATTTTATTCTATTTGGTAAGACAACCGATGTTTGACACCCGTCCTCCCATGAGCCTTACTGGAGTCTTAAAGGTCGCAGCGAGTGAGTCTTTCCTTGTCTAGGGTCTGGTGCTTCTCCTTTCCTAGGCCACCTGTGGTTTTAGAGTATTTAGTAGCTAAGTTAAGGGAGTAGTTGGTGTTTCTGTAGCTTATTCCAACTAGTTTACAAACCAATGAGACTCAGACTATGGTTATTTTATTTGGCTTTGACAATTATGGGGAGTAACCCCTAATCTACTCTTCTTTTTTTTTTTTTTTTTTTTTTTTACAATCACATAAGGAAGCATTTATTTGAGGCTTAACATGAAACCACACAAATACAAATCTGTATAAACACAAATCCACACTGAGTCATAACACAAGCAGCAAAGGACAAAGTAAAAACAGAGGAACTAATGGGCAGCTATATACAGTTGGACACAATTGTGTCGTACACTACAAAGTCTTTTACAAAATAATCATCTTAGGTCAACAGAAGATCAAGCAATCTTCAATGTCGTCCTGTAAGATGGTTTCTTTACACCTCCTGCTCTCCCAGCGTCCTCCTTTAGTAGGGCTGGTAATTGTTCTGGTGATTGCCGCCCCCACGGGAAGCCTTGCCGTAAGTGCTCTGCTGACCGCTGTAGTCTGCATATCCCTGTCCATATCCATAGTTCCCATAGTTATACCCAGTATAATCATAGCCGCCATAGCCACTATAGTTCTGATCACCACCATAGGCACTATTATAATTTCCATATCCTTGATCATAATAGTTATTAAATCCTTGGTTCCAGTTTTGGCCCTGACCTCTTCCGCGTCCCCTAGCACCACCTCTTCCACCAGCTGCAGCCCCTCTGCCACCTTTCTGTTGCTGCTGCTGCTGCCTGTACACCTCTTTGGGTTGTGCAACTTTGATTTCGCACTTCCCAGAACCTATTTGATGGTATCTGCTTTCTAACAATTTCTTTACTGGCTCTTCATCTGTATATGTGATAAAACAGAATCCTCTTCTTTCATTTGTTTTTGTATCCATGGGAAGCTCAATATTTTCTATCTCTCCAAAGGCTCCAAAGTATTCTTTAATTTGTTCTTCTGAAGTATCTGGACTCAATCCACCCACAAAAACCTTTTTAGGGGGTTCTTTTCCCTTTAAAGCTTTGGCCCTTTTGGGGTCTATCAATTTGCCATCCAATTTGTGTTCTTTCAGTTCCAAAACCTTATCCACACTAGCAGCGTCTTTGAAAAGCACAAATCCAAATCCTCTTGATCTTCCAGTGACTGGATCTGTTTTAATTGTGCAGTCTACAACTTCCCCAAATCGAGACAAATATTCAGTCAGATCTTTCTTGCTTGTATCCCAGCTCAAGCCTCCAATAAACATTTTATTTCCACTAGTGGGGAAGCTACTGGGGTCCAGCGGGCACGCGGAGAATCGACTCGGGGAAAGACTGGGGACAGCGCGCGCGGCTCCAGAGGGACGAAGGGCGCGCGCGGGGCTCTGGGGGAGGGGAAGAGCGGAGCGTGCGGTACCCGTCATCCTGCTGGTTCTTGCTCGCGTTGATCTTGGATCCCTCTGCGAACTCCTCTATGTTGCTGTACTCATTCATGTCCTCCATGGTGGCGGAGCCGTCGGCAAGGGGGTGCTGGCGCGCAGTCCGGGTCCCGGCGGCAGCGGCGGCGGAGCGTTGTATGGAGCTAGATTTAAAATGGCGGCGGAAGAGCCCTAATCTACTCTTCTAACTGCTGCCCTGGCTGCCTCCTCCAGATACTGGCTGTACTTGGTGTACTCCAGAGACTTGCTGTTTCTTCTGGCCATGTGCTCATGGCTCATCTTCCCCGATGGCTTCCTCTCTTCTCCTCCTTACTCCTTCTCCCCCTGGTCTCTCCTCCTCCAAATCAGTCACTCCAAACCCACCTACCTCTAATCCATCCAGTAATGGGCTGTAGCCAATTTTATTTAGCCAGTAGTTTTAATCCAGGGAACAAGGTTTGCACAAGAAAGGCTTGTAAACAGGAGAAATCACTCATAGGTCTAGACCTTTGGTATAGAATTTAGCATTACAATACATAGCAACAGACCCAACCTCAACACAGATTTTCCCCTAAAGATACAGGAATTGACAGCTTAAATTGATGCTGTTATTCTTCACGGTTTATAGCTAGGGGAAGTACAGGGAGCTTGAATCAGTTGTTCAAGAAGAGTCCAGTCGCTGGTCACTTCCCCCTTCAGCTCCCCAGTTACAAGCACTCATTTCATTATTTCTCTTGATCGTGTGTGTGTGTGCGTGTGCGTGTAGGGTTCTGGAGATCAAACTGAGGTCCTGGTGCTTACAAAGCAAGCACATCACCAACTGATCCATGTCCTCAGCCTTACTTTGATGCATCTTAATGTGTCAGTCACACAGAAACTTACAGTTTCCTGCCCTGGCAGAGCATCTTGGAACTACGTCTCTCTAACTCCCCATGTTCTGTGCCTCTCACAGTCTTTCTTCTTTTCTTTTTTTGGGGAAACTCTTATCTGTGATTCAAGGTCTGATTCAAGGAAGTGCCTCCTCCATGAAGCTTTCTCTGATCTGTCTCCTGGACCAGAGAACCTCTTCCTGGGTCTCGCTGCTATCAGTGAAGGATATCCCCTTCCACTATAGACATCTTCCATCCTTGGCCATCTGGTTAACAGTTTCCTGTATCTTAACAGTAGAAGCTTTATAAATGTTGGTTAATGAAGATGGATGGAAGAAGGTGTAGGAGAGAGAACAAGTAGTGTAAGGGTACTCAGTTGTTAATTCCCATTTATTAACCTTCCCAAGAAGCATGTAACTTTGGTTTAGAGGTGGACACTCAGTGTGATCTCCCCTTCCTTTCATGACAAAACATTTTATAAATCGTGATGTTTACGATCATAATATCCATAAGCCATGCAATCATCTTGGCAATCAAAATTGCCTATAATGTAAAATGATTATCCCTATTCTAGGTTAATTAGGTGAATCTAGCTAGTTAAAGCTAATCAAATGCTAACATTTTCACAGGTCAACAGCAGATATCAGTTGCGCTTTGTTGGGAGCTAGTGGCGACCACACCAGGCATGCCTCCCCCCGTCACCTGTTCAGTTTGGCACAGGTAGGAGGTACTCAGCAGAAGGTCACACACATAGGACCAGCCATAGTGGGAGGTATACAGGCTGCTTGTGGTAGCTGAGCCAGTTCAAACTATACCGAGCAAAATCATATGGAATAACCAGTATTGGATCATGTTTGTCCTATAACCATGGTGGTTTGTGATAATGTGACCTGCTAACTAACCCCTTAGTGAATTAGCCAGAGAAGCCTTTTCTCTAGGAGACCACTTAAAAGCTGGCATTTGGTAGAATGGAGGTTTCAGATTCGTTCACTGATTTCATGAGAATAACCTATATAATTTCTTGAAGCCATCCAAGGCAGTTGCTGTCTGGGTGTGTCATGTGGTACGATGCTCCACTCACTAGTGTGGAGGTGAGAAGAGTTAACTGCTGCCGCTGTGGGTCGCCGTCTTCAGAGCCCTTTGGCAGTGGATGGTGTTGAGAGACTTCTTTGAGAATGGGCAGATGTTCTGCAAATATGAGCTGAGAGTAACTACGTTATCGAGCAAGCTGAGTGGAGATGAAGAGTTCACGTGCACCTCAGCGGCTCTTGCTGGTAAAGAGTGTAGAGCCGTGGAGCCTGGAGTGCCTCTGGGAACCCTTTCTACTCTAGATTGCTTTCTTCTGTCCATGGAATCTCCAGCTTCCTTTAC
This sequence comes from Mastomys natalensis, assembly GCA_021653895.1. Classification (NCBI taxonomy): domain Eukaryota; kingdom Metazoa; phylum Chordata; class Mammalia; order Rodentia; family Muridae; genus Mastomys; species Mastomys natalensis. The sequence goes on from JAJTUV010001108.1 coordinate 1,054,130, forward strand.
CCCTAGCTGCTTTCTTTTAACCTCTGTGTTCTGTTTGTCTAACTGTGACAGGCAGATGCCAAACCCGCCATCACTTTGGTAGGGTTCATAGTTCTTTGATGAACAATGGAGAACTTTGAACTGAATGGTGATTGCAGATTGCTGTGTGTACTTGACCCTTGAGAACTGTCATCGTGTAGATATCAGGATTGTTGGCTTTCCAAGGCTCATTTCCTGTTTTGAGTCCACAGTGCCTATCACCCTAAGAGCAGCCAGCGGGTTTGGTAGTAGCAGTTAAGAAATATGTCCATGTCTCAGTTCTGTCAGCTGATTATAGACACTTTCTGTAGTCCCACAGAACGTCGTTAAAACTGGGTTTCTGACAACTTTGACCATTTAACATTTTGATAAGCATTTATTAAAATATGTTTAAAGTTTTAAGTTTTTGATAAGCATTTTTAACCTTTTATTATGGCATATTTCGAACTTGAGAGTGGACAGTATAGTAAACCCCTTTGTAAACAGTAAGCAGTGCATAGCATGCTCTCTTGCCTGTTCTCTGTCCCGACCCCAGACCCTCAGGCCCTTGCCTTGTGGCACTCACATCATTTCTACTGCCGAGCCTTCAGAATACAAGCTCCGCAAGACATAGGGTCTCCAGCTTAAGCAAAGGCACAGGGCTAGCTCTGTATTCCTAAATATACCAACAGAACTTCCTTGATGCCATCAAGTCTCCAGGCTGAGGAAGAAATTGCTTCAAGAGTAACTTTATTTATAGAATATGTCCAAATGATAGGGTGTGTTACCAAAAAATACTGTAAGTTGAATTTTTTCAACACTAATTATTATAGGTAGTAACAGTATGGGGGCTTACCGTCTCAGGAGGTTAGAGTCCAGGATTATCATGGTGGAAACCTGGCAGCAGGCAGGTAGGCGACTGGAGCAGAAGTCGAGAGTTTCCATCTGCTCCCCGAACACGAGGCAGGGGATGGTGTGAATTTTATAACCTCCAAGTCCACACTCACTGACACATCTCCTCTAACAAGGCCACACCTCCCAGTCCATCCCATACAGTTCTACCCAGTGGGCATGAAGTATTCGAATGTATGCGCTGACAGGAGGCATTCGTATTCAAACCAGCACAGCCGGTTTTAACATGTGTGTGTGGGGGGCCTGAACTCATGTCCCAGTGTGTGCACAGAAAGCACTTCACTCACGGAGCTGTCTCCTCAGACCCAGCCGTTTAGTATTTTAGAGGTAGAGAACCGGGCAGATAGCAAGAGAATAGTCTAAGTCCGGGGACAACTTATTTGAAGGGCACATTAAGGCTCTGCCTTTGCAGTGCTCTCCCTGGCTTGGTTCAGTTGTAAATTGTTCATGTTTGCAATCTACACTTATCTGAAGTCTGTGTTCCCTTCGAGGAGGAACTTTCCAGGTATGGGTTCTGTACAGGAAAAGTTCTCAACAAGCTGTGAGCTCCCCAACTTGGACCTTTCTGGAAACCTAACCCTGGGGCAACCCCAGGGTAACACTGTAGGGAATACACAGGGTTGTCATTTTCATCTGATTAGCCATGGCTGTGGTGGCGATGCTGAGCACAGGGACTAATTGAGTCCCACAGGACTGTGTATTGTATGCTGTGTGGTTCATTTCCATACAGAAGTCCTGGGCTAAACTTCTATCTCTGCATTGCTAGTTACCTCTGCTGCTCACATAGCCTCAAATACCAGGCAAACACTTAATCCGATGGGAGAGTTGGCTTATGATTCTAGTCATTTCTATTTTCATGAAGCTATGAAGTATTAGGAAATAAAAAAATACAGAGCACATAGAGATAGACAGATAGATACACATCCCCATCACAAAAGCAAAATGCTACCTGTCAGTGTGAGTTATAGAAACTGAATCCAGAGATGCACGGGCCTGTCTTCTCTTTTGCTACTGTGAGCTGTCCTGTACTGGTCAGCAGTGACCACCATAGCAGAGGCAGGGGAGTGTCCTGACTGCAGTTACTGGATCTGGGAGGATTTTAATGGGACTGTGAGGCACTGTAACGCGTGTCTCTAGGAACTGTAATTGCCTGCATTGACAGTCTTACCTGAATACTATTCTGTGATTTTAGGAATGGAAATGAAAGTTTTACCTTGGGATTTTCAACACCGAGTTTTTATTCTGGATATTAATTTGATCTCAGCTAACTGCCCGAGCAGTGATAGGAACCATATTTAAAACCATAATCCTTAAAAACTGTTATCTTCATAATTAAGCTGTTAATATGAAGGCTTTTTTTTTTTTTTTTTTTAAGAATGGCAACACTCAGTCAGATGTGAAGCTCCCATATTAGGTTTTGGCATTTTTTTAACTCTACGCTAGATTCTCATTCTTATTAAAGAGAAGCTATCAACCATCAAATAAGAAAAAAAACCTTTGGTTTATTTATTCTAGTTTTCCTGATCCTGGAAGGGTCTGTATCAAATTATTTCCAGTGGACACAGGAACATGTCCTAGCCACCCAGCACTTTCCTGCCTCTTCCTGATTAATGGCACCTGACACACTTGAGCGTTGTTCTTTAAATTCTGCTCCAGGTGGAAGAGGAAAAGGTTACCCTTATGATGGGCCTTTGGCCCTCACTTGAGACTTTTAGTAGAACATGTCCCCTTTTCTGTGGATGAGCGGGTGGGACCTCTGTGCCCTTCCCACAGGAACCTGAACTTTTATGGCTAGCCCTTTTTCTCCTTAGCCCGAGAGAAGATCTGCTTATATAAAGTTTCCAGGGTGAACAAGTTGTGCATGTTTTGACCTCTGTCATGAAAGTCTGCGACTTTCCTGAAGGACACAGAACCAGTAGTTTGAATGTGGCTGAGTGAAGGAAGATCAAGGCAAGTTCGCAGGCTACAATCTGGACGTAGATTGCCATGGAGGAGTGCAGTGGATTCGGGCACAAGCTGTGGTGCTTTATATGTACTGAGGACTGCAAGATCTAGGAATTGTCAATTTTGTCATTTTAGTTGGATAACCATATTTTATTCTCTTGCCATAATATTTCACATACATAATTATATATTTTTAGTTTATTTTTTTAGTCTGTGTTCTCTAGATTCCTCTGTCGAGGGCATGCTGTATCAGCGCCTGTCTTGAGCTGTCTGTTTTAGCCCATTGACGAGGACTTGAGGCTGACTGGATATGAAACTAGTGGCACTGAGTGGCCTAATGTAGCATAGTGGTGAGTGTGTGGACAGAACTGAGAGAAAGGGTGGGAGGATGTACTTGGCACACAATCAGAGTGCTCACCCAGAGGATTGCTTACAGAGAGGGATTTGGCTCCAACAGACGGCCATTTTATCACACACACCCAACTATGTAGTCAACTTTGCCTCCATTTGTTCATGTTTTGTTTATATTTAGCTTGTTAATTTGTTTTGGTCTCATAACCGCACAAGAGCTATAACACATTTACCCTCCGTGTTATGTCTGCACATAACCAAGCGATATCAAATTAATTAAATGTGTATAGCATTGAAGAATTCAGAACTGAGTTCAAATTCTGGGATGATTGGGACTTTGAGTAAATTAATTATATTCTCCATGGCTTGGTTTCTTCATGTGTGAAGTTTAGCAGCAAGAGTTCTCGTTAGAGTTCTGTGAGGACTTCCTGCCGGTGCACCAGACTAATGTAGAAGCTCACCCACAGTGAGTGGGTGCCGTGGAATTACTTTTCTCTAAGTGCCCATAAGTATTCAACCATGAGAAATCTGGTGATGGGTTAAAGTGTCTTTAGGTAAAAGTGCTTTGAGAGACTTGGGCTCACTTTTGGCTCAGCGTCTTGTGATATTAGGACAGCCTCATAACCTCTCACAGGTTCAGCTTTCTGGCGGCTTCTCAGAGTTACTGTGAACAATGATTTATCAGTAAAGTAATAGTTTATGTGCATGTTGTATGTAGAGGAGTTATTATATATCGTGTATATAAGATTGGTTATAGAAACAGGCTTCTGTGACTATGGAGTTGCGAAGTCCCACACTCTGCCACCTGCAATCTGGAGATTCCAAAGTCAGTGATAATTCAGGTCAGGTCACATGGCTTGAGAGTCATAGGGGCCAGTGGTGGACTCTTCCATCTGTAGCAGGAAGATTGAGACCTAATGGGGAGTAGGCTGTGCCAGTAGTCCCCAAAGCCAACAAGACGGAGCTCTGCTGTCCCAGGGCAGAGCAGATGGGTCTCCCAACTTAAGAACAGAGTTCACCCTCCTGTTGCTTTACTCATTCTTCTGGGAATACGAGACAAGAGCAGCCTAAGGAAGGAAAGGTATATTTTGGCTCATAGCTTGTATACATTCATCATGGTGGCATGAGGCTGCTGGTCACATTGCATCAACAGGTTAGAGGTATTTTTGTTTCATGGATCTCTTAAGCACAGTAATTAAAACTTAAAAAATAACTTTGGCTCTTACACTAAGCGCTGCTGTGTCTACTCTATATGCACCGTGAAAGAGCAGAAATATGTATCTATGCAGAGGGTGATATTGAGCATTTCCACTGCTAGTTCAGTTCGTTCAAACCCTTCTCAGCTTTTGCATGCTCTGGCCCAATTGTCCTTTGGTTTTCTCTGTCATGGCTCATGGTGACACTCAAACCCAAAACTGTTTATCACTGTTTGCACACAAGGCTGTGACCTGACTCCCCAGTACCGTAGTAACAGCTAATAATTATTAACTGCAGCGTGAAGAATGGGTGCTAACCGGGAGGCCAGCAGGGAACTTGCTGTACTTGAGGTGAGACATGATGACGTTCTGATTGAGGCATGTAGCAACGATGTACAGGGGTGACCCAGGCACAGGAGAACGTCGGAGCACTGGGATACATGGGAAGAGTGGTAAATGGTTTTGAGGATGGTGTGTCCCCAACAGCAATTACTTTTTCAAAAATATGCCTTGTGATATAGCACTCCTTGCTATCCATTGAGACTAGCTCAGGATAGACCCCAATTCCTCAGCCTTACATGTGACCATTGCCTAATCTGGGCTCAAACAGCCTTTCTTCGTGTCATTTCCTCCACTTTTGATCCACCCTGGGTTCAGCCCCTGTGCTTTGGTTTCAGTTCTCCAAATACTCTCAGAGCTCTGTTGTTTTTGCAGCCTGCAACCTTCCTTGCTTTCTCTACAGAGAAACTGTTATTTATCCTTTGAAAACCAGGTCCGAGTGCTACTTCCTTAAAAGCCCAGCCTCTCCTCCATCCACTTCCGGCTTTCTCATTCCTGGATTAGGAAGCGTACTCTTCTTCCGCCCACAGCATTCCTGTGACAGTTTCTAAAGACCTTCTGCCCTCTCTTCTAACCCTGAGACTTCAACACACAGCCCCCGGACAGGCTGAATAAGGCAATGACGGGACAACTCAAGTGTGTGCATGTGAGTGCGGGTCTCCACAGAGGCCAGAAGAGGAGCCTCTGGAGCTGGAGTTTCAGGCTGCTGGGAGCTGCCCCCCATGGGTGGTGGGAACCAGCAAGCATTATGAACTGCTGAGCCACTTCTCCAGCCCTTCAAACTTCCAGCTGTGAGACAGGAAAAATGTGAGATAGAAAAAATGGGAATAATTAAGGGGTCCTGGAAAGAGAAAGAAGCCCCTCATTTTGGCGTCATTTCCTGCTGGCTGAGTGTCCAAGAAATCCAGCACAACAGATAAAATCAAGATAGCTTGCAGAGAAAATCTCCCCCTAAGAGCCATTCATACAGCAGTGTTTGAAAGGACAGATGAACAGGCTTTGACCTTAACTTCATTAGTACTCGTCTCTGATCCTTAAAACCAATTCACTGATAAAAGCAACTTCATCAAGAGAATTACATAGAACAGCTCATTTGATTTTTTTTTTTTAACTTAAGTTTAAAACTTTGTGGGATTTTTTGTGTTGTTTGTTTTTAAAAAGGTTTTCTTTGCTGTCCTGAAACTTGCTCTGTAGACCAGACTGGCCTCAAACTCAGACATCCAATTTCCTTTGCCTCCCGAGTGCTGGATTAAAGGCGTGCACCACCACTGCAAAGCTTTAAACCTTTTGTTTTATCTTTGAACCCTGTAAAACCTATCCTCTGAGCGGTGTTAACTAAGCCACAAAGTCTAGTGTTAGGGCAATCAGGCTGCGACATCTGTGCTGCTTGCCAGGGGTGATTTGCCTTATCTGTCTGGCTGGGTGTCTCCTTCCTCCCTGACCATTCCGCTTGCCTTGGGTTCTTCAGAAAGCTGCGTCAGACTAGCAGAGGGCTGTTCTTCACCAAGGGTATCCAAGTATCTGCATGCCTGCTAGAAACCCAAGGGAAGCCCTCTGAATAGACACATGCTGGAGTGGTCTCCCTGCCGCTCCTCTTCAACTCTTTAGACTTAAAGCTTAAGTGCACATCATCTCTTAAATTTGTATTAACTCCAGTTTGCAAACTTGTTAGCTTTGCTTCATGTTTCAGCCTGACTCATCCTGAAATTCTTTCCTGTGGATTCACGGCTTTACCTGAGTGAAGGTCCTTGTGCCCTCACAGTGGCACTGTTGACCAGGGTCTCTCTACCACCGCTGACGGTGCTACTGGAAGATCTTCAGAGCCAAAAGTCCCAAATGCTAATTAGCATTTTAGGAAATTTTCATAGAGGGTGTGTATGAGTTGGTCCAGTATCAAAGTCATCCCGTTTTCCTGGAGCTAGTGACCTAACTCTGACACTGGCCTGCTGTAGCCATGGTTGAAGTGATTTGAGGCAGGCATTTTGGAGACAGACCACACCTTCCTGATGCAGGGCCAGCGAGAATAGTCTCCCAAGGGCTGAGCAAGGATGGGGTAAACGCTACCCTGGCCTAAAGCTGTTGCCTCTGGGGGGTGAGGGATGAGGGCTCACAGGATTTCTGTGCTGTTTCTCAGTTTTCTAAAATGAGCACACGTGATTTGGTCATGGAAGGGCAATGCTCTTGCAATTTCTTCTATATGTTAGTGAGTACCCTGCCTCACCAGACATTGGGTATCAGGTTATTTACAGGCCCCTGGCCACCCTTCCATTTGGCCTTAAGCTGTCCTCAGTCATTCTGGTCTGCTGTTGAGTTTTTATTTAGCAAATAATTCTGCATCTGTTTCTTTGAGTCGGATATCCTTTTAAGCACTTGTGCAATGTTAGGTCATAACCCTCACACCACGTCTGTGGGGTTGATGCTGTTTTTAGTCCGGTTCTTCAGATGGGGAGTGATGTAGGAATGTGAGTTTTCCTTGCATGCCTTGTTTATTCTGATGGAGTCTCTATGTTTCTGCCATCCCACCTCTGACACAGAAGCCACAGTCCTGAACATCTCTTTGTCATTATTATTTTGAGACAGGGTTTCTCTGTATAACCCCGACTGTCCTGGCATTCACTCTGTAGAGCAGGCTGGCCTTGAACTCACGGAAGCCCCCTTGCCTCTGCCTTCAGAGTGATGGAATCAAAGTCGTGTGTCACCACCACCCGCCTTTTGTCTTCTGATTTCTTTCTTTTTTTTTTTTTTCTTTTTGTCTTGATACCATTACTGACACAAGGCAGATGGTGGCTTGAGAAACCAAGGGGAAAGGAGAGAAGCAGCATCAGGGTGGCCCAAAGCCAAAGCCACCACCGAACAGCGTTGATGCTCCTTTGGTCAGAAGACAAGGCAGTCTAGCAAGTTGGCCAATCTTGGTTATCGCTGACCTTATTTTTATTTATTTATTTATTTATTTTTTTGAGCTTGCTTCTAGCTAGCTGTGGGGGTTGAAGGTTGCGACTGGTTAGGAGAGTGGGTGGGAAGGAAGTATAGGCTGAACATTCAGCTGTTCTCTGAAGGAAGGAAGAAGAAGGCTGAAGGCAGTAGGCTAGCCCACAGGCAGGTGCTTGATTTAGATGTCTATAAGCAAATACCTGGAAGAGAGCAACTCCACAGCTTGTTTCTCTTTTGTAGCCCTGGCTGTCCTGGAACTGGCTGTGTAGACCAGACTGACCTTGAATTCGAACCAGGCTTGGAGAACTTCCATATTCCACATCCCCACTGTCCAGTCTGGGCCGTGACTCCCTAGACCTCCCACCCCTTGCAGCTGGGGCATCCCAGGGGCCAGAGGGCTTCGGCAGTACTCACTGTCTTCAGCGTATGGGAACTGAGGTCTCATCACCCACAGACCCAGGAGAGTAGCCCTACCTCATGGGATGCTGTCTCACAGAGCTGAAGTGCCAGCCGCCATCTTAACAGCCTCTGTGCCCTTTTTAATCTTGTCTTAGAATCAGGGTTGAAGGAAGAGACAATGGTAAGATCTTAGGGTGCCGCTGAGATGCAGGAGGGAGATGCTGAAAGCCTGCACTTGGAGTGGCCATGGGCCTTCTGTAAAGCACTGAGAGCTTATCCCCCCCCCCGAGGGAACGGCAAGGGAGGGGGGCTTGTTGAGGCAGGGCTGGTGGCCGCTGGAGCAGACACGCAAGGCAGGAGGGCAGCAGTGAGGGATCAGCTAAGTGTGGGGAGGACAGGCCATCTGCAGCCCACTTGCAAGGGACCAGGAACAGAACTGAGATGGATTAGAGTATCTGGAGGTAGAGGGGAGGGAAGGAGAGGAGGAAAGGAGGGAGAAGGGAGGGAAAGGGTGAAGGAAGGGTAGGAGGGAGGGGATGAATGATGAACAACTCTCCAAGAATATATGAGAATATACACACACACACTCTCACACTCATACACACTCACACACACTCTCACACTCACACACTCTCACACTCACACACACTCACACACACGCACACACTCACACACTTTCACACACACTCACACACATTCACACACACTCACTCACACTCAGACACACTCAGACACACTCTCACACTCACACACACACACACACACTCACACACACACACACACACACACACACACACACACTAGTGGGGTACAGGGAAATGAGGCTAGTGGAGGAGAAGCTGCTGAAGGACGGGAGCAAGGGCAGGTTTGAAGTGTCACCCCCTCCTGCTCCCTGGCCCTGAGACTGGGGTCTCACTATGTAGCCCTGAGTGTCCTGGTACTTACTAAGTAGACCAGGCTGGCCTACAACTCACAGAGCTCTGCCTGCCTCTGCCTCCTGAGTACTGGGAGTAAAGGTGTGCTCCACTCTGCTTGCATTGTGAAGTCTCAGGTTTGAAGATGTCATGCACGTTCTTGGGCACAGAAAGGAGAGAAGACAGAGCTGTGGCTGGAGGAGAGGCTGCTGTGTTGGATAAAATCATTCTCTTTGTCTTTTTAGTTTTGTACTGTGGATTGATCCGTGGGCCTAGCACAGGCTAGGCAGATGCTTTGCTACTGAGCCACACTCGTTTTCCCATACCCCTCCTCTCTGCTCCTTTTCTTTTTGAAGACAGGTCTCACTTAGTTGCCCAGGTTAGCCTTCGACTTTCTGTCTAGCCCCAGCAGTCCTTGAACCTTTTGATCCTCTTGCCTCAGCCACCTGAGTAGCTAGGATGCAGGCCTATGCCATCAGGTCTAGCTTAAAATGGACCTTTAATTTTTAAATAATTTTTAATGATTGATTCCAGGGCCTTCCAATTGTGTCTTTTTCTTCTCTTCCTTCTATGATTATTATATAAACATCCCCAAAAGTAACAGTCTTTAGAAGATGTTTTGTGCTCGTGCATCGGATGTGTTATTTAGCAAATCCGTTCTATCTGGATACTGTATTTGTTGTTAGTTTTTCATGCATGCACTTTCCTGGAGCCCTGCGCATGCTTCTTTGTATTCTTTTGATTCTTCCCTGGAATGAATTTTCAGGTGTGATGCTAATGTGCTCAAGGGTGTGGGTGCGTCCTAATGGTCTGCTGGCAGATTTGCAGTGAGCAGGGCAACTAGGAGGATGCTGGGGAGTCCAGCCTCTCACCCTGTCGTTCAGGTCAAGCTCTGTGTTGAGCAGTCCACCTCCCCTCAGATATCCTGAACTCTGCGTTGCTTCCAAGGAAGGCATCTCTGACAGGGGGAACATGGGGGGACACTTGACTGGAGTGTGTGTCAGGGACCCGGTAACTGGAGCTCTATGTGTTTGGTAATTTTTTTTTAAATCAACACTATTGTCAAGAGGTTGAACAAAGGTGTTTCTAGAGGGAAAGGTAGCAATGAAAGGGAGTTTATGTCTCTGTTTCAGAGGTTTGTGTTGTTGAAGTCAGGGCAGAGCAAGTTCACCCTTAGAAATGAAAGGATCTAATGACTTCCCTTATAGTCATCACAAGGTTAGTATTTTTGATCAGTTTTAACAGTTAAGGGAAATGTGATTTATATAATTATTAAAAAAAATTATACTGTATGCAGCGTGCGCGCGTGCACACACACACACGTGTGTGTATGTGTGTCTGTGTGTGTGTGTGTGCACATGTGTAGGTCTGAACATAGCCTTGTTTCTCCCCACTTCACCATGGCCTGGAATTTGTCACTCAGGCTAGGCTGGATGGCTACCAAATCCCAGAGACCTGCCTCCTTGGCATTGGGATGACAAACAGCTCCCTGTGCCTGGCTGTTTTTACATGGTTTCTGGGGCATCAAACTCAAGTCCTTAGTCTTGTAAGGCAAGCCCTTTACTGACTGGGCTATCTTTGTGTTACCTTGCCTGGTCTAAGTTGTAATCTTCTGAGTCAGTAATTTTATCGTCAACTAAAGTCGGCCATTAAATACTTTTCTTATGTCCTGTGCTTGTGACACGCCTCCTCTTTTTCTCTTCTTACAGAAAAAACACAGGAAGGGATCCATTGATATTTCAAAAATCAAGTGTGTGGAAATAGTGAAGAACGATGACGGCATCATTCCTTGTCAGAATAAATATCCATTCCAGGTGAGTTGGCAGCCAGTGCCAGGCTCTGTCCCGTTCCCATTTGACATTACAGTTTCCTGTCCTGAGTTTGGTGGCTAGTTTTTCTGGGCTCCTTTGCCACTTTCATAGTCCTTTCTGTTCTTCATCAACTGTGTAAGTCTTTGGAGGCATTTTGTTTTCATTTTGGCTGCTGTTCTACCATTGGTCCAGAGTCACTACATCCCAGGTCTTCACTTCCGGGTCACTTTAATCAGAGAGCACAGAGGAGTGGGCAGTGGGACTAAATGCAGTACACTGGAATTGTTTTCTATGAATGTGAGAAGCTAGAAAGTAGCAAGAATGTGTTATTTCAAACAGCAGTGAGATGAAAGGGCTTCTTTTGATGAAAAAAGGCAACAGTAGCAGTTTATGTTGATAGAACTGCACAGCGATCCTGTCACACAGATGGGGTAAGCGTTCTACTGTTCTCACCTATGACCAGGGACAGTGAGGTTCACGGACTGTAAATGGCTCCTTCAGAGCCACGCTGTGAATATAAAAAAGCCAGGATGTGCACTGGTGAGCAAGGAACAAAAGCAAGTCACCAACTATGATCTTCACCATATGAACTTTACATGGAGAGGTACAGGCTGAGGCACTGTGGGAAAACAGGAGAGTGTGGCTAGGCCTTGAAGGAGGAGAAGGATGTGCATTGTAGTGGTGCAATGGGGTCCTGAACGGAGAGAGAGACTTTTCAGTTCTACATAACAGAGGGTTTCTGACTCTTAGGGGTTTTCATGGGTCAGGCATGGTATGAACTGGGGTTTGTAGAAGGAAGGAGACTGGTACCCTAGAATCAAACCAGATAATCAAACCACCTGAGATGCCAATTAGATGTTTATTATTCAGATAAATGCCCATTTTACTAAGGTAATAGATAGAGCTAAATCTGCTCCATCAATAGAGATCCTGGCTGCCATACAACAGCTTAAGCCAGGCAGCGTCTGTAACGTGTTTAGATCAAATTAGAGAGTCAATAAATTATTACACTAAACAGATGATTATTATAACAAAGTTGTGGGATGGTCCAAGCACAAATTTTTCTTTCCAGATAAGTCTGCCAATTCAGGATGACTTTCCCAGTGTTCATTATTCAATTTTTCAGTAAAGAGCTGGCTGCACAGACAAACCTGGGTGAAGTGTGGAAACCAGGTAGCAAATATGAAACCATCTCTCCAAGTGTCCATTAGCACAGTGTTTCTGGTATCTTATGTTCTGTCTTATAATATGGGATTTCTAGATATATCTTAGAAGTAGGGTCACATTTGATGGTTTGTTTTTTTTTGTCTTGGGTAGTCCCACCAAAGTGTAACTGTTGTAGTGATTGGGAAGGTTTACCTGACAAACTGGGCCAGAATCAGCTGTGACCAGTCAGATGGCGGTTTATTTTTCACTGTGATAGGTATTGTCCAGGTAGAGGGAAGTTTATAATAGAACACATTATGTTTTAGTCAGTCAGGTCTGCCTGTGACTAACCATTAGGGGTAACGTTTCAGAGCAGTTACAGGATCCTAGGTTAATTTTTCAAGGCTTATTATTAATATAAAATATAAAAGGCTTATTATTAATATAAAATTACAAAATATATTATTAATATAAAATTACAAAATAAGACTAATCATTCATTTGAAAGACGCCCTAATGCGTGAAATCCTGGGCTTAGGAGTTGAAATCCTTACCTTTTGCATTGCCTACAGAATGGCAGTGGACAGTTAGGTGGGACAGGGATAGGGGACACTATTTTCAGGACCTGCTGAAGTTATACAGGAGTGTAGGGTATCGTGAGAATTCTGGAATTTTGGTTTCTTTAAAAAACACAAATATTATAATATATTTTCATTTTAATCCCAGGTGTGGGGCTATGAGGCGACTTTGAAGCAGCTGACCATGATTTGCCTCATACTTTAGCAGAGGCATAGTTTTGCCAGCTGCAGATAGTTTCTGTGATTGCGTGATGTTTGGAATTCTGGGAATTTTTCAGAGGGTCTATAAAGGCTAGAGCCATGCTCGGTGAGGTTGTTAGTTGTTCAGAGGATTGTTTGCTGTTTGCTAATAGTTGTGCTCAAAGAAGAAAGAAGAAGAAAACATTAGATTCAAGGATCTCTATTTTCTCTCTCTCTCCCCTCTCCCCCTCCCCCCTCCCCCTCCCCTTCCTCCTCCCCCTCCCTTCTCCCCCCTCCCTTCTCCCCTCTCCCTTCTCCCCTCTCCCTTCTCCCCTCTCCCCTCTCCCCTCTCCTCCTTTTTCCTTCTTTCTCTCCCATCTAGTGATGGGGGTGAAACAGGGTGGTGGGGATGAAGGGTGGAAAAAAGAAGAACCCATAAAGCTGCAAAGGCCAGCTACAGTAGGGTCTTGGCTAGGCCCTGATGGTGAGATTGAGTTAATAGCCTAGAACTGAAAGACTCAGGTTGCTACAGCCAGCTCTTGCATCCACTAATGGGGCAAAGGAAATGACGGGAGTGAAACTCATCCAAATGATTATCTAGAAAAATAGTGGGTTAGAATGAGCCTTATGGCACCAAGTTCATTCACAGAACTTTAGTCAGTTAAGGTGACATAAATGCCAAGCTCAAGGAAGCATCCTGATAGCTGCCTGTACCCATTTTCCTCCATGAAGACACAATCCTGGGTCTAGGCAGTCAGTAAATTCCTTGAGGACCTGAGTTCTATCTCAGTACCCACATAAAAAGAGCCAGGTGTGGTGGTGTGTGCTTGTAATTCTAGCACGAAGAGGTAGAGGCAGGCAGATCCCCGGGACCTACTGGCCAGCCAGCCTAATCTACTTGGTAAGTTCTAGGCCAGTGACAGACCCTGTTTGAATACATTAGGTGGATGGTGCCTGAGAGACAATACCCAAGGTTGTCCTCTGGCCTTTCTTGTGTGATCACGAGCGTGTGTGTGCGCACGCAATACACTGTCCACAGTCCTTTGTAAAACATACATCCATCTTGATGAAATTAAGAATCAGATGTGCTTTTGTAACTAAGGAATCTAGTTTTCAAAGAAACTAGATTTCTGAAGCACTGGCTTCATTTTCAGCCATCCAAGAGTAATGTATTAATGCCTGCAGTACCAGGGATGCTGCTACATGGAAGTCTAAGCATATCACAGCTTTCATCTTTTGTTTTGTTCTAGGTTGTTCATGACGCTAACACACTTTATATTTTTGCACCTAGTCCACAAAGCAGGGACCGATGGGTGAAGAAGTTAAAAGAAGGTAAAAACTGATGTATTTTATGTAATTTTAGGATATTGGAAAAAAAAAAAAGAACCCAACCCAGAAGTATTGCTAACATAGCTCTTGCATTTATAATAAATTATCATGAGTGCCTCTCCAAGGTCAGTCAGGCCTTGTAAGTGATAACATACTGAAGACAGCTTCCCGTTTTAAAATCTTATTTTTTCTAGTTGAATGTTTTTTCCTAATAAAAGCATCTTTCTGTTTATTGCACAGTGTGGTTGGAGGTGATGAAGCATGGGCTATTATGATAGTTGGATTTGTATTTCCTAAGAAACTTGGTGTGGTCAAATACTTGGTGTGGTTGGGGTCACATTCTCATGACAAAGTGCTTAAACGGACAGTCTGTCTTGCACAATACTGCTTACTTTGATGGAACACAATGGTAGTGGGCATTAATCCACCATGGAGTAGCAGTGATTCACTTCAATGAGTGTTTCAAAAACAAAAAAGGAGGGAGGAAGTGGGGGGCAGAGAAAGAGGGGGACAGGGAAAGAACCATCTAGCCATTTTTCATATTGAATATATGACATCACAATGGCATGCTCATAACGAGCACGAAGCGATGATCGACAGTTGCTCACCAGAGGTTTTACTTTGTTTGATTTCACTAACTGTTCATGTGTCCATTCTGTGAATTGCAGAAATAAAGAACAACAATGATATCATGATTAAATACCATCCCAAATTCTGGGCGGACGGAAGTTACCAGTGCTGTAGACAGACAGAAAAACTAGCACCCGGATGTGAAAAGTACAATCTTTTTGAGAGTAGTAAGTATCCATCTGACTCGTTAGCTGTGGTACACACAGCATGAGCGGACTGTTGCTGTTGGGGAGGTGATGGGATTTTGATGCTGATCGGGTGGAAGACACTACCCAGAAAAGGACAAATGCAGGGCAGATACGGCCTCTGAGAGTGATGGTGTTTATGTAGCAGTGGGACCTTGCAGAGGCGAGGTCTCTTTGAGGTGCTTTAATTCCAACAGTGAGGTCTGTTAAAATGAATCAGTTAAAAGTGTGGACCGTAGGTGGTGATGCATGCCTGGAATACCAGGCTCAGATGCACCCAGGACCCCTATAAACCTTTACTGTGAGAAGGTCTTCTTAGTCACGAGTGAAAACCACAGACACCAAAAGCTACTAGTACTGAGGAGGATGGGATGTCCTGTGCTGTCACCCTGCATTGTAACTACCATGTGAGTAGCATCAGTGCAACTTCTGGGGAGGTGGAGAGTGGCCATTTGTCGGGGCTGTTGCCTTGGGCAAGAACAGCTCTGATTCTGAGTTCTTCTGTTCTGAATCTTCCTGAGTAGTCATCCTGACATTCACCTAGCACATAAGAGAGACCAGGCTTCCAGGCTGGTGCTATTGCACACCTAGGAAAAGTCCAGCCTGACTTGCTGTAGAAATGGCTGAGAAGTTACAGTTAACGTTAGTAATTTGTTTGTATCTCATATAGATTCCAACTCTGTCATGCTTTCTCCTTTGGTCACAGGGTGATGAAAGGATTCAGGGTGCCCACGGAGGTTTTGATAGGGACAGGGTCTAAATTGGCCTATCTCTTTGATTAGAACTTCATCTCCGTTCACTAACTGAATAACTATGTGTCACACCAAACTGTCGAGGGGCCAGAGCTGGTGTTTTCCTCAGTGTTATCACAGTGGTACCACCTTATCTTCAGAGGATCTGTCCCCAGGTTGTACTGAATGTTATATTATACCCTTTCCCAATACACACACACATACATACCAGCCATAAAATAATTTATGATTTGGGCATGGAAAGAGATTAACTACAATACATATCAATAAAATAGAACATCTAATCTCATGCCATAATAAAAGTTATTACACACACTTTCTTGTTGTGTTGTCTTAGTAATAGCAGCTTTTTTCCCCCTTATTGAGATCTTGCAGCTTTTCAGATCAAGAGGTTTTTTTGTTTGTTTTGTTTTGTTTTTTGTTTTGTTTTTTTTGTTTGTTTGTTTTGGCTTCTTTCTGGTGTATCTGAGTGCCAGCATTGGGTTTTCATTTGGGGGTCATCAGTTAAAAATGAGTGATGTACTGTGATACCAACACAGTTGATATGGGAGCCTAGATGATAACGTGACTAATGGAGCGGATAGTGGATGCAGTGTGGATGTGCTGGACCCAGGGGTGATTCATGGCCTGGGAGGATGTGAGCAGACAACTAAAGAATGTTACCACATTTCTGAGGAGAGCGTGCAAACGAAAGCTCTTGTGTTGCTCCATTTAGTATTTTTATACCATGGCTCTCACGCTAGTGCAACTCAATCTGTGGGAGGTAAAGCCACAGATAAGGGAGCACCACCATAACCAGCTTATGTGTTTATTCATCTGTTTTTCCATGATGCTAAACATTGAACCAGGGCCTCATACTGCTAAGCACTCACTCTGTCAGACCCCAGCTCCAGTTTATCTTCTGATTCACCAAGAAGAAGTAAGAGGCCAGATGACCCTGTGGAGGCAATCCTGAGGTCCTGTTATTAGTGAAGGTCAGGAGCTGGACACAGCAGCTCCCTGCCAGACTGCTCACTCGCTGACACTAGTATCTTCTGTCAGTTCTTGTGGGACACCACCGTGATTTACAGTTATTGGCATTTACAGGTATAAAAAAGACCCTGCCTCCTGCTCCAGAAATAAAGAAGGTGAGTGGTCTCTGCCTTTACATGTTACGTCTTTGATGTGTGCAGTTTTAAAAACATGCTCTCACCCCAGCCTACAGCCGAGCTACAACCAAGCTACGAGCCCACTCCTGCTCCCTTTTGTTCTATCCGGCTTAGCTCCGGGATCTGCACTGCCAGCACCAACCTGGCTTCTCTCTCCTACTTGCCTTTGCTCCTGGAGGGGTGATGTTACCAGCCCACTCCTGAGACCCTAGAATCTGCGGATAAAGGATCAATCAGCTTTATGATTTTAGAAGTTGCTGACTTGGCCCACTTGCTGGGCTCAGATATCCCCTTGCCTGGAAAGGCATGCCCTTATCAGTTACTATCTCCGTTTCTCCTCCTGCTCTAAACTTAGTGGCTTGTATCAGCTAGCCCCTGTCAATCTCCTTGGCCCCTGCCCATCGCAGAGGCTGAAGGCCTTTGCTGCCCAGAAACCTTACATGATTGCTGCTTTTTTTTTTGTTCCAAAGCATGGCAGAAAAGCCCCCTCTCTCCTTCCCTGTCTCCTTTTTTTCTTGGAACCTGGAAGTCCTGCCTGTACCTTCTGTTTAGCCATTGGTCCCTTGCCTTCTTTATATTGACAAATCAAGAACCAACCAGGGAAGAAGACCTTAGCGACAGAACCTTCCCTAACATGTCATTAAGTTGTGTTTGAGATGGGTCTGTGCTTTCCTGGCTACGTTATGTTCAGCCGTGCTATACTGCTGTCTTCCAGGACTGCCTGAGAAGCAGGTGTTCTCATTGGAATAGTTCTTGATGTCAGTACTATCAGCGTAGTTCTTTAGCTTTTGTTGTTGGGGTTAATTTTATCATTGTTACCTGCTGGCATTTGGCTTTAGGAGTCATTGGGGAGGTGTGACATTTTAAAGATATATGTCTGTCTGATGAACACAGCACAATAAAGGAGTGGCTTTAGGAATTTAATGCTATGCCCCTGGAGTGGGGTATGGTGGAATAACATGTAATTTGGACCCAGTCAGGACCTTAGCCGATAAGAACTGTGGGTGACTATAGGTAGCTTGCTTCAACTGTAACTTAGGACTTATTTCATAGTAGCATCGTGAAGAATAACTAAGAAAACACGTAAGATCCTAAGCGTGTGCTTTACATATCGAAGGGATAAGGGTATACACTTGTTCTGAGCGGAGGGTCTGTTGACAGAGTCCATGATGCACCAGTCTCCCAACACATGTGGTCCTTCAGTCTGCCTAGTACCTTACTTGTGAGTTCTCATTGCCTCTCTTCCCCTCCCTCCCCTCCTTCCCTCCCTCCCTCCCTCCCTCCCTCCCTCCCTCCCTCCCTCCCTCCTTCCTTCTCTCCTCCTCTCTCTCTTTGACCTGAGAACAAATAAGCAATTGTCAAGCAAAACCCTTGTAATACTCAAGAGCTTTGCTCCTCCCTTGAATCTTGAACTCTGAAAAAGTCCAACAGCACCGGCACTGTCATGGAGGGCTCACCGATGTCCGTTAGGTGGGTTACACTAGACCTGAGGCTTTCCTCTAGGGTGACTTGTGGCTCCTGTAGTGTTTTACTGCTGAGCCTCACGGTCCATTTCAAATAGAAGCTGAACTTGACAGTGTTACTCTCTCTGCATAGAGAAGGCCTCCTCCACCAATTCCCCCAGAAGAAGAAAATACTGAAGACATTGTTGTAGCGATGTATGATTTCCAAGCGACAGAAGCACACGACCTCAGGTTAGAGAGAGGCCAAGAGTACATCATCCTGGAAAAGAATGACGTCCATTGGTGGAGAGCTAGAGATAAGTATGGGTAAGTGCTTCATTTGTGTGCGACTGTCAGTGGTGTGAGTTACATGCTGAGGGAAGTGTGAACACTCTAACTGCTCGAAACAGGTTAGTCCAGTTGGCCACAAGAGTAAGGAAACTGAATTTGCAGCATCATGAAGTAGAGTTAAATTTTTATTTAAAATGTAGATTTATTTTTCATATTGGTGTATGTGTGTGTGTGTGTGTGTGTGTGTGTGTGTGTGTGTGTGCGCGCGCGCGCACGTGCTAGTCCCTGCTTGCATGCCAAGGTGTACTCAGAGGATAACTTGTGGAGCTGGTTTTCTCCATCAACTTTTATCTGGGTTTCAGGGATCAAACTCAGGTTGTTTGGTTTGAGTGACTGATTCCTTTACCCACTAAACTATCTCACTAACCCTGAAGTATATCCTTAGTGATCACTCAATAAATGCAAATTAATCAATTACCTCCTTCCAGGAGTTTGAATACATTATACTTAGTTCTCATTCACTAAAGCTGTTCTGTCTTCCCTCTTTTCCTCATCCTCCCTCCCTCCCTCCCTCCCTCCCTCCTCCCTCCCTCCCTCCCTCCCTCCCTCCCTCCCTCCCTCCCTCCCTCTTTCTCCTCTCTCCCTCCCTCTCTCCCTCTTTCTCCTCCCTCCCTCTTTCTCCTCCCACCCTCTTTCTCCTCCCTCCCTCTTTCTCCTCCCTCCCTCCCTCCCTCCCTCCCTCCCTCCCTCCCTCCCTCCCTCTTTCTCCTCCCTCCCTCTTTCTCCACCCTCCCTCCCTCTCTCCCTCCCTCCCTCCCTCCCTCTGTCCCTTTCTTCCTTCCTCTTTCTTCCCTTTCTTTCTCCTTGCTCCCTCCCCTCTCCCCCTCCTCCTCCCCCCTTCTTTGTTTGTGTGTGCTGGGATCAAATTTGGATCACACATGCTACACAAGTGCTCTACATCTAGCTACATTTTTTTGTAAGAAATAATTTATTGTAATTTCTCTCTGTGTGTGTGTGTGTGTGTGTATTCACAGTATAAGGGAACAACTTGTTATTTGAATTTTTCATTCTCTCCATCAATGTGTATATAGATATACATGTGTATAAAATACATGCATGTGTATATACAGCAAACATTACTTGTACAGGTAATTTAAGGCTTAAGGGAAGTGATCATTGGTATGTGATTCCACACCTGACTTGGATGTCTCCTGTGGGGTTTTGTTTGTTCGTTTGTCTTTTTGTTTAATTTTACAATAGCCTTGTTCACTTTTCATTTCTGATCTGTTGATGAGAAGAGTTTATTTACCTTATAAAATGAACCATCACCTCTATCAAGTGGACTGTCCCCTTCCTGGGATGTTTGTCGTACCTCAGGGTCATCTCATTTTTTTGTAATCTGGTGGTTGGAGTTAGAAGCTTGGTCACCTTAAAGATGCTCTCTAGCTGTGCTCCCAATGGTACTGAGAAAGCTCATGGTTCAGGAGCTGGCCTTACAGACACACGGTAGAGTTCTCATCCTGTTTTCCCTCTTGACGCTAACATCCACTCATGATTGCTGTTTAGAGCTACTCTTTGCTTAGGCATTACAACTCTGCCAGCACACACAGCGTTTCATGCTCCAAAGAACTGCTCTATGGATGATTGTATTAGTCCCCACAGGAAAGGCAGATAAAGCTGTTCTTGTACCCTCACCGTTTTTCAGAAGGACTTGATGACTGGCCTTCCTCTGATGATTACAGTGGTACCCAGTAGTTTTTGTTACCGTTGTGGATTCTTTTGTGTAGGTTTTGATCTAAACTAGTCATCATTCTGTTGGCTTAGGTCAGTGGTAGCTGTTACGATTTTTCTTTCCTTTCTGGCTCAGTAAAATAATTCAAATTCACCTTGTATTTTTCCTCACCAGACGTGCAGTTTGATATTTCAGAGGAATTCGGCCTCTTTGCAGTCATAAACAGTGTTTTATAGAAAACAGGTGGAATTCTGGGATTCTGTTTGCTGGTATACTGTTATTGCTTCTAGGCTTCTGTCGCTGCAGAAAAGAATATGTGCACGTGCTATGCATGCATGTGTAGGATGGGCTGTTACTAAAAGGTTCAGTACCAAATAAAACACTGTAAAGCTTCTACTTTTAAAAAAATGTATACATGAGTATTATGGTTCCTACTAAAGAGTGCAGTGTACATAGGGGTCACTGGGGGCAGAATGGAAGGCTCTTTTGTACCACACAGGCCTTCTCAATTCCTATCTCTCAGTAATTTTTCTTTTTAACAAGCTTCTCATGTTACCAATTCAGAGGGCATCTACTCCCCCTTGGCTGCTGTCCTGCAGTGCTTGCTGAGGTATTAGAGCAGCTGGTAACACCATTCAATACTTATACTTTTTTGTTGTCGTAGTTTCTTTAAGACGATCGTAGAAATGATCATTTCTTGACCAGCATCATGGAATATTGGCAAGTTCAGACCCTGATGCTGGCTGACTTTGGGGAGGGGCATGAGAGAACATCTTAGTCTAGGTTTTGGTTTCCTCATGAAAAATTGGATATTATAATGTCTTTATATTCATAATCTTTGTGAGGATCCAATGTGGACATACATTGTAAAGTGTCAGACAATACAGATATATCAAATTATTAGGATAGGTGGGGTTTCATGTAAACTTCAGGTAATGTGCTTTAGAAAACCAGTTTCCTTTCCTTAAACAAAAAAGTAAAGTCATTTCTGTTTTTCTGCTTATCCTACTTCTAGGAGTGAAGGATATATTCCAAGTAATTACGTCACAGGAAAGAAATCCAACAACTTAGATCAACATGAGTAAGTAATCATTTACCTTGTAAGTGCGGAGAACCAGAAACTGTTGTTTTCCGAATTGTGTACGACATTTTAAAGATGAAGCGATAACCTCAGTGTCTTTAGAAGGTGCCAGCATATGCTTAATTCTGCTGTCTGACCTAGTAAAAACCTGAGACTTATCTCTAGAAGACATTTTCTTTGAGTATCTTGTGTGTGAATACCATTACTTCAGCAGGCATAGGAGAACTGGGTTTGAACAATCACAGCTCAGCTGAGTTTGAAGTAAATATCATTGTTCATTCATTCAAGGTAAGGGAACAACATTTCCCAGAGGAAATATTTCATTGTTTCTTTTTTTTTTCAAATGAAAACAACACTGTGTGATTATAGTTTTTTTAAAACTTTGAAAACAGGGAAAATATTACTAAGAAAATATTATGAATAAGAGTTGACCTTTGTTATTAATGATATTTTTCTTTTTCTACTGAGCAACAAGTACGTTTTCTTCCTGCCATTAAATAGTCTTGGAAAATATTTTCATAGCCGCATTATAGCTCATTCAGTCATAAATTTATAAAATATTTGATGAGTTCTTGGTATTGATCTAATGTTGGGAAAGGTCCAATGACTACAAGCAGGATATGGACACATAATAATACACTTGCCTTCTTATTAGTGAGGTATTGGATTGTTTCAGGTGATTTTCCTATGGTAAAACAATTGGGATAATATCTTCTACCGTCTTAAACCGTCTCTCTGAAATCCTTGTTGAGATTATTGATGCATGCTGCCTGACTCCTTCATAGAAACACTTAGCTTTCTATGCCCACAGGCAGTGCATAAGATTCTAAACCATGGCCCATGGGTACCAATGCTCTCATGATCCCCCTGAGGCAGGATGTTAATATGACGGACACTTCCTTAAAGCAACAAGCAGTTCTCTGCCCATCTCACCGTGATGACGTGGGCATCTCAAAATCTAGAGGACCACCAGGGTCTAACAGCCCCAGCATCAGTGGCGTGGTCCCTTAATGTGACGTTAGAAGTAGAAATGTGCACCGTATACAATTATGCATTTTTACCAAAACGGACTGTGTGCTTGACAATCTTTCCATAGGACTGTGATGGAGCTGACAAGCTCTTATTGTCTAATATCTTTTTGTTTTCTCTGTATGTAGATCTGCAGATGCTTACCCTGTGCTATAATGGTCTTTACTGCTTGTGTAGTGGCATACTACACAGGTTTGTAACATAGCACTTGAGAGCTATTGCTTACTTCATGTAGCCTGGGGAGTGGGGGTGTGGTAGATTATACGTGTTACCATGGGTATCGTGGGATATATGGGCTAGGTCTTTTCAGTGCATCCCATGAAACTTCCTTAATGACAGTTGTCAGGCTATGTATTTCTCTGGGGTTTCCTTATCATAATAGATAAAATACAGTGGTTTGGCTCTTAAGTATCTCTTAGGAAAATACAACAAAATCCTTAGGAACAGGGAATATGCCCAAAGGCTCAAACTTCAACTGATCTGAAATGACAGGACCAAGGACTAACTGATAATATATTTCATGGAAACCAGAGAATCCTCGTGTAACAAGGAAGATTTCGTATGACTCACAGGATGTCAAATAAGGATTTTATTCCTGGAGTTTGTAACTTGGATATGAGTGTTTGGGTTATAGCACCACTTAGAAATTTAATCTCACTGAAGAATTTTTCTCCTCTCTATGACTCCAGTGTGGGAATCCCTCAGTGTTCTGCCAGGGATGAGATTCCAGCTTGGCATTATGCCAGGCAGTGAGGCTGAAGGCTGTCCTCAGAGTCCCTGCTTTTCGCCTCCCTATGCTTGGTCAAGTTATCAGCACAAAGGAGAGTTATTTGCCCCAGAGGGACAAAGGGCAGGGAATAAGAGACAAAGACAGGAGATAGAGGATGAGGGAGAAGGGGAAGGGAATAAAGGAGAAGGGGAAGGGAGAGAGGCACAAAGACCACCTCTGGATAGAAGAGAGGGATGCATGTGGCCCATGGGAAAATGGCAGTTTATAAAAGTAAAAGGGAAAGCCTTGTGTTTGGATGAGGAGGTTAATTTTAATTGGGCATATTGATGTTAATTAGGTGAGCCGAAAGGGGCTTTTGATTGCTGGACATCAATACTTTGATCACTGGACCTTGTTAGTCAGCCTCAGGAGGAGGAAGTGGCCAACTAAGAGAACAGACTTTGGTGGCTAGTTATAGGAATATTATCTAATGGCTTTTAGCAAGCCAGAGGGAAAGGAGAAGGGGAAGGCCTGCCAGAGCCATGCTCGCCATGCTCGCCATGCTCGCCATGCTCGCCATGCTCACCATGCTCGGGTTGACTAGCGTTCCTAGGGTGTGGATAGAAACCACTGTCTGTCTTAAGGATGGAAAGATCTTTTTCAGGAGTCTGCAGATGCTGTAGAAACAAGTCGCTAGAACAGGTTTCTAAGAGCAGCTTCGGGTGCCAGATTCCTCACTCTCCTGATGTGTTTGTTTATCTTTCCTGGGATCTGGGATTTACAGTGTGGGGAGAGGACCTTGTTTTCCTGGGTATCTTGCTATCTTCTTAAAGCCACAGTGTAGCTCTCCAGGTTTCTGGCACCCTCTCTCGTGCTCACCATGGAGATCTAAATCTGGACCTTCTGGTTTGATGATAAATAACGTTTTTCTAATTTACACATCTTGCTAGTTTATAGTGTATAACTAGCTACCTTTTCTTAACCAATTTTTTGTGTGACAGTTTTGAGCATCTGACAAATATTTCTTACACCACCAGAAAAGCTTTAGAGAGAAAATTTATCTCTTCAAATGTGTTATATATCATATTTCAATCGCATTCATAAATGCCTTAGTTATATGGACTACACCGACCATAATGCAATTCTGTTGAACTTGGCCTCATTTCATAAGGTGTGATGCACAGGCCGATCCTTCCTAGCCCTGGCTTGTCACCACAGGCTCCAAAGTCATTACAGGGTATTGCAACTTTACTAGGCATTCAGTTGCTCTCTAAAAACATGCAGGGGACAGACAGACATCTTTCTTGTCTTGTTTTTAGCTTGTTGTGATTTTACCTTTCTCAGTCACTGGGGAGCCTTTGAATTCTCTTGTCCAGGGTGTCTGGTGCCAGAAGCCTGTTGCATGACAAGAATTTTTCTGGGAGAAGCAAAACACACACACAGACACACACAGACACACACACACACACACAGACACACACACACGACACACACACACACACACACACACACACACACACACACCCATCCCTACTCAACTCACAACAGACCAAAATTCAACTTGGTGAACCAGTGAATTTTATAGGGATCACTTATGGGAGTATGGGTAAGGGGTCATTTACAGGAGCAGAAGTGACTCAAAGACAGCTGCATCACCAAAGCCCACCCAGCATGGTTGACAGCTCACAGAGCTGGGAACCTGGAACACACTGCACAGCCTGCAGGCAGCTCAACAGGTTGGAGAGTGTGCTTCCCAAGTGACTCCTTTGATCCAAACCTCTTTCAGACACCTTCAGCTTCTTCTTCTTGGTGATCTGAGAGTCTTTTATTCATCTTGTCCTGTCTGTGAGTGACTCTTGGCAATCTTTTACTGTTTATTCTTGGAGATGGAGTGGGTCAGCAAATCTGGTCAGTTTCAGGGACTTCCTGAAGCTTTTTTGACTTCTTTACCTTCTGTGTTATAGAGCTTCCTTCAGGATGGAATGTTTCAACCCATGAGAAAGTGCTACACAACAGGATCTTTTATTGAATAGTCTGGGCCAACAGTGGGAAATTCAGATGACCAAAGAGGTCCCAGTGACCTTAGGACTTTTGCAGTTTTTAGGAATTTGACAGTGGTGGAGGATTTATTGATAACTCAAAACATCTAGCAAAACAAACTTAAAATTGAAGGCCAGAGAAAATGATCTTATTCATACTTTTCGGGGTCCATTTGCTTATAGTCACATGGAGGGATGAGACTGTCTCTGGAGATAAGGAAGGGGATGGAATGGCAGTACTCACAGTCTTCTCAAAGGCCAAGAAGGGGCAGATATGTGTGTCTCAGGGTATGGACCAGGTAGGAAGGAGGGTAGGTACTCAGGACAAAGTACAAAGTCGATGTAGAGCCTAGGGGAACCACAGGGTCTAGGTGTGCTGGACATCAGGAAGACTAGGATACCTGGATGGCCTGTGCTTCAGGGTTGCTCCTTATTTTTTGACTCTTGAGGTCTATATGAAATTGAGTGAACTGGTACCACAGTGACCCGATGACCAGCCACCCTTGTGAGATGGAGCCTGGAATAGGATACAGTTTGAATTCAAGACAGTAATGTAAATCGACATTTCCTGCATGGGTTAGTCATTGGAGCAGAATTCATCCTTGCTATGAATGTCGTAAAACATGGGAAATGATTTTTATGTTAAATGGTAAAGACTAATGAAATGTGCACCTCCATGCCGGGACACGTAGAACTTGTATTGGTTTGTAAAGCTATCCTGTGACAAATTCAGGTGCTGACATACAAATAACTTTTGATCCCATTCAACAGATGTGGGCATGCATCCTAAAAATGTGGGTAAGATACATCTGGTGCTATATTCGTGAAAATATGTTATTGAGATTGTGAATGTTCTTACTGTGGTTGCGTATCTTATTGATGTGTTTGTTATTGGTTTCCGGCCTTAGCGTTCTAGTCATACTGTGAATAAAAGGTAATTTTCAAAATCTGACAGGCATCTCTTTCTGATCAGGTGGTATTGCAGAAATACGAACAGAAGCAAAGCGGAGCAGCTCCTCAGATCAGAAGTAAGTGCGTGTCCTCACTTTTGCAAGTTGCATTTCAGCACAGGTTCATTTTAACAAATCCTTGATGCGAGGGTCCATATACCTATTCCTAAAGCCTGAAGGTGCTGTGATACAAATAAAAGCTGTCTTGTTCACATCCCTTAAAGGAGAGCACTGGAGTGTTAGTGTACTGTAACAAAGAGCCACAGATCGAGTGGCTCAAAGGTCAGGACTTCATCACTTACAGTCCATCACTGACAACATGGTTGAGGGGACCACTGGCCGGCTTGAGCGTAGTGGACATGACCCTAGCAGCCTTGCCCATCTCCCATTTTCCCTCTGCCTGGCTAAAAACAGTTAGATTATAGTCCTAAAGCTAGTCACCAAGTCCATTCCTTTATTTGGCCATTTCCTCCTCCTGAACTGACTATCAAAGATCCAGCTATCAGAATATTGAAGTCTGGCAATCAAAAGCCCCCTTCAGCTCACCTAATTAATATGCCCGATTAAAATATACCACCGAATCCTAACCTATTCTAAGATAGACCTCCCCTTTTTCTCATTTGTTGACGTTTTTCTGCAGGAGTCAGAAATCAACCACTTTAACTTTTCTTTCCTGCTTAATAAGTGATCTCTCTGTGAAAACAGGTGTTTGAGTATAATTGGTGCCTAATCCGGGGTCCAGGAGGGAACCCCCACTGTGTAGAGGGGTCTCCTTCAATGGTCCATAGGATTGATTGCTTCTGGGGCCTATGCTAGAGGGTGTAAGTCCCTCTCCTTGGCTTGGATACAGATGCCCACCCTCCCCACTTCTTCACTCCATCTTTCTCCATGCACACATTTTTGTCTGCTTACATCATCTCGTTTAGTGAGGGTACCAGTCATACTGAACTAGAGTCCCCTTGATGACCTCATCTTAGTTTAACGACCTGTGTCAACCCATAAGTCAAAGTGCAGGCACATTCTGAAGCTTAGGACTCAGTTCTTTGGGGAAGAACAGACTGTGGCTGGGCACCTGGACATGTGCATAGTGACGGGCACCCATTCCTGAGCAGTGTTGGCGGTCCCACTGACCATTCATCTGCTGCTTTGATTTTAGTGTTTCTACGTATTTTCTTTTTTGCTTGGATTTATTTGTTTTAGGATAGTTTACCTGAATATTATGTGATATATTTTGTAAATTAAAACTTAATACCATAGGTAATGAACTTGATGAATTTCTTGCATCTTAAAGTGAAATTAGAGGAAAAGACAATGTATGTATACATGTATACAAAGGGAAACTGCACTGAGCTGGGCGCATGCTCCTGGTCTGTAAGGTAGGGAAGTTGGTCTAGAAAGTCTCAGCCCCCACATTTACTTTCTAGTTGTTTTACTTAGTGATAGTTCAAGACTTTGGCTCTTCTGGGTGTGACACCAAGGCTTTGCTGAGCACTGAGTGTAGATTATACTACAAGGCTTGTTCCCACCCCAGGATACGTACTGGCTTCCCAGAGACCAGACACTGAGAGCTATCAGTGTCCCGTACCGTGACAGTCTGGCCTTCAAATTCACATTTGCTCATTTGCTACTGACTAGACAGGTGACCTGGGGAAAGTTATCTCATCTTTTTGTGTCCCCTCTCTGTACCCATGAAATAAAAGAAGAAAAACAAGAAAGAATATTACTCAAATGACTGTTAAATGCTCAAATGAGCATAAGATACATTTACATATGAGGACACATTTAAAAAGATTAGGTTTTCAAAATGGTAGCTATTATTTTTCTAACCATTCATGATCATATCAAATTGTTATCAGATAAGGGGCTTTTAATTCTATTGTCTTTCTTATAATAATAAAAGTTACTTTTCAACTATGAAACACATTTTTCGTAAAGTAAAGATCGGATATTGTGCCACTGACAGAGAAGTGTCTGAGATATGGAACTTCCATTTCCTGCCCTTCAACTGGGGTCTGGTGAGAATGGATCCATTACTCAGAGTTGTCTGCATGTTTTAAACTTTTGTTGGAGTCACCCCCCTCCCCGGCCCCTGTATTATGGTATTAGACACGAAACGGCACGGGAAATCAAGGGTATTGAAACACATTCTCGTAAAGAGCACTGACGTATTTTCAGGATGAAGGCTCTGTGGCTAGGAACTGATGCAGTGAGGAATCGAAAGCTCTTACCAAACGTGAGGTAAACCTAGAAATAGATTCTCAACGGTTGTTTTCACAAGCTCAGGGCTTACAGCACCGGGGGACCTGCCTGGTAGCTCTGCAGAGACCATGAGACACTAGCTGCCAGCCCAGCCCACTTCAGGTGTGTGAGAGGTTGTAGTCAGGGAATGGAGTGTGCCTCCTTCTGTCATCCTACAGCCCAGAGCTTGAGGTAGAAAGGCGTGCGGATGGGAGACTCAAGGGACTCTATTCAGTTGCTCTTGTTGACAGCTGAATTTTCTACACAAAGAATGATAGTGAAATATGACATGGAACTCTTGAATCTTTGCCAGGGCCTTAGTAACTGGAATTTTAAAAAGAAATGTCTTAATTTGGTTCTTAGGACAAAGAAGGTGGTTTTATGGTGAGAGACTCCAGTCAACCAGGCTTGTACACAGTCTCCCTTTACACAAAGTTTGGGGGTAAGTAGTTCCACTCTGGCATTTCTAGTGGTTGCTTTTGTTATTCCTTTTATGTGCGGGCGTGTGGCAGTGCATGTTGGGAATGTGTGTGTTCAGGTGTGTTCACCTGTGTGTGTGTGCCTGTGGAGACGAGAGCTTGGCGTCCCAATATCTTCCTCAATGGTTTCTCTACCTCGTTTGTTTATTTTAATTTTTCATCCAGAGTTTCTCACTGAACCTGGAGTTCTCTCACTGGCTAGACTAGCTGACCAGTGGGCTCTTGGGATCAGTCTGTCTCTTCCCACTGTCCAACCCCGCTGAGCGCTGAAGTTCCAGCCACATGCTAGAACATCTAGGTTTTATAGGGGTGCTAGGGACCTGAACTCCTGTCCTTACTTTCATAGCAGGCAGTTCATCTGCTGAGCTATGTACTTAAGCCTCATATTTTTTTTCTTTTAATTCAGTGTTTTGATAGCAACCTTCTTTCTTTCTTTCTTTTTTTTTTTTTTTTTTTTTTTTTTTTTTTTTTTTTTTTTTGTTTGTTTGTTTTTTCGAGACAGGGTTTCTCTGTGTCACCCTGGCTGTCCTGGAACTCACTCTGTAGACCAGGCTGGCCTCGAACTCAGAAATTTGCCTGCCTCTGCCTACCAAGTGCTGGGATTAAAGGCCTGTGCCACCACCTGCCTGGCTCTCTCTCAACATAGCACACCTTTGGTCCAGCAATTTTAAGTCATTTAGAGTATAGATTGGTCCAAGTTAGCAGCTCCTTTTCCACTTGGGCTTGTTTCATT
Organism: Mastomys natalensis; assembly: GCA_021653895.1. Taxonomy (NCBI): domain Eukaryota; kingdom Metazoa; phylum Chordata; class Mammalia; order Rodentia; family Muridae; genus Mastomys; species Mastomys natalensis. Next base: position 1,083,595 of record JAJTUV010001108.1, read on the forward strand.
TTGACCTCCCTCATAGAGGATTTGTAATGCTTTCACAACCATAGAACTTATAACCACCTTTATTTTGATAACTTAAAACAATTAAAACCAGCAGCAGTAACTATTATTATTATTATTTATTGAGACAGGACTTTTCTGTGTAGCCTGGACTGACTTGGATTTGCTCTGTAGATAAGGCTGGCCTCAAACTCACAAGGAACCTATGTGTCCCGCCTTTGGCTCCCTGAATTTATTTATTTGTTATCTATGTACCCTTGAATACATTTATATCAATTCTTATTTCTTTCTCCCTTCTCTGGAGATTCATATCTGTGTGGATAAATGTACCGCTACTGGATGTGAAATATTGTTTTATTTTGTCTCTTTAATAGAGAAGGCTCATCGGGTTTCAGGCATTATCACATAAAGGAAACGCGACCTCCCCAAAGAAGTATTACCTGTCAGAAAAGCATGCTTTTGGGTCCATCCCTGAGATGGTTGAATATCACAAGCACAATGCAGCAGGTGAGCTATGAAGACTCACTTTGAATGGTAGCGACCATATGTTCAGGTATTGTGATAGATTCTTCAAAATGTAAATTTTTTTTTGTAGTTATCTCTAAAGTGTGACTGATGTAAAATTATTGCATATTAAAACATTCTTATCCAAAGAAAAACCAGAAATCATAACAGATTTTGTAGAACACTATGTTTTCATCGCAGGACTCCGGGTCTTCAATGTCTGTCTCTGTGCTTTTTAGCCTTGGCACTAAACTAAAATTCCAAGCTGTGCCTACTTGAAGAGCAGCCTAGGAGGCTGAGTTTGGAGGATGATGTGAGTCAGAGAGTTCAAGGCCAGTCTCTCCCCCATCTCATCAAATAAATGTAAAACATGTATGTAGAGAGGTCATAGACACTTTCAGATGAGCCAGGGGTTCAGTTTATGCTAAAGCTTTCCAAGAAACAGAGTACATACACTTTGCAATTCATAGTGAGGTTATGTCCTGATAAAAGCAGCATAAACTAAAGATGCCTTCAGTAGAAAGTGTATTCAATACAGTCAATCTACAAGGAACCCTGGCTTTGTCACAGGGTACTCCGTAGAGTAACAGGGTGTGGGCCTCCTGGTCACATGACTAGCTGGGGCAATAGCTCATAACATCTGGAAGGTATCCTGTCTTACAACACTAGCCTAGGAGAAGAACACAATTCACTGTCTCCAGCAAAGTTCTAGTTTAAGAAGGATGATGGTCATGGAACACATATTGCTTTGGTCCCATGCTAAAGGTGACAGACTAAAAAGTTAACCACTGAAGGTTACAGACAGTCAGACAGCATGTCCCACAGGCTCTTTTCAGCAGCTTGAATCTGTGTTACACACAACATCAAACAAATAACAAAAAAATAAGGCTTCCAAAGCGGGTTTCCAGCCTTCTGTACTTGAATAGTGCAAACAGCTAGTGTGTCCAATAGCCAGGTGTTTAATTTCACTTGTGGAAAATTGACTTATGAGTCAAAGGCCCTCTATACAATGTCTGTTGCTATTCTTTGAGGTCATTTACTGTTTTACATATACAGAGCATAGGAAGAGTTATTGAGATGTAATTTATACACCATGAAATTCATCCATTTAAAACACAGGGTTCAATGCTTCTTAGATGTTTACAGTGTGCCAGCGGTCACATCACCATAATCTAATTTTGTGAACACTGTCATCATCTCCCAAATAAATCTTGTATCCATTAGCAGTCGCTCCAGGCAACCACTAACCTACTTTCTTTCTTCGTAGATTTGTCTGTTCTAAACAGTTCATAGAAATATCAATTTATACTGTGGCTGAGTTTTTTGTTTTGTTTTGTTTTTTTGTTTTGGCACATTGCAACATCTTTACATTTGTTCATTTTGTATGGTGCATTCCTTGTTGAAATAATGAGAAAAGATAAAGATGATCAAGGCCTGACACATGGGAATTGTACATAAATTATTATGCCGAACCTCGGGAATATTTGCACAAGTGTTAGGTACCCAGTCCAGTTAGAAATCTGTGTTTAGTTTTTAAATTATTCCCAGTGTCAGTGTAGTGGTGCTAAATGTGGAGATAGACAATTGGCCCTCTAGCTTGCAGTCTTGGAAGCTGTCTTAACACATCTACCTTAACAAGGTTTCTCCTTTATCCTGGAAACCAGGATGCAGCCTGGGTCTACACAACCTCCAGATGAGGTGATATTCGAGGAAAAGCTGCTGGAGATTTGGGGCAGTGGAAATACCTAGGGTTTAGTTGTTTGTTGTTGTTGTTGCTTTGCTTTGCTTTGCCTGTTTTGTTTTGTTCTCTATGACGGACTCACTGAGCATATTTTAGACATTGCCTTGTGGGTTCTGCTCAAGTCTGACCTTTTCCAGGGAAGAAATCTTGAGGAAGTTGAATTTTAAGGCAGGCTGGCAGTCAGAGAAGGTGTTCACTCCTTTTTATCGTCAGATAGCAATCTTGTATTCATGTGTTGTCATGGAAGTAGGGTTTCCTTTCTTTTGGCGTTGCTCATCTATGAGTGGGTTTGCTGGATATTCCAAAATTCTGTGCTCAATACTTGAGCAATTAAGCCAGGCATGGTGGCACACGGGCAGGGGAATCTCTGAGTTTGAGACAGCTGGTCTATAGATTGAGTTCCTGAACAGTCGGGGCTACATAAAGAACCCTGTCTGGAAAACCAACAAAATAAAACAAACAGACAAAAACCAAAACCAAAACCAAAAACTCAATCAAAACAAAAAAACAAAAATGACTTGAATAATTAATTCTTAACAATTTTTCAAAAAACTTTTTAATAACCATGTTCTGATAATCTCTTATTCTTAATGTATATATTTTCCTAGTCTTGTGTTCTCTTACATGTTTAAATTTTTACCACTATCTTAATTTATTTAGCTGACATGTATTTAGTACCTGCTTCATATAAGAAACCAAGCCTTTGAAGAGAGTACAAAGAACATTAAATGGTAATGAATCCAGATGCACACATGGTCATAAAGTACAAAATGTGCTGTATAGAAGAAATACAGTCTTATCTGGGTACTCCTGGAAGAGGGCCCCCATTTCTTCTTTGGGACTTTAAGCAACTTAAAAATGATTTGACTTACCTCACTGATTTCCAGTGGCTGATAATCCCCACCCCAGATTGTAGTGCTGCAGTCAGGAACACTGAGTTACATCAGGTGAATTGCTTTAATATTTAGCAGACTAATAATATCCTCTTTTATAGTTCATATCTTATATTGAAAAAGACTATGAACTCACTGATAATAAGCACTGGAAATCTTTTAATATCCTTTACGATATTAGAGGAGAGAGGAAGCTAGCCTTGCACCAGATAAACACTGTGTTAAAAAGGCAATGTACAGAATGGTTGGAAGTTCACTGTGGAGTGCCCTATTTATATGAAGAGGAGGTTGTTTCTTGTGCCTTTCTTGCTTAGCATTTGACAGAGTAGAATGAGTAAAATAAAATCCAGCTGCAATCATTTCTTTCCGTTTTAGGGCTTGTCACCAGGCTGCGGTACCCAGTTAGTACAAAGGGGAAGAACGCGCCAACTACTGCCGGCTTCAGCTACGGTAAGGCTCGCTTTGTAGCTGCATTCGGAAGTTTCCTTCTAAAAGAATCCAGCTCTACGAGACAAATGTATACATGTAGAATTCAACTCAGGGGAACTGTAACCAGAATTCTGGATCCTGGCAGCCCTGACAGCCTGAGCTCTTCCACCTGTCTCACAGTGTCAGCTAAGGATGAAGAGTGGTGAGAAGCAGAGAGAGGTTCAATCTCTGTGCAGTACAGGAAGAGGGACTGAAGTAAAGGTCTCCCGAGTATGCACATCAAAGGCTGTGGCAAAGAAAGACTAGGGGCAGGGCAGACATGACGTCCAAGTGTGGCTTGGTTGATAATTATCTCAGATCTAGTTCGGCAACGTGGTCTGAAGAAGTCTGTATTGCCTGAGGGGACAAGCTGGTTCTAAGGAGTTGATTGCTCTTCCTCCAGGATGCAGCCTTGCCATCGGAATCATTGCCTGTACCTGCACCCGGTGGGCTGTTGGCCCCTGGGAGCTGTGGTTATTCATGGAATCTGAGGTAGACTGTAGGTATAGGACAGCTCTTAGAGACATTTAGTGTAATGTCTTCAGAGTATCCAGAATAGAGTGTTATAAACCTCTAATATGCCTCAGTTTGTCCTACCTCTCTGTGCCTTCATCCATGAGGTGAGGAAGGTTAGTTAGCTATTAGCAGGTCTTACATAGATGCTCTTTGACTAATTAACATGCTTCCATGTGCAGGTATGTGACCAGAAGGAAATGAAACAGGTACAGACAGAGGCAGAGATGCCAGCCTTTCACTCTGCTGGAGTTGCCCCTGTAACCCGGTTAGGAGGAAACAGTGGTTTTAGCCAAAGAATTCTCTGGATGCAAGTTTTACAACTGTTTTTAATGCATCCATAGAATGAGTTTTTAGATGATTATGCTCTATAGTAACACTAGATTTTCTGTTTTCATCATTATTTATAAAAGCTTTCCATAGATAAAAACTATAGATTTCCATAGTACATCTGTCACTGAAAAAATAGTTGCCATTGTGGTGGATCTCACTGGTTATGCAGCCCGGGTGTCTGGGTACAGGCTGCAATTCTATTCTGTGTCTTGTAGTAGTTATTACTGTGTCATTCAGGGCTGTGGGGTTGTCTCCTTCTCTCGGATTTAGGCTGTTTCCTTTGTAAAGGCATCCTTTCCTTGTCTGTCTTACAGATAAGTGGGAGATTAACCCATCAGAGCTGACCTTTATGAGGGAGCTGGGGAGCGGACTGTTTGGAGTGGTGAGGTTGGGCAAGTGGCGAGCCCAGTACAAAGTAGCCATCAAAGCTATTCGGGAAGGCGCCATGTGTGAGGAGGATTTCATAGAGGAAGCTAAGGTCATGATGTAAGTCTCTATAATTGCTCTTCGTTTTATGTGTATGGGTGTTTTGACTGCATGTATGTCTGGGTACCATGTATATACAGTGCCTGCAGAGGGCATCAGTTCCCCCTGGGACTGGAGTTACAGGTGGTTGTAAGCCATCATATGGGTGCTAAGGATCGAACTCAGGTCCTCTGGAAGGGCAACCAGTGTTCTTATCCACTGAGGCCTTTCTCCAGTCCTCATGATATAAGTTTCTAGCTTCTACCAGCTCCCCTCATTTGTATTAAAAATTGGCCCCACCCAGCACATATGCCTGCTGGTTTGTTTACCTGTGGTAACTCTCTGTGTGTCTGTCATGGTCCCCAGGAAGCTCACACACCCCAAGCTGGTACAGCTCTATGGCGTATGCACCCAGCAGAAGCCTATCTACATCGTCACCGAGTTCATGGAACGGGGCTGCCTTCTGAATTTCCTCCGACAGAGACAAGGCCACTTCAGCAGAGATGTGCTGCTAAGCATGTGCCAGGATGTGTGTGAGGGGATGGAGTACCTGGAGAGAAACAGCTTCATCCACAGAGACCTGGTAAGCAGAGATCCCCTGGCCTCCCACTCCCCGTGGCTTCCTACACCCTGGCTGGGTTCCATTGTCCCCATTGGGTTACACAGTGAGCCGTGTTGTATTAGTTCCCTGTTTTGTCCTTAACAAGATTTCATTATTTTCAAACTTGGTAAATTTCAATCACTTGATAATTTCAAAGGAAAAGACCTTTATTAAATCTAATAGGGCACAGACTTATTATCTCCAAGCAAGTTTCCGTGAATTAATTATTTGAGCTCTGGTTGATTCCCAGGAGATAGCTAGTCATAGCAGATTTATTCAATGTTATTGTGTTATAGATAAGAATGTTAGCTTCGGGGAAGTGAAAGCCACATGCCTATTGTGAGAAATGAGGAAGTCAGGGTTAGCCCTGACCTTCAGACCAAGTCTCAGCTCTTTCTGTTTTACACACTGAACAAAAATGACCAGAGAAATCTGGAGCTCTTGTCATTATCTCTCAACTAAGAGGGAATTCTGGGAGTTTTCATTACTTCTGAAACTACTAGGAAGAAAAAACAAAAAAACCCAACCCTGTTCTAAGGGCTGTGGTGGAGAGTCTTCTCAGTTCTGTCCTCTCACCTCTGATCTTCTCTCCCTTCTGTGTTCACTCCCAGCCATTCTCCACAAGTAACACCACCGTAACAAGTAACAAGTAACAAGTAACATTATAACTATAACAAGTAACAAGTAACATGTAACTGTAACAAGTAACATTGTAACTATAACAAGTAACAAGTAACTGCACAATTGTCTGCCTTGATTATCCCAGCAAACCATCAGGATTCACATTGTGTCCACCCTCTTTTAGCTTTAGCTGCTTGTGATAGAGTGTGGATCCATTTCCTTCAGAGCAGGAACAGCAGGGTGTTCTGTTGTAGCGTCACCTGACACAGGCCTTGCTTTTGTACCATAAACTTGTTTGGTTAGGAAGTGGCTGTTATTCCTATCTTCATTGTACAGGCAAAGGAAGTGAGTGGAACTGGATAAAATACCATCAGTCGTCAGGGAGATGGTGGAGGAGTTTGCACCCAGAGCTTGCCTTTAGAGTCAGTATTGCAACTCCAATGGCATCTCTAGATTTAAAGCATAATAATGAATTGAGGATTTGTCAAGGTGACTTGATCTCCTCAGTGTGTTGGCTAGTCCTAATCCATTCTATAAATTGGATTTGCAATGTGCACTTCATTGTTTGGCTCATAACACCATGTTAAAGTTCATAGCATATAATAGAGGCAGTGGGCTTTGTAAAGTAGATGTGGCATATAACATTAGCTTTGATGATTATGTGTCTCTATGACAATGACTAATTGTCATATTGAAACTCATGAATTAAGCATTGTCCTAGTTTTGTCCTTGTAGAATGGATACAGACTGAATATTTTCATGACTCTTGCACTTGTCCTTGCAGAATTTATTTTCTTGAAAGTGAGGTGTTTTTGTTGGCGGGGGGTGGGAGGGTGGAGGCTATGATACTGATATGAAACCCTGGATTGGTTTTAACACTCTTTAAATTATTAATCCTACCAGGCGAGAATAAGATTACTAACACAATTTTTGAGCCAAATTTGAAGCAAGCTTTATTAAATACCGACGAGGATGATGGACACTAGCCAAGTCCATTCCCAGGATTCTCGGAGAATGGCTGCTAATTACATCAGTCCAGTGCTTATAAAGGCAAGCCCACAAGGCTATGGACTTTTGACTTGGTCCAATCAGGGGCAAGCATATATCCTAGTGTACTTCCCAGCTATGTACTTTCTGCTTACATGTGATCAAGTGCATCCTGTGTATCTGGGACAAGCAACCTTGTTTACAGAAGAGAGAACACATGGCTTGTCTTACATGGGCATCAGTGGTCAGCATTCCAGGAAGTTTCTGTCCTTGGGCAAGTGAAGCTTATAGGTTAAAGACACTTTTATTTTATCGATCTTTTACTCTTCTTTCTTTCTTTCTTTCTTTTTTTTTTTTTTTTTTTTTTTTTTTTTTTTTTTTTTGTGAGACAGGGTTTCTCTGTGTAGTCCTGGCTGTCCTGGAACTCACTCTGTAGACCAGGCTGGCCTCGAACTCAGAAATTCACCTGCCTCTGTCTCCCAAGTGCTGGGACTAAAGGCGCCACCACCGCCCGACTTTTATATATCTTTTAAACACAGCAATTTGAAACTTAAAATATAACTTTTGCCCTCACAAAAGGAAGTCTGGTGTACCTTTCCCCTGGGTAAAGTGTTTCATGGGCTTGCAAGTGACAGCACTGTGGCTGTCCTGGAAAAGTGCAGATAATTCAAGAAATGGGCACTAACTGTACTTGAGAGAGGCTCAGAGAAAAGGAACTCTGGGAAGTTGCCATGTAGGAAAAAGTAAGCATCTGAAGAATGAAAAGAAACCTTGTCCCATCAGTTGGGGTGTTAAAAAATACCTTTTTTTGTTTCTGAGAAGCACTGTGTCATTCTACCAAATTATTGTATTGATTCATATAACTGTCAAGAATAGACCAAAACCCCCAAAACATATGTTTGTGTTTTAACAGCTGAGTATATTATGTCAATATATTAGAAACCTCAAACACAATAAAGCAGACGCTGCGTTTGTTTATACATGGCCATTTGAGGGAGCTGGCCATCTTTTGGCTGTTGAGGTGACCACCCTCAGATTACTGGTCACTATGATGATTGTGTGTTTCTGCTGTTACCTAGAGAGAATTCATCTTTAATCTAGACTAAAGACTTCAAGAGGTGTTGTCACCATCAGTGATAAAATCACATAGTAACAATAGTCTACCAACAATAGGCCTGGACCAGGAAGAAGTTTGGACTGTCCTTTGGTCCTCATTAAGTGTGAAGCTGGTAAAGACTGTCACAATGCCTTGTGACATTTCTAATCAATCTTTCCCAGGGTGCTTCAGATTTATGTTGGAGGTACCTTCTGTGGGGATGTAAACAGTTTATACGGACACATTTACATATTCTTCTAATGTGGACTGTATTATATTTAGTGGAAATTGGACTACTGTTGTTCCTTTAGTGCAGGATGTTTTTAATAAATGTAACATCATCATGTTGTTTTCCAGGCTGCCAGAAATTGTCTAGTGAACGAAGCAGGAGTTGTCAAAGTGTCTGACTTTGGAATGGCCAGGTATGGCTGAGTGCTGTGTGCTTTTAAGTGATAGTCTCATTATTTTTGAATAATTACTGAGCATGGGAAGGCCTTGGGAGATAACTCAGTAGGTAAGTTGCTTGTCCCCAAGCCTGAGAACCTGAGTTTGACCAGAATGCAGGAAAAACATCCAGAAGTGGTGGCTCATGCTTTGTAATCCCAGAAATGAGGAAGCAGAGACTGACGGACCCTGGAGGCTCTCTGGCGAGGCAGCCTAGATTAATTGATGAACTCTACGCCATCGAGAAGAACCTGTTTCAAAATAGGCAGTCAGCATTCCTGACCATCCCATCCAGGGTCATCCTTTCTCTGCACCCACAGTCCCACAAGCAAACCCTCCCCAAACTGAAACAAAATCTCGGGCCCTGGTTGTGGTGATGCTTGCTTGTAATCTAGTACTTAGAGATGGAGGAGGGCGAATCAGGATTTCAAAGTCATTCCTGGCTATATACCAAGTCTGAGTCCAGCCTGGGTTACATGAGACCATGCCTTTAAAAAATTAGTGTGGAAATAATTTGCACCAATAAAGCAATAAGGAAATCTCTTCAACTGTTGTAAGGTTAAATGAGACTACATATTGTGACATTAATGATTCTCTCCACTAGATGGTAGTAGAGCCTATTAAATCTCTCTTTTCTCTCTCTCTCTTTCTCCTCTCTCTCTTTCTCTCTCTCTCTCTCCTTCTCTCTCTCTCTCTCTCTCTCTCTCTCTCTCTCTCTCTCTCTCTCCTTCTCTCTCTCTCTCTCATTTCTTCTGGAATATGTTTGATGATCCAGTGCTTAGTATATCTATGTTTTCAATCTCTTAGTTTTTGTACTGTTACTAGTGTTAGGATAGACTTCTAAGAAGCATTCTGTCTGTCCTTCCCTTTTCCTCTGTCCATTGAGTCATGCATATATTAACAATCAGGCGTCTACTGTGTGACGAGCCTAACCCTGTGAGCCACAACAGTGAGTAAACTGAAGGCCAAGCCCATACGTAGTGTAAACGCTGGAGAAAGGAGATACATATAGACCTGGAGAAAAATGACTGTGACAGAGCCGGGGGGGTTGTGGGGGAGGGTGGTGGTCAGCAAACAGTGCCCTGTCAGTCCAGTCTGTGCCCTTCTGTGCATCCGGTGAGTCAGGGATGGCCTTTTTATTTAAAAACAGTTCAAAAGAGACTAAAAGTATATCAGGACACCTGAGAATTATCTGAAATTTAAGTCACCGTCCATTTAAAAAACTATAGTGTTACTGAGACTCGCAGTCTGGATCAACTGCTGATGCTGTCTGTGGTCACTTTCACACCGCAGAGGCAAAACCTTGAGCTATCACAGGGACAGTGTGCCCTGCAGAATCTGAAATCCTCTGTGTTATCTGGTCTTTCTCAGAAGAAGTCTACTGTCTTCTGTGAAAGAGCTAACTTGGGAGTGGGGGTGGAGACAGCCGCTGGAGAGCTGGTGACCAGAAAGGCTTTTCTCACCTGTGAATGTTGAGTGGACACCACAGGAGAGCCAGAGTGGTGCCACCTGAAGTCTGGGACTAGTGTGACCTGCCCAGGGAACCAGAAGAGGGCCAAGGAAGCTGGTCCAGAGGCAGAGCTAAGAACAATAAAGAAGGCAGAGAAGTGTGTTGAGTCTTCTCAGGCTAAGACCAGCTCCCAGGAGGATGCTGGCCTCTGGAGGCCTGAATGCTATCATTAACAGCTTCTGACTCTCGAAGCCCTGACTACCCAGTCCTTTCAATGTGTTGTAGGTAAAGATGTTTAGCACTGACTGGTGGCCCTGCACTGCCTCACAGCCTCTCTTCATATATTTGGCATGCAGAAAGTTGGTGGTACTTTTCTTCTAGTCCTTGTAGAACTACGCCTTATAACAACTATTTGATCCAGCCCAGGGTGGCGTTGTCCGCCAGACACCATCTTTGTCTGTACAAGGACGCCAGTGTGCTCATCTGAATCTTTGTTCCTGGCAGCTTTAGCTGCCATCATATGTAATTAACATCATATGTAATACATTAATAATTCCTCTGATAAACACCTGCTGCATATACAGCAAAGGGGCTGAAGTCCTCGAATCCCTCACTCATCAAAGATTCTCCCCAGAAATGGTCAATTGTGTATGTTGTGTGTGTGTGTGTGTGTGTGTGTGTGTGTGTGTAGGGATAGTGTTCTGGTATATAAATATAGTATATTACCATCTTCTTATACTTCTTTTGCCTCTGATCTTTTTCTTGCTGTGCTCTCATTGCCTGCATATGCTGTAGCTTTAAACCTAAGGGACTGTCAGGCTCAGAGCACAGGGCGGCTCTAGTCACTTGTTACCACTTCCTGTAAACAGCTCTTCTTTGATGTTTTACATACAGGGCCTTTGGATAGAATGTTGTTCAGAGAACAAAGTCACATACCCCAAAAGTTTGCAACAATTTGTATAGTATTCTGCCTCTGTTGCCCCATAAGAAAGATAAACAAACAGGACAATAACAGTACACACACTAGGTCACCTCATGTTCTTCATGTACGCTGAGGAGCTAGATAGACATCACCAGGCAAGGCCATGAGCTGAACGTTTTGACTCAGCCAGGTGCCTGCGTGGTGGACTTCAGTTACTGTCTTGGTCTGTCTTTGTAAGGGGGAAAACGAAAGCTCATGTCTGACATGCAAAGGTGTGCCCATGCTGTGTCTCATCCTAGGTACGTTCTGGACGATCAGTACACAAGTTCCTCTGGCGCCAAGTTCCCGTGAAGTGGTGTCCCCCGGAAGTGTTTAATTACAGCCGCTTTAGCAGCAAGTCTGACGTCTGGTCGTTCGGTAAGGTCCATGATGCACACCTCCGCCCCTCCCCTCTGAAGAGGAAGCGGACACATCACTGAGTAACCTTATTGTTTCGTAGGTGTGCTAATGTGGGAAATATTCACAGAAGGCAGGATGCCCTTTGAGAAGAACACCAATTACGAAGTGGTAACCATGGTTACTCGAGGCCACCGACTCCACCGGCCAAAGTTGGCTTCCAAATATTTGTATGAGGTGATGCTGAGGTGCTGGCAAGAGGTAGGCTGTTTCTTTGTGTTGTTTTCTGGTCTGTAGAATGATCCATGGTTGGGTCCAGTGGATTGGGAAGATACAGTTCTTGCAGCCCAGTGAGAGCTCGCCTCCTGCACAGGGATGTCAAACTCTAGCAGGAAGCTTTGTCTTGGTGCTAAATATTGAGAAGAATCTGAAGAAACGGACAATAGCAATAGTTAACTAGTATACTCAGGCTGATGCTTCACTCCCAAGTGGGAACCCCTCCACAGCCAGGGCCTCGGGAGTAAGCCTGGAGAAGTTTCAATTCTCTCCTTTCCATTCAGTAGCTGTGAGGTTGAAAGGTTCGCTGTCTAGAGATGGGTTCTTCTTTAAACTCATTTATTCTATGTATCTTACTTAATCTCTAGAAACATTGAAATGTCACCTCCACAGAAGACATTAAACCCCAGAGAGACCCTTGAAAGACCGCAGTTGACATATATTTCATATCCAGTCCTTTAGATTGTTTTCAGACTAACCCTTTGTGGCTTAGATACTTGTACTGTGACCATGAGGCTCACGAGGGTGATACATGCCCAGGGCCAGTTACCTACAGAGAGCATCAGAGGCTCATCCAGCACCAAAGCTGTCACTTGCTACCTCCCAACGGCACTGATTGGGGTGCACAGAGGCTGATTAGGTGGGTTGTGGTACCAGGGAGAGCAGTGTGAACAGAATTGGAGGATTTGGTTATAAACATGGTGTGTGTACCCGAGAGATAGAGCTTAGTCTGAATTTTGTGGGAAATGAGGTTTGCTGACAAGGGGAGGGGGGATGGGTCACAGAAAGCCCTCAAAATGAGTAAGACAAGGGCTCAAAAAGAAACCCAGCAGCTGTGGGGTTGGTTAGGGCAAAGAGAGGTCATCTTGTGTTTCCCCCGTTCCCCAAGCGTCTTGCCTCTGCAGTGTTCCGCAGGGTTTGAGCAGTGAGAATTTTTCTGGGGAACAGCTTCTGAAACTCACGGCTTCTCTTTGACTTTTAACTGTAGAGGCCAGAGGGAAGGCCATCGTTTGAAGACTTGCTGCGTACGATAGATGAACTAGTTGAATGCGAAGAAACTTTTGGAAGATAAATGGTGGCCCCAGTTTCCAAGGCAAGAGGAAGAAATGGCATGCCATCGGAACGCCTTTCACTTGGCACCTGGGAGTACAGACTGCTCTACGTACAGCGTGGGAGCTCCAAACCAGCTGCTCCTGACCCAGCCTTAGCTCGGTGGCTGCTTTGCAGGCTGCAGATGCTCTCTCAGAGCTGGTGACTCGAAGCACTCATTTACTCATTCCTTCAAGGGTTCGAGTGCCAGCCATGCACCCAGCACTGTGCCCAGGCCTCAGGAGATGAACACGGGGCTATGCTAGCTGGCACTAGCAGAAAGCCAGGATGTTTGAGATGGGGATGAACCATGTCCCAGCATCTCTTCTATGCCCTTTGGCTTCTACATAAACCTGGTCCTGGAATGTTGTCTACCACTGAGTTGTAGGTAAAGCAGGAACCCACTTGGATACATAGTAATCCTCCATTTTGAAAACATCTCTTTCCAAACCTGTTCTCATTATTACCTTTAAAAATTTATATACTGTATATATTGTAAATACATATAATATATAAAGTTATATATTTATAAGTAACGTACGTTTATCTCTTTAGCTGAAATTTTTTGTCGTTTTGTTTTCTGAGACAGGGTCTCACTATGTAGACCATCCTGCCCTCGAACTTGCGGAGATCTGCCTTTAACTGGAATTTTTAGGATTAGAGAATGTCTAGTCCTAAATCTGACAGCTGCCAGTTCTATCTCACCCAGGGATCAAATACGGGCTTTCTGAAGACTGCCTGGGTCCTTTAGCTGCTAGAGACTTGACTCACGAGTAGACTCATACAAGTAGAAGTGTCTGCCCTACTGAGCCCCAGCATGGCCTGTATGAACTATCTGATCCTGACCATTCTGCTCAGAGCTGATTAGAATTATGTGGGACTTTTCATGACAAAATTAGTTACCTCAAAAGTCCTAAGAATGTTTCCAGGACTTTGTGGATGCCCCTGTTGAGGTGCTGGGCCCTGGACCAGAGATGTTAGAACCAAGTGGTATTTAACACAAGTAGGTTCCCAGAATGGCTTACCTGTGGGAGTCCAGGATGCTGCCAAGGGAAATAGGAAGAAAGTGTGTCAAGCTGCCATGTGTTTTTCAAGAAGCCTGGTTGGACTTGGATCCCTGGATTAGTGAAAGTCTCCATCCCAGCCTTGCACCAGACCCTGATGTCCAGTTTCTCTGAGTGGGTTTCGCTTGCAGTTTCCTTGTCCTCACAAGCTTCAGGAGACGAAGCTGACCCAGTTTCCAACAATAGAAACCATTTCCTACCCAACACACTGTTCTTGGTATTTGAGAGGCCCCAACACTGAGGAAGTTAAGGATTATTCCTTCACACATCAGGGGCCCCTGTAATCTCTCCCACACTGGAGCATGTAGTGAGCACACAGGCGGGGGCTGGCTTCCCTCTGACTTCTTTGGTCAGGAGTTTGTGCCGCCATATTGAAGGCTGTGCTGAAGACTGAACTCATTCCTTTTCTAATGAATACAAGTGAGATATTCCTGTCATAATGTACCATATTCCTTCCAACTCCCCACACCACAAAACCATACACACTTTTTAATCAACTCATGTCTTCTTCAAGGAGCTGGTGATAGGCAAGCATACCTCACTCACTGTTGCTGTCATGCCCCACCCCTGTTCCCCTGTTATCTGGATGAGCTCTGAGAGGAACTAGGGTCTGCTAAGGAAAGTGAAAAGAAGGTAGAGTTCCTGTGTGAACAGTTGGAAACACTCTTTCTTATCACCTGCATGCCTCAGGGGCGGAGTCCATGTGTCCATGGGTGCATATGTGCGTGTGTGCATGTGGAGGCTAGAGGTGATACTCTTTGTCTTCTTTGGTTGCTTTCTACCTTGTGTAGTGAGGTAGAATCTCTCAGGGCTGGCCAATTTGGGCAGTCTAGTTAGCCAGGTTTCCCTCAGGATCTCTTGCCTCCACCTCCAAGGCACTTGGTTTACTAGTGGGATACCCTGCCCACTTGTCAATTACATGAATTTTCTGCCTCTAAACTTGGGTCCTTCTACTTCCATATTAAACACTGTGCCCACCGAACTATCTCCCTAGCCCACACAAATACTTTCTGTGGGAAAACAACAAATGATACATGGCGGAACTTGGGAACCATTTTCTCTGTCCCTGTCTCTCTGTTCCTGCCTCTCTGTTCCTGCCTCTCTGTCCCTGTCCCTGCCTCTCTGTCCCTGTCTGTCTCTGTCTGTGTCTCTCTCTCTCTCTGTCTCTCTGTTTGTCTCTCTCCCCCCCCCCTTTCTGTCAGGGTCTCTAAATGTAACCCTGGCTGTCCTGGAACTCTCTATATAGACCAGGCTGGCCTTGAACTCACCTGTTTCTGTCTCTCAGAATGCTGCGATTAGAGGCTTTTGCCACCACATCTAGCTCCAGTCAATCTTTTAAACAGATCTTTAGTTTCTCCCCTAATCCCAAATCAGGTCTCAGGAATCAGTCCTAAATCAGAAGACCAAACATCCTAGTTTGGATGTTCATGATCCTAGAATTTGGTTTTCCCTGTACCACTGTGAGCCCTTGGGCAAATAAAATTTCTTCTCGTCTGCTCCTTTATTCCAGTATGTGCACAGAGAAGACAGCTTTACTTGATCATTATGAAGGTCCGTCCCTTTTACCGAACTTCTGTGATTTCTTCAAAGTGTTTTCTAGACACACCCACAGAGTAGGTATGAGGAAGTGCTAACACTTCAGATCTGGATATAGGGCTCTGAAGTTTCTTATATAGGCCACTGGGTTGTCATTCACACACTCTTGAGGTTTTCAGAACAGGAAATTAGGTGGGGTAAACTTTGCCTCTGAGAAACGTCACAGGCCAACTATGCTTTCAGTTGAAAGATGTGTTACTGTGAGTGGAACACAGCTGAAGAACCAAGGCTTCTGTGTATGCCCAGCCAACAGGGTAGCCATGATCCTGTCCTCTTGTGAGTAAGATGGGCTTTGCCATTTAATATCACGTCTTGTTTATGGGTGTGCTGCCTACTCTTGAACCCTAGGAGCGGGTTTTGCTAAAAGAAGGAATTTGTGAAATCTCAGAGACAGTTTCCTCAGATGTAGTGACAGGATTCCGTGGCTTATTTAAGTCACTCGCTGTCTCTTGATATAATTATATATTTGAGAATTGAGAACACAAATGACAATAGCAAAAAAACCTTCATGTACTTGCATGTGTGGAAATGCAGTTGGTGTGGTGTGACGTGTCTGTTTCTAGAATGATAGAGAACTCAGAGTTGAGGGCCGGGAGACCAGATCTTCTGATTTAGCCTCAGCTTTGACAGGTTCCCTTTGGCACCTTGGTTGGATGAACAAGTCTACAGTGTGATTGTTCCCTTCCTGCCTCCTCTCATAGCTATCATAAATAAACAATGGACAAAGCTGGCAAGCGCATCAGCTTAATTTGAGAGTTACTTTGAAGAACATCAGCACAGTTTTTAGAAGCACACCACAGTTACCTTTAAGACCCAAGACAGGCTTATTACGTATATAGGTCTAGAAAAGAAAAAAAAAAGACAATTTCTGATTTTAATTCTAGATGCCATTGGAATCCAAATGTCAGTAGAACTTAGTCATTCCAGATTAGGTGAGAATTCTGATCCAATTTTAGCTGGCGTGAGGAAAAACTGATTGATTTTTACATATCTCTTTAAGCCACAGTACTTTGTTGGGACCCCAGACATTGATAGGATTTATAAAAATAAACAAATGCTATTTTAGTTGAGCCTGCCTGAATATGATTTACACTTTTGATTCACTAAGACCAAAACAAAACAAAACACAACAACAACAACAACACGAAGAAAAAGGCTTCTTATCAGAAATAGGCCAAGCAGCTCAAGACAGAAAAAAAAAGATACAAAGAATTGTCAGGAGTCCCCACCTCCCAAGGGCAGAACATGTGGAGCAGTCACAGAATGTGGACCTTTAAAGGCTTTGATTGTTTCTCATAAACTAGGGAAGGCCATGCTATATGTAAAGCAAGTGGATGTAGAGGCTATCTATCTAGGGATAAAGTGGGAGACCACTTATCTATGAGGTTTTTGATGAGCATTCCCCTTGGCCTGGAAGGGGTGGTTTTAATGCAATGTCCCTGTACCATCCAGTGTCTGATAGACGGCGAGAATCACCCGTTTCCTTCTTCCATGAGCTATAGCTAAACAACGCTACATTTTCTTCTGAGTGAAGTAATGAGTGTTTGCCATTGACGAAGCACCACCAAGCACACTCCAGGGTGTTTTAAACTTAAGGATGCTTATTTGTATGTGTCAGTCGTTGACCAAACACACTGACTGTTCAAAGGGCTGCCATGGCAACCTGGAGTCCAAGGCTGCTGGAAGGGAAGAAGAGGTTGTTGCATAGGGTGGGATTTTTATCATAAAGGAATGATGGCAGCCTCTGAACAGGGTCCAAGGATGCTCCTCCAGTGAGGGTACATTTGTGAAGTGTGGTTGGAACTGCCAGTGTGTTTAGTGGCTAAGCAACCATGAGAGCAGCTCAGACATTTATTAGATGCCAAGATCCCGGTGCAGCAGCTAAAGATTAGAAACTTTTCCCTTTCACTTCTTCTTGAATGCTTTTAATCTATTGTGTTTGTGTCTTCTTTTTGAAAGCCATATAAAATGTTCCATATATATAATTTTAAGTTCCAGTTTGCCTGATGCATGCCTGGGCTTCTGCTTAAATGCAGGTTTCTGGGTTCATTATTATCATTTGATCTGAGGGTGCAGTAAGGACCTTTGATCATACTGCATTTCCAGGGCCTCTCCGTTCCCAGAACACTTAACACATCAACCCTGCAAAGCTGACGACCTATTGTTACTGTAATTAATATGAGGATAAGCAGGGTAGCCGGAGTAGGCATCCTCTAGACTGGCCTCTGGTGCTAACTCCTTCCAGGTAGCCATGCTCATGAGTGATCCATCCTTCATGTTAGGAATCAGACTTAGCTCTTTACTTCTCTCGGATAGACTATGTAAAAACAATGGGACATCACCTCTGAGACTTAGTGCATGAAAGATGCAGCTCTTGTCTTGGCTGTCTCTAGCCCCTTTGCCTCTTGGATCATCAGCTGCCCTGGAAATCCAGAGACCACAAACCAAGTGCCTGCTGATGGCTGTGAAGTGAACTGGCAGTGGTTTTCTAGCTCCAGGCTGGCATGGTTTGACTGCAGCTGCTGAGAGACAGTGAGCTCTACTGAGCTGTTAGAGAACATGACAGGACTCTTGCTAACCCAAGCATGGCAAACACAGCTCTGGCAGGCCTTGCCCTTTCCCCATTCCCTCTGCCTTGCTAAACCATTAGATTACATCCTAAATAGACCCCCAAGGTCTATTCCCTTATCTGGCCACTTCCTCCTCCTGAGGCTGACTACTGAGGTCCAGTTATGAAAGTACTGAAGTCCAGCAATCAAAAAAAAGTCCCCATTGGCTCACCTAATTAACATGCCCAATTAAAATCAAACATCTCATTCTAACACTGGGTTTCCCCTTGTACCTTTATAAATGGCCGTTTTCCTATGGCCATGTCTGTCTCCTCTCTAGCCAGAGGCAGTCCTTTGTGATGCCCCTTCTGGGATCTTTCCCCCTCCCTTGTTTCCTTCCCCTTCCCCTTCATCCTCTGTCTTCTCTAGGTCTCTTATTTGCTGCTCTTTGTCCTTCTGGGGCAAATCTCCTTTGTGCTGAGAACTTGCTCTTAGGGGCCCCTAGCCCATACTGGTCCACAAAAACAACGCAATCATAAGAGTAATTGGGTGCAGACAGAGTTTTGTGCCTAGAAATAGAAAACGTCTGTAGTGGGGTTGCAGAGATGGCTCCATAGTTAAGAGCACTGGATATTTTTCCAAAGGACCCTGGTTCAAATCCCAGCACTCACATGGCAGTTCACAACTGTCTGTAACTCCAGTTCCAGGGGATCTGACACCCTCACACAGACCTACATGTGTGCAAAACACCAATGCACATAAATAAAAATAAATTAATTTTTAAAAAGAAGAAAATGCTTATAGTGGCAAAGGTGGAGAGTATCACAGATCCAAGGCAAATGTTTGCTTCTGCTGCTGTTTCCTCTGCTGGAGTCAATGGTCTTTCTCACCCACAGACTGTTAAAATAGGCATAAACACAACACATCTGTTTCCTTTTGTCTTGGAATACTGTCATGTTTCCCCTGCAGCTAACTGTCTATAAAACGGCAGTTGTGCCCACCTCTGTGAGGCTTCCCTGACTTATTGTGTGCTGATTTGCAGATCTCATAGCTCCTCTGAGGAGCAACAACCTCCCAAACCCCCCCCCCCAGGCCAGTTTCATCCACCATCCCTGACCACCAAGAGGCAGGCAGCTCAGCTTGTGCTCCAGCGCCTGTATGCTCTGTGGTTCATTCTGGCATTTCTTTACTTCAGAAGTTGGCTGGAAATCGAGTGAGACTGGTGAGCCTGTGACTTGTGAGCCCACAGACAATACAGTTCTAGGAAACAGGACCTTGAGGTGTGGGGTAGAATAGAGATTGTGTGTAAGATGACTGCAGAGTCCAGCTCACATGGACTCGTTACAGGGAGGAATGAGCAAATTTCTGCAAACACAGCTGGGCACACCCAGGTAGGGAGAGGCCAGAAGATCTTATGCTTGAGGTCAACTCGGTATGTTCCAGGCCAGCTCGGCCTTCACCAAACTTTGTCTCAAAACAACCAAGGGCAGCCTGTGGAGCTCAGTGATAAGAGAGAGCTCCTGAAACACTAAGTGCTTTCAGGAATTTCTTTGAGGGGTGGAGCGGGGGGACCTGACCACAGTTGGGAGGACGACATGTGCTGACCACCTGTGGGAGACACTCAGCCTTTCCTCACCCTTTGCTCCCTGGAATATCTCCTCATGTTTATGCAGATCCAGACTTCCTGGATTCTAGAGTCTTCCTTATACTCCTCTCCCAACAGGACTGAACCTCGGGTACCGGATGGGCCAAGAGCCAGTCTTATCTACCCAACTGTATCCATTCCCAGAACCATTTCTTCTTTTCTTTTACTGTGGAATTCCCCAATGTAACTGTTCACCAAAATTTCATAGTCTAATATGAAACAAAAGAAAACAAAGTGGTTTGGGGCTTATTACAGAGTTATTCCCTTCTTGGCCAATATATTTAGAAAAAATTAGAACTCACGTGATCATCAATTGTTAGATAGGTATCAAGTATGGTGGTGTAAACCTGCCGCCCAGCATTTGGGAGGCAAGGGTTGGAGGGTCTGAAGTTCAAGACCATCCTGGTCTACTTGGGGAGACTGACTGAATAAATGAGTAAATGAACAAACAAAAGGTATGGATATGTACCCTCAAGATAATTAACACCCCACATATATAAAGGGCACAAACTTAGAATAAAGAATAACTGTTTAAAGTGGGACAAACAATCACGTGAAAACCACAACCTCTCGCTTTTCACAGATGTGTGCTGTTGGTTTGATATCAGGAAACTAGAGGAAAGCTACCAGTGTTGAGCTACCTGCCAACTCGTTTAAAATGTTCCTGTCCAAATGGCCATAAAGCTTAGATCTAGTGGTGGGCTTGTGTTGCAGAGAAAGAAGTTTGGCTTTTCTCCTGGTGACACGAGAGGTTGTGGAGAGGTGATGCCTAGTTTATAGTGAATTTATGAGTATCCAGTTTGCCCCTTTAATTCCTGTACTGGGGAGGCAGTAGTGTGACTTCAAACCTAACCTGGTGAGTTCTAGGACAGACAGAGCTATATAAAAAGACACTATCTCAAAGAAGATCCATTCTGTTCATCTGGGACCACAGGTTTGTGAGACTTTCTTTCTCTCAGCTCTCTGGATCGGATATACCTAAAAGCTACAAATCACAATTTTTAGCTTAACGCAACTCCTGAAACTGGGTGATTTTTAAGCCCGCTTTTAAGGAGAAAAATCTCCAGCCATCCGCCAGTTCCTATGAAGCCCACATTCAGTTGGAATGAGTCTCCTCAGAGGCATCAATCTAGAAGAAACTCAACACTGCCTATACCAGTGACTAAACTGAGACATCACTGGTAAATCTCAGAAAATGAGGACACAGTGATTACTTCCCAGCCTACTTGATCAAAGATTTTGCATCACCATGGTTATGCTTGCCCAGAGGTGATCATAAGTACTGTTTTGGGAAGTTATTTGTCCTCCCCCAACGTCCTCCAAGGCTCCTTAGTGAAATGCTTGTTCATAATCAAATCTCTGTTGTGGTCACTGTGAGTCTCCTTGGAAAGGAACCCCTCAGGCACACATCCCAGATAAAAGGAGGTGGGATCACAGGTGACAAATAGTCCAGGTACCACCGACCTGGAGAGAGATGTCCCAGTATGGGAAGAGTACAGAGATCCTGTCTGGATGTGATGCCTTTTTTACTAATGGTATATTATCCTGGGGAACAAGAAGCAGACAGAAAGAACAGTGCAGACATAAGCCTGGGAGAGAAAGCTGGGTTCCTGCAAAAATCCTCAGTTCTGAGTGTCCTTCCCACAGGACCTTCCAGCAAGCAAACGGCCATTGCTCACTCCGAAGGCATTTTGTGTCTCTGGCCAAGGCCTTCGTTAATGTGCATGAGTTCTTGTATAAATTGGGAATTTTCTACAAGGGCAAGAGCTTTCTCTCTGCAGATTCATTGTCAAAAGATACCGACTGACTCCTGTCATCATGAATGTCTGTGGAAGGGAGCTCCCCAGTTCCCTCACTCTCCCAGAAGACCTAGATACCATAAGCAGGAAATGCCGTCGAATCTAATGATCACTGGCGTCTGCACTGGGAGGAATTTTGGTCAAGAATGTTAACGTTGAATAAATATGTCTAGAATTTGGGAAACTCGTGCTAAGCAAGGGAATAGGAGGTGGCAGCTGTTTGTGTGCCTTAGTGGTGGCAGAAGGGGCGGGTCTATGAATAGGCAGAGGTTGGCTGGTTAGCTTGGGTCTGTGTTTGATCTTCCGAGTAATAGACCAGAACATAATTAAAGCAACAGCAAGGCAGGCTGTACTTTCATATAAAGGCAATTGCCTTTGCTACTAAATCAGGAAATAATAATTTTTGAAAAGCCTTCCTCTCTAATTCCAGGCTGCAGAAGAGAACAAAGCTAATGTCAGGGTGGGGGTTGGGCAACACTGCTGGGTTTTTAGGTCACTGTACCGGGATTATGCAGCCATGAATCGGGACTCCGTGAACTAGGGGGCTGTCCTCTCCTCCTTTCCTATAGTCCTGCTTGCAGGGTGACAGTGAGGTTTCTCTTTCAGAGTTGTATGTTTTAAAATGGATCTATCTGCTTACAGTTTTTATTTTTACTGGGTATGTATGTATGATGTATGTATGTATGTATGGGCACATGTGTGTGCTGTGGCACCTTGTAGAATCGGTTCCAGGAACTGGACTCTGGTCTTTAGGGTTAAAGGGCATGCACTTCCCTCGCTGAGCGACACGTCAGGCTCTGTGTTCAGATTTAAAGTGCTGTGACTGCTAATGCTGTGGGTCGTCATGGCTGGGCCATGCATGGTACCTGGATAAAATTTGTTCAAATATTCTGAATGTTTCTGTGAAAAATGTCTTTGGGAGATTAATATTTAAATGGATGGATTTTAAGTTAGGAAGGTGTCTTAGTTTGGGTTTTACTGCTGTAAACAGACACCATGACCAAGGCAAGTCTTATAAAAGACAACATTTAATTGGGGCTGGATTACAGGTTCAGAGGTTCAGCCCATTATCATCAAGGTGGGAGCATGGCAGCATCTAGGCAGGCTTAGTGCAGGCAGAGCTGGGAGTTTTACATCTTTATCTGAAGGCTGCTAGTGGAAGACTGACTTCCAGGAAGCTAGGATGAGGGTTTTCAAAGCCCTCACAGTGACACATCTACTCCAACAGGGCCACACTTTCTAATAGTGCCACTCCCTGGGCTGAGCATATACAAACCATCACAGGAGGTTTATCCTGTCTGGTACTGTTAGTCTTATCCACAAATGAGGGCCTCTGTGGAAGAAACAACAGTCCTGAGCAAGACGGAGTGGTATCTGCAGATTGCCTTTGGGCTCAAACCAGCTCCTCTCTCTGAGCTGCTTCCTGCCATAGGCTTGCTAGCCTCCAAGGTCACGGGAGCCAACTCCTTAATACCAATCTTCCTGTTAGTCCTGACTAGCAGAGGAGTCAGGCTTACAAACCTGGAAATGCCTTTAACCATAGCCCTGGCCATGAAGAGCTTACTCAGAATGACCCGCCCTTAATAGTAAGGAGAGGCGTGCCCACTAGATCTCATATGAAAGCATCTTATTTCAGTCAGGGGCTGGGTAGGGCTCAGACAAGAAGAGTTGAAGGGTCCAAAGACTCCATCAGCTTCCTCAGCCCTCTTCCGTCTGTCTTTAGAGGAGACCACATCTGCTCCGTGTTTACCTTAAGTTTGTCTGGTGAGAACACAGTGAACAGAGGTTGACTGGGTGCTAGGGAACTGGTGGGGAAAACTGAGACCATGCCTTCTGTTAGCAGGTGCTTCTCGATGCTGTCTTAATCACATCTCATCTTATTGTTATGCTTCTGGACTCTGAGGAAGCTCTCTGGGCTTCAATTCTGGCTCAGATGCTATGTGAACGGGATAGAACGCTGAACCTCTCTCATTAATCTATTTGTCTGTAATGTTGAGACTGGTCCTGTTACCTCCATATAGGTTCACCACTTTTGCTTTGCTGTGACCAAGATACCTGACATAGGCAACTTAAGGGAGGAATCTTGGCTCACAGTTTCAAAGGGCTCAGTACTTATGAACCCTTGTGCCATGTGCTTGGACAGAAGATCTTGGTAGCAGGAGCTGTCACTGCAGATGTTATGGCCAACAGGAAGTGGAGGGAAGGATGACGGTTGGCTGGCCCTCTCTCTTTTCTCCTCACTTCTGTCTAGGTCCTTAGCCTATGGGATGGTGTAGGTCTTAAGGCGTTAGTTAATCCTCTCTAGAAAGATCTTCAGGGACACACCTAAAGGTGGACCTCACCAGTCTCCACCGTGTTCTGTGCCTCATCAAGTTGACAATGAAGCTTAACCATCACATCACAAAGTAATAGAAACTACCTCAGTGTGAGGGTGCTGAGTTGGGTAGCATAGGCTAGCTTATAGCGTAGGGATAGCTTTGGGTACATGCTGCCAAGTATGTGATAAGGGGCATGTTGGTAAAAGTTGGGAATAGGATTTCTAGAAGATGGATTTCATTACTTTAGTTTATTATTCCCAAATGAAGCTCTTAATTAGTTTTCAAGGACAATCCTTTTTCTATAAGAAAATGGGGCATGTCTTCTTTGACTCCTGTATGCTAATTCTTTTTTCCCTTTTTTTTTTGAAATTTTTTATTAGATATTTTCTTTATTTACATTTTAAATATTATCCCCTTTCCTGATTTCCCCTCGAAAACTCCCTATCCCATTCCCCCTCCCCCTGCTTCTATGAGGGTGCTCCCCCTCCCACCCACCCACTCCCACTTCCCTGCCTTGGTATTGCCCTACACTGGGGCATTGAGCCTTCACAGGGCCAAGGGCCTCTCCTCCCATTGATGTCCCACAAGGCCATTCTCTGCTACATATGTGGCTGGAGCCATGGGTCACTCCATGTGTACTCTTTGTTTAGTGGTTTAGTCCCTGGGAGCCCTGGGAGGTCTGGTTGGTTCATGTTGTTGTTCTTCCTATGGGGTTGCAAACCTCTTCATCCTTTCAGTCCCTTCTCTAACTCCTCCACTGGGGACCCCGTGCTCAGTCCAATGGTTGGCTGTGTGCATCCACCTCTGTATTTTCAGGCTCTGGCAGAGCCTCTCACGAGACAACTATATCAGGCTCCTGTCAGCAAGCACTTCTTGACTTCCACAATAGTGTCTGGGTTTGGTGACTGTATATGGGATAGATTCTCAGGTGGGGAAGTCTCTGGATGGCCTTTCCTTCAGTCTCTGCTCCACACTTTGTCTCTGTATTTCCTCCCATAAGCATTTTGTTCCCCCTTCTAAGAAGGAACGATGTATCCACACTTTGGTCTTCCTTCTTGAGCTTCATGTGGTCTGTGAATTGTATCTTGGGTATTCCAAGCTTTTGGGCTAATATCCACTTATCAGTGAGTGAATACCATGAATGTTCTTTTGTGACTGAGTTACCTCACTCAGGATGATATTTTCTAGTTCCATCCATTTGCCTAAGAATTTCATGGATTCGTTGTTTTTAATAGCTGAGTAGTACTCCTTTGTATAAATGAACCACATTTTCTGTATCCATTCCTCTGTTGAAGGATATCTGGGTTCTTTCCAGCTTCTGGCCATTGTAAATAAGGCTGCCATGGACATAGGGGAGCATGTGTCCTTGTTATATGTTGGAGCTAATCCTAATCAAATGGGTATAACTGAATTTTTAGTAATTCTGTTTAGCATTTCCGGATTCAGTGCTTGACACTGGATGATAACCCACTATTACCAGATGTGTAATTTTGGATAAGCTTTTCTCAGTTCCCGTTTGGTATTTTGAGTAGATCTGGGATGGAGTCTTAGGCTTGCGGCCCCCAACACAAATGTTAGCTAAAGTCCCAAAGCTCTCCCTCAATGTTGCTGTTCCCAGGATCCCCTAGTCGAAGGTCACGGTCGGCACGCGGTGCTGCACACATAGTCTGTGTGTGCCTGAGACCCTGCACGATAGGGTTACTCCCAAGGCCTAATGCAATGATGGGAAGACCCATCAGGTCCTAGCCAGCAGTTATTCACTAATCTCTGGCTATATGTCAGGTATTGATCTGGATGCTATGGAAAAAATATGATGTAGGATCCAGTCCCTGGGAACAGAAGGACCCATGAGAGCTTAGGATACAGTAGCTTTCAATTTAAGATAATCTCTTACCCCAGGGGACATTTTATAGTGTGTGGAGTTGTTGGTTTTCACAGCTGGAGGGTGACAGTGGTATGGGTGTCAAAGGGGAGGAGACATTGTTGCTACATGCATCTTGTATGCACTAGGGGTTTAAATAGGGTACACAGGAAAGCCCTCCCCCCCAATAAAGGATGATGGGATGGGCAATGTCGATAATGGAGAGGTTGTGATGCCTGAGAGAGGTGAAGCCCATGTAAAGAAATCACCGGGTACAGTGGGACCTAATGAGGCAGCACTGGCCAGGGCAGTCAATGTGTGCTTTAGGAAGCCACAAAACGAAGGAGTGGATTGCAGTGGGAGTTCTTTTCAGAAGTGTTCCTGTCTGAGAAGAGAGCAAGCGGGGGATGGGAATACAGTGGGAATTGGGGACAACAGAGTCAACTGGAGGAGGGACAGAATTATACTGAAGACAGAGAGCTGCTGGCCAAGGCTGCTTCAGGGACTACAGAATGACTGGAAGAGACCACTCGGAGCAAAGACCCTAGAGTCAGGCACAAACATTTAGCTCCTGGTCCCGGATCTCTGTGGAGTACATCTCTGGCTCTCCTAGGGAGTTTACTCGCTATTATTCACGTTCCACATCTGGAAAGTACTCCCTTTTCCACAGGGTCAGGGTAAGAGCACATGAATGAATGCACGTGGTGTGCATGTGCGTGCGTATGAGATTTGGTTGAGCCAATGCTGGTGATGAGATGGAGGAGGAACAAGAACTGAGCAGCTGGAGCTGACTGACGGCCAACTAGCTATCCGTGACGGGTCTCACCCAGAACGCTGGGTTTCTGTGGTGCTCTGATAAACATGAGAAGGTTAAGAAGGAGAAACGAGCCGGGCGGTGGTGGCACACGCCTTTAATCCCAGCACTTGGGAGGCAGAGACAGCCGGATTTCTGAGTTCGAGGCCAGCCTGGTCTACAGAGTGAGTTCCAGGACAGCCCGGGCTACACAGAGAAACCCTGTCACGAAAAACCAAAAAAAAAAAAGAAGGAGAAACGAGCTAGGTTTCTTATTGAGTGTAACAAAGGAGATGAAAACTCTGGATCATACAAGCATAAGAGGTGGATGAATTAGACAAATAAAGCCCCTTCATATCTATTACTAAAATCATATGTATGTAGGACATCTGCCTACCTAATGATAGTTTTATTTGATTTTTTTTGATTTATAGATTTTTAAAATTTAAACATTTTGGTAAGCGTAAGGCAAACATATAAACTATGTAAAGTGACTATTCTTAGCTCTGATTAGATTAAGTATTTTAGGTTATATTCAAACATGATGTCATAAATGTCTACAGCAAGTTTCTAGGCTGAGCACAGTTGGTTGTGCTTTGATATTGCCAACTGTGCCCTTCTATTGTCTATTTACAACCCACTACTGCACGGAAGAAAGGTCTCAGGCCTGGTCTTCCTTTACTTCACAGACTTTCATAACGTAATCTAATCCTCTGTGTCTGAGAGACTCATTGTTTCCTATGGTATTCGATTACTCTGTTCCCAACTACAGTTCGCAAACCTCAATAAAATGTTCTGAGCGAACTTAGGATTTGGTGCTCCCTCAAACATGTTTATTCAGCCACTTATCCAAAAGATATTTATCACATATATTCTTTCTGAAGAACTGTTCTAGTCTCCTAGGAAATAACCATAAGCCAGATAGACAAAAATCTCTGTTCCTTTTCTAAAGGGAAGGCAGAAAGTAAGTAAGTAAATAAATAAATAAATGAATAATGTGTTAAAAGGAAAGAAACTCATGGAAGGGAAAGAAAGAAGACAGAACAGAGTAGGAGGTCTCACAGGCAAGCATGTAGCTGGCTGTAATAGTCAATATATAGTCCCACTGACAAGGTGAGATTGGAGAGATTGCAGAGTCTTGGTGCTGCAGGCCCTGAGGGAAGACACGTAGGCTAACCAAAGCCAAGAGCCTGCCCCACAGCTGACCTGGTATGCTCCAGAAGTTGCCTGCAGGAGGTTGGGCTCTGGAGGGAAGTGAGCCGTGAGCAGTGCCTGGTCTAGAGACAGGGACAAAAGGATGGCAGATCCTGGAGGGATTCGTAGGCTACAACTCTGAGTGAAATGGGAGCCCCTGAGGAGTTTGCAGATAAGGAGTAACATGATCTGACAGGTTTAAAAAGAAGTTACTCTGGCCACTGTGTTGAAAATAAACTAAGTTGCTTAGGGTAGAAATGGGAAGAAACCACATGAGGTAACGGTGGTTTGACCATAGTAACACACATACACACACACACACACACACACACACACACACACACACATGTGTACGTGCATGCGTGCATGTGTGTGTGTGAGGGTATAATTGGGGAGGAAAATATGCTAACCAGCAATCAGCGTTCGGTTTCTGGAACAGAAAGTCTAAGCTAATCAACTTAAAAGAAGGGAAGGCTGGGTTTGGCTCCCAGCTTCAAGAAACACAGAGGAAGAGAAGGAAGGAAGGGGATGAGGTTCCAAGACCTTTCAGGAATACACGACCAACAGCCCAGTTTTGCCTTAGCATCCAGCCTCCCAACCTGCAGCAGAGTTCTCCAATACCATAGGCAGAATCAGACCTTCACTTGCAGACTTTGGTGGGATGGTCAAGAGCTAAGCTACAGCAATATTCTGAAAAAAATTTACTGTTTTAACTATTTTCGGTAACAATAAATGCATTCACATTGTACAACCTTAATCCATTTCTAGAACAATTTTATCACTTTGAACTGAAATCCTGAAAAATTTGGAGATATAAGCATGTGTGTGTGTGTTTGCATGTGCGTGCACATACATATTCACACACACAAACACATTCACACTCACTCTTGCTGTTGACAAGGCAGAGAAGGTCAGAGAGAGAAAGTTGGGGAACAGAGAAAGAATAAGACTTCATACTTCACTTCAATATCCAATTGAGGTGACGGCTAGACATCCAAGTGAGGAAGTTGAGAGTTTGTTTGGGTGTGTTCGGCTGGGGCTCATTAGAAATGGCCTGGATGTGTACATCTGTGTGTCGTGAGTTGATGAATAGCTGGTTAAGCTACAGGAGGAAATGAAAGAATCAAAGGAGGGAATGAGATAAAGAAAAGAAAAGATCAAAAGCTTTGGAGGCCGATTAAGAGGTCAGGAAGGGAGGTGAGGAAACAAACAGAACAAGCCTAAGCAGATATAGTGTCAGGTGCTGCACAGGGCCCACGAAAGGAGGCTTGGGACTGACCACTGGGTTTCACAGTGTGTGTGTCACCAGTGACCCACACAAGACCCTCAGAAGAAAGAAGAAATAGAAGGAAAGCAACCAGGGGCAACAAGTGTAGGCTTCTCATCTCTGGATTTGACCGTTAGTGGTGTAAAACTGGCAGAGTAAATAAGATTACAGAGCTGTCTGCTATGTTCTGTTACCAGTGGCTGAATGAACAGTGTATTTGTACTGATAGAAACAGTCTAATGAGATGAGGAAAAATGGTGACACCAGAGGAGAAATGTTGGTAGAAGTTTCACATTTGAGTACTTGTACATGAACTTGGGCATGGCACTTTGCCACAATCGATCCTGTGTTGACTTGTTTCATTTATCTGTATAATCTGTAATCAATTCTTCATCTCCCAGATGGAATAGACATAGACCTATGAGGCTCTACAACAACCATACAATAAATGGGTCAGAATATCAACTGGATTCATTCTTCCAGAGAAGATAGAGTTCTGAATGACTAGTGTAGCTTCCCTCCGAGGAGTGGTCTGTGTGTCTGTCTTTCTGTCTGCCTGGCAGTTGGCTCACACAGGTACCATACAAAGCTGATGAAAACTGACAGGAACAGCTGGAATTTTGAAAACCCAGAAACATATATACTGAAGCTTTTTAAGAATCAGGAATGAATTTTATTTTCAAGCCTGCAGATGTGTCTTGTTTGCAGGAAAAGAAAAGAGAAAGCAACTGAGCTTATGACTCAGAGTGAAGACAGGGGCGAAGGATGATCTTCATCAGGGACTGGACGTTAGCCCAGTGGGGAGATCAGTTTACAATTGTACCCCCAATGTATATACCAGAGGTTCAATGACTGTGTGGTGAATGAGTCTAAATTAGAGAAATGCAAAACTATTGCATGAATGTTGCTTTGGTAGGAGTTAAATATGGCGGCCAGCTTCCAAAATGGCTCAACCATCTCCACCTCTCTTCTTATTCTCTCCTCTCAACCTACATTCTACCGAAGCATGGTAAGGGTGCGTGGGGAATCTGGGATGGTTAGATTGACATGATTCTAAGTCATCTGGTTTCTGGTTGGAACACAGGGAAGATGCTTGGAGCCATTTTTATGCCTGAGCTTCAGAGCATAACTGCTGTTAAAATGAGCTCTCTCCTGCCTAGCTTCCCCTCTTCCTCATAGTCTCGTTGGACTTAAGGAAAGTGACAAGTAAGGACAGTTAAGGATAGCGCCCTGCATATCTCTGTGGTTCCCTTACCCCATCTATAGTTTTGCGATGAATACCTTTCTATGTTGCTCTTTTATGGGCCTGGAGAGATGGTTCAGTAGTTGAGCACTTGATGCTCTCGCAAAGAACCAGAGCTAAGTTCCCAGAACTCAGATTGTGAGGCTTATGAGTGTCTGTAACTCACAGCTCCAGGAGAAACTATGCCATCTTCTTTATTTCTTTGGCATCTGAATCTCTTCTCTCTCTCTCTCTCTCTCTCTCTCTCTCTCTCTCTCTCTCTCTCTCTCTGTGTGTGTGTGTGTGTGTGTATGCGTTCACACATACACAAATAAAAATAAAGAAAATCTTTTTTAAAAAAGTTTTTAAAAAGCTTCCTCTTTCCTTCCTTCTTTCCTTCCTTCTTTTCTTTCTTTTTTCTTTCCCAATTTTCATAAGTTCTCACTTATGTCCTGAAATTTGCTATGTAGATCAGGTTGTCCTTAAACTCAGGGATCCCCTTCTCTCTGCTCCTGAGTATAGCAGTTAAAGGTGTGAGCCACCACACTCAGCAAAAACAGCTCTTCTAGAATGCTTTTTCCCATGGGAGTCCTGCCTGGTGTAGTGGCTGCCATCTGAGAGATGCCAGATGGCAGATTCAAAGTCAGAGCTAAGATTTATTTAGTCATAAATAAATATTATTAGGGATAATCCTGCTCATTGGGAAAATGGTTGGATGATCCATTTCTCAAACTGTCACTGGTGGTGACCTGGGACAAAATGCAACATCATAGAGTGCTGTCCACACGGGGCTTTTTGGAAAACCCCAGGAATTTGGAATTATCTCTGGACTCAGGCTGCTCTGCCGATCACCTTTTATTTGAAAAGTAACTGACAGCTTGCTGAGACAAGGACTGGATTCCATAGGTTTTTTTCTTTCTTTCTTTCTTTATTGAGTCCAGCTATTTGACAGAATAGATTTCAAAAGACATTTAGTCAAAAGACAAAGCCGTGTCATGTTCATTTGTGGTTTCTACTCTTCTCCTCACTGGGGCAGCAGTAGTATCGGGGAAAAGATCTTCAGTTGGAGAGGCACTAGCCCCTGGAGCACCAGCTGCTGGAGCAGATCTATGAGCTCTAACGTTGTAGATGATGTTCTCACTATTGACATTGGAGAGGGCCTTTACAAACAAAACCGGGCCCAAAGGCTTGGATGTTGAATCTATTGAGGGCAAAGCTTTTATCCTCTGCTGTGGTTACTTAGCACCACGCAAGAAGCAGCAAGGTGAGCTTGGACACTGCAGCCATAGTGTGAACCATCAGCCCCGTGCCTGTCACTGGAAAGAGAGAGGGCCCGAGTCCAACACTGCCTTGGTTTCTTGAGAAAAATCTGAGAACGTTGGCAGCAGCTGAGGAAACATAAGACTAGATTTTAAAAAAAAAAAAATTTCTATCATTCAAATTCTAATTAATTTTATTGATGCACCTGGCCATTGTGTCTGCATGTATATGTACCATGTTTGTGTCTGATGACCACAGAGACCTAGAGAGGGTGCCAGATGTGCCAAGACTGGAGTTACAGATGGTTGTGAATCACATGGGAATCCAGCCCTGTCTTCTGGAAGAGCAATTAGTGCTCCTGGCTACTGAGCTATAGATCCAACCCCAAGACTAGATTCTTGATCATGAATGGAATACTTGCGTGGTTCAAACTGTCTCTTATGAGCCTAGTGTTCTCTGGTTTAGTGAACTGCTAAAATGAGCTTGTAGATGTTATCTATTATAATGTGTAAGTTGCATTATGGGCACTCCCTCCTTCACAGCAGATTAAGAAAACTCCACAATCAGGAGACACACTCGGCTATTAATCTTCGGCTCCCACCAGTAGATTCACAGTTAGTTCTCTGTGAGCTAAGGAAAGACGTAAAAGATCTGGCCTCGTTTCAGATAGGTCTGCATTGCAAGCCTATATATACAGGAGCTAAGCAGTCACAGTGTTAAAGGCTCGATCAGAAGCAGTTTGGAAATTAGTGTTGAAAGAAAGGCCTTTCAAGACTTCAGGGGCCCATTAGTTTGCTTAGGGAGAGAGGTTTTCCTGAGCTATTATCAGACATGGGCTCATGGATAATGGCAAACGAGGTATCTTGTTAATCCGGAACTAGGAAAAATAACTAGGACTGGGAGATGGGTGATCTAATTTAAAATCAGATAAAGATTAAGTTTATCAGTTATCTGTAGGGATAACAAACAAATAAACAAACAACAAACCAACCGAACACAAAATGTGATGGGCCTAATTTAAAACTCCTGCTAAGAGATTTCCTTGGAGAACATTGTTTCTGGGAGCCTGTTCTTCTGTACTGATAGCCAACACTAGCCGTGACAAAGCAAGTAGAGTGTACTGGCCACTCACAGACAAAGGAAGTACAGAAACCAGGCCAGAGAGACGAGCCTGAGAAGGGAAACCACACTGGTCAGGGTGCCAGAACCTTCTTTCTGCTGTTTTGGTGACAGCTTTTGTCTTCATCTCCTGGAGATGGTCGTGACTGTTCCCATGCCTCTGACCATGTATTGTTCCCTGCTGTTATCAGGAGCACAGTCAGAGTTGTCTACACAGTGTCAGGAACTCCTGGCTTCCTAACTGTGACGATGATCTCCGTTGCAGATAGCACCTTCCAGTCTATCCTCTGCTGCTGCTGCTGCTGCTCCGTGCAGAAGAGGTGAGTCTGCTTTGAGGGCAATTTCTTGGAAATGGGTGAGCACAGTTTCCTGGCTCTTAAGTCTCCTGTCTGTATCTGTTGCTTTGTGTCTGGGAAGCTCTTTCCCACTTGGTTCCCAGTGAACAGCTTGTCTTCTTAAAGACATAAATCAAATTGTAGGGGTGCTTGGATCCTTGATTCCCCCCTCCTGCATTCAGTCTAATTCTTCTGTGTGTTCCCACTGAATGCTGTGGCTCAGTTCTTCCCTTGAAACTTGTCTGCTTAGTATGTCTGTGTTCCAGTCAGTATTCCCCGCTACACTTAAGCACCAGAATCTTGTCTTAATTCATATGACTCACTCCGAGAGTCTTACCCTTTGGTGTGTGACTGTGTAAGAATTAAATCAAGGCATCATGCCAGCGGCCGTTTGATAAACTCTAGGCTGTGAGGTTTGCATAAATTCTTTCCCATGGTGTTTTCCTTTATAATTCTTGACTTTATAGTCAAGAACACCCCAGGCTTAGAGAGGTTGCTTTCTTCATCTGAGGCCCCAGTCTGACATGGTAGAGCCAGGGTTCATCACGTTCTTAATCAGTCACCTGTGCATCTATGACAATTGGTGACAGGGATGAACAGGGAAGCACTTTGCACTCTGTCTGACTCAGAGTAAGTGGTTGTCGGCTTGACTATAATTTTAAGAACCTCATAAGTATCAGACTCTGGGGGATATGACATATTCTTGCAACTTTATTTCAAAGCAACTCTGAACTCACTTAGCCTCTCTGACCTCCAGATACAGAAAACAAAGTCCTCAGAGTTCCAGCTCGGAATCTGCTGAAGGAGTTAGAACTAGGAAGACTTCAATTTTTTTTCTTTTCGATTTTTTTCTTTTCAATTTTTTTTCTTTTTAAGAAAAGATACCCAGATTGTTTTATCTCTGAAGGATTCTAAAGGATTCAGAAATGTGCTTGTTACTAATAATTGTGATGCAATTGCTTTTCAATGGCAGACAAGTGAGAACACAGATAAGCCTGAGCAGAGACGAAGAACTCGCAGAAAAACCTTCCCGGCGTCAGAGGCCTTGGTTCTCCAAACTGATGGGAAAAAATCAAGTGAGTGCCGTTTTCACAGGGAGTCCCCCCACAGGCAGGTGCTCTAGACAAGTCCTGCTTGTGACCGTGCCCCAAAATTAGAATCATGACTGGTACAGTAAGTGCTCAGTAAACGTTCTTGAAGAGAGTGAGGGGAAAATCCAGTTAAGCTAGCCCACTCCACTAAACTTAAACACAGGAGTTTGAAACAAGACAGTGATTGGAAGGAAACACACTGCTGCTTCTGTTGGTCTTGAGTTCAGGGTTAACTTGCAGCTGAGTGCTGGAAGAGAGAAGGCAGCTTAGGTACAGGACAGGGAAGGGAAGAGGTAGGGTTGGGGTTGGAGTTGGGGGTGGGAGTGTTTCTCTTCTCAAACATGAAGAATCAGTATCAAGTGAAACTGTTTCAGAGTAAGGAAACCTTTTAGAAGCACCATTCGAAACTCCAAGGTTATGCTGTGGAGAGAATTTGTGATTTCAAAAAGTCACAAAATGACAAGTGTGTTCTCGGTCCCCAGTGCTATGTTGCGGTCTGCTGTCTGCAGCACTTGTCTTGGCTTCTGCCTTGTTGGAGCTGGACAGTAGGGTGAGGTGGAAGCAGAGTGCATGTGTTGTTCTTTGTGGGTTTTGTGTTTGTTGGTTTGGTTTTGGTACAAATGATTGAAACAATAAAGAGACCCCTTGGTTTTTACAGTCCAACAGAAGCAGAGTGCAACCCTCAAAGCGCAAGCCGCTGCCTCCCCTCCCGCAGGAGCTTCCGGAAGAGAGAATCCAGGTCAAAGCTCTTTATGATTTCCTGCCTCGGGAGCCCTGTGATTTGGCACTGAAGAGGGCAGAGGAATATCTGATTCTGGAGAGGTGTGATCCTCACTGGTGGAAGGCCAGAGACCGTTTTGGGTAAGCTAATGGCTTAGTCCTAATCAAATGTCTCCTCGTCCCAAATTCTGAAGACTTCCAAACATAAAGAAGACCCTGAGTAGTGGCTCGTTGGCTCCATGTTTGCAGCAGTTCCTTCTGCATAGAATAGAACAGTCTCTGAATCCCTTTTGTAAGAGAATATTAGAACACAGTGACTTCCGGTGGACTTTCCAAACCAGATACACCTGCCTTCACTCCCCCATGCTACCAGTTGCCCCTGTGTGTCCTGGGGATCACACACCCGAGCTTTTCCTTGTAAAATAGGAATAATAAGCCCTGGGGAGTTGGCTCAGTCCATGAATCAATTGTTTCACAAAGGTTGGGACTGGAGCACACATAAACATCCAGTAGACCTGGTGGCCCTCCTGTAACCCCAGCACTAGACAGAGGCCAAGAAAGGGAACCCCTGGAGCTGGTTAGCTAGACTAGCGGACCGGAGGAACTCAGAGATCATTGAGAGCGTCTGCTTCAGCATCTAAGGTGGGGATCTTTCAAGGATGACTTAACAACCATCAGTTGATAATCACAGTGACTAAGCTAAAAGTGGAAAGTGCCAAGGCATTGGGTCCATTATTTTTAATTTTTACAATGTATATATATTTTAGTTTGGCCCCTCCTCCATTATAAGCAACGCCATAAAGCAACCTTGAGCATGGTTCTTGGACTCAAGTAAGATTATTCCTATAATGTAGGGCTCAACAGGGAAAGTCCTAATTCCCTGCAATGGTCATCTTTCCCTAGATATGGAAGCTGTAGATACCTGTCACCAGGGAAGGCAGGGTCTCTCTTTTTCTTATTCTTTTATCTCCATTTGATACGACCAAAAGACCACTAAGATATATTTTTGACAAGCTGAAAGTAGTTGTAGAACAAGGTTAGTATTGTGATAACTTTTATGTAAATTAAAATCTAATAAAACAACTCCACATATTTCAACACGTGAGCATAGCTCATTGAAAATGACCACTAAGTGGACAGCGGTGTTGTGTGCAGGGACAAGACTGTTTGGAAGCAGTGACTGTATATGAGGGGGCTCAATAAAGAACCTGCCAGTGTGACTGCTCCATGATACTGCTAGGTGTTTTTTGTAGATATGAGAGACAGTGGAGAGGAAAGGAAGCAGACTGAGCATGGCCGGCAAACTGGAGATGGCCAGGGCTAAGGAAGTAGGAGAGGAGAGTGGAGGTAGTGAGACAGCAAGACAGAGAGAATAGGGGAGAAAGAATATAGATAGATAGATAGATAGATAGATAGAAAGCTAGATAGATAGATAGAGTTGATAGAAGATAGATAGATAAAGAGTTGATAGAAGATAAAAGATAGATAGATAGATAGATAGATAGATAGATAGATAGATAGATAAGAGCTGATAGAAGATAGATAGGTAGATAGATACATAGATAGATGGTAGATGATAGATAATAAGAGAGTTGATAGAAGATAGATACATACACACACAGATACATATGTAAATAGAACAATGAGAATAGCAGAGATAGAAGAAACCTTGGCATTATAAAGAGAATGAACAGGTATCTATCTGGGAGGAGGGACATCGGAGGGGGTGGAGAAAGAAGGATGTTAGCATAGATCTTGAAATGTAAAACAAGTACTTGAGATACTGAGGGAGCCTGGAAGTTGGCTTGAGCTTTGATAGGCAATCACAGGTAGCCATTTGTAGCCCTGTCAGAGGTAAGGAAAATGACTCCCTTTGACAGGTGGGAACCAGTTTCTTAAATTCCTAAAGAATGCTGACTTTTATCTAACTACCTGAAATCCTCCAGTAGTCCAGGTTGGGCTGAGCTTAGACTCAATTTTGAATGAGTCAGTTAGCCTGCCCTTCATTTTGGGTTGGGGAATAGCGTACATTTTGGCCCCAAAGAAGACAGAGCAGAATTTTGGCAGTGTTTTTTTTATAAGCCCTATACATTCAACTGCAAAATACAAAGCTAATTGCTTGTTTTTACATCCGAGGCATTCCAACCTGTAGTGAGGGACAATTCCTCAGCCTACAACACCCTTCCCAGGAAACAGAGCTTGTTGAGTCTAAACTCAGAACTTTTCCTTTAAAATGCATATTGACTTATTGGAGCTGGGCATGGTGACAGCAGTCTGTAACCCTGTCACTCTTGAGGTGGCTGGGAATTTGAGGTCAGCCTGGGCTACATGATAAGATTATTTCAACAAAAGAAAAGAAAATGGGGTCATATAATCTCTTAAAATAGTTAATTTGTTTAAGTCAGGATCTTGGTATCTAGAGAGATTTTTGTAGGGTTGGAAAGGACAAACATTTTTATCTGTTTAACAATGTAACAAGTAAATGCTTTTTTTGGTTTTTCCCTAAATCTTCCCTGGGGTGGGGTTGAGTAACTGTTGTCACAGTCATGTTGCAAATTGGTCTTGAGATTTTTGTTTTGTGTTATGTTGTAGGAATGAAGGCTTAATCCCAAGCAACTATGTGACAGAAAACAGACTCACCAATTTAGAAACATATGAGTAAGTTCCCTCAACAAGACTGCACTGTGATTAACCTTGGAAAATCAGAGACCTGCTGAGAACTTTGAAGTATAGACGGTTTTCAAGTTTGTAAAAGAAAAAGAAAGTAACACATTTGATAGTCTAAGCAATGAAGAGACCTCCGATTCTTACCACAGTTGCCTCTCAGAATCCTTCTTAAGCTCGTGTTTGTTTTGTTTGGCATGGCCATGCCTTAGATACACTGATACACGTGTTGTATCCTACACCGAGCGTTTATTTTTCAAAATGACAGATTGTAAATCGGTCAGTCTGCACCACCTGGTTCTTATATGCTGACTCTTGTTCTGATACTTTTCAGAAATAGCTGAGGAGAAGAGGTAGGCTAATGAAAGAACTGTAATTATGCTTATCGAATGTATGCTTTAAAAACCTTCTCTCTTTTAGATAACAGTTATAACTTTGGGATAGGGAGATCTGAGCAGTGACTTTGTAGCTCTCATGTTTCTGGTAAAAACTGTAAGTTTTATAGATGAAGTCACAGCTACAAAGTTACAGAGCTTGTCTTGTATTTTTATAAAGTTAGATTCTCAGTTTGGATTCACGCCCCTCTTCCTTTGGGTGCTCATCTGTAACTAGCAAATGCTTCCAATAGGCATTGGTTTGTGATAAGAGTAGTGGTGTCAAGTATTTGTACACGCTGACAGGAGCTTGATATAGCTGTCTCCTTAGAGGTCTGCAAGAGTCTGACATACTCAAGGCAGATGCTCACAGCTAACCATTAAACTGAGCATGGAGTTCCCAATGGAGAAGATAGAGTGAAGGCTGAAGGAGTTGAGAGGATTGGTTGACACCATGAGGAAAGCACAATCCCACCAACAGAGCCCCCAGGGTCTAAGCCACTGCTGGGAGCTGCTTAGGAGGGTCTCAAGGCTCCAGCTATATAGGCAATGGGAGCTATATATAAGGGGAGAAGAGATCCTTTGACCCATGAAGGTGGACATCGTGGGGGGGGAATACTCGAGGGGGGAGGTTGAGGTACGGGGGGTGGGTGGGGGTACACCAACGTGGAGGCGGGAAGAGGGGGGAAGGGATAGTGAGATCTGGGAGGGAGGGGGGAAATGGGTAAGGAGGAGAACATCTGAAATGTAAACATATCTTGTTCAATTAACAAAAGAATAATTTAAAAAAAATGAGACCAGACATCAAATACAAAGGAAGACACTTCCTTGGCCTTGCTACTCATTTAGGCAAGATTCAGTATACCTTCCCCTAAAATAGCTCCAATCCCAAAAGTTCTGATGAGTATACAGGGCCATCTTTGAGCATAGATGGAGATGCTCCCAGGGTATGCGGCACATCTGATAGGATTTCCCAGACTGCTCTGGTGGCTCTTCCTTCCTCCCTCGTATCATGCTCTTCTGCTCCATCACCAAGTATCTTCACTCTTTTCT
This sequence comes from Mastomys natalensis, assembly GCA_021653895.1. Taxonomy (NCBI): domain Eukaryota; kingdom Metazoa; phylum Chordata; class Mammalia; order Rodentia; family Muridae; genus Mastomys; species Mastomys natalensis. The sequence goes on from JAJTUV010001108.1 coordinate 1,122,315, forward strand.
GTCTCAGATGTCCTTTCTGTTGACCTGACCCTTTGGCTTAAGATTCCAGTCTCCACTCTCCATCTTCTTTGGGGAATTGAGCCACCTCCTTAGAAAACAGTGTAATGGCCATTTATGGTGACACAAGCCTGCCCCATGGGATCTCACTGTTCCCCTGTGCTGAAGCTGGCCAGCAACACAAGTCTAGTTTAAAGGAGAGTGTGCATGAAACCAACCCAGAATAATTAGAAAAACAGGACACTTTTTTAGATTGTTGTTCAAGTCTGGATTTTCCAGCAGATCAAAGGAGACATGTATGACAATGCCTACAGGCCTGGTGATGACTGAATGGACACTCACTGCCAATGAAGCCACCTGCGTGTCTTTCCACCATGTCTCATTTGCTCTTGGCTTCTCTGTTTAGACTAAGCCAAGCCTCTGGTTTTAGACTGGTCTATACTGTAGATACCAAATGAACACTTCTAGAGTCAGAATTTCCATTGCATTTCTCTGGGCTCCTGTTTACATGAATTTTGAAATCATGCTTTTTAATGATTCAAATTTTAGAATGACTCCCTAAATTTTTATTTTTTTTAAACAGGTGAATTAACCTAAAATATAATAGTTATCATAATTAACCACTAGAACTTATCAGTCACTTAATATGTGTCACACACTTTTGTGATGGTTATTCAAAAAAACCTCCATAGGTGGAGTTACTGGGTGCAGGAGCAACGGAGTACAAACTATAGTGTCATCGTTACAGTGCTTTGTTTCTGGGCAACACTTCCTACTGTCTCTGAATGCTCTAATAAGTGAGGATACCTACTTCATGTGGTACACAGTAACATTCAATACAGTCTAGTGATTACTGTTATTTCTGTGAACAATGAAGACCATGGGAAATCCTTTATAGTTCTCCCCACCCTGCCTAGTTTTACAGGTGGTCAGCATTCCTAGTTGCTTTAGCATCTAACTTCCGTTTATGTGTTCAATCCCATGTGTGGTACACTGGGGATGTATCTGATCTTAGTTGCTTTGAACCCCGGGGATGCAATTTAGAACACACAGAGCTTTCCTTATTTGAATGGGGCTTACAGTTAACAGAGAAAACAGACGTTAAAGCAATCCTATATAATATTTTTAAATACAAATATATGATTCTAAATTATAGTGCTAAATTGTAGTTCTAAAAGAGTAGTGTAAGATATCACAGGAGAAACCAGGGGGAAGTGATGGAGTAGATGGGAGAGTTGGGTTAGGAAAGTTGCTTATAAGAAGTGACATGGCTCCTGAGGTGGTAAGAGGGAGTGTGAAGATGAAGGAGGACTTCCGCTATCCCGGGGGAACACTGATATTTAGAAGTATTGATGGCTGCTTTTGTTTTAAACACACACTCAAATTATCAACAGACATTTGTACTCACTCAATTTTCAGTAAGCTTTTACATTCAACAGGCCTATCTTGATAAATTATTTATAAATTTAAACAAATAAGAATAATCATTGTAATTCAAGTTCTATCGCTAAACGTGCTTAAATATTTAGTGCTACTTATGAGCCCAGTTAATTAAACTTTCTGAAACATCTGATTTGCAGTAATAAACCAGATATAGTGAGTTGTGGTTTTAAGTATCTCACGTGATTGGCAGAGCAAATGTAGAGTTGTAATAAGTCCTGTGTAAGTCCTTTAAGTGATGCTGGAAAGTTGAATGTTTAAATGATGTGGGAAATTAAGTTCTCTTAACTGTGCAAATATTTACAAATGAGTTAAATTCTCTTTTGCTGCAAATAACAAGTTTAGAATTAATTATGCATTTGAAACCAGCCAAGCTAGAATACTCCATATCTTCTTATAAGCATTTAAAATACTAAATGTGTTGATTGTTCAAACTCTACCTGAGAGTTGAACTTGTTAATGTATCTTTTTTCCTCTGTACTGAATCCTTGACATTTTCAGAGCTACACAGTCATCGGCTAAGGGAAGCAAATCCACCTTTTTGGATGTAATGGGCTTTCTAAATCAAAACTGAGGAGCACAACAGTGTTACCCATTACTTAGAAATCTAAGAGGGGTCTATAGCCATACTACCCCATATCCATTCAGGTTCACCATCAGAATGCTAGGAGGTGTGCGTGTGTGTGTGGTGTGAGACTCAAGACCTTATATAATACACACACAGGCTGTTTCTACTGAACTGTAGCTTCATATGTTGGGTTGCTTTTTAAATGTCCACTATTTGGTATTATTTTAATATAAAGTGTCTAGATATGGAAGATACAGTCTATGGTGGTTTTAATTGTCAACTTGATGCAATCTATGATCACCTGTGAAGAGAGTCTCAATGAGACTCAATAAGAATTCTCTTCACAACTATAGGGGATTATTTGAATTCCATCAACAGAGTAGGGAGACCCGCCCATTGTGGTTGGCACAGTTCCCTATGCAGGGGCTCCCTAACTGTAGAGGACCAGGCAACTGTGTTTAGTCAATGTAGAGGAACGGAACTTATGGAATAAATCTCGTGTGTGTGTGTGTGTGTGTGTGTGTGTGTGTGTGTGTGTATAGTGGCTTGCAGGCTGTGATACAGCTAGTCTAACAGTAGCTATCTATGTTAGATATAGATATGTCAATAGAAGATCCAAGAATTCAGTAGTTGTCAGCCCTGAAGTTGGATGTCTCAACTGGATTTTGGTATACACTGGAATCCCAAAGAAGTAGGCTTTAGTGGCAGCGAAGGAATGGACTTGCTAGCTCCTGACAGGATGGACCATAACTAACAACCTCTAGTTCCCACTGCCCTGACTTCCTGGAGACAGTGGATTGTAACCTGGACCTCTGAGCCAAAATAAACCTTTCCTTGATTTTGTTGAGGTGTTTTAGCTTAAGCAACAGGAAATGAAACTAAGACATGGTCTTACTCATTTTTTATAAGTCCTTCTAAGTTTTAGAGTATGACGTAAATGGATGAAAATCTGAAACATGGTGCTCCCCACTGTGCTCCCAACCTCGAGTCACCCTCATTGCACCTTTCATTACTTAGAAGGAATAGTCCCCCAAAGACCCTGACTTTGTCACAAGTCTTTTCTACCTGACTCTCTAGTGACCCCTTTGAAGTTATTCTTAAGACATTTCCATATGGGCGAATTTCTACTTCATATTTAAACAAGAGGAATGCATTCACTTTTGCTATTTATCACTATAATGAACAAATGTAAAATACTAAAATTAACACTAGCATCATAGCAGATGGAAAATATATTTGAGAATGCAACTTATATGAACTTCTCTCATTTTGAGTAGCATTTTACAGTTTTTTCTCCATTTATTTATGTATGTTGTATGTATGTATGTATGTATGTATTTATTTATTTATTTATTCACTTTACATCCTGATCATAGCCCTCCCCTCTTTCCAGTCTCCCCTTACACGGTCCCTCCACCCATTTTTCCCCTTCTCTCACCTCTGAGAAGGGGAAGGTCCCTCCTGGGAAAACAATCCCACCCTGGCACCTCAACTTCCTGCAGGACTAAGCACATCCTCTCCCACTGGGGCCCTACAAGACAGCCAGCTAGGGGAGCAGGATCCACAGGCAGACAGCACAGTCAGGGTTAGCCCTTGATCCAGTTATTGGGGGACCCACGTGAAGGCCAAGCTGCACATTTGCTACATATGTGCAGGAGTCCTAGGTCTAGTCCTTTTATGCTCTTTGGCTGGTGGCTCTGAGAGCTCCTAAGAGTCCAGGTTGGTTAACTCTATTGATCTTCTTGTGGGGTCCCTATCCCCTCTGGGTTCCTCAATCCTTCCTCAACTCTTCCACAAGACTTCCTGAGCTCCGTCTAATGTTTGGCTGTGGGTCTCTGCATCTGTTTCCATCAGCTTTTGGGTGGAGCCTCTCGGAGGACAGTTAAGCTCGGCTCCTGTCTGTGAATCCAGGCTGACAGATACACACATGGTCTGAGGCTCCAAGGCAGTTGAAGGAGGAAGGCAGACCTGCAATGTGTTCATACAGATCTTCCGAGGACTGCTCTGCACATTTCTCCCAGACTGGCAGGGGTTGCTATGCATTCATTTATTCACACAGGGCATCTGTCTATCCAGGCCAGCAGTGACAAATATAGCTTCACATGTTGTAGCATTGTGACAGGGCTTTGGCTAACAAAAGGCATGAAGGTCTCACATGTGTCCCTGTGATCCACTATCTGTGTGGACATAGAGGTAGTTGTTTTCTCCGTCTACAGATAGGCTTGAGCTTCAGCCTTTCAGATTCAGCTTTTCACGGTTTCATCACTATTTCCTTTCAATATGCAAATTTTACAACCCAACTAGTAGTGACCTCGCCTCGTTAGTTTCCCGCGCCTTTAATACTGCCTTATTTCATCAGAAGGGATTTTGTCTTTCTGTAAGAGTCTCACACCCATCTTGAAATTCCTCCACTACTGTAACATTCACTTGAAAGTTCCAACAGGTGTTCACCGTTACTCTCCACAAGTTCCTGTCTTGAGTGGCCAGTTCCTTTGTCTAAAATCCGTTGTCATCATCTCCTGTTTCCCTCGGTTCATCTTTTCTACTGTTTATCTTTCAGTTTGATACCATTGGTGGTTTAGATGGCTGACCATCCAGATTTTGAGTCAGTTTCTCACCAGCAGGTGTTAGGGGAGGTGCCCATACCAAAGGACTCCATCCTGTGACTCAGAGGGCTTTCAGTGAGCCACCTCTGGCCCATTCACGGTGACTCAGTCCCCGTTCAGCTTTCCTCTACTCTCCACAAAGCAGTATTTCTGGTAATATTCCATGACATTTAAAGTTCTTTGTAAATATTTTTGCTTTGATGTTGAAAATTCTTCAACCTTTCTGTCTTTGTTGGACATCCTTCTCTGTTTTCTGTGCAGTGTGTTTACGCTTAGGGTTGGTCATATCAAGCTACATGTTACCTTATAATTTAATTATGCTTACTGTGTGTAGTTTTGATAATCACTCAATAACACATCAAATGCGAGAGAACAGAGGGATTGAAGATAGAAGGAAACATACTGATTTAAAGAAGAAAAGAATCCCAGTGTGACTTAATGAGTAAGGGCAGACAGTGGTAAGAGAGAAGGCAAGAGAATCTGGGTCAGGAACGTTGGTTGGTTTCTGTAGACTCTGTTAATTACTAACTATATTGGGGGACAGGGGTGTCTTAGGAAAATTACATAAGCCAGGAAGAATTTCACTTTGAAAGAGACCTATCACTTCTAAAAGCATGCAAACAGGAACTTCCTGAGGGGAAAAAAGACTTGGACATCAGTAGTTATTATAGATGAGCATTTGTTGAAGATGATAACTTCTGAACTTTGTATCTTTCATGGACTTTTACAAGATGTCAAGTCATACAAAATTGTGTATAAATACGGTAGGGCCAGAAGAGGAGATGTGAACTATGGTAGAATAAACCACCTTTTTTTTTTTTTTTTTGCCTCAAATGAGAAAAACAAATGTATTCAGCTTGATAAATTGGCAATCTAACAGAACATTTATTTATCTGAATTTAAGTTGCAGCTTTCTAGATGAATTCTAAAGTAAAGACTTTAAAATGAAGAAATTCGAGTAATTTTTTTTTGGCAGGGGGAAAGGCTGAAAAAAAATAATAAAAGTTAAAAATGTGCTCTTTGCTACTTTTCCAGATGGTACCATAAGAACATTACGAGAAACCAGACAGAACGCCTGTTGAGGCAAGAGGTAAGTCTATGTGTCCAGAGCCTGCCTGTGGCTATTCTAGTAATCCTGAGAAGTTTATTAGAAAGATTATAGCCATTCAAAAGAGGCTATTCGTGTTCTTTCTAATCTTAAAATACCCTCACACTTAAAATACCATTCCCACTGCACATTTTCTAAGTCAAAACTCAGATATTTTTCATAGGATTACCTTTTCATGGACTACTGTCATCATTTCAGAAGCATATTTCTCTTGAAATGCTTTCTCTGAATTCATTCAACACTCACTCTCTCAGTGGAGTCTGTATCTGAGTCATCCATGACAGTGGTTCTAAACCTTGTAAGACTGCACCCTTTAACACAGTTCCTCATGCTGTGGTGACCCGCCCCCAACCATAAAATTGTTTTCACTGCTACTTCATAACTGTAACGTTGTACTGTTATGAATCGTAATGCAAAATCTGTGTTTTCTAATGGTCTTAGGTGACCCCTGGGAAAGCGTTGTTAAACCTCAAAGGGATCATGACCCGGAAGTTAAGGACCACCCACCGCCATATGTGCTTTGCTGCCACAGAGGCTCTAACCTGGTGACCTCTGCTTATACTCATGAAAAGCACAAATACAGAGAAATACGCAGTGTTGATTTCTTTGGTTTTTAGAAACAAAGGGGGAGAGTTGGTAGTTAAGATATTAAATTCATATCAAAACTACTCATTTAGGTCAAAGCAAGACAAAACAGCTGAGAGTTTAAGTTTCCAATTGTCAGTGCATGGTCACTGTCGGGAAAGGAAGACTCCAACTCAGACCCTGGAGAGGAAGTGTGTCATTCTCTGCTGGCTTCAGGTGTTCCGGGGAGGAACTATGAATGAGAATCAGCTCTGTATCGTATGTATCTATGTATCTATGTATCTATGTATCTATGTATCTATCTTGTATCTTTGTATCTGTATCTATCTATCTATCTATCTATCTATCTATCTATCTATCTATCTATCTATCTATCTACCTATCTAAATCCATGTCAGCAATGACCCAGAATTCTAAAATAGGGGACCGTGTGGAGGAGGGAAGCCCAGATGTGGACTCAGATGGAGCCTGGACAGGCCTGGCTCTGCATGCTAGAGAAAGCTTGTGAAATCAGTAGCTTCACCCTGGAAGGTTAGGGGAGGAAAGCTGGGGATGGCTTCACAATGAGCAAGGGGTATAGGTCACGTGATCCCTGTCACAGGACAGTGTATGTCCAGCACAAGAGCTTCTGTAACTGGAAGGTCTCATCTTGCTGAAGACACCAGAGCTAGGAGTTACAGAACAGCCCCATGCCTGCCACACTGAAGCAGTATTAAAAAGTTGGCCCTGATTTTTTTCCAAGTTTTTTGTTATTGTTGTTGTTTGTTTTCCCCTGTGTGAAATAGAGCCTCATATAGTCCAGGCTGACCTCAAACTCACTACATAACTGAGAATAATCTTTAGTTTGTGATATTCCTGCATCTAACCCCAAGTCATAATTGCAAGGATGTGCCCTATGCTTAGCTACCTGACATTTCTGAAAGGTCTAAAATTACACACACAATTGAAGCTCACACCATCATTTCTTCTCTACATCACTAGAGGCAATAAAAAAAATGTGTTCTCACCTTCTATCTGTTTATAAATATAAATACTATCTATATGTCTACATGAATGATTTTACCACTTGAATGAAGACAGTCATATACATTGATACTTACTATTGAGACAAAGTCTCACTGTGTACCCAGGTTGGACTCAAATTTGAGGCAGTCCTGCTGCCTCAACTTCCAGTTGCTAGGGTAATAGGTATGAGTCACTATCTCAGATTTTTGGATTTTTATAAAAATATTATGTTCATTCACACATGTACATGTAGAACCAATATATTGTTTAATATTTCACTATACGCATATATAAAATGTATTTAATGTTCATAAGCATTCAAATTGCTTATAGGTTTTTACTGTTAGGGACACTGCAGAGAGAATATGCTTCCTTGTAGGAATCATCTTGCATACATGCATGTTCAGATTTAATATTACTAGGTCTTTTCAAGCCTTGATTCAGAAGATTTGAGTTCGACTGGTGTGGCTGTTTGAGTTTCAATGGTCCTCATAGTTTCATACATTTGATGCCTGGTCCCCAGGTGGTAGAGTTGTTTGGAAAGGATCAAGAGGTGTGGTCTGATTGGAGGAAGTGTATCACTGGGTGTATGTGTGTGTGTGTGTGGAACAGGGAGATGCTGAAGCTTCCAGAATATTCTCTCTTCTCTCTCTCTCTCTCTCTCTCTCTCTCTCTCTCTCTCTCTCTCTCTCTCTCTGCTTATGGTTGAGATGTAAGCTCTCAGCTAATGCTCCAGGACCACCTTGCCTGCCTGCTGCTCTGAAACCCCGCCCCTCCGCCTTCCCAGGATGTTCATGGACTCTAGCCCTCTGGCCCCATGTCTTCCAAATGACATGTTTTCTTTTATAAGTTACCTTGTTCATAGTGTTTTGCCATGGAGATAGAAAAGTAAGATACTAGTTTACACTTACATTCTTTAAGAGTTCCATACAAATTATACACATTTTGGTCATATTCCCTTCCCTCTTCTTCCAGACTCCTTCCATATCTCTCCTCACATCTCCCTCCTAACTTTATATCCTTTAAAAAAAAAAAAAAATCAACTGCTAAGTATAACTGCCCACACATGCACTGGAGTGAAGCCATCCACCGAAGCACCAAGGCCATGTTCCTAATGAGAACTGACTTTCCTTCCACTGACTGCCATCAACTGTCAGAAGCTCCTCAGGTAGGGGTGGGCACCGTGTGTCCCTCCTCCACCTATGCTGCAATGCTGACTGGATGCGTCTAGCACAGGCTCCTTCAGGCAGCCACAGCTGCTGTGAGGTCATGACTATGGATGCCCTGTCAAGCCAAAACACTGTTTTGCACCTCTCTTCCCATCCCACCAACTCTTACATGCTATGGTCCTGTTCCACCTACTGGAGAGGAATGTATAGCAATCTACTCACCGAGGTCCACCACCATGCTTTTTTGTTTGATCAGTAGAGTCTGTATTACTGCCTCATCCAAGATGCTTTGGATAGGCCTAGAGTTGCACTATCTCAGTGAGAATCGCTTTAGGGACTGTATACTCATTTCAAAAAATGTAGTGTGTCACCCCTAGGATAATCCAGAACCATTGCCATTAAGATAGCAAGGGGCCTTAAATCCTATCAGAAAGTAGTTGTTTATCCCCCATAAGGGTCCTGTCACTATCGTACTAATGGGAACAGCTTCCTATCCCTGTCATTATTGTACCTCACAGGGGTCATCACTATTACGATGACTGATTTTTAACTCCCCCAGAACCTACATCACACGTCCCGTGTACCAGGAAAGCAAGCCAGAAGAGAGGAAGTTTTCTAAGAAGTACCAGCTTGATTTCTCTGAGTTCTGGGACCAAAGTGTGTGGTGTCTTCAACAATAGGGTCTCACCATCAAGTTCTGGTGGGCGACCAAGAACAATGAAAATAGTTTGTAACGTTTCAGGGTCTTCTGGGACTCCTTTGACTAACAATTTAGTTAGTAGAGAGGCGGTGTCTTGTATTTGAAATTAGGCCCTTTTAATTGGCAACCTGTAGCTTCTGAGAAAAAGCATTATCTCTCATGTAGGATAATTATATTTAAACTAACAGAAAGAAAAAGAAAGACAGAGAGATACACATGAGACAGAGAAACAGAGAGACAGAAAGACAAGACAGACAGAGAGAGACCGAAACAAAGAGACAGAGAGACAGAAACAGTCACACACACACACACACACACACACACACACACACACTCGTGCACAGATGTGCATATGTGGAAATTTATAGAATAGTAGGTTTCTATGTGGCTCTTTCAAATATCCTCAGTGTTAGTCATTCCTCCCCCCAATTCTCAAATTCCTTTCTCTTCTATCCTGTCCCCCTCCTTTCTTAAGCATCTTCTCCATATTCTTTTCTTTCCCCTTCATATCACCTTTGGCAAAAATCCAACATCCTTTCATGATAAGAATTCTGGGAGTTGGGATAAACGGAATGTATCTCAACTTAATAAAGGCTGTATATGACAAACCTGTGAACAAACACTCCAAACATGTCCACTACGATTTGGAACAAGACAAGGTGTGTGTGTGTGTGTGTGTCTGCACGCATGCACGTGCCTGTGTCTTTGTGTGCATGTGAGTGGAAGCCAGAAGTTGATAGCTGGAATCATCTTTGTTTGCTCTCTATGTTATATACTAAGGAAAGGTCCTCACTTGAACCCGGAATTTGCTGGTTTGTTTAATTAAGCTATCCAGACTCTTTCAGGAATTCCCTTTCTGTTTCCCAAGTATTGGGATTACAGGCAGGCTGCCACCTGTGACCAGCATTTATATGGATGCTGGGAATCCAAACGTGGATCCTCGTGGATACACAGTAATTGCCTTACCCACTGAGACATCTCCTCAGCCCTTATGTGTACTCTTCTACACGGCCCCTTGGTCCTTCCTACGGTCTTCCCACATCAGTCCACAGAATGTATTTCATTCGCTTTATATCTGTGTCTTGTTCCGTTCCCTCGTTTAGATATTTCACAGTTTGTAAGTCAATGGTTCATTATGGAAAGTAAGTGAGATGGACTCTCCTTTCTATTAAACAGTGCTGCCGTCCACTCTCTCCTCCCACACATGGTTTTCTATTTATTGGTCTTTTTGGAAACTAAATCTCCAGAGTGGAAATCCACTCTGAAGGGGATATGCATTTCTGACCTCCGTAGACCTCAAGGCGCCCTCTGTAGGAGAGGTGAGGAGTCACATGAGTCTAGCTACCCACCAGAAATACAGGAGCGCGTGTTTCTCACAGCCTTTCCAGGCAACACTTCGTGTGCAACATCTGGACCCTTCCCTGAGGCCTCATCTTACGGTGGATTTGATTTGCAGTCTCTTAGCCTAGAGATGTTAAACATTTTTTATTCATTACATTTTATGTGTTTGATTTTCTTTGTTGTAACCATCTGTTCATAGTCTCTGCATGGTTTTCTACTAGGTTTTGGATGACTTTCTCAGAATCTATAGAATCTATGTAGCTATAACTAAGGACACTAATCCTGGAGGCATGTGACTTTATTTCCTATATGTTTTTGATTGTTCGGTGGTTTTCTGGCATGAACAAGGCATTTGAGTTTTGTATGTTTGAATTCATCAGACACATTTTTTTTAAGGTTGATAGATTATATCAAGCTAGAACTGCCTTCTCTACTCCAAGGTTACAAGAAAAACTCCCCATGTTTCTGGATGACGCTAGTGGTTTTATTTGGTGAACTTGTACTTTTGGATCATTCCAAAGGTTTCCTGTTGCAATGAGGTTGGGGGGGGGTGTTACTTATTTACCAAGTATCTTCCTCTTCTCCATTCACTTGAGTTGTCACATTCATAATGATAAAAAAATTACATCTTTATTTTCAACTTGTCTTCAATCGGCAGCCTGTCTGTGACAAACCTATGACCACCATCAGGTTAAATGGAGAAAAACTCAAACCGTGTTCACTAAGATTAGAAACAACACAAGGTGTGTGCGCGTGCGCTCAGTTTAGAGATTACACTAGGAAAACACTTAGGCACTAGAAATCAATGTACCAGTGTGGTACATGTGGGCTCTGATGTTACTCGATTCAATTTATTAACACTTTCTTTAATATGTGTTATGAAATGAGGCTGCTCAGTGATCTATCTGTTGGCCTGGGCAGGGCTGACTTTACTGATGTCAAGGTGACCTCACACACGTATTATTGGAAGTTTATCTTTGGTTCCTTTGCTCTGGAATAGGTCAATCTTTACACCAGTTTTCCCTTTCAAGTTTAGTATTTTCCAGTATATGACTATGGTGCTTTCTAATGCTGTGTTTTAAGAATTGGGCCCATTGTTATACCCATTGATCCATTGAGATTTTTAGCTTAATTGGCTTCAATCCTGAAAAACTGCTTTGTTAATTATCCATTGCATTCAAGTTTTCAATTTTGTTACAGGCAAACGAAAACTTATTATTATTTTGTTTACTGATCATTGACTTTTTCATCTTGTGACGTAATTTTTTGATAATTTTCACAATTAGTTATTGACTAGGTTAATTAGCTTATCTGTTATTTTCCTTGAACGACCAGATTTTGAACTCAACTACTGGTTGTATCATATTTTCATCTTTATAACTTATTATCTTCTACTTTGATATTTATCAGTTTTCTTCTTTAACTTTACCTGGTGTGCTGGTTAGTTTTATGTCGACTTGACACAAGCTAAAAGAAGGGAGTTTCAATTAAGAAAATCCTTCCATAAGATCTGAGTTTAGGCAAGCCTGTAGGACATTTTCCTAATTAGTGATTGATGGGAGAGGGCCCACCTCACTGTGGGTGGGGCCATCCCTAGGCTTGTGGTCCTGGGTTCTATAAGAAAGCTGGCTGATCAAGCCATGAGGAGCAAGCCAGTAAGCAGCACCCATCCATGGTCTCTACTTCAGCTCCTGCCTCCAGGTTCCCACACAGTTTGGGTTTCTGCCTTGGTTTCCCTCAGTGAGCTATGACTCTGGATAAAACCTTTTCCTTCCCAAGTTACTTTTGGCTACCATGTTTCATTACAATAATGATATCCCTGACTGAGATACCTGGGTTTATTTTATAATCCTGATTCTAACTTCTGGAGTTAGATATGCATATTTTTAATTATTTATTTATTTTTGTTTATTGATTGCTCTGGTTTCCTTTCTTTTTTTTTTTTTTTTTTTTTTTTTCAAGACAGGGTTTCTCTGTGTAACCCGGGCTGTCCTAGAACTCCCTCTGTAGACCAGGCTGGCCTCGAACTCAGAAATCTGCCTGCCTCTGCCTCCCAAGTGCTGGAATTAAAGGCTTGTGCCACCACCGCCCAGCTTCCTTTCTGTCGCTATGACAAAATACTCTGGCCAAACATGACTTGGGGAAGGGAAGGTTTTTATTTCAGCTTACAAACTGCAGTCCATCATCGAAGGCAGTCAGAGTGGTAACTCAAACAGGAACTTGAAGCAGAAGCCATGGAGGAACACTGCTGGCTGGCTTATTTGCAGGGCTATGCTTACCTGGCTTTCTTATAAGGCCCAGAACCTCCTGCCAGGACACGGTGCTGCCCACATCATCGAGGCAATCCAGACAATCCCCTACTGACATGCGTGCCCGCAGACGATCTTACCTTGGCTGTCTGTCAGTGCAGCACTCATGTAAATAATAGGAGCACAGGTTTATTTCTGAGCACTGTCTGAACTACACAGCAGAGGCTTTTGTGCAGGGTGCTTCCTTATTGTTTTAGATATTTTAATTTTAGTTTATAAGCAAAGGATTTATGTTATTTTTTTTTAACCTGTGTGTATGTGTACTGTGTGTGTACGTGTGTGTGACTGTCTGACACATGTACAGGTGTCTGTGAAGGCCAGAGGAATGTGTCCTATGTAGTATAGCTGGTGTTACAGGTGATTATGAGCTGCCCAAGGTGGGTGTTGGGAACTGAACTCTGGTCCTCTGGAGGAGCAACAAGTATTCTTGACCGCCAAGTTGTCTCTCCAGCCTCTCATTCATATTTTAGTTTCCTTGAGTTAGATAAAAGAAATGTAAAATCTGGAGATGCTGGCGAAACTGTACTTGGAGGCTTGGTAGGAATTTCTAGTTCTGTATTTGGCAGTGTTCCTTCTTTTTACAAGCAGAGAGCACTCAGCATACAAGTTTGTTGTGTGCATACTCTATACGTTGATTGCATACCTACTATAACAGACACATAAAGCACACATGTAACTTCTCTTGGGACACTTTGGTCGTTTACATCTTGTGTCCCCCTTTGGTATATAAAGGGGATGCACCGCTTGTGCATCATAGGAATTCAATGAAGGCTGGATTTTGTCATTTGTAATGCTTCTGAGAGACTTCAATTGGGGGTTGACCCTAATGTCTTTGTGCAAGTGTGGGAGGAGACTGTATTTAGTATCTTAAGCGCCTGTGAGGGGTTGGCCATATTGTCACACATGCAACCTGAGTGCTACAGTACTCCCTAAGCATAACCTTCTATGGCAGTATGGGTTGTGACCCCTTTGAGGGGGTCACATGTCAGACATCCTTCATATCAGATAGAAACATTATGATTCATAACAGTAGCAAATTTACAGTCATGAAGTAGCAATGAAATAATTCTACCATGACGCGAGGGCCACATGGCATGGTATCAAAGGGTCATAGCATTAGGAAGGTGAGAACAACTGCTCTTTGGGTTTGGTAAGAGAGATCCTCCTGCTGTTCTGCCTTCAGGAACAGAAATAAACACAGTCAACAAAGCAGAAAAGCTCTGTAATAGCAAATGAAGCAGTCGGACTGTCAAAATGATTGGAAAACAATTTACAGCTTCCTTGGAGTTCCTTCAAAAAACGGTCCACAGGGATGTAGTTACTAACAGAGCATTGAAAGTGTTAGCACGCTTTCTCCTTGGGATAGCATAGCTCTCCCTCCCTTCATCTCACCCACATCCTACACCTGTTGGCAGCTCTCACCAGGATCCTGACATGCCTTCTTCCTCATGAACGCTCACCTCTCGTCCTACTCTCTGCCTTTCCAGAACATTTCTCCCCAAATCCTTCACCCGCCTCTTCTAATATACAGCCTTGTCGTCTTGTCTCAGTTTTTGCTAAGGATCAGCGATTTTCATCTGTTATCCTAATCAGCATCAAAAAAACACTAAATGCTGGGTAAAAGGTGGTCAAAATCAGGACTTTTCCTGAAAAAAAAAATCAAGAATAACGGTTTGAAAACACTCACGCATGATGTATTTCTTATCTAACTTGGCTTCTCCTAGGCATATCACTTCTAAATCTGTAACAGAGAGAAAGTAGGACACTATGTGAAAGCAGTCTCATTCTCCAATAGTAAGAGTATAGGAGTCACTTACTTATTTATACAAGTTACTTATTGTAACTCTATCTAGGTTTGCTTTTCATCAGTAAGATCTCAGCTTATTTGTCTAAGAAGGTATATACTCATACAATGGATACCTTTTATTTTTTGCAGGCTAAAGAAGGTGCATTTATCGTGAGAGATTCGAGACATTTGGGGTCTTACACAATCTCGGTGTTTACAAGAGCTGGAAGGTAAGCATTTGTGATCTTGATTACTTTAGAACTACTCCTTGGGACATTTTGATTCGTAGCGATACCATCACCTGGGGACTATGAGAAAGGGCTCACTCTAGGGAGGAGACTGCTAGACACTGGGGTAACTATCCCAGTCACACTGTATCTCTTATAATCTATTACATGGCATGTAACATGATACATCTATGACAAAGCTTTCCTTCTCTTCCTTCTCCCAAGGATCCCTCTCCATCAAGGTAGGTTAGCTGTGGCTGACATTGTTGGCATGGCCCTCAGACACCCCAGTCTCCTGTGGACTTGGCCTACACAGAGGACTCTTGAGCTCCTTAAGCTCCCTATGCCTATAGGCCTAGGCTGTTCTATGGCTATGGGAACTTGTGATGATGCTAAAGGTACCCGAGAGGCAGCATCTCAGCAACGTCCCGTCCTGCCCCAAGTGAGGGAAGGGACTGAGGAGTGAACACCTCAGTTTGTCTGCAGTTTCATAATGAAGTGCCAGCTGCTCAAAGCTGTGGTCTGCTCAGCAGGGTTCCATATGTGGACTCGCTTTCCTCATCTCAGCCTTCGGATCCCTCGTAACGGAATTTCTCATTCGTTTAGTCAGCATTTAGCATTCAATAAATATTTATGTGTACTTCTTCATGAGCATTGCTTTATTGGGCATGAGGCTTGTCTCCTAAAGTTATGTTGAATATGAGGTACTGGTAAGACAACTGAGGGATGCAGGTGTTTGTTCAGCCCATCCATCCTCTCATCAGCATGCAGTATTGCCAGGAAGAGAACTTGAGCATCGGTCTCCCATTGCTTGACACACTGACTTCATTCTAAAGCAGTCTTTTGCTTCTCTAGTAACTGACATATTTTTGATTCTAGGCATACACAGTCTTCAATAAAACATTATCAGATTAAAAGGAATGACTCTGGACAGTGGTACGTCACCGAAAGACACCTCTTTCCTTCAGTTCCCGAGTTAATCCAGTATCACCAGTACAATGCAGCTGGTAAGTGAGGAGTTAGGTCAGGTGGGAAGGGCTGGGGTTCAGTCTCTTGACAGGGAAGGCACACATGGTTTCAGATAGCCAACAGCAGCAAACAGCCCTGGACACCCAGGGCCTGAAATTCAATCTTTCTTGGGCAATGGTTGTTCTCATCAATATGTCTCCCACCTCCTGCCCTGCCCCTAGTCAAGGAGCAAGACTTGAGTTGCAGTTTTTGATTTCTACCAGATTAAAGATGGTAGATGACAGAGAAGAAGGGGACTTAGTTATGTATTAATTCTGGAAGTTTACAGAGGGCTAAATGAAATACAGTTTCAAATCTCTAAATGGTGAGGCTGCTTTCCTTTGCTCCTCCAAATCTACTCTTTTGTTTAGATAATTACAACAGGAAATTATCTTCAAGCTCCTCTGTCGAAGTAAATATTTAAAAATGGCTGTTGGTCTAGCTGACTATCTAAGCTGCAGAGGCTCTGCCTAGCTAAGCCGCCATGTTTCTCGGCCAGAGGCCATGTGCGAGCTGCAGCTAGGAATGGCCAGCCAGAAACACCAGCCCTGCCACCCATGAGATGCCAGCATGGGAGATGGCTTTGCCAATCTTCCACGCTGTCTCCGCAAGGCTGGGCATTGCCAGACCATTCCGCCATCCATGTGGGCCCAGTAATAAAATGAGACTCTAATGCTTAAAGATTAATCAAAGGCTTTATATGTTTGGTAATGCTCAATAACAATATGCCCATACAAAGAGAGTTGTTTCCCAATTAGCTAACTAAAATAAAAGTTATTACTCACGACTTCTCTCCATATCTGCTCTCCATTGCTCCTACATCTCTGCTCTCCCTAGCTCCTCCTCTTCCTTTTCCTCTTCCTCTCCTTACTCATCCCACCTTAGCTCCTCCTACACTCCTCATCTTCTATTTTTTCTTGTTTTGAGAAAACACAAAAGTTATACAGAACCCAGGCTTTCCCTCTTACACTTTGATGTAAATATTCCAGACTATTGAACCTTTTCCTCAGCTCTCATTTGCTCATGTCTCCTTATACAAACCTATCATTTGTGGAGAGACAGGGGGGTCTCAGAAATTTCTACCACAATGACACATCTCTGGTCTTCAACCTGCACCTGATCTGTGCCAGGCCAGTTGGAGCTGGGAGGTGGGGGGATGTCTTTACCTCAGTATCACAGATCTTGGCACCACCCAGTGTAACTTTCTTTTGAAGATTTCATTCATGAAAAGTTGTGTATTGACCAATAACAAAAGAAAACACCTTTCCTGTGACACTGGTTCTGTACACTGAGAACAAATCCCAGGACATTTGTGTCCACTTACGGGGTGAATCCATGTAGATTTCCAAGGATCAGCAGAGGCTTGGTTAGGGGAAGTGCAGGCAAGAGGGCTGGAGGCCGAGAACTGAGCTGCAGATACAACCCCCTACATCAACAGGCCAGCTTACTTTCTCTCCACTCCTTCCTCTGTTTCCTTCCTTTAAAGAAAACATTTAAGAAAGAGAATCTATGTGGTGAGGTTACAAAATAGTGAAAAACCAGGTTGGGCCAACTTATCAAAAGGTAGGAAAAATAAACTGTTGACTGCATAAATACTCTTGATTAATTACAAATGCAATCAATTTCACATCCTAGATATGTTCATCCAGAGCCCTGTTTTTCTCTAGTATCAGGGCTGCCCTAACTAATCATAAATCCCATGGGTAATTTCTACCAGTTTCCTAACATTCTCATTGTCTCCAAAGCTTACTTTTCTTCAATCTACGTCTCTGCTACTACCAGTGAGCTAACACAAATGGCAATATGAAGATTTCACTTTCTTGTTGGGACTGAGCCTCCCCACCCAGTCTCTTTTGCTCCATCTCTTTCTCCCCCACTTTGCTGTAAAGTGCAGTGCCCTCTGACACAGCTTAGACCCATCACAACCAGAATAATACACCCTTCTTGATGATAATTTCCTGCCTCTTTGTACCCGCTGCTCTCTGTTCAAGTACCCACCGTCGTGGTTCACGCCTCTCTATTACCTCGTGACTAGAAAGTCCTTTTGAGTTTCTCCTTAAGGGTCAACTCCATTTTTGGCAGATGCCGTTCCTCCCGAAAGACTCCAAAGACACATATGTGCTTGGTGTTCTTGTCTGTGTCCCAGCTAGGCTGTGTGTAGCTTCACATAATATCCACTCCATTTTACATTCGAATGCTCTGTCTCTTCTTGTATTTCCTCACTGAGGGAGAACTTCCTGGAGAAGGAATCATCATCTTAGGAATCACTGTCTTTGGGTCAGCTGAGATCTTTGGAATTTACCTAGAAGAGAAGCCTGTACATTAGGTCTTTTGTTTGTTTGTTTGTTTTTGTTTTTGTTTGTTTGTTTTTAATGTTAATCAAAGGCTTTATAGGTTGGTAATGCTCAATAACAAGATGCCCATACAATCAGAAGTGTAACCCAATACCCAACCTAGATATATCAACTATCTTTGACTGGCGGAGACAAGCAAACATCTGCCTCCATGTTCTTCCCCCTCGTCTCCTTACTCCTCCTCTTCCTCTCCTTACTCCTCCCACCTTAGCTCCTCCTACATATCACCCTTCCTGTTAAAATAAAACTTTTCTCTCAAAATACAATTAGAGCATAATTATACCAATTTGTATCTGTAAGGTACCTAATACCCAGTCCATCATTTGTTGACTAACTAGAACCTCTGTCATTTCTCCTAACTAAAAGACTTAATTCCTGAACCTGGCTTTTTTCTTGGCTTTAGAATGAATGTCAGCTGAAAACCATCCTCTCAAATCTTTTCTCTCAAAGTAAATAGCCGGGATTGGCTATGAGACTGTATAATCCCTTCTGTTTTTCTACTCACTAGACTTGTCTCTGCCTCCCAGCCTTGCACACACTATTCACTTGCCGGTGCTTTCCCTGCTGATCTTTGTGGGTGGCTCCTTGTCAGTCACTGTCATCATACCTATCTATCATCTTGTCTGAAAGGCCTTCCTAGACCACCCATTCTCCCATCGCTACATTTTATCCACTCTGTCTTGTTGACCATGGACTCTTTCTGGTGAGTACACACGCTGGTTTGTTTCCCACTCCCGTAGAAAGTGGGGTCCTTAAGAGCAGAGGCCATCAGCATCTCCTTCACTGCTGTCCCCTAACATCAAGATAGAACACGATGCAAACAGACTTTCAGTTAGTAGCAATTGAAGAAATAAATAATGGATGTTTATTGATAAATTCACATTGGTTGTCTAGAACCTTTTCATCTTGACCCAATCATGTGATGTCTTACTCATTCTACTATGCTACTGTCAAAGCAGAACAAAAAAAAATATCCAAATTAACCCAAATTCAAAACCCTGCTTTCAAAGGATGTTCAATTTGATGATTAAGTGAATTTTTTGTAGCACTTTTGCAAATAATTTGATCAAAATATCCTATTTTATAAGAGTAAACTTTAGGAGACTAATTCAAACCTCTGTTCAAGAAAATATAGTACATTTTATAATAGAAAAAAATCTCAGAATATTTTGGGGTCTATTTATAGTCCACAGTATGTATAAACTACATGCTTGGTATGAAAAAGTTACAATAAAACATTTATATTTTTTGTACCATGTATGTACTGCATACATGCTTCCAAATATTCAAAGAAAGTTTTGCCAAGTCTTTGCCAAAGCAATAACAGTTCATCCGTCACACTGAGATTTTGTGAGAGATCGTTTTGTTAACTTTGTGTACAGTGAGTATCTATTACGAAGATGTTTTTAAGTGGAGAAGAGAAAACTCAATGACCCACAGAATTGTTATACCTAATTATTTAAGGGCAAGTGCTACCTTTTACTACACCGACTTCCTCTTTCTGTAACTAGTAACTAGGTTTGATATGCTCATCTTTCTTTCTCCTCAGGTCTCATGTCCCGTCTCCGCTATCCCGTTGGGCTCCTGGGCAGCTGTTTACCAGCCACATCTGGTTTTAGCTATGGTAAAGTACACACATGGGCTGAGGGAAGATATCCATCCATTCATTCAGGAACCACCCCAAAGATTCTTCAAATTCTCAGTTCCTTTGAAACAGCTATCTGCATATTTTCCTTTAAAAATGTCAATCTCTTGCTGGAGAGGTTTAAATGATCCATCTCCCAGGGCGATTTGAAGTCACTAGCAATGCTTGTTTCAACTTCGAATTTCACCATGCCGTACGAGGACCCGCCATCCCCCATTTTGATACATAACTATTATTCTCTGGATGTTGAGGCTGTTGTTTTCTGGTTACAAGGGTTGCTGGGAAATGATTGTTTCCATGCGAGCCTACTAAAAAGAGCTATTGAACGACTCCAACCTTAATTCAAACAGAACAAATAGGTGTAGCGGTCATTTAGATATTCCCTTTTTTGATCAAATTCTCATCATTTTTGCCCTTAAAGTTAGATTCTATGCTTTTTCTGACTGATTTATTCTTTACACTTTCTTTTAAAGAATATCTTTTATGTGTACGAGTGTTTTGTCTACATGTGTGTTACAGTTCTTCATGCATGCTTGATGCCTGCAGAAGCCAGAAGAGGGAGGAAGCTGGGCTACCTTGAAAGGGAGCTAAGGATGGTTTTGAGCCGGCATGTGGGTGCTAGAGATGGAGCACTGGTCTTCTGCAGGAGCTGCAAGTACTCTTAACCACAGAGTCATCTCTGCAGATGAGCAGACAAAATTATGAGTTGTCACTTATTAATATTTTCCTCTGTGATAATATTTGGTCAAGAAATTCTGTGCCACTGTCAAGGTCATAAATCCGTCCCTCCTGTCACCTTTACAACAGCGTTTCATTACTGGATTGGGGACTACTTTCCAACACTGGTACTAGGGGCTTAACATCATTGATAATGCGTAAGTGCATTAGTCCTAAAGTTCCAGCAGATGGCGGTGTTGTTGTAGGAAAAGTAGGTGCTAAAAAAGTTAAGCTTCCATAGTTTCGAGGGTATTATTTTATTAAAAACAATTTTTGTTTATTTTTTTTCCCCCTTCCTGGCTTGCTTATGAGAAATGAGAAATATACAATAACAGATTTTACCTCAAACACATGTTTAGATGTATGTTGGTTAAGAGTCTGGCAAATGGACAGTAGATGATTATGTAGTACATGATTAGACCCATCCCTAAGGAGAGGCTATGCAAGACAGGAAGGGTGTTTAGCAGTGGAAATGAGAATGGTAGGAGGAACTGAAACAGGGAGAGGAAGTACCTCAGGAAGAGGAAGTACCCTAACCTTAGAACTATAACAAAGCCAGGTTGGGAATATCCATGTTTTAGGTCCCGCGACTAGTTTTGTTTAAAAAAGTACACGGGTATGTTTAATATGATGTTTTGATAGTCTCAGTGTTATATATTCCTGTCTCCAAGCAGGCAAATCTTTTAACCCTTTATGTCTTGAATTATATATTAAGTTACGATCCTTACCTGTATACCTGTATATCTTTAACATCTATGTAAAACAAGGAGACAGAATAATAATTATGAATTATTCTGAAATCCTGTCATGAATAATTCTGAAATTCTCCTCCTCTCTCTCTCTCTCTCTCTCTCTCTCTCTCTCTCTCTCTCTCTCTCTCTCCTCTCTCCCCTTTCTCCTCCCTCCCCCCTTCTCTCCCTCCCTCCCTCCCTCCCTCCCTCCCTCCCTCCCTTCCTCCCTCCTCCTCCTCCCTCCCTCCCTCTCCATTCTTTATTCATTTTTTAACATGAGTTATTTGCCTTTCTAGAAAAGTGGGAGATAGATCCATCAGAATTGACTTTTGTCAAAGAGATCGGAAGTGGTCAGTTTGGGTAGTCCACTTAGGAGAGTGGAGAGCACATATCCGGGTTGCCATCAAGGCCATCAATGAAGGTTCCATGTCTGAAGAAGATTTCATTGAGGAAGCCAAGGTGATGATGTGAGTACAAGGCCCCGCCCCACGTATACATGGCCCCGTCCCTTAGACTCTCAGACAGAACCTGGACTTTGGAATCAGACGCACCTGCACCTGGGTCACAACTCTCCCCAAGCCATTTATGTAACCCAGGCAAATGACTTAACCGTTGTGTGACACACATGAACTATGCACCCTCAAGTCTCTATAGTCCTTACCTATAAAATTGGGAATAACGGTACTTCTGGCATTGGATCTAGGTGAGTTAATGAAATAGTCAATGAAAAAGACAAGGAAAGTATATTATGTTCAGCTCATGGTATTTTTTTAGACTTTGAGTGTGAGTGTTTTTAAGCTCTCACCCCAAGTGTCCTATCAAAACATCCTTTCTACTACCCAATTACGAGAGAATGAATGGAATTATGGTGAACACAGTTGTCCGGGACATCAGCTTCCCAGGGATGCTGCTGTTGTGTTGTTATAGTTATCTCGTCACACCATACCTGGAACACCCATTGCTGACCTGTGCTCTCTGATCAGGGAGTTCTGTAACCCAAGGACAGAAGAGTAGCAGTGTGACTGGATTAAACACCATATGGAAAGAATAAACGGGAGATGTATAGCTCTGGGTTCCAACCATCTCACATCTTTTCTGACCATGAGGCGATGAGGGGCTTCTTGAATGAGACAACCCCAGTTGGGAACTCAGGGAATCAGACTTTCTGAGAGAACAGTTGAGTGAGTAGGAGAAAAACTTCTCACAGGCAGAGACGCGTGTGTGTGGAAATGTGTGTTCCTTCCTGTCGTGTTACTTTCTCTACACATCGGTCCTTGGTTAGAGACGTGCCATGACTCACTGCAGGACAAATGTATTTACATTTGTAGCCAGTAAAGCTATTTCCTTGGGACTGGAATGTTCCCCCGCTGCTCATAAGACTTTCAAAGCTGATAAAACTTACATGATTCAGGAGTCCGGGAATTTATAAGAGTCACAAGCCCCTCCACAGGGTTAGAAAAACAGTTAGTAATTGCTAAGAAGAGATTTTCTCTAGTGTAGCTAGCTAAAAGTTGTGCAAGGAGCTCCAGGTATGTGCGTGGGTACGTGCGTGGATGTGTACGTGCGTGTGTGAGTGTGGTGTTGTTGAATTGGAGAAGCCTATTAGAAGATTGAAGATGACTAAGGAGTCAGGTAAAGGCATGACGTTAGAGTTCAGGAGAGAGGTCAGGGTGGACGTATGAATTTGAGAATGGTCCCCAAAGATGATAATGAGAACCATGAAACTTGATCCTGTTTACCGAGGGAAGAGAGTAGTTAGTAAAGGATTTGGAGAGGTCCTCGTCTCCTGTGTCTCAGGATGCTCTTCCAAGGGAAGACATGGGTGCTCAGGAACCTTACAAGAAGGCTGGAAAACTTTGAAAATACTTTAAAAGAATTAAAGTAGCTGGCATCCATGGGAGGAGAGGCCTTTGGCCCTGTGAAGGCTTGATGCCACAGTGTAGGGGAATGCCAGGGTGGGGAGGTGGGAGAGGGTGGGTGGGTGGGGGAGCACCCTCATAGAAGCAGGGGGTAGGGGGTTGGGATAGGTGGTTTTCAGAGGGGAAACTGGGAAAGGGGATAATATTTGAAATGTAAAATAAATAAAATATCCAATAAAAAAAGAATTAAATCTACTAACGTCCTACAGTGAGTCGTGACATGTCCCTAACTAGGGACGTGTGTAGAGAAAGTAACATGACAGAAACAGGAACATGCATTTCTACTCACAGGCTCCTCCGCCAGTGCGAAGTTCTTGTCCTGTTTGTTCAACTGAATCACATGTGAGGGTTTATTTACCTGCCTTTGCCTTACTTCCAATAGACATCTGTCTTATCTCAGATACATTTTGACAGTTGCCCTAGTAAGTGAATGCTTCGTAATGTTACAGTTCTCAAGTACTTCCATGAAGTTAGATAGTCTTGGGTTTCTTATGGCTTGAAATGTTTCATTCTGAGATGTGCTGTCCTAACATTATTCTGCACACATGCAAACTGCATTCCTTAACTGGAAGCATGCTTATGGACTTAAAAGATAAATCGAAGTATGTGAATGTATACCTTCATCCTCTCTCTGTCTGTCTCTCTGTCTCTGCCTCTCTTTCTCACTTAATCTTTATGATTGAAAAAAAGAACTTTCTAAAGTACTCTTCACAGCATTTCTGACCAACAGAACTGCTTATGATACATCTTTTAAAATTATAAAACATTAATTCGAAGTTTTTTTATGGTGGCCTAATAGGTGTTTAGACACTGAATGATATATTTGGGGTGTGTGTGTGTGGAGCGGGGAGAGGGGGGAGTTTGAAGCCTTGATTGCCAAAAAAAAAAGTAAGTATTAGGGCTGGAGAGATTGCTCAGGTGTTATGGGTATGAGTTGCTCTTGCAGAATACCCAGGTTAAATCCCAGTACCCATATGGTGGTTAACAACTATTTATAACTACAGTTCAACATAGCGGAAGCCCTCTCTTGACCTCCGTTGTTGCTTGCACACGGTACACAGACATATGTGCAGACAAAAACACTTAATACACATAAAATGAAATACACATTAAATTCAAGAGCAGTCCAGTTCACAGGTATGTTCTTTCTTCGATAGGAAACTGTCACATTCGAGTTAGTTCAACTTTACGGCGTGTGTATACAGCAGAAGCCCCTCTACATAGTGACGGAGTTCATGGAAAATGGCTGCCTGCTTGACTATCTCAGGGAGAGGAGAGGCAAGCTCCAGAAGGCGCTGCTCTTGAGCATGTGCCAGGACGTCTGTGAGGGATGGCGTACCTGAGGCAGCTGCTATATTCACAGGGATCTGGTGAGTCGGAGACCAATTCCTTCTGTACGCACCTGCCTGGGATCGCTTTGGTACTTGTGCCTTTGGCCTAATTTTAGAAATTTTTAAAATTCATGCATCTTATTGTGAAAGGTTAATTAATTTTCTATCTATTTTGCAATGCAAGGGGTTAAAGCAAGGTCCTGTACACGTTAAGGCTGCGCGCTATCACTGACGTCTTCCAACCCTGAACTTTAGTTTTAATTGTCCTTAAGTTGTAACTACGTAGGAATTACTCTAAAATGTCTTTCACTAATAACTACCTAATGAACCAAATAACTACAACGATCTTTCCTCCCTTCCTTCCTCATTCCCTTATTTCTTTTCCTTGTTTTACTTTCTTTCGACCAATGTCAAATTCCATAGTCAATGTAAGTATAACGGCTCTGAGAGAGAAGGTAGCCTAGCAGTCTGGAGCCAAGGAATGTCATAAAAATCACACAGCGCAGCAGCAAACCTCACCCAAGCGATGTATTGGGAAAGATACAGGAAGCAGAAGGCGAGAAGCAGCAGGGAGCTAAACAGGAGGCAGGCTTTATAGGGGGTTTCTTGGGGGCGGAGTTTCCTAGAGTGCGGATCACCCGGATCCGGAATTGGAGGGATTTTAAGTCCTGAGTTTGGGGCAAAACAAGGGATTTGTGGGGTTTTGAGCTCAGGGATTGGTGGGGATTTCCAGGGTTCTCAAACCCGGAAGTGAGCTCAGACCTTTTACCTACAGTCACATTTGTCACAAGTGTTTCATGCATGCTGAGCCATCTGGGCGCTGGAGGTACAGCTGGGAAGGAACAGTCTCTGTGAATCTTACCCAGGGATGAAGTTGCCCTGGGTGGAGGTGGTTTGTGACAATACTGCAGGAATATTGTTGATATTCACGATGGCGACTAAAAATGCCCAGTGGTTCTGCTGGGTAATGTTCAGAACATGCCTACTTAAAAGGTCTCTCTTAGCCCAGACTGATTGCCAGTTGTCCCTCTCCGTTCCTTGCTTCTGCATCCGAGAAACACATCTAGATCACTGCGCATTGCTTCAAGGCACTCACACTGTTAAACTTCAAGGGACAACTTGAGAAGTCTATACAATCTATACAAATGCGGTCTCTTACAAATAGCATCGTGCTTTGGGGTTCCCATTTCCCAGAGTGATCCTGTTACAGCACTCATCCCTGAGACTGGAGGATCCCGGGGTGAGGCTGGAGGTGTAGTTACACTGATTCCAGAACACCGTGGGAAATGGACTTACCTTGCCTTTAATTCGAACACTCATGGCTTTATTACGCTAGTCTCATACGCTAGCTAATTACTTAGATTTCTTTTTTATAGTTTCTTAAAAAACTTTAGAGGTAATATAATTACATTTCTCTCTTCCCTTTCCTTTCTCCAAACCTTCCCATATACTGTCCCCTGCTCTCCTTCAAATTCATGGCCTCCTTTTCCATTAATTGCTATTGCATGTATACACGTGTATGTATATGCATATATGTTCCTAGATGTAACCTGCTCAATCCATATAATTAGCGTGTGTCAAAACTTTTCTTATGGAGATGCTACACACATGCTACACACCCCAGATAGGGAGTCCATGATGCACCAAAGTATGGATATAACCAAAGTCCAATATGGTGAACCAATGAGGGTTTTTTTGGGGGGGGGTTACTAACAGGGATAAGAGCTACTTATACTTTTGAGTAGAAATAACTCAAAGACAGCTGCATCACCAAGGTCCACCCCAGCATGAATTAGAGCTCAGAAAGCTGGGAACCTGGAGCATACTGCACAGCCTGCAGGCAGCTCAGCAGGGTGGAGCCTGTTCTTTCCAGGTGCCTCAGTTCACCTAAACTTCTTCCAGGGGTTCAGCTGGTTTCCCCTTCTTCTACACAGCTGATGCGATCTCAAGGGTCTTCTTCATAACTCAGCTTTAACTGAAAGGGACTCTCAGCTTTTATTGCTTACTCTGGCAGGGATGGACCTAGTGAACCTGCTCAGTTTCAGGGACTTCCTGAAACTATTTTGAGTTGTTTACCTTCCTGATTAAGGAACTTTCTTTAGGATGGAAAGTTATACAACAGTATGTTGCCTCTGTTGTGTGTGTGTGTGGTGTGTGTGTGTTTAGTGTGCTTTTCCCTGGGAAAGACCACCTCTCCCTCTCCCAGCATTCCTCAGTTGCCCACAGTTCTTTTTGTTTGTAGGGCTGAGGCTTCACTAGCATTCCCCCATCCACTTTGGCAAGTCCGTTGGTGTCATCCTTGTTCAGCCTACATTTGGGCAGGCATATTGCTGGGATTTTTATGAATGCATCTTCAATTACTAGAAGATCAAAACCTATACTCATGAGTGATAATAACAGTGTTAAGAACATGACTTGTAGGGCTGGAAAGATGGCTCAGTGGTTAAGAGCACTGACTGCTCTTGTAGAGGTTCTGTGTTCAATTCCCAGCAACCACATGGTGGCTCACAGCCATCTGTAATGGGATCTGATGCCCTCTTCTGATGTGTCTGAAAATAGCTACAATGTACTCACATACATAAAATAAATAAATAATTCTTTAAAAAAAAACAACCATTGGAATGAGCACAGGGTCCCCAATGGAGGAGTTAGAGAAAGGACTGAAGGAGCTGAAGGGATTTGCAACCCCATAGGAAGAACAACAATATCATCCAACCAGAATCCCCAGAGCTCCCAGGGACTAAACCACCAACCAAAGAGTACACACAGAGGGATCCGTGGCTCCAGCTGCATATATAGCAGAGGATAGCCTTGGTGGGCATCACTGGGAGGGGAAGCCCTTGGTCCTGTGAAGGCTCGATTCCCCATTGTAGGAGAATGCCAGCGTGGGAAGGTGGGAGTGGGTGGGTGGGTGGGGGAGCACCTTCCTAGAAGTAGGGAGCGGGGGGGGGGGGGGACTGGGAAAAGGATAACATTTGAAATGTAAATAAAGAAAATATCCAATTGAAAAAAAAAAGAACATGGCTTGTGGAGGAAAGGTTCTCAAACTTCAACTTTGCTGTGTGTGTACATAGCCTGGGAACTTTGGTAAAAGTTTCAAAACCCAGATCATAACCACACCAGTTAACTCAGAGTGTCTGGAAATGAAAGGGTGGCATCAATACGCAGTCCAGCTTGTAGGCCACTGCAGCCTGGCTTGGAGTCTTCCTTTGCTTACTAGCTCCATGGTCCCGAAAGACCCAGTTAAGTAGGAAAGTGGTTTTCCATAGATGACCTCCTCCTTGTGGGCCTGTTGAGACGGCTGCATCAATCAGCGTGTGAAGCACCCAAAGCAGTGGCTGTCCCTCCCACAAGGGCTCTGCAGTACTGCTGCCACCATCCACAGTGTTTGCCGTTTAGTGCACATTCCCCGGAGCTATCGACCCAGCGCTCTGTGGATGGGCACCGTTTCCCATCCACTTCACTTGCGTTCCTGGCCATGAAGGTTTCTTTCCCTGATAAGGAATAGAATGAAAACTCAGTGGTTCCATGGTCCCGGGCATCCTGTCCGCTCTAGGTGGCTTCAGATCAATTCTCCTGCCCTTGGATTAACCCCTACCCTTGATTGATAATTTTCTTTATATTCTGCTTTATCTACTGTACTCTATATGAAATACATCAGCTCACAGTGGGTGCTTTTCCTGTTGGGGACTTTTCTTGTGGTTTGTATTCGAGATCGCTGCTGGTACTTTCTGGTACCTTACAAACTGACTCCTCTGGATTACCGTTTTAAAGCTTGTTGCTTTTGTGACTGGATACTTTGAACCTCAAATTCACTGACAGGAGAACAGGCCTACCAAATAGTTCATCTACATGAGGTTGATCAAAATGAGGACTTCCTCTATGAAGTATGCTGAAAATGAGTTA
Source organism: Mastomys natalensis (assembly GCA_021653895.1). NCBI lineage: Eukaryota > Metazoa > Chordata > Mammalia > Rodentia > Muridae > Mastomys > Mastomys natalensis. Next base: position 1,150,767 of record JAJTUV010001108.1, read on the forward strand.
TTCTGACTGCAGCCAGACCGACTTGGCATTATATTTAGTTCTTCGTTGTGATAAAAATGAAGTAGAGAGGTCAGGAGAGGTGGCTCAGTGGTTAAGGGTAGTTGCTACTCTTCCAGAGGTCCTGGGTTTGATTCCCCACAGACACATGGCAGCTCAGAACTATCTGTAAATCCAGTTCCAGAGAATCCAACACCTTAATTTTGACCTGTACAGGCAAAACACCCATAAACATAAAGTAGAAATAAATTTTGAAAAGAAATAATAAAATTATTACTAGGAATCGCTCTACTCACTGAAAGGTTTTAATATATAATTTCTTAATTCTTATTACCCAATGGAGAGCCCAAAGATACAACATAACTGTCTCATCTGTCATATATGTCACACTTTTATCACATTCTTTAAATAAAAGAATGTTAAGATGTTTAATGCCAAGTACTTAGCTTATCATTTATTAAACTAATCTTCATATTTATAAGGATACTTGCTGAAAAAGATTAAATTTTAAAAATTGTTACCATTCAATTTTAACTTTTTTTTATCTCTTTATTATTATTTATTTATTTTACACTCCAGATTTTATTCCCCCTCCCTGTCCACCCTTCAACTGTTCCCCATACCTCCAACCTGTCTCCACGAGGCTGTCCCTACCCTCTAGCCCCCACCCCACCTGACCTCTAAACTCCCTGGGGTTTGCAGTTTACTGAGGGTTAGGTGCATCATCTCTGATTAAACAGAGACCCACCAGTCCTCTGCTGTATATGTGTTGGGGCCTCATATCAGCTGGTGTATGCTGCCTTTTTGGTGGTTCAGTGTTTTGTGACATTGAATAATGATTGAAGTTTGTGGCATACAAGTAGAGCATTAAGATATATATATATATATATAAATCAGTAACAGACGTCACCTCAAAGTTCACATGGCTGCTCATGCAGACAGGTAATGTAAAGAAACTAAGGAAAATGAAAGTGGACATTTGTGGAAGAAGGACCCATGATTGACGTTTCTCTTCCTTCTACAGGCTGCCAGGAACTGTTTGGTCAGTCCTGCCTGTATAGTAAAGATCTCGGACTTTGGGATGGCGAGGTATGTGACATCTCTGTCTGTGGACTTTGCCCACTTGTAAGAGGGAGTCTGGTGCTTTCAAAACAAAACAAAACATTTTATGTGTGCACGTGCACATGTGAGCACATGTACAGGTACAATTTATGGGACTCAGTTCTTCCCTGGTACCCTATGAATTCTTTGTATTAAGCCCCTTTTCCCTCAAAGCCATTTCACTAACCAAGTCTTCCATGTTCAGTCTTGCAAACTGAAGTTGCTATTACCCCCTTTTTTTCCTGCTCTGAGGAAAGTGTCCCTGTGGGGAAGGTATCCGTGTGGGCTAAGTGTTCACATGGTTGCATGGTTCAGACTGCTTTGGATTTCAGGACAGGTGCTAGCTCTACCTGAGGGAGATGTTTGCTGTGGCCTATTCTTTCTCTCTCTCTCTCTCTCTCCCTCTCCCTCTCCCTCTCCCTCTCCCTCTCCCTCTCCCTCTCCCTCTCCCTCTCCCTCTCCCTCCCCTCCCTCTCCCTCTCTCTCTCTCTCTCTCTCTCTCTCTCTCTCTCTCTCTCTCTCTCTTTTGCTGTGGCCTATTCTTCCTCTTTCAGGTCGTTGTTGATACAACTGTAGTAGATCTTAAAATGGAAACAGGAATTTCTCAGTCCATTCAAATAAGTGTGATTAAGTAAATGCATTTTTCATGATGAATGAAATTTTTGAAAGTGAAAGGGAGACATGTATTTGATTAGGTCACCATCAGATACTGTATAACCATGTTTGGAAGCTGGATTTAGTCATTGCTGGGATAAACCTAACCACATATATGTACAAGAACTTTTTAAAAGACATTTTGAGCTCTCCTTTCTTTTTAGAGCCCCAGAAATTTAACCCTGGTGAATTCCAGATGTTTTTCTGCATTCTTCAGCAGTCCAGGTTTTAAGAGTCTCATGGGGCCATGGTACTGTCATGGAGGTGACCTGGCTAGTGCTGTTGTAATGTGCACACCAAGATCTGTGCAGCCATAGTCTTTGCACTTTGACTCTGCCTGGCTGTTTGCACAGGTGGCTGTTGAATGTCTACATAGAAGATTCCTCCAGAAAATTCCATGGGGCTGACGAAGGTCTGGTTTACTGAGGCATGTCAAGACCCATTTGATTTTCCAGAATCTTTCTGCCTTTCCTGGGGCTTTACTTAGGTAGAGGACACCAGTTCTGTGTTGCTCTTTAGTCCCACCAACGTCCTGTGGGGATGAGAACTTTCTCACTTGGAGACTCCCCCAAACATCTTCTCAATAGATCTAGTTTTTTTCTCTAAAGTCTAATCTAAAGACTCTCTAAATCAGTTAGAAAGCAACTCCCCTCCTCTGTTTCCTCTTATATAGTCTTTTCTTTTGAAACAGGGTCTCTTTATGTAGCCCTGGTTGTCCTGGAAGTCTCTATGTAGACCAGACTGGTCAAGAACTCACAGAAACCACCCTGTTTTTGCCTCTCAAGTGCTGAAATTAAAGGCGTTCACCAGTACGCCCAGCTTTTCAGTCTTTAAAAGATTTTTTTTTTCTTCAGACTTTATTTTTATTTTCTGTATGTAGGGGTTTCACCTGAGTGCATGTCTGTGTACCACATGCATGCAGTACCTGCAGAGACCAAAAGAGGGTATCAGATTACCTGGAACTGGAGTTACAGACGGCTGTGAGCCACCTTGTGGATGCTGGGAATAGAACCTGGGTCCTCTGGTAGAGCAGCCAGAGTTCTTAACCACTGAGGCATCTCTTCAACCTCACTTAGGCAGTCTTTACAGAGGAAGGGTTAAAGGGGAAATGCGATAGAATATGTGGGGAAAAGTGGGAGCTTGAAGACAGCAATAATAAATAACTTAAAAATATTTATTGTATATGCAAGAGGCCAGAGTCAGTTGTCTCTTTTTCCATGTGTTTCATATTCTTGTGTATGAGTCTTAAGAAAAATTATTCCTAATCTGTGCAAAATATACATTATAGTATACTGGATATTTTTTCATATCAGAAGTATTATAAGGACAGATTGTTATTTCCCCCTTTTGGTGCCACACAACATATAAGTAAATGAGGAAAATGTGACACCCATTTTGGATCCATGTTTTACGATGTACGTGGCTTTTCATGTAGTCAATGATACAGGCAGTTTCTTTGCAGAATTGAGACTGGACTCTAAAGAACATAAGTACTTGCTTAGTGTTGGGACTATAGAACTGTAGTTTTCAGAGACCCCATGAAATCAAGGAGGCCTGGTTCTAGAGGAGGAAACAAAGAGCTATTTCACTGTCTGCCATCAAGAAGACAGGATGCACAAGTCCTTTCTAGGGGAAAACACTGTTTTAGCAGATAGGAGCTGACAAAGGTGTCTGAAGTAATTAGGCCTTGGAGGCCATTAACACAGTGTGCTCGAATCCTCTGGTGGCAGGTACGTTTTGGACGATGAGTATATCAGTTCTTCTGGAGCTAAGTTCCCAGTCAAGTGGTGCCCACCTGAAGTTTTTCATTTCAACAAGTACAGTAGCAAGTCTGACGTCTGGTCGTTTGGTGAGTCCGTTTGCTGTCACTAGAAGGCAGCCTTCTCTTTTCTACTCTTGCTTCTTTGTTTTTTGATACAATGTAGCCCTCTTTATAAGTCTTCTTGTAGTTTCTTTAGCCACTGGAGTCACCCGCCTCCCCACACAGCTCTGCTGTCTGGGTCTTTTCCTTCCCCAGCAAGCACTTGCCATGAAGCTGTAACAAGATGGTGACATAGAAGGGAAACACAGCCAAAACTCCCATATCACAGAGGCCTGGAGGAAAGGACCTGTGTCACCACTGAGTTTCCAGTGTGTTTAATAAACTCCCTTGTTTAGTTATGCAGAAGCTCATCTGTTTTCCAGCTTGACAATTTGAACTTAACATCTGGATTAGGAAAAATAGCCTAATACCCTTCACTTTATACTTTTAAGGCTTATGGGATTTGCACCCTGGTTTCTTGGGATCCTTGCACCTTGGCTTCCAAGGCTGGAGGAGATTAACATCTTGCAATTTGAATGAAACTATGGTTTTGGTTCCAAGTGACTCTTGTTTTTGCATGTTTTATTTGCAGGAGTTTTAATGTGGGAAGTTTTTACAGAAGGAAAAATGCCTTTTGAAAATAAGTCAAATTTGCAAGTAGTAGAAGCCATTTCTCAAGGTTTCCGGCTGTATCGTCCTTACCTGGCCCCCATGTCCATATACAGAGTCATGTACAGTTGCTGGCATGAGGTAGGTGTTTCTTATTACTGAGACTGTACCATGGAGCCAAAACTGCCTGTTTCCTCGTCATGCCCTGAGAGTCAGTACATCATTTCTCTATGACGCCCCCAACCCCAGTCTCAAGTCCATTTTGTTTTTCACAAAGGACTTTCATCGGGGAGCTCCTTTCCAAGTCTTGTCTGTCTGAGATTGGTTCTTGCAGAAACTGGATTTTTCTAAAGCCTCTTGTTTAGATGATCTATTATCTTGAAGAACCGGGTGGTGGAACTAAGGACAGAATCTGGTTTTGTTGAACTTCCTCACAGAGGATGCTGTTTCATTCACTGCGCTTCGCTTCTGTTCACCTCCACATTCGAGGGTTTCATCTCCCCCTGGCATGTAAGACTCCTGATAGAGAGATTAAACCAGAATAGAAACCAAAGGCAAACTATGCTGGGAGCCACCACTCGGGAAACCATCACTTAGGGGCTGCTCTTTTTGTTGAAATGCCAGGATTAAAAATGAAGCCAGAGGGGTGGGTTTCTACGCCCCTCCCGCCCCCGTCTCCTTTTCTGGGCATCTACTCAACAGCCCTCACGTTCTCATCAGATTGTGATTTTTGAGAGCTCTGCTCAGTAGTTAGCAGGCTTAGCCCAGAAAAAAATCACAGCTTGGTGGTGGTGGTGGTGGAGGAGGAGGTGGTGGTGGGTCTCCTGCTGCCTGAAACACAAGCAAATTCATGTGCATCGTTTGATTCCCAAACCACAAACATGGGGAACACCAGTGTTTCAAGAGTGATGGGATTGTTCATATACCGGATAAGTGTTCCATTTAGGAAGATCCCAGTGTATGCAAATAGTCACAATTAGCTGTTCTACAAGGAATCATGACCTGAGAACTGTCAAGTAAGCTGCTAGCAGCAACAGGGGGATGTCTTTCCCATCACAGTGTAAATAGCTTAGGTCATGCAGATGGTGGCTGTGATGGTTTTGACTTAGAATTTTCCAACTTTATAATGCCACATTTTGAGTATCAAATGTTGATCTTTTCCTGGGTGAGCAGCATAAAGTAGGAGTCTCTACTGGGATGATGGGAAGGAGCCTGTCATCCAGGCAGCCAGAGATCACAAGATTGAATACATGCTCACTGCAGATGTCGCTAAGCTGTGGTTTCTGGTAGAGTACTTCCATAAAATACATCTGTAGCGTATGACATTTTAAAAGTAGAATGGGTTTATTAGGAGATGACTGTGTCCTAAATTAAGGAGCACTTGTAAGCACACACATGTGCCTAATAAGCACACTCATGTGCACAGAACATTATGATCTTACATATTTATGAGATAGAGAAGAGTAAGGGTAAACAGGAAGATAAAAGAAGGAACAAGGAAACAGTCTCAAATTGCAGTCAGAAAATTTACTCAAACAATGCACACGCACACACACACACACACACACACACACACACACACACACACTGAAATACAAAGCTCCTTTTTTTCTAGTTCCAACTCTGACATAGCTGCCTCTTTATTTTTTTGTAGAGGGTGAGTGAATAAAATGTAATTAATTATGGAAGGTGCTCTGATCTCTGCTTCTGAGGTCAAAGGTTTGGTTAACTGTGGTCCAGGATCTACAGAGTCCCTGGAGGAGACTTGAAGAAGATGTGCCTTTTGCCTTTTGGGGTTTCTTCCTGCTAGAGGGGGCCAGTGGAGTAAACCAAGCTGAGCTGACCAGCTCTCTTTCTGTTTTTCCAGAACCCTAAAGGCCGTCCACCATTTGCTCAGCTGCTTGAAGTTCTCACAGAGATCGCAGAAACCTGGTGACCTTAAGTGGAACGCCAGCCCACAGGGTCATCTTGCAAAATTGGTCACAAGGTGAAATCATGGGCGTCTCTGATGGGAAATATCTCCAGTAGGGTTGTTGACTCTTGGCGACTGAGCAAAGGTCACAGGCTTGTCACACTGATGTCAATGCAAAGTATTCTGATAGTAGTCTCTGTACAGGTGTGAGAGGGACTTCTGAAGTACCCTTCTGAGCTTCTTTTACATCTGTAAAAGGAGCGCACTCCACATCTGTCTTCCAAATGGCTTCTTCATGAGAGGCATCTTCATGACCCTTAATGTACCAGACCCTGATTCTTCATAAGGCTAAAGTGACTTCTTTCTTGAGGACTGACATTTCTCTCTGGAGTGGTCCATGCAGAGAGGGGAAAAAAATTAGATTCTGCCAACTCATGGAATGAAGGAACCTTCCCAACAGTTTCATGTTTGGGGCTGTATAAATGTTTATAGAAAACATAGCTTTGGGAACCCAAGTGAACATTCTGGAAATGCCTTTTGTAATCTTGTCATATGTTATTTAATAAACTCTTTTGATTATCGTGGGGCCTGAGTTCTTACATTCTAGTTTTAAATACTGTTTAAAATCCGAACCAAAGTTCTCTTTGAACATATCTTGGTAAAATTTCTATTTCTAATGCTATCTGTTATCAGGAAAATCCCGAGTCCACCTTCAGCTCTGATAGTTCATCCTTTGTATATGTGAGACAGAGTAACCTAAGACCCCTTGTTCCCTTGTTTTCATTAATTATTTTATTTATTTACATTCCAGCTGTTGCCCCCTCCTGGTCCCCCCCTCCCACAGTTCCTTGTCCCATTTCTTCTCCTCCTTGCCTCCTAGAGGATGTTCCCACCCCCTCTAGGGATCCCCTTCCCTGGGGCCCTAAGTCTCTCAAGGATTAGCATCTTCTTCCACTGAGGCCAGATCTCTGCTATATATGGGGGTCTCAGACCAGCCCATGTATGCTGTCTGGATGGGGCCCAGTCTCTGGGAACTCCCAGGGGTCCGGGTTAGCTGAGACTGTTGGTCTTACTACGGGGTCACCCTCCCCTTCAGCTTCTTCAGTCCATCCCCTATTCCTCTATAGGGGTACCAACTTCAGTCCAATGGTTGGCTGTAAGTATCTACTGTGTCTGTCTCAGTCAGCTGCTGGTAGAGCCTCTCAGAGGATGCCATGCTAGGCTCCTGTCTGTAAGCACATCACAGCATAGTAACAGACACCTCATTTCTTACCGACTGTCTCTGATACTTTCTGAAAGATGATTAATTCTGTCCAAATGAGGAGGCCACAGAAGTGTCAACAATCAACAGTTAAATCCTAGTTTATCTCTGAGCTTGGTGGCATACTCCTTTTAAAAAAATTTCTTTTTTAATTTAAATTTTCATTTTTTACTTATTCACTTTACATCCTGCTCACTGCCCCCTCCCAATCACCCCCCACAACAATCCTTCCCCTTCCCCTCCCCTTCTCCTCTGGATGGGTGAGGACCCTGTGGGTATCCTCCACTCCACCCCACCCCTCCCCAACCACCCTGGCATTTCAAGTCTCTGAGAGACCAGGCCCTTCCTTTGCCACTGAGGCTAGACAAGGCAGCCCAGCTACAAAAACACACCCTATGTCCAGGCAACAGCTTTTGGGATAGCCTCTGGCCAGTTGTTCAGGACCCATATGAAAGTCAGACGGCATATTTGTTACATATGAGCAGGGAGGCCTAGGTCCAGCCTCTTTTATCCCAGTACCTGAGGCAGAGATAGGATGATCTCTATGAGTTCTAGGATAGCCTGGTCTACAAGTGAGTAGACAGGACAGCTGTTAGTTTGTCTAACAGTCTTAGTGGGAACTGGCTGGAAATTGATTTTTATTATCCTGAGTGCTTGAGAAACCCTATGAGAAGAAGACTGTGTAGCATACAAGTCTGATTACAGGGAACTTGGTAGGAGCCATTATTCATACACTGACCCCCCCCCGCAGGGAGGTTGTAAGGGAACATGCTTTTGTTTTTACTCTATGCTGCTAATGGCTTTTCTTTTATTTATTTTTAAAAATATATCCTAATTACAGCTTCCTCTAGCCAGTTCCTGCCACTTCCTCCTCCAGATCCTCCCCTTTCTGTCTCTCATTGGAAAAGAAAAGCTTCTAAGAGATAACAGTCAAAAATGATGAAGAAAAAGAGAATAAGATAAACCAAACTGTCACATGGAAGTTGGACCAGGCAACCCAACAGAATGAAAAAGGCCTCAGGAGAAAGCCCAGGGATCAGAGTCCCATATGTTCACACACTCAGGCGTCCCATGAACGCTGTATGCTGAATGCTGTATGAATGCAGAGGACCTGGAGCAGACCCATGTCAGCCCTGTGCTTGCTGCTTTAGTCTCTCTGAGCTCATATGTCCTTTTAGTTGATTTAGAGGATGGTGTTCTCCTGGCATCCTCCAACCCTTGGCTCTTACACTCTTTCTGTCCCTCTTCTGTGGGGTTCCCTGAGCTCTCTGGAGAGAGATTGAATGGAGACATCGCACTTAGAGCAGTATATTCCAAGGTCTCATTCTCTATGTAATGTTGGCTGTGGGGGGTCTCTGTATTTGTTTGCATCTGCATCAGGAGGAAAGCTTCTCTGATGATGACTGAACAAGGCGTTGATCTATAAGAATAGCAGAAGTCATAAGGAGTCTTTTTATTGTTAATTGTTTTGAACGAGTAGTATTTGGTTTTACCCTAAATTTCTGGGCTATCTTGTCTTTGGTTCTGGTCACCAAGCAGTATTCTAGCTGTCTCTCCCTGCATTTCCTCCCTCAACCCCATCCCTTCTCCCAACTTCACCTGATCCACTGTAACCTACTCTACCTATAAATCCATTCTATTTCCCACTCTCAGGGACATCCATGTGTCCCCCCAACCCAGTCCCTTCCTTTATCCTAACCTCTCTGGGTCTATGGATTGTAGCGTGGTTATTAGTTATTTAATGGCTAATATCCACATATAAGTGTGTGCACACCATATTCATCTTCTGGGTCTGGGTTATCTCACAGGAAGATTTTTTTCTAGTTCCATCCATTTGCCTATAACTTTCATGATGTCAGTGTTTTTAACAAGTGAGTAATACTCTATTGTGTAAATGTACCATTTATTTTTAAGTCCCTTCTTCTGTTGAGGGAGATCTAGGTTGTTTCCAGCCTCTGACTATTATGAATAGAGCAGCAATGAACATGATTGAGCAAGCATCCTTGTATTAGGATGAAGCTCCTTTGGGAGTATGCCCAAGAGCGTTATAGCTGGATTTTGGGATCAATTGATTCCCAACTTTCTGAGGAACTTTCATACTGATTTCCTTACTGATGTACAAGTTTACACTCCCACCAGACTGACAAACAAACGCACAAGACACATTTAATCTAGCGCCAGGTTTTTGTTGTTGTTTTATAGATGAATACCTGCCAAGAATAGTGTATGCACAGCCTCTTACCTCTGTGAATGTCCACCAGGTCTCCATGAAGCCAACCCACGCTCGTCCTCCCTGTCCAGAGAGCATGAGTGATGTGCTCTGTTCAATTCCCAGCACCTCAGAAGACTAAAAGTATTTTTTTCTTTAAAAACATATTGGGGCTGGAGAGATGGCTCAGGCAGTTAAGAGCACTTGCTGCTCTTTCAATGGTCCTGAGTTCAATTCCCAGCAACCACATGGTGGCTCACAACCTTCTACAATGGGATTTAATGCCCTCTTTGTCATGTAGACATACATACAAATAGAGTACTCGTATGTTAAACAAATACACCTTTAAAAATTATTAATTTTCCATATAACATATTTTGAGCATACTCTTTCCCCTCCCACAACTCCTCCCAGATTTCCCCACTTCCTCACCTACTCCCTACTCAACTTATCATCTCTTTCTCCCTAAAAGAAAAAAGAAAGACAACAGCAAAAATGAAAATCATAGCTGGCATACTAAAACCCAGAAAATCAGACAAAGCAAAACCTAAAACAAAACAAAAATTACACAAAAAAATGGGATCCATTTTTTTTTGGGGGAGGGGAGAGTGGCATATATTCTTGGGCATTGGGCCTGTACTGGACTGTGGTTGATATATCCAGTGACACTTCCTTGAAGAACATTAATTTCTCCTGTCTCAAAAGGCATCTATCTCAAATAACTTTTTGGTTAGGAATGGGACTTTGTGTCTGTGGTGGTTTGAATGAAAATGGCCCCCATAGGCTCACAGAGAGTGGCACTATTAGGAGCTGTGGCCATGTTGGAGTAGGTGTATCACTGCAGGTGGGCTTTGAGGTTTCAAACGCTCAGGCCAGGCCAAGTGGCTCTCCTTCCTGCTGCCTGCAGATTCAGATGTAGAACTCTCAGGTACTTCTCCAACATCATGTCTGCCTACATGTTGCCATGCTTCCCACTCATGATGATAATGAACTAAACCTCTGAATCTCTAAGCCAGCCCCAATTAAATGCTTTCCTTTATAAGGCTTGCTGTGGTCATGGTGTCTCTTCACAGCAATAGAACCCTAACTAAGATGTGTCCATTTTCCCTTCTGAGAGCTCATTTGGCTTGAACCTATGCAGGTCTCGTGCATGCTGTCATAGTCTCTATGAGTTCATATGTGCATCAGTTCTGTTGTGTTTGGGAGAGACTGATTCCTTGGAGTCAGCTGCTGTCTCTGATTCTTACAGTTTTTCTGGCTTTCCTTATGCATAGATCCCTGAGCCTTGAGGGGAGGGGTTTGATAACGACATTCCATTCAGGGTTAAGTGTGCCAAAGACTCTCACTCTCTGCATATTCTTCAGTTGTAGGTTTCTGTGTGAATTTCCATAGACTGGTGGAAGATTCTTCAATGAGGGCTGCACAGTGCTCTGATCTGAGTCCCAGCAGAGTGTGGCAGCTGTGTTGACTAGAAACAAATTTAAAATTAAAAAAGAGGAAAGCACACAACGTGTAGATAGTCTTACTAATATTCATATGGTGCAGACATCTGTGTAGCCAGATGCAGGCCAAGAAGTGATATTCCCCAGAATCCCAAGCAATTTATATGCCCTATCTAAATCACTACCTTAAAAGTTGTTTTATTTTTATTATTTATTTATTTATTTATTTATTTACATTAGAGTCAGAGACTCTCTATGTCTTGGATGTCCTGGAACTCGCTATCGTAGACCAGGCTGGCTTTGAACTTACAGAGATCCTCTTGCCTCTGTCTCCAGAATTCTGGAATTAAAGACACGTGCTACCACACTGGGCAATTATAAGATCTCTAACACCAACGATTAGGATGGGCAATCTATGTTCATATAGATGGGATCCTATAGCATGTACTCTTTGGTACCTAGCTTCTGTTACTAAATTGTATGTATTTGTGGTCTATCTGTGAGTCACATCTCATTTTATTTGTCTATTTCTGCATTGACTTATATTGTATAGCCATTCCACTTATCTGTTTTACTTTTTTGGATATTTGCATTTCTTCTAACTTTTAAACTACTAAGATTTTTTTGTTGTTGTTGTCTTTTGGAGAAAATATGTCTATATTTTTGTTAGGCCTGTGCCAAGGAGTGGTGTTTCAGAGCCAAAGCCATATGCACACTTAGCCTCCATAATGTGTTAAGCAATGTTTCTAAACGAAGACGCCAAGGATGCAAGCAACAGCCATGCGTGAGGGTTCCACCCACTCTGAATCCTCAGCTACATTGGCCATTCTCCGCCAGCTACCAAAGTGGCCTACAGACGTTTAATGATATCCTGGATCATACTAGGTCTTGTTGTTTGAGGTACAATTCAATATAATCTATCTTTATCTCTCACTTACTGCACTGTCATCATTGCAGTATATTCCAGGTATAACAAAATATTGGGAAGATTGAGCAGATTTTGAATGTGTGGTGATTTGAATAGGCATGGCCTTCATAAACTCATGTATGTGAATGCTTGGACCTAAAGAGTAACACCGTACTGGCTGGTTTTGTGTCAGCTTGACATAAGCTGGAGTTATCACAGAGAAAGGAGCCTCCCTTGAGGGAATCCTTCCATGAGATCCAGCTGTAAAGCATTTTCTCAATTAATGATCAAGAGTGGGAGGACCCCTTGTAGGTCGTGCCATCCCTGGGCTGGTAGTCTTGGGTTCTATAAGAAAGCAAGTGAGCAAGTAGGGGAAGCAAGCCAGTAAGTAACATCTCTCCATGACCTCTGCATCAGCTCCTGCTTCCTGACCTGCTTGAGTTCCAGTCCTGACTTCCTTTGGTGATGAACAGCAAAGTGGAAGTGTAAGCTGAAAAACCCTTTCCTCCCAGCTTGCTTCTTGGTCATGATGTTTTGTGCAGGAATACAAACCCTGACTAAGACAAGTACTATTAGGAGAAGTGGTCTTTCTGGTGTAGGTGTGGCCCTGTTGAAGAAAGAGTGTAACTGTGGGGACAGGCTTTTATCTACTCAGGCTATGCCCAGTGTGGTACTCAGTCTCTCCCTGTTGCCTTCAGATCAAGATGTAGAACTCTTCAGCTCCTTCTCCAGGACTGTGTCTGCCTGCATGCTGCCATACTTTCTGCCATGATAATAGACTCAACCTCTGAAACTGTAAGCCAGCCCCAGTTAAGTGGTTTTCTTTATAAGACTTACCTTGGTCATGGTGTCTCTTCACAGGAATAAAATCCAAACTAAGACAGGGTGCTACAGAAAGAAAATGCAGAGGTGTATTGCAGGGCAGAAAGGGGGAATTTGGCAAGAGAACTTGAAAAAGGGAAACATGAAAGATATGAGCTTACTATAACACACAGACAACACACACACACACACAGTCTCACTCTCTTGGGTTTTGTATCTCTAATTGCCTTGGTTGGAGCCTGGGTGCTTTTAAATATTGATGAGAAGCTGATCGTTTGGCTGGAGGAGTTAGGGGTTAGCATTGGACACTGATGTAATGCTTGACCTAATGGAGAAAGTTCAGGGCACTGGGGAGAAGCAGACACAATAGCTAGAAGAAGGGCAGGGCATGGTGGCTCTAGCAGACTGAGGGAAACAAAATGTCTATGATGTTAGGTTGCCCATCTTGTGGCTTTCCTTTCTCAGCCCCAGTTTTCAGTGGAGTCTGCTGGGATCATGGGCACAATGAACACATTCAGCCTCTATGTCTGGGGCTATCTTCCCATTCTCAGAGTCTAAGAAAGAGTGTCTTAGCATTTGTTGAAATGGTAAGGAAGATTTTATTTAAGATGATTGTGATGGGGGTGTATTAGTCAGGTTCTCTAGATTTACAGAACTCCTATGAATTGATCATTCTATCTATCTATCTATCTATCTATCTATCTCATCTATCTATCTTTATCTATCGGGAATCTATTGAAATGACTTACAGGCAACAGCCCAACTAACCAACAATGGTCAGCTGTGAATGGGAAGTCCAAGAATCTAGTAGTTGCTCAGTCCCATGAGACTGGGTTGATTCCAATAGGCATGGTGGCAAGTAAGTGCAAGCAGGTGGAAAAGGAACCCTTCCTTCTTCATTTCCTTATGTAGGCCTCCAGCAGAAGGTATAGCCCAGACCAAAGGTGTGCCTGAAGATCTGGATTAAAGCATGTGTCTTCCAGTCTCAAGATCTAGGTTACAGGTGTGCCTCCATTTCTGGATTGTAGTTCAATCTAGATATAATCACGTGGACAACGAGAATAGCCATCCCAGGGGGTCAAGGCTACTTTGGTGGGGAGAAAGATTGAGCACAGCTTTGAATACAGCAAATACAGTTGGGAATAGATAGCAGAGGGAGGAGTCAGTGGTACCAAGGTTTCTGCAAGGGAAAACCTTGCTAGACTGGAAGAACAAGAGAGTAACCTTTTGACTAGACCAGGATAAGAATTTTGACATTTGGTGTGGAGGCGAGGAATTTGATCAGATATCTAGGGTGGGGAGTTGTTGCTAAACTGACTTATCAGGATTAGCTGGGTTTAGGGAAAGAGACCTCAGGAAGCTAGGCTACAGCTGGGCCAATGATAAACTTTTCTCACCACCCATCACATGACCTGCTGACCCCAGGAAGCCAGGTGCTTGCAGGTGTGTGATTCCTCATCCGAGTCCCCCAGCAACAACTCTACCCACCTTTTGTGACATTCAGAATAATTATTCTAATTTCATTTAAATTTCATCCTGGGCAATGTGAATATGACCTTAGGAACCTGGTCCTGAGGTGTCACAATCCTTTATTCCCACACAAAGCAAAAGCTAACAAAAATGCTTCCTTTTCCTTTAATAAATGATCCTTATCCGCTGGCTGTATCGCTATTGTACTCTTTCCATGTATCTGCCTTGAGGCAAGTTTCCATGGAAACATCTTTCCATATTAGCAACCTTGAGGTGTAATGACAGCCTTTTCAGGGCTGCAGAAGGACGATGACAAAGACAACACTGCTAATGAGTGAGTGTGTGTGTGTGTGTGTGTGTGTGTGTGTGTGTGTGTGTGTGTATGGTGTATTTGAACAAGAGGCAGATTTCCCGTTTCTTCTTGGAGAACTGACTTTATCCTGATGAGGTCTTCCTCCAGACCCCAGGGTTCTCATCACTCTACGTCCATCTCAGCAGTTTTCACTTCAAGGCTGCACAGTGTGTTGGAAGAGAAGTAACAACCCCAGCCTATAGACGTCTACAGTGTTCCTTCCTCAGGAGTGGCCGCTAAAGTGCAACTAGACAAATGTGGAGGGACTGGGAGATAGATCAGTCTTTGTCATGCCAACAAGAGGACCAGAGTTCCATCCCAGAACTCTTGTGAAAAAGAAAGCTGTGTGGTGGGAGTGTGCTTGTGATCTCAGTGTTCAGGCAGACAGAAATAGAAACTGGTGAGTCTGGGTACTTTTTAACCTCTGACCTAATTTACTAGTGAGAGGGTCCATCTCAAAAACCAAGGTGAGCCGGGCAGTGGTGGCGCACGCCTTTAATCCCAGCACTTGGGAGGCAGAGGCAGGCAGATTTGCTACACAGAGTAACCCTGTCTCAAAAAACCAAAAAAAACCCCCCAACAACAAACAAACAAGGCGAATGGATGACATGTAAGGAAAGACACCTATGTTGTCCTTGGGTCTACATACTCATAAGCACACACATGCACCCAAAAGTGCACACACAGAGAGGGGGTGGGGGAAACGTCTCCTTTTTGAATAGGTGATTGCTACTCAAGACTGGGAAGCATTGACTTAGCCACAGACAAAGCCTGGATAAGTTCGTCCTAAACTAAACTCTAGCATCTCTCCCAACTTTACACATGGCAGACACGACTGGAAAAAAAAAAGATCTTAGGACTGTAATAACCAGGTGACAGCTGAAAAACACAAAGATAATTATTTTCAAGTCATGTGGGAGTTATGCTGGCTTCCTCAGATTTTATATTCATATAAATACTTAATGTTTATAGTCATTGCTATACCAATCACAGTGTATGTCAGAACTGCCACCAGGTCATATTTAACATAGTACAAACAGGCACATCATAAAACACACATTAGCTTTAAGATATTTTGATAGCATTTTTTCCAGTGTATTTGGTCCCCTTTCTAGATCTCAGGTTTGTACGTTACACTTTAAAAATATTATTCCAAGGAGTAAAAAGTCTTCTTCAGACTTCTGAAGGATTTGAGGCAAGAAGAAGAGAAGGAGAAGGAAAGGAAGAAGAAAAAGAGAAAGAGGAGAGGAGAGGAGGAGGAGGAGGAGGAGGAGGAGGAGGAGGAGGAGGAGGAGGAGAGAGAAGAGAGAGAAGAAGAGAAGAAGAAGAAGAAGAAGAAGAAGAAGAAGAAGAAGAAGAAGAAGAAGAGAAGAAGAAGCAGCTAGCTCTGAGCAGAACTGGATTTGGGAACATAGTAATATGCTGGCCAGGTCACACTCATCGGCTGCATACAGGAATCCATTCTGGCTACTGTGGAGAGAACTCATTAATATGCACACCTCAGCCAAACCCTTTCACCACACACTGTCAAGTCTTCTTTTCTGGTATAGATGCTAAGAATAAGATAACTACAGTTTTTGAGCCAAATTTGAGGCAAGCCTTATTAAATACTGACCAGGATGGACACTGTCCAAGTCCATAACTGGCATTCCCAGAGTATGGCACTGAATTACATTGGCCAGAAGCTTATACAGGCAAACCCCACAAGGTACATATTCCGTCTTCATCCAACAGGGTAACATAAATCCTGATATACTTCCTGCCTACATACCTCCTACCTATGTGTGCTTACACACACCCTGTGCAGATGGGGCAACCAAGCTTGTTTACAGAAATGAAAACGTGTGACTTGTTATTTTTACATGAATCATAGCCTCCAGCATCCCAGGAAGTTATTTGGGCAAGTGGGGCTTACGGTTAGAGGCATTTTTGTTTTATAGATCTCCTAAGAACCATAATTTAAATTTAAAACACAACTGTAGCCATCAGGTAGGCCCCTCCTATTCCTCCTGCCTTGTGTGCCCATAGTCAGATCCTAGGTGTTGATGAGAGGCACTTGGCAGCCCCTGTGCTTGGCAGCAGAGAGAAGGGCTGGATACCAACAGCCCCTTGTAGCCAGCATAGGCTGGCTCTATGACAGGCGTGTTAGTTTCGTTTCACCTCTAAACCCTCACACCTGGCTGGTGGCAGGGAAAGAGAGAGAGTGGGGAAATCGTATTTCTCTGCCAGCCAGGATGATTTCATGCTTCTTTCTTTAAAAAAAAAAAAAAAAACTTACTTCTTTTTATTTTATGTGTATGGATGTGTTGCCTGTATGTATGCATGGGCACCATAGATGTGCAGTTCCTACAGAGGCCAGGAGAGGGCATTGGATCCCCTGGAACTGTAGTTACAGATGGTTGTGAGTTGTTTTCATGGGTGCTGAGTACTAAAGTTGGTTGTTTGCAAAAGGGGCAAGTGCTCTTAGCTGTGGAGCCATCTCAGCCCCCTGTGCTAGTTTCAGAACAAGAAATCGTATCAAACGGAAGAAAACAAAAGGACAATTCAGGCAGGCATTCTCAGTTATCACCTCCAGGAAGGAGGTGAGTGTAGCAGGGAGTAGGGAGAAAGAAGCGGTTGCATTTAAGTGAGTGACGCTTTTAAGCCAGAAGTGCACAGTTGCTTCACATGTAGCACAGAATCATACAGCTCAGAAATCAACGGTGCTGAGGTTGAAAAGATACTAGATTCTGCCTGTGAAGTTCAGGCTGGGTGGGGAAGCATTCTTGTTCCTCCAGATGTCTCCATTTCTATTTCTCCCAGAAGAAAGGTGGACGCTGCCGTCTCCTATCTCGTGTCAGTACTTAACATCTTGGAAGATGCTAATACATACATCTTGGAGGAGCAATAGATATGGCATAGATTAGACACCGTGTAGACTTGACACTCTGGTCAATATAAGCCTTGACTTTCTATACAGTGTTAATTATAGCTCTGCTATGGATAGTCACTCCCTTCTTTTCCTGCACAGCGTAGAAACAAATTCCATCATTTTACTTTTGCACAAGGGCGTGTGTGTGTGCGCGTGTGGTCTTTTGTTTGTGATTCACTCTCTGTCCCTAAAACTCTAACAGAGGGAAGTGGAGGGATTTTGTTTATTTATTCACCTGGCATCACATAGGCCAGAATAAAGCTGAGGAAAGGAACATTCACAAGATAATCCAAAGAAACAAGAGTAATGGGATCATTCAAATCTTCATTTTCCAGAAAGAGAGCCAGGCTAGTAAGCATCTTTCCTCTGAGGATTCTTGGCTAATTTGTTATTTTTGTGCACAACTATGGGTTATTATGCTATCTGGGTCCATCTGATGTGTCAGTTAACGGTTCTCTTTGGCATATGTCTTGCTTTCCCAGAACATTTCCATATACATACAATTTTCGGGGTTCCACTTTCTATTTTTAAGTGGAGAGAAATGCATAATTGAGGAACTGAGATCCGATTAATCGACAAGAGACAGTTGAATATATACATGGAATTATGAATGCATGTTTTGTACGTAGAGAAGAACTTTCTAGAGGAAGCAGATTACCATTACATGCTCAGTGGTCATGGAACGTTCCCCCTTTTACCGTTCCCCCTTTTCTTACATGTGCAGACAACCTATAGCTTCTGTATTCTGTGTATAACTGGCCTGAAACATAACATATTTAATCTGTAACTTAAATGCAACAGTGAGAATGTTTTCCTTAGGGAACGTGGGCATGTTTCAGATTTCCTCCCCTTCCTCTGTCCCTCACCTAACACATAATACAGGCGCAGATGGGACAGGCATAGCGTCTATCTTAGATGATAATGGAAATCCTCAACAGCTGAGGCACAGAGTAGTTGGAATGAATGTTCTCTGCCCAGACTGACCCAGCTTACAAAGTACAGTGTGGCTCTCAGGTAGGTGACCTTGTAATGGTGAAGGAGAAGGAAAAGGAAAGTTTATATAAGACCAGTGTTCCCCGGTACCTGTGGGCTAACAAGAACATTCTTATCACCCTGATTGCCTGAGTAGTCGGTGATTGGTGCAGGCTGGTTTCTTCCACCCTTGCCGAGTCATGAAAATTCTTCCTGCCTGCCAAAACCTCACCAAAGCTTTTAAAACTGTGGTTTTCTAGAGATGTGTAGGTCACCTTGCCCTTGAGTGGTGGGCACTTCTGGTTCAGTTGTTATTCAGGGGACCCATGCGGAGCTCAGACAGGAAGGTGTGGGTTCTGAGCATACTTCTTGGAGACCAAAAATAGCTCAGAACACTGAAACAGAGAACCCACGTTCCAGTCCCTACTTCAACCTCCTGCTTCTTCAGCCAGTGCTCAGAGAATAATTCAGAGTCCTTGCTTGTGGATGTTCTCCAGTTTCCAGCATTGGTGCTAGGTGCTCTAGCCCCTAATCCACACAGAGATCACAGCACACCTCTCCTCTGCCCCAGTTCTTTCTGCTCCACCCAGCCCTCCTAACTCTGCAGGGCCTTCAACCCATCAAAGATCACAGCCTCTCGTCTACCCACAAACCACTGCGCCAAAGGATGTGCGCCTTTCACTTCCTGTTCCGCTAGTGGTGCTTTCTCACAAGACACATCTGAGGGCGTCTCAAAAATACTGCTGCCTGGGACACAACTGCTCACCCACCTCCTAGTCCTTAGTTAACTGCTCCACATGGTTCCAAGAATTGCTATTTTAGAACCACGTCCCTCTGTTCCCCTGCCCCCAAGAGCTTTAGAGGAACATTAGAGCTGAGAGCTACATGTTAGGCCCATCGTTTCATCATGATTAGAATCATTTGAAGAGGCTTTGAAAAATCCCAGTACTCAGGCTGTACCACAACCAGAGCTAATCAAATCCTATTTATTTATTTATTTATTTATTTATTTATTTACATTTTCCAGGTTCCCTGGGTTATTCTAATAACATCCAAATGTGAGCCAGGGTTTTAGGCTATATCTTCTCATCGGGCATCTGGAGAGAAGGCGCAAGCCTGACCCAAACGGTTCAGAGTAAGGTTTGAGATCTGGTATTTCTAATACGCTCCCAAATAGTGACAAAGGTGTTGGACTTGAACTCCTAACATCCTTCCCCTACTACATTCTCCCTCTGGAGAACACGATGGTGGGGGAGGGTAGCTGTACCATATGTAAAGCTTCAGAAATATACCTGGGGCCGGGAGATGGTTCCGTGAATCAGATATTTGTCTCATAAGCAAAAGGACCTGAGTTCCGATCCCTAGCACCTACATGAAAGCCAGGGGTGTGTGTGTGGTGTGTGTGTGTGGTGTGTAATCCCAGTAGTAGTGGTGAAGTGGGTGGACCTGCCAGGCTAGCCACATAACTGAGCTCTGGGTTTAATGAGATACCTAATCTCAACGAATAAGGTGGAAATCGAGGAAGACACAACATTGATCTGTGGCTGTGACACACGGGTGCCTGTGCAGCTCCCTCCATACAAAACATATTGTAGTCACTGCATATGGGAATAGTTGCCTAGCAGATACTGGGGTTAGCTTTCAAAAAGCAGTTGCAACCGATCCTGCCTTGTCTGTTAAGGAAGATCCCAACAACCCACTTTCTGGACTTTCTTGCATCAAGATATGCCCATGAAAAAGTTCCATGTGACACACCTGGAAGTCCTTGGGGAGGATTTCTCAAAGAAAATGCCTACAGCTCACTAAAAGGAAAGCATTTTTATTGGAGGGGCTGTTTGTTCTGCTGGGGAGATGACTTTGTGGTATTGGGGCATGGCTTTGAGGTACTGATGTCTGACGTGGTCAGTAGGACTGGCAGGGTGCTTTGTAGCAGCCTGGAGTTTAAGCAGATGCAGACTTATCCCTAAACGTGCCACTCAGTTGCTGGATCACCCTGACTCTGGGCAACAATGGAGGCCCAAGTTGAGGAACAGTTCCGTTTCTGGATTGGAGCTCCTTGAAAGTCCACCAAAGTCCCTGATGCCGTTGGAGGCCACGCTGGGGTCTATGGTCCATACTGCTGCCTCAGGCTGTGATGAAGCCTGAGACCCTCGTGGGGCGACTCTCTCTGTGCCACTGACTGAAGCCCTGGTGATGTCCTTGGGCTTTGCTGCTTCGGCCAGAGGTGGGGGTGGGAAGTGGAGAGTGGGATGTGGGGAAACAAAGAGGGTGGGGAGATATGGATGTGAATGGCCTGTGTAGCTACCTAGACCATATTGAGGTCCATGGTCAGTGGTCCTGATATAGCTAGGGGTCATGTTCATATCTGCTGCCCATGTTACTATCCATTTGGATATCTGAGATTGGTGCCACCGCCAAAAGCCATGTTGCAGGCCAGGGGTCATGTTGAAGGGAGTGGCCCATGCAGTTGTTGGGGCTGTGCTGATGTCCCTGGTCTGTGCTGCTACTGAGGGCCATATATGAGTCAGTGGACTTGATGAGGCCTGTGACTCCACCTAAGGCCACTTTGAGCCCTTTAAACTGTGTTGTTGCCAGGACCAGGCTGATGTGAGTGTCCAATATAACTACCTGGGGCCATGTTGATGTCCAAGATCCATGTTGTCTCCAAGTGTGGGTCCAGTCCATGATCCTACTGCAGCTAGAGTCTGTGTTAATGTCTGTGGCCTTTGTTATCACCAAAGAAAGGCCTTACAAATAAATGTCTATGTACTAGGCTACAGTCTGAAGCCATATCTATGTCCATGGACCATACTGCTACCAGGAGTCATATTGATCTGAGTGGCTTGCACTGCCAGCCATAGTGATTTCCAGATCCACGCTGCCACCGAGGTCCATGTCTGGGTCCGATATCCTACTGCAGCTGGGGTCTGTGTTGATGTCCGTGGTCGTGTTATCACTGAGTGTCATGTGGATATCTGTGCTCTGTGTTTCAACCTGAATCCATGTTGGGCTGTAGTCTGGGCTACCTCGAGGGCCTTGCTTGGGTCCATGGTCCTTCTGTAGCCAGGGCCATATTCATGGTCTGTGCTGACACCAGAAACCACGTTGAAGCCCATGATTGTATTCCTGCTGACTGTAAAGAACAAGGAAGATACTTTTGCAGTGATATCAATGACTGCAGACCTCTAGAGAGAATATGTTATATATTGTATGGATGCATCATCTATCAATTAAACAAAACTATGAACCATGGAGGCCATTCTCAAACCACCACAGGGTGGAAAGAGCTTGAGTTTCCTCCAAGACATGCTAAGCTAGCTGTAGGCTTGTTACAGGAGATAAATGAGCCCCTAGTTTTTTAAGCCTTTAGTCTCATGTTTAACTACCCAGAGTTAATTCAACTCATAAATGATACATCCCCATTGACTTTTTGAATGATTGTTATTGTTTAGTACACATCTGCCTAGAAACTTTCACCAAACTCTTCATTATATTGGCAGTCCTGATAGCATGACAATCACCAATGCATAGGATGACTAGTGTCTCAGTCCAGTGTCAGGTTAATCTTGGCTGTCAACTTGGTGGGTTTTACCATCACATTGGGAACAAACCTCTGGGTATGTCTTTGGAGAGCATCTTCAGAGATGTTTAGGTGATGAGGAGAGACAACCATGAAGGTAGGAAGCACATGGTTAGGGGCCCAGACAGAATAGAAACAAGGAAGAGCAGAGAACCAGCCATCCCCCAGGCTGCTTCCCGACTTTGGAGAGAATGGACCAGTCACCAGCTCCTGCCACCTGCCATCTTACCATCAAACCATATGCCAACACAAACACATCTCTCTTTAAGCGCTTTATCAGATACTTTATCCTAGCCATAAGGGATATAACTAGAACACCAGGCTTATTGTGTCTTAGCTTCCTGTGGTTTGGGCCACCTCCCACTCTGTGATGGAGATTGTTGCCCAGATCTCCCAGAATTGCTAGAATTCTGTAAGGGTGATTGTTTAGGGAGAAGGGAAGTGGACTTTGTAGAGGCGGGAGGCTCAGCCTCAGGGTTGTAGTGTGGCAGGGCTGGTGAGGCTCTTGTCCTGGAATGTAGATGACCAAGTCCTTGCAATATCTTACATGGTAGAGGAAGAGAGAACAATGCCTCATTACAAGACCACTGATGCCAACACAAGGGCTCCTCCCTCCGGAACTCATTCCTTTTAATTCTTTCCAAATTCTCTGTCTCTAGAAAATGTTGAACTGGCATGTGAGGGCTTCAATATATAAACTGGAGCAGAGTCAGGGCCACAGGCAACCCGCAATGAGCAATTTAACTAGGTCAGCTTGGAAAAAATTAGATAAAACTTATTGAGTTTACCACGACACTGGGTTTTGCTCTCTCTATGAAATGTTATGTTAATTGGTCGTGGTCGTGTCAAGACATGGAAAACAAAGCAAAGCGATACAATAAAAACAAGATCCATCCCTCCTCAGGGGAAGGGCATGCACTGCTACCAGACCACAAGTCACTGTAGTGGATAAAGCCCTGTGAATGTGAACATATACTTACCCTGCATTGAGGACTCTTAAGTTTATTACAAGGCAGGATAAAAGGAGGAAAGACATTCCTTTAGTACCTGTTGACAGACTTTAGTAGGCCATGCCTAGCTAAATCACCATCTGTCTGTCTGAGCTAGCCTTCTTGCTGTTTCCCTGACAGACAAGGACTAAGGTAGGCTTCAGAAACCAGAATAGCGATGAAATCAGAGCTTAGCTGTGAAGAGAAAATGCAGTGACTACGATCAAAAGCCCCAAACCAAGGCAGGATGTTGTAGTCTCTGAAACAACATTGGCAAATGGAGAAGCCAGCAGGATTCTCATCCAGATGCCACACTTCATGCAGAATCTCATGAAACCTCAGAGGAAAGCCAGACATTTCTTTCTCGTTTCTTTGCTTTTTAAAACAGGGTTTCTCTGTTCAGCTTCTGGCTGTCCTGGAACTCACTCTGTAGACCAGGCTGGTCTTGAACTCAGAGATCCGACTGTCTCTGCCTCTCGAGTGCTGAGATTAAAGGGGTGTGCCACCACTGCCAGGTTTAAGTTCCAATATTTTAAAAATGGACTTGTTACATTGTGGAGTCTGCCAGTTGATTTGAGAAACGGAAATCAAATGGCTTTGTTTTTAACTAGTCATTCTAATTTTTCTTTTGTACATGTGTCTGCTTAGCAACCCCCTTTGATCTATTTAAATCATCCCCCTTTGGAGACAGGAGACACACAGATGTATTGGATGGAAATGGTGGCCTGGGAATTGCTTAGCTTCTGTGACAGAAGGTCACATGTTCACCTTGTGGGTATGTAGTGCAGTATTTGATCTTGTTGAACCAGTTCCACATGATTTTCATTAATTAATTAATTTATTATTTTTTTGCTGGAGGCTAATCTTCAATCAGCAGGCAGCGCCCTGTAAGTGGAACTCTTGTGTATAACTGAATCATACCAAACTCCCTAAGTCCCGCCTGTTTCTAAGCCAGTTTCGGTCCCACAGTGAGACAACATCAAGTAGCTGATACCCACCTTGCTTTTCACTCCGAGAACTTTTGTGCTGTGGCCTGTCTTGGCCTAATGTCCATCCAATATAGTGCGTGTTGAAGAGACGGGATCACTATATGGTTTATGCTTACATCTTGTGATGCTGAGAAACAGACTCCGAAAATACCAGGAAGCTTTGCGCACGCTCTCTCTCTCTCCTCTGTCTGTGTGTGTGTGTGTGTGTGTGTGTGTGTGTGTATGCAAGATTGCTCAGAAGGAACTCAGTTCAGTGTAGGTAATCATGTTAAAATAAAACCCTGTTTCAGACGAATTTATGTTGCCTGTTTTCAAGTCTTATTCACTATAATTCACTGTTGACAGTTTCATGGTTAAAAGGATGAGACATTTTAAAAAAGAGATTGATTTTTATATTTTATGTAAGCCCATGTGCGGGTGTGTGCAGGTGGCTCTCAGAGGTCAGACGAGGGGGGGTCAGAGTTCCTGGAGTTAGAATTTCAAGCCATCCAATGTGGATTCTGGAACCCGAACTCTGGCTCTCGGATAAAGAAAGCATCAGTGAGTGTTCTTAATGGCTGAGCCATCTCTCCAGGATGAGAAGTCTCTTTTCTTGAAATACCAAGTTATTTAAAATTCTTTTAGGAATGTGGTAGTGTAAACAATGGCAAAAGCACGTTGAGAGACACAGAGCTTGCAGTGTGAGGCTCCTCTGTGGCGCTCTGGTATCGCTTCTTTAGGTTAGGCCAGAGGACTTTGATGTCTTTACTTTTTGGACGTTTGGTGGGATCTATTAGCGCAAGGAAGGGCTACCTTTCGAGACCCAGGGACTACTCTGGAGGCATTCTAGCCTTTCTCTATAGTCTAGTTGACTGGGGTTCTGTGTTGGTTTCTGTGGTAGATGATTCTCCCCACCCCCAGACAGGAATTCTGTAAACAGTCTACAGATTTTGGGGCCAGGTTCAGTGGCATACAGCTAACTAGCTGTGATAGCTTTGTCAAGTAGACACGATGTGAAAATCATTAAGGAGAGAGACTTCAGGCAGGATTGGCTAGATCAGGTCGCACAAGGCTTGTCTGCGAGGGATTGTTTGATTGCCTTAATTAATGTGGGAAGACTCAGTCTAGAAGCAGGCTGCACCATTTCCTAGTTTGGGGCCCTGGACTGTATCAGAGTAAAGAAAAGTAGCCGAGTACTGACCACTGTGTGCAGTCATTCCTGTCCGCTTTTGATCATGGATCTGATGTGACTAGATGTTTTAAGTTCCTGCAGCCTTGACTTCCCTGATATGTTGAACTATAACGTGGAGCTGTGAGCTATATTGATAATAACCTCTTCTACCCCCCTCCTCCCCTGGTTGCTTTTTGCCAGGGTATTGTAAAATTAACTTTTGTTCTCTGTTGCAATTGTTGTCTGGGAGGTTTACTGTCTCAGTCTGCTAACTGAGGCCTAATCCTGGAAGCTTCTAGCCTCCCTACAGTCTTATCTCGGCCTCGAATGTTTTCAGTCTCTGAGACTTCCTGTGGAGGAAGCTCACCCTTTCTAGTTCTTTCTGTGCTCTCCAGATGTTCTGGCACAAACGCCTCTCGAAGCTGACTGATTCAAGCTGGCTTTTTTCTCAGCCTCTGAATTGCTCTGCTTGGCCTCAAACTAACTCTAGCAATCTTTTCTAGTCTCTGGATCCTTCTCATTCTCTTGTTCGTTCTGTCTTTACCTGTGTCTAGTTTGTTCTTTCTTCAATTGGTGTCTGTACAACTCCCGGCAGAACTGCCTCTTTCTCCCTCTTGGCTGCTCTACTCTCCCTCTCAACTCTACTGTCCCACTCTCTGTGAGCTCTACTGTATCCTGTACTGGACTCTCTTCTTCTAGTCCTGTCTGTTTCTCCCTTAAGTAGCTTCCCTTTCCTCTCCTTGTGAGAGTTAGGCATATCCTATTCTGCCAAATCTTTCTCTGATTTGCCATTTTTTTCCTGCCACTCAATTAGACATCACTTTCAAACATGGCTGCTTCCTTCTGCAAACTAACTTTACCTTCATTGTTTGGGATTAAAGGTGAGTACTAAAGGTGTGTCTCTCCACACCAGAGAGATTAAAGGTGTGTGAAAGGCTGAGCCACACCCTAACTAGACACAGGTTCAAATATCCTATAACAGGATATTTTATCACAGCAACAGAAATGAAACTAAGATCTTCCTGGGACCTATTGTACGTTTGTTCTCAGGATAAAGCTGGCTTTGGATCTGGTCTCCGCAGTCTAGAACACTCACCTGTGGCTGGAGGAACTCAGCCTTCTGGGGCAGGTGATGAGATAGCTCTGGGAATGCTGGGAATGCCCTCACTCTTCCACTGCTCCAGACTGTCTACCTGTGGAGACTAAGATGATGCTGGTCAGAGTTTTGTCTGATGCTAACCATGCTTAGACAGAGATCCAGTTTCTCATTGAAGGAGGAAGGCATCTATGACTTGTCACCAAAAGAGAAGGTGGCTGTAGCTGTGAGCGCTCTCAGAATCTTCGTGGTTTTCACTGGGAAAGTATGTGGTTCATTTATTAAAGTAAACTTTGAGAATCTTCATAACCCAAGTGTACTGGTTTGTGGTGTGTGTATATGTTTCATGTATGTGTATTGCATGTATGTGTGTTGTATGTATGTGTATGGTACACATGTATGCATGTGTACAGTGTATGTGGCATGCATATGTATAGTGTGTGGGTTTGTGTATGTGTATAGTGCATGCATTTGTGTGGTGTGCATATATGTAGTATGTGTGTGTAGTATTTGCATGTGTGGAGTATGTGTGGTTTATATGTCTGTGTGGTTCCTGTGCGAGTGTGTGTGTGTGTGGTGAGCATATGTGCAGTGTGTGTGGTTTGTATGTGTCTGTGGTGCATGTGCATATGTGTGTGGTGTGCATATATGGAGTGTGTGTGGTTCATGTGTATGCATGGTGTGCAAGTGTATAGGGTATGTGATTTGTGTTTGTGTGTGGTGTATGTTATTTATATGTGGTTCATGTGTATATGTGTGATGTATGTGTAGTTTGTGTATATGTGGTATATGTTTGTGGGTGTGTGGTATACATATATATGTGTGTGTGTGTATGTGTGTGGTGTGGAAGTATGCCATGTGTTTGTATGTCTCAAGGTTGATGGCTTATAATTGTACAGCACACACTTTACCAACAAAGCTGTCCCTTCAGCCTTGTTGTCTGCCTCCTAATGGTTTCCCTTAAGCTGTGCACAAGGTGTTTCTATCTTGAAACACACACACACACACACACACAGCCTGCTCTGGAAGACTGAAGTCTGTGTAGCTTCAGTGTAGACAGACACAACAACCGTTCTGTACACAGACACCACTACCCAGTTCTCAAACATCTACCTTCCATGGACGGGGTATTTGGTGTTGGGAAGGTTGCATGCCGGGAGCCTCCTTCTGGCCCCAATGGTGTGAGCTTAAGGCACAGCACATTATACCCTTTATTTATAAAATAGAGGAAAGAAGGGGTATGAGACACAGGTAAGAGAGAGGTTCTGTCCCTTAGACAATTCCTTTATTTGAATTAGAAACAGTGAATGGGGTTTGAGTCTATAACAGTATTGTAACATTGTATTGGGTATTGTAACATTGTATTGGGTGTCAGCTCTCTGGAGACTGGAGATGTAAATGTATCCAGATGGAGTGTGTAGGTAAGGACTGTGCCATCTTATGTAAGGGACTTGAGCACAGGGGTACCTGGAGCTCTCATAGATATTGACAAACAGCTGTCCTTTTTTTTTTTTTTTCTTTTAAGCTATTGAGCAGAAGGAGATTTCATTATACTAACTGCTTTGAACTTTCCTTCTGTTTAATCAAATTGCTGAAGGATAAGACATTTTCTTTTGTTCAGGTGCCAAGTCTGCTCCACAGCAGATGGATTAGAGGAGAGCCTTCCCAAAATGGATTTCGATTTTAAAGAAAAGACAGTGTGAGTCCCTGTGCAGTGTTGCCCCCTAAACTTCAGAACTTTAACTCTCAAAACAAAATAGAAACAATTCTTAAATGCCTATAAACTCAGTACCAAAAGGCACACTAAAACAATATTATTTTATTGGAAATATACAGAAACATTACAGATGTATAAACTATCCAAAATGAATAGTACTTATAAACATTTGAAAATATAAACTCTTATGAACAGTTTATCAAAAATATTTGAGAACATTCAACATATTCATATGATCCTTCTCCCCTCTACCCCCACCTCCAAAGCTTTCGAAGGTGAAAGTGATACTTTAGTTTGGTCCACTGGTTTTATTATTTCCCCCCTCACGTTGAGAATCAAACCCAGTGCCTGTGTGCATGCGAGGGAGCACTGAGCTACACTCCCCTCTCTAGGGAAAATATTTTTGTTGGAATGGTTCCGTATTGTGACAGAGAGTGGACAACGCTGAATTGCTTCACCTGGATTGTCTAAAATGAATAATGTGACTGAAACTGAGGAACGATGAAGAATTCACACAAACTTGTGCTCAGTGGTCCTCCTCTTTCTCGTAAGAAGAACAAGGATTAGAACTCTGGTTCAATGAGAATCAACTTTAGTGAATTGCCTGTTATTTAACTGGTCATACTATAAGAAGCTTTCCATGTATGTTAATTAGTATTTTCTTCCTTGTTTTTTTAAAGAAATAAGTGTTAAGTTAATCCAATGTTTGAACTTTATGAATATCTTTTACTCTGGACTAAAAATAGAATGATTAACCATTGACCTAATAGTGAAGTTATAATTCAAGAGGCAAAACCATTTTCTTTACATATACATTGATATCCACCAAATAACTCATTTCTATAAGATGACAAGGATACACATTCAAATGCACACGAGTAAGAGACAGGAGTTCCGAATGTCTAGAGAGACACAGTAGTTTACTCTTTCTTGAGCAGTATCTTCCTACTTGAGAAAGATTCAGCTGTGGTATTAGATCTATAGTAACATTTAAATTTATTAAATGTATATGCTCACCAGCAGTCTTTCCAGAGATTTGAAAATATTTGCCTTTTTTTTGTTTTTTTTTTGTTTTTTGAGACAGGGTTTCTCTGTGTAGCCTGGCTGTCCTGGAACTCACTCTGTAGACCAGGCTGGCCTTGAACTCAGAAATCCATCTGCCTCTGCCTCCCAAGTGCTGGGATTAAAGGCGTGTGCCACCACTGCCCGGCTGCCATTTTTTTTAATTGTTTTTCATATATGACAACTGATTAAATCTCTCAGTCTTTCTCCTGGGCGTATATGTCAACACCAGTTCATTTTCTAACCCAAGACACATAGATTCTTGTGTTCCAGGAATCTTTGACCTGTAAACAATATACCAAGGGCAAAACTTGACAGCTAAGGTGTCAAGTAACAAGTGACATATAATAAATGTCTAAAAGTTAAGATCACTAGAAGGAGAATGGCCACAACCTGAGGAAAGATGTCTAGAAAGACGATTGATTCCCTCACGAAGAGGAGACCCTGGGGAACCCAGTGGAGTTATCAAAGCAACAGGGGAAACCAGCAAAAAAATTAGTACAGGTTTCAAACATACTACCCTTTCAGAAGATAACTTTCTACAAACTGTGTTCACAGCTTCTATATCTGCTACCCAAAGTGAGTCAGTGACAGAAAGTAAACATGTATTTGCCTTGAGGTATCAGGTCAAGGATGCCCATGGGTTATCAGCTCTCCCAAACACACAGTGCAGCTAGTACACTCAACAGTTACTCTTGTTGAAGATTCTAAGAGCGTGAGTCTAGAATGAGTCAGAGAAATCAAATGCAAATTTTCAATGAGCAAATGATTCCTCCTGTAACATGTCTTCAGAGTGTTTTTGTTTTTTAAAGGGAATTTCTCTCTCCTACACACTTATCAATGATCTGAATTGGAAAGTGTGGTCATGAGGAATTCAATAGGAAAAAAAAAGGCATCTGTCACTGAAAACAACAGTAGGCTGCGCCCATTCTGAAAAGTTAGAGAGTGTTTATAATTTCCTTATTAAGGTGAAAATGGCAAGTTTTAAAAGAACATTAAGATTGTACAAGGATCTATTAGTTGTTCTCAGTTTGGATGACCCACCTTTTAGGGAAAAGACCTTTGAGAAAAATGGAAGCACGCTATGAACTGCACATTGCGAAGTGATTGTTTTACAAAACCTCTTTGTCAACAAGAAGAAATCTAAGGAACAGTAGTTTTTCAAAAAGCAGCTGGCACATTTAAAGGAGTGCTGAACTTGAGTCAGCCTGGGTCACATAGCAAGAACACGTCTGAAAAGTAAACAAACAAGAAAAGAAGCCAATAGAAAAACACCTATGAAACACACACAACAGAAGAGAGAGAGAGAGAGAGAGAGAGAGAGAGAGAGAGAGGAGAAGAGAAGAGAAAAAGAAAAAAAAGAAAAAGGAACAAAATGGCTGTTGTAAGTCATTGCAAAGCTAAAGTCACTTGGGATTTCCAGAAAACATGTTTTGTTTACATTACCCAGGTCCATGTTAGTAGATTCTCTGACATAATTATGTGTGTGCTCAGAAAAAGAAAAGAAAAATACATGCCATAAACATTTTAGTCCAGTATGTTCTTTAACATTTTGCCTATCTGCTGTGTATTTTTGAAGGAAGGCATTGCGGACCAGAGGTCAATACATCAGTGTCCCTGTTTCTTAGTTCTAATAGCTTGAGATTATGATTCATTAGACAGTGATGTCTGAGACTCTGTTCAAGAAGACAGTTAACAGATCTGTGAGTCACCCTGAGTCCAAGACCAGGCAGGGATGAAACCCTCCTGGCAGTGCCAAATCTATTGACCAGAAGAATTATTCTGAGACAAATGTACACCTTCGACTTCTGTTGAGTTCAGAGACTGTTTCGGTGGTTTTGAAAACATAAAAGACACGAATCTTCTAGAAGAAGATTAAACTTGATTTTCCAATTTGGAGGCTCTACAGAGCAAAGGCTTTTTGCTTGGCCTCCCATCCAGAGGATTTGTAAGTGTTATACATGCTAACACACAAATAGACCTTCTAAGGACAAGTATTATTTCTCTTCAGGTTTCTTAGTTGAAGTTCAAAGTTTATGGATACTCTGGTCATCAGTCCTGCTAAACAGGGTGACGTCATCATCATACCCAGAGGCTGAGAAGTCTGCATTCTCTAGTAAAACATAACTGTTCTGACTGCCATTTGGAGAAAGGGCTTCTTTCTTAGCAGTAGACATGAGCTCACTCCAGGTGATTTGGTGTTTTTAAAGGCATGTAGAAGGAAGATGCCATTGATGATGGTGAAGAACCCGCTCAGGGTACCAATGACATCTCCAGCTTTCATACCATACCACTCCTGGAACAAGATGGCAGAACACGTCACCACCATGGATGTGAAGAACACATAATAAATGGGGGTCACCAGAGACGTGTTGAAAGTGTCCAGGGCCTTGTTGAGATAGTTAATCTGGGTCGTTACTGAAAGCACAACAGCCAACAGGATGAAGAACAGGGGGTCCCTGTAAACTGGCTTCCATTCCAGCAGTTCTTAATGGCAATCCCCAAGCCTTTGACAGAAGAAACGAAAACGCTCCAATAAAGAACAGATTGCGATATAGACCAATATATTAGTCTGTCCTTTCTTCGGGGCCACAATCAAAATCAGCACCAATGAGATCACAGAGATGATCACAGCAAAGGAAATGAACCCTGTTAGGTTAGGAGGAGAAAGAAAGAATTAGTCGGGAGATGCTAACACAACCACACCTTACCGAGGTACTGTTAGTCACAA